>JAWNNS010000166.1:1377500-1977500 GCA_035044605.1 Scaptomyza cyrtandrae | reverse complement strand
GGCAACAGCTAATCCTCCGGCTGCTTCGGCAGCTTCCGGTGCTACAGCGACTCAAACAGCTGGTGGCGCTGGACAGGGACAGGATTCGGCAAGCGGCAATCATTCGGCACGCAGCAGCGGCAGCGAAACGAATCAATATTCTGATACCAATAATGGCAAATCATTGCTCCTAAAACCCATCGTCCAGACCCAGTTCATACCGTGGGCCATCTCATACTTTACACGGCCGGGCAAGCAGCGCTACAGTTGCTCCGATGGCGGCACCGAGAAGGAGCAGGGCCAACAACGCTGGCCCATCGATCGCAACTCGGCGGCTCTACGCATCCGTGAATATCGCTATCAACGCAACAAGCTATGCCGTCGCCAGGCGCAGGGTGATCAGCTAGTCCAGCGCCTGGATGCCCATAGCTTTGTGCGCAAGACCCAATATACGCCATCGCTGGTCAAACTGTTGCCTTACGAGCAGCAAATCGCTGTCGCCTACAAGGAGAAGGTGCTAGTCTACGATTTTGTGCGCAATTCGGTGCACAGCTTTGTGACGGAGGGGCCATGGAAGAACCAGAGCTGGAAGAGTTTGCAAGCGTCACGTCTGCCAACACCGTCGCACTTTGCGCGCGTCAGCAGCTTTGAGCTATTGAATGCCCAGGATGTTGGCTTGATGCTCGTTGCTCATGAAGATGGCGTCATACGTGTGTGGCAGTCAAATAGTAACAGTGCCACAACAGAACAAGCTGAAACGGCAACGACAACGACGACGTCAACGTCGACGACGGCGGCGGCAACAGCAACGACAGCTACACGTCTGATAAGTGCCTGGGATGCACTGCCTCGTCATAATCCGAATGGTGACTCTTCGTATCTGCGATATTATATTAGGAATATGTATTCAAAGTATATCGGCAATGAGAGTGGCGTTACCAGTGCCTCGAATACCAGCCTAACTGGCATTGGTAGCAGTGGTAGTGGTGGCGGCTCAGCAGTCGGTTCGCTCAACTCTGGCGTCGGAGGAGGAGGCGGAGGAGGAGGCGCTGGTGGAGGAGTAGGAGGAGGAGGCGGTAGTTCGATGAGCAGCGCCAATATAGTTACCGCCTGGCAGCAGTATAGTCAACATTTGATTGTGGGCAGCGACTATTATCGATATCTACGCATCTGGGATGTGGAGCGTGAGTTGCGACTACATGAAATATATTTGGGACGCAGCGATACAACGGTGCGCGTCCTATCGCCATTTGTTGCAAACGTACGCTGCAATCTTATCGTTGCCGGCTGCTCGGATGGCAGTGTTCGGATCTTTGACAAACGCTGTCCACCCTTATTGGCCCGCGTTCATGACTTTCTCGAGCACTCGTCACCCATTATGAATGTGTCGCTGCGTGCCGACAAGACAATGCTCGTTAGCGGCTGTACCGGTGGCAAGGTGTGCGTACACGATTTGCGTCGAGTCAACAATGGTACGGCGGCGTCAGCGGCGTGTAAAACTACCGGTTCCATTAACGTCGTTCATCAATGGGAGACTAGTGCCGATATCACAGCGATGGCGTGTCATCAAGTAGCGGATGCCGTTGCCTGCGGCAATGCATCCAAAATTTCCATCTATTCACTAAATGGACGCACACAGAGCGTTTTGCGCAGCAACGAGGGATTTATGGGATCCAAAATTGGTTATCCCACAAGCCTGTCATTTCATCCATATAAGGTTCAGCTGGCGGTGGGCTATGTGGACAACACGGTTGCTGTCTACAGCCCAACACCAGGTAAATACTAAGATAATAAGAAGCAGTTATTGATCGATCGACAGTAACATTGAGTATTTGAGATTGAGATTATTTCATACATTCAGTGACAACGAGTAGCGTCAAACAATTAGCAATTGCAACGAGTAGCTTACAAATTGCAACTAGTAGAAGATGAAATATTATCTCGCTACGTCTCTCTTTTTATTTCTTGTTACTTGTTCGCTTAAATAGTTAAGAGTAACAATTTAAATAACAGTTAGTAGTGTATCGCTCTCTCTATCTCTATCTATCTCTCTATGTAGATTGGGTCAAAAGTTATTTATTGAATTTCGTTACTCGTTACAGTTTTATAAACTCTGCAAACGCTGGAAAACGGACGTCGATAAGAATCCTGAAACAATGTTTAATGCACGTAGCTTCTATGCGGAGCCAGCGATGCAATCAGCAGTGGCCCATGTACGTTCCAGTACACAAATAATGGATCTAACCGCTCGCGATGTTCAGCTCATGTATACTGTGTGCGCATTTGAGACGGCCTGGCAACGCCATAAGCCCCCATCTGTCTGGTGTCGTTTCTTCAATATAGCCGGATTAAGCGCCTTGGAATTTGCCGAAGATCTTGAATATTACTGGAACGATGGCTACGGCTATGAGTTAACGCATCGCATTGCCTGTCCGGCAATCGCTGACATGTTTGTGGCCATCGAGTAAGTATTTCCAACCAGTATTTCAACTTCAACTTCAACTAATAAGCTTTCATAAAGTTTCCTTGCTTGTTTGAGATTATGTTTGGGGGTTCGCTCAATTGGTCTTAAAGGACCTTGTGTTGTTAAGGTTTTTAAATTTGATTTGGCTTAGATTAGATAATGAAATTAATGTGCTTGTGGCAATGTAAACAATTCTCGAAATCACTTAACTTAATCATAGCATAGACCTTATTTAAGCATCATTTGTTAATTGCATTTATTACGTTTGCAGAACGCCAAGGCCGCGCGCGAATGCCACATTCTATTTTACCCATTCGGGAACGCTGCTCAAGATGCTGGCCCATCTGGGCGTCGCCAAAGATGAGCGACCGCTGACGCATAAAGATTTCAAGAACGAGCGCCATTGGCGTACAAGTGAAATTGATGCGTTTGCAACCAATTTGGCCTTTGTACGCTACGAGTAAGTATCCAATCAACAAGAACTTTATATTGTAAACTTTATAATAAAATCTTTTGTAGGTGCGTTAAGAAGGAACCGCATGTGCTGGTTATGCATCAGGAGCGCGCGATTCGGCTGCCCGGCTGTCCACAGGATGACGATCTTTGTCCGCTTTCAACGTTGCATCGCAATTATGCAGACAGTATCGAGCGTTGTGATTTTGAGGCGCTCTGTCAAGCAGCTAACTAAAATGGAGACACAACCAGATCGAGGGAGAAATCGAAATGGAAACGGTTGGCATTGAGATTGAGAACTGATGCTACTGCTGCTGCTGCTTGTGCCTGGTGCTGATCGATAAAAACAAATAGATATATATATATATTGAGTATTGAGAATGCTGCTCCGCTACGAAAAAAGAAGAAGAAGAAAAACACACACACAAAACTATGTTGAATTTAACAGGAACCGTAAGGATTCGTCGGAGTTTTTTGGAAATTTGAATTGATGTCAAGGATATATTAAACATTAAGAGACGGAAAGACAGAGTGAGGTAGAGATAGTGATAGAGATAGAGAAAGCGAATGGGAAAGAGAGATAGCGTAAAATGTATGTTGTATGCGTTTTAATCAATAAGAAGCTTATCTAATCATCCCCAGAGTAACGAAAACAAAACAAAACAAAGCAAACAAACTGAATACAGAGACAATGAGAAAGCACAATTAGGCAAGACGACGAAGAGAGAAAGCGAGAAAAGCAAAGGAGATTGAAAAGTGTTTAAGTGAGCAAAAGAGTTTTAATCTACCACACCTACGTATATCTATATCTATATACTACTACTACTATACACTTTAACTGTACTCTACAACTTGTACTCCTAACCTCTGCAGTCTTGTATTGCCGCTAAGCTGCTAATTATATGTTAATAAGATCTTTATTTTTTTTTTATTTGTTTCTTTGTATATAGTTTTGTTTTTTGTTTTTTTTTTGCCTATACATACGTATATATATATATATAAATACCACACACCTATATATAATGTCTATATGCATGCATGTATATATATATATATGTGTATATATATCAACTTTCATACTATACATACATATATATATAAATAGAAACCTATGGTATAAAGTACTCGTATATATATTTAGAATATATAAACGCCTGTATTGATTGCTACATATACATAAAAACAAAACAACCTCAATCTACACCCCCCCCCCCCCCCACCCCCCAATTGTTCTCCTTTAATTGGTTCAAAATGCTGTTTCGTTTTCTTTTTCGTTTCGTTTACTTTTGCTTTATTTTTCGTGTTGTCCCGTTTTATAGACTTAAGTTATAGTAATTAGTTATTGATTGTGTTCAATTTCTTGAGCTTGTTTAAACTCTTCAACAAAAAAAAAATGTATAAAAAATATATGTAAGAAAACAAACAAACAAAATCGATTGAATGTAAAATGTGTTAAATAATCAAAAAAAAAACAAAATAATAATTTTATTTATTATGCAAAAAGATCACAAGACATGAAACGAAATATTAAGTTTGGTAAATGTTGCAACATTAGAACCCCTTGCAGGTGTTTAATATATATAGTATGACTCGATATCATATTTTGATATTAAATAAAGATTTCCTATAAGCTGTTTGTACTCAAAACTAATTGCATTAAGCCGATCTATCAGCTATATATATTCTATATAGAGTTATGTAACATTTATTTGTTTAATAAACAACCTGCTTGGGTTCATCTAACTGAAATAAGAACACAAACAAAATACAATCGCATAAATAAATAACAACAAATTATACTATACTACTATAATGAAACAAAAATCAGGATAATAATCGAAAGTTAAATCGTTTAAACCCACACATTTAGTAAATACTGACTATATACACAAATACATAAACGCTTCAATGTTATTATTATTATTATTATTATTATTATGTGTAGATTTGTTCACATGGAAGTGAAAAGCGGAAAGAACAACAAATTGAAATCTTAACGAATTGCAAATTTCGAACTTTTCAATTTGTTTCCAACGCAAAGAAAAACAAAAAAACGAAACGACAACAAAAAAAACTTAAACAAATAAAGTGAAAAACTTAAAATGTCTGTCACTAACAAATCGCATCTAGTCGCATCAACAAATATGCATTTTACACGCATATATACTTTATTCCATAGCCTCGTTGTTGTTGTCGTAGGTAAACTTCCCGTGTTTGCACAGCGTGTGCCCTGCTAATTGGTAATTTTCTTTATTCGGAACTATCATCTTTAAGTGTAGTTAGTATGCGTACACTTATACTCTATAACTATGCTAGTTACATCTTGCAGCATCTTATAGCTTGTACGGTTAAAAATCGGTTAACCTTAATTTTATACACTTTTGTTATAAGATTTCTTGTTTTGATTTTTTTTTCATCTAGTTGAATGCACTTATTTCTAGTTTGCTCTCAATCAAAAAATGATTTCATTCATATTTTTATAATATTTTCTTATACCCTGAACCCATTTAAAATGCGTAGAAAGGGTATAATGGCTTTATGCGAAAGTATGTAACAGACAGAAGGAAGCATCTTCGAGCCCATAAAGTATATATATATATTCTTGATCAGCATCAACAGCCGAGTCGATTTTGTACATTGTTCTATATACACTTTTATATAAAGGTTTTTCTTAAAGGGATTTTTACTTTAATACTACTTACTATTTGTATCTGGGTTCTTATAGTTAAACTACCCGCTCTCAAGTTAGTGTATATTGGCAAATAAGTGTTTGCGGCTGGGTCACAAAAAAAAAAAAATCTCGTTGAGAACTTTGCATTTGTTTGTGCATCAATATATTTTTTTATACTCTGAACCCATTAAAAATGGGTAAAAAGGGTGTAATGGTTTTGTGCAAAAGTATGTAACAGGCAGAAGGAAGCATCAACAGCCGAATCGATATAGCCATGTCCGTCTGTCCGTCCGTCCGTCTGTCTGTCTGTATGTATGAGCGCGTCGATATCAGAGACTATAAGAGCTAGAGACTCTAGATTTGGAACCTAAGCTCGCCTATTCCCTAGGCAGATTTTCGATAACTCTTCCCGTTTCCGATATACACATGGGATAGATAACACCAAAACCTTGAAATTGGAAAACTTTAAGATAGCGTTTGAAACATTAAGCAATATAATGATAATCTGTGCGATTTTTTATTAAAATCGGTTGAGAAACACAGGAGATATGGAACATTGAAGTTGAGTATGCAGTATGCAGTATGCGCGTACACACACACACACACACATACACAAGTATATGGTTCAGGTTATCGTCTAGTCGGGATTTCTTGACTAGAGCCTTCTTACTTGAACGAAAAATAAAACAGTCAATGCATAAATGATCAGCCCAAATCAATACTTGAATCATTAAAAACAAATCTTGAAAAAGCACAGAAAAATCATGAAAAGAAATCGCTATAAACGACAAGATCTAGTTTTGAGCATTGTGAACCAGTTTTTTTCGTTGCTAATTCTTGTTTGACCTTTAAGGATATTGTTGTTTGTTTGAAAGCTTAAGTCCAAATACTTTCGAGTTAAGTTTCGATTTATAGAATATTAACTGTTAATACATACATATGCAAGCTGCGGAAGCTGCAAGCTGAGTAAGCTTTCAGGTTCGGCTGCAGCTGCTGCAACAGGTTCAACCCCTAAAGAGCTTTGCATTTGGTTGTCGTTAACAGCTTTTACAGTGCGTTAGAGCTGTAAAAAGCTCTCGAGGATGCCAGCCAAATTTAAGTGCGAGAGCGAGAGAGAGAGAGAGAAAGAAAAGCAAATGGCGATGACGCCGACGTCATTCAGCGCGCAGACGTCGCTGCCAGCAAAAGCGACGCAATGACGACGACGACGACGACGACTTGGCCTGTTCCGGCAGCGGCGCCAGGCAACAGTATTTGGCCAAAAAGTTTTTAGTGCGCTGTTGTCGTTGCGGTTGGCGCGTCGCTTTAATACAAATTTCGTTGCCCAGTTTGTTCGTTTGTTTGTTGTTGTTGTTTTTTTTTTGTTGAGTGTGCATTTTGTTTGTTGTTGTGTGTAACTGGTCAAAAAAACAACAGCAACAACAATTACACACTTGTCCTTTTTGCACAAGCGGGACAATTGTTCAGTTGTTTTTAAGTGTGTGTTTAACACCTAATCACCTGATGCGGCGTCGCGGGAGCCGTCAGCAAAATGACCTAATTCTCAATCGAATCAGCGTCAACAGCAGCCTTTAGCAAGGACAACAACCCACCAAACAACCAACCAACCAACCAACCAACAAAAAAACACCGAAAACCGAATATATATATTTATATACAAAAAAAAAAAAAACGTACCTTCGACAACAACGAAGCCACCCACAAACCACCCACACACTCGGCGCTTGATTGGCTTCCATTGTTCCTTCCATTGTTGTTGTTTTTTTGTTTAATAAGCTGTCAGTTATTGAGTGAGTGAGTGTTGTTGTTGTTGTAAGGAAGGGAATTTCGTGTGAGTGCGCGTGTGTGTGTGTGCAATGGAACAGCTGTGCTATGTGGCGCTCAGCTGCCTGTTGGTAATTGTGGTGCTCTATGGTTTACTGGAGCTACACTATTTCCTACGCATGTGCCTCTGTGTGGTGCTGGCGCGATTCATTAAACGAAGCTGTCACATCCTGGAGTCAACCACAGTTAACGGTAAGCCGCACATATAAACATACATACATGCATACATGCATACTTACTTATGTAAAGAAGGGGAAAAAAGGAGTCCAACTGAAAATTCCCAACTTTATTTCGACAGGCGTTTGTTTAACGAACGATGTGGATACGCTGCTCTATCATATGAATAATGCTCGATATTTTCGGGAACTGGACTTTGCACGCGTCGATTTCTATGAACGGACCAAACTCTATCGCACCATTAGTCGGCTGGGTGGCTCCGTGTTCCAAGGTGCTGCCACAATACGATATCGTCGCTTTATTCGACCATTTCATCGCTTCAAGATTATCTCGCGGGTAAGTGTCTTTGCTAAAAAAAAATATCCTTTTTCCCTATATTTTATCATCTGACATTCTTCTTGACAGATCATCTATTGGGACGATCAATCGCTGTTCATGGAGCATCGTTTTGTGCGTCCCTCGGATCAGTTTGTGCACTGCATTGTCATCTGTCGCCAGCGTGTCATTGATGTGTCCATGGAGAGCGTTATGGCAGAACTGCTGCCCAAACAGACGGCCACAACGCCACTTCACGCATCCAGGCATACCTTAAGCTCCACGGCCAGCTTGCAGCCGGTTGGCATTGCGACGACAGCCATGATGAGCACATTGGATGCGGCGGCACAGGCTGAGAATGGACATGTTCAGGCAAGCACAACAACAGCAGATGGAACAACAACAACAACAACCACAACAACAACAGCGACAGCGGTAACACCAACGGCCAAAATGAAGCCTCCGTTGCCGCCGGAGCTGTGCAAATGGATCGAATATAATGATATGTCCAGCAAGAATCTGCGCAGCGGCTGCTGACCGAACCAAGTTTCAAGCCCACTATATATATATATATGTTTGTATGTGTGTGTGTGTGTGTGTGTGTGTAAAGTGCTTCAGCTGGGAAATTTTGTTCTTTACGCTTAAACATTTAATGTTGTTGCATTCTGTGAATATTTTGTTTTTTTTTTGTTATTTGTTATTTGTGTGATTGTAAATTGTGTAAATGTTGACGAAAGTGCTTTAAGCTTAGACTTAAGTTGTCTGTAAGTGCACCTAGCCGAATATATATATATATATATATAAACATATACTTATATATCTTAATAATACTATGTAATAACAAACAACACTACAAGTACAACAACAAACACTAAAAACTAAAAACTACTGCTAATAACCCATAATTACGAGATTTGTGTGCTATAAATTCGTGTGTGTGTGTGTGTGTGCTAGTCTGGTATATGTCTGTGCTTAGATTTACCCCTTCTATAAACTTGTACAACTTGCGCGTTTCAATACCTGAACAGTTATTTGTAAGTTTGGGAAGGGGAGCGGTTGCGGAAGGGGGTGTTTCAAAATGCAGACCTGTGCAAAAGAAACATAAAAGAAGTGCATTGTCATCGGTTGAGAAATATTATAGTATTTACATTAATTTTGATTTTTAAATATGGCGTGTGCAGCGGCTGGAGAATGCCAAGGAAATATTTGCTTAGGAAATTCGCGATCACGCAAGTAGGGACTTTTTTTAGAAGGTATTTTTTGTTTAGATGAAATTGGGAACATTTTAAAGGAGCAAGGCCTTTTCTTACGATAAAGTTTTTTTTTCTTAGGGACATTAAGATTTATTGCTTTCCAGTGCATTTGAATTGTGTGCGCTTAGAAGGATGCAAACCATAGAATTTTTTGTCATTGGCCTAAGAACAAATGCCTATATAAACATACATTTGTAGGTACATACTACACAGATTTATGTTTGTTTTAACTAAACAAACAATTGCACATGTGCTGAAACCGGTCAAAAGAGCACATCACTGTGAGAAAGTTCGAAGTAAATAAATACTATTTTCTACTAGTCATTTTTGAAAAGCACACAAGGCCGAGCTTAGCAACTGTTAAACAAGTGTAAACAAACTGTAAATGGCCATAAATTACGTTGTCAAACACACCCCACCCACTCACTCGCCCCGCCCCGCCACGCCCCGACCCGACCAACCCAGCGAAATTTTTGTGTAGAATAAAGTGTAACTAAGATCTCTCAAGTGTTAAATTTTAAACGCATTTCAACACAACTCAACACAACTTGAAGACAATTTGCTTGCATCAAGACTAAAGCGCAAGCAAACAATGAGAGAGGTGCAAAAGTTGCGTTAAAGCGGTAAATCAATCGGACGAATGCAGTAGTTAATGTAAACAACAAGAAACACAGTGAGAGCAAAGATGAGTGCAAGCTAACTGTGTGTGACCAGCACTGAGCAAAATTAACTGTTTAGCTGTAACTCTTTGACGAATATGATATGAAACTTGCAGAAAATGTTACCCAAAAGAGTGTTGTTATACATATATATTTATATTTTACTATTTTTTTTTCTTTTTTTGTGCAGTGTTTGCTATTGCCGTTATGTTCGCTTTTTCTAATCGAAATCAACACTCTCGCTCTCAATCGGTTTCTCACTCACTCAGCAACATACACGTCTGTACATTATGCTCGCTTTCTCTATTGAACGAATGGCACAAGAACTTGACCGATTGCTGGCTTCATCTTGAACTTGAGACGTGAGCGCTAAGCATGCAGTTCTCTTTCTCTCTCTCTCTCTCTCTCTCTCACTGTCTAGCTCTCTTTTGTATATGTTTCGTTGAGTGTTCAACTTTCGTTGCGGCAGTTAGGCAGCTACTTTTGGTTTGGTATCTTCGTATCAGTTGCGTTCAGCCGCTTGAGGCCAGCAGTTGATCGTCTTTCGCCGTTCATTCATCATTAATAGTTTGTTATCGAACGCCGACGCAACGTTATCGCATGCGTGGCCTATGTAAATTGAGTAAATAGACATAAGAGTAAGTACATCGCCATTTTTCGATACTATGCATATTCATGAGCTAATGCAAATGCGGTGCTACGGGTTCAACTGTCAAACTTTAGATATATATATATATTATATGTACATGTACAATGAATTGTTTGTGTTTGGAAAACTTTCGCTATTAACGGGTTTTCGTGTTTTTTTCCATACAGACAGAAATACTACTGCGATGTCGTTTCTTGTGCTGCTGCTCATATTGTACATCATCTGGGATGTCAACTATTTTATACGTTGCGTCTTCACAGTTGCCATTGGACGCTTGTTTCAAGGCAAACGCAAAGTCACAGACACAACAACAATCTATGGTTTGTGCACCTCACAGGATGTGGACATATTCCTGCGGCACATGAACAATGCACGCTATTTGCGTGAACTCGACTTTGCCCGCTTCCATTTCTATGCGCTAACCAATCTCTATGAGCTAGTGCGTCAGCGTGGCGGCGGCGCCGTTCAAGGCGCCAGCAGTGTTCGCTATCGTCGCACCATACCCATCTTTCATCCTTACAAGATTCAAACGCGTCTCGTCTGGTGGGATGACAAGGCCATCTACTTGGAGCAGCAGTTCATCACGCTGACGGATGGATTTGTCCGTGCTGTCGCCCTCTCCAAGCAGTGCATTACCAAGTGCAATGTGAATGAGCTGCTCAAAACGTATCCGGAGGCGGCCAAGCGGCCGGACATGCCAGAGGATCTCAAGCTGTGGCTGGACGCCATCGAAGTGTCGAGTCAAAAGTTGCGCAAAGATAAATGAATCAACTTAATGCCAACTTGTCGTCTCGTCTCGCCGCGTCTCGCCTCGCATCTCCTTTCCTCTTTTCTTCTCTTCTTTGGGCTGGTCTCTGCTCATGCGCAGCTGTGTTTTTTCTTCTTTCTCTTGTGCTTCTTTCTTTTCTGTATAGGTGAATTTCTTTGCTTTCATTTTTTTTTTTTTTTTTAATAATTCGTTTGCGTAAATAAAGAAATTTTTGTATGTTTTTGTATAAGTCGAGAAATGTTTGTCGTTTAATATAGTTACTATGGCGTTACGTAACGTAACGTAACGTAACGTAAGCAGCTATGTAATGTGTGTTGACTTAATGCTTGGTAAGGGCATAGCATACGTAATAAGTGCTTGACGTTATTAGATATGATGACGTAAACGCAAGGTAAGTACATTTCTATTACGTTACGTTAAAGGTTTGATCGAATAGCATTTCAATCTTACGCTCTTGCAGTACCGTTACTCAAAAGCTCACACACACACACAGAGAGAGCCCTGTTAGTTGTAGTAAGTGTTGAAGCTTAGCGTCAAAAGCTTTTTAGCTATGCAAAAATAAATCATGCTGTAATTGTTTTAACGATATTTAAACGAACTTGATTTGTTAATTTCGTTATGTGGCATCTCATTATAAGCTTGACTTTCACTTTCATCATCAAATCAATATATATCAAATGTATCCGTAAAACGCATCAATTATGTTTAGTAAACGTGACTTTGGGAAATGGTTTGAAGAGTAACAACGAAAATCTTTTACCAAATAAATGAATAAATTTATTTTTCTTTTAACCTCTGTCTGTCTTTCTTTTATAGTTTATAATGCTTATTCGCATTCATTAGTCAAGCGACATTCCACAAAAGCTTTAAGTTACAGCGGGTAGGGAAAGCTTTAAGCTTTTGCAACAAGTACTATATCGAATGTTAATTATTTAAGTGGATAAATAGTCAGTTAGCTATTAATTTAAGTACGACTTCCGTTTGCATGGCGTATGCGCGATTTTGTTGGCTAAAAATTGTTTATTTCGATTTTGTTGCAGTTGTTTTACGAATAATTTTTAGAGCTTTCGAAAGACATTGTACCGAAAAGGATTCGTGTTTATTTATAGGGAATCTTTCAGTGGAATGTTTAAGCCATTATTGAGTAACATATATAGTCATATACATATAGTTTTTTAGATCCAATGTGGATATAAATTTGATCAAGAAATATTTAAGTACTAAACTACATGTTATAAAATTCTGAATTTAATTAAAAACCAATCTTAAAACGATTTTTATTATTTTATTGGTTATTTTATCTAATTTTTATTTCGTGTACAGAGCGTATACGCAATAAAATGGTTTTTGAATAGCTTTTTAATTTTGTGCAGCCCTGAAAAATGGACCATAAAAACCAGGCGCGCAGAAGCCAAAATGCGATCATTTCGTTTTAGGCCTCTTTTGTTTTTGTTTGTTTGTTGCTTGATTCTTTTAGCATTTTTTTGTTGTTCGTTGTTTAAGTTGTTTTTGTTATTTTGAAATGTGGATCAAAACGTGACACTGAAATCTAAACATAAATCTCATTCATAAGTATGCAGGTCGTGAAGCCAAGCCGAGAAGAGAGTGAGCACAAGAGAGTGATAGAGAGAGAGATAGATGTGAAGCGAATGCAACAGTGCTTACTCTCTCGCTCTCGCTCTCTCTCTCTTTTTTTCTCTTCCCACTTTGCCAAACAGATTACTTATTGCAGCAGCTGCATGCAGACGACAACTATAACAACAACAACAACCGCAATTCTATTTCATTTCGTCGTTCGTTTTCTTCGTTCAGTTGTCTCTCGTCTCGTGTCGCACTCGGCTCGGGGGATTTGCGTTTGTCGCCCGCTTGTCTTCTTTTTGACTATTTTTACTGCACAGCCAGCAGCCAGCAACCAGCAACCAGCAACAACAACAGCAACAGCGACAGCGGAGAATTTACAGTTGAAAATTTTAGTAGTTTTCAGTATATTTTGAACAGTCGCTGCGAGCGCATAGAACACAAACGCGACAACGCAAAAACTGCAACAAAAAAAACAGCAACAACGACAATATCAAATAAAAACGAAACGAATTACAAAAAAAATCACAAGGAAATAAATAATTATAAATAAATATATAAGAAAGAAAAAAAAAATGCTTTTTTGTTTGTAAATATACATATAAATAAGCGCAGTGTTGTAAAAAAATCTTTAAATATAGTTTTTTGATTGTTTTTTGAATGTGTTAACGGTGTCTTTTGTGCGTGTTTGTGTGTGTGTCTAAGGATATAGACGATATTCAGTGCGAGATATATATATATATATATATATATTTGATATAAGGAGCTCGAGAGCAACAACAAAAAAGTATGTAGAAATGTTTTTTTTTTCTGAATACTTTTCTTCTTGCTTAAATATTAAATATAGTACTTAAGTTCAAGTATCTGTAGCAAATCGCATTATATATGGTAAGCATTACAATAACAATAACAACAGCTTGCACAGTTTATTGACAGAGCCAACCAACACACAACAAACAACAACAAACAGCAATAGTCACAAAAAACCAGATTCCACAAAAAGCAACTTGAAGTAATTTGCAACTGAAAAGAAATGCCGCCAAGGGGATAATGGTGGGGGTTTTCTAAAGGGGGTTTAGAGGGTGGGGGTGGGGGGAAGCGAGGTGACTTCAAGCCGGATAGATGCATAGATTGGCCCCCGCACCGCACCGCCACTTTGTTCCTTTGCCATTAAAGACACATCAGACAGAGTCAGGCAGGCAAAAAGAGAAAACTTATCCGTCGTTGTTGTTGTTGTTGCTCAAAGTGTCGCGCTAACAACAACAACAACAACAACAACATTGTCGGCTGGTCAAGCGTCAGTGAAAATAAATGGCTGCAAAATGCCGTCTCTGCTGCTGCTGCTGCTGCTGCTGCCAACTGACAACTGTTGCCCATGAAAATCGACAGCAATGAAAAGAAAGAAAGAAAAAAAAAACCAACCCAACCCGACGACAACAACAACAACAACGAAGACAGCATTGCCAACATTGTTTGCAAAACTAGAAGCCAGCAGCAGCAGCAGCAAAAGCATTGGCAACACTTGATTAAGTCGAACTACACTTGAAGAAATCTTATGTTAAGATTTTTAGAAGAAACTTTTAAAAGAAACAAATGAATCGCGAATTTTGCGATTTATGCTCTATGTTCTACTAGGTTTTGTTTTTTTTTACTACCTTTAAGCTTAGTATAACCCATGTCTAGGTACAGTTGAACATCCATATAATGCACTACCATGTCACGAAGTTTCCTTTATTTCCAGATCACTCCAATTTGGTGCCATCAATGAATTTTCTTTTTAACCGAGGTTTTTTCTTGTCCGCTTGAGATTTGTTGTATGGAAGTTTGACTGTAGTTGAATTCCTTGAGTATTTGTGTACTTTTTCTCACATATCTAACATCCAAAGTTGTTTTTTTTAACTAAGAATTTTTTGATTTTTGCTTAACCCCAAAACAGTTTTCACATTTAAGAATCTCGAAGAATCTTGAAACAGGGAAACTAGGGAAATAAGTTCTCAATGTAAAAGGATAGAAGTTCTTTTTAACACAAAATTCTATATATGTATATATATATATGTATATATATATATATTTCTATATATATTCTTTTGAGTGTATTTTATTCTTAAATCTAAAGTTTTTATATATTTTTATTCATTCGATTAAAATGTGTTTCAGTTTCAAAATCTTTTAAAGTACCGAACATATATCTATTTTTAGTATACAAAAACATTAAATTTAATGTAAGGTACGAATCTTACATTATGTTGTCTTTATCTGGGTAGAAATAAATACTAAAACATTTCTTAAAAATTCATTTAAATTAGTGAAAGTTTTTTAAGACTCAATTTTTAACTTCTTTTTTTGTTGTTGTTTTTTTACAATTTCAGAACAACCTGAATTTGTTTTTGTTTTTGTTGTTGTTGCTGTTTTCGTAAGCTAAGTGCAAAAGTAGCAAGATTAGTAAACCCCTCTTAGCCCCTCTTAACCTGTAAGCCCCTGGCCCCAAACCCTTTTGGAGACCTTATGAACTGAACATTGGAGGCATTTGGGCAAATGGGCAATTTCCCTGCTTGCAACCCATAAATCACTCTCGCACATCCGCACAACACACACACACACACACACACACACAACACATAGCACACACTAGTAGTTGTAGTGGGCGGCTGGCTGGCTGGGCGTGGCAGTTGTTTTTTATAAAACGCTCGCAAGTTAAAAGCACAATTTCCAGCACCAAATGGCATTTAGTCTGTTCCATTATTGAGTTAAATTGGAAAATAAGCAAGCAACAGTTGCTGTTTGTTTGTTGTTGTTGTTGCTGTTGTTGTTGGGGCAACAATTGTTCGCACTTGGAGGCTCTTGCTGTCTGTCTGTCTGTCCCCCAACCGAGCAGCCAGAGCAGCCTCGCATTATTTGCAACTATTTCATTATTATTTAAGTTTGTGTCAGCAGCAACAACAACAACAACAACAACAACGTCAACATCATCATTATTATAACGTGATCGTTATCGTTATCGGCATCAGGGTTAGGCTTATCAATTTATAGTTATGTTTACATTTTTTCTCTCTCTCTGACACTCTATCTGTCTGTCTGGTTGCATGCCACATATATGTCTAACACCTTTTGCTGTTTGTTGGCGCGTGCTTAATGTCCCCAACCCATCCACCAATAACTATCCGATTCCCCTTAGCAGCTTTAATTAATAATTTTTCATTCAATCTTCTATATCTCCGGTGTATCTTAACTGATTTCCATAAAAATTTCACAGATTGTCATTATTTTGCTGAATGTTTCGAACGCCGTCTCAAAATGTTCCATATTCAAGTTTTTGATGTTATCGATCACATGTGTATATCGAAAACGGCATGAGTTATCGAAAATTGTTACTACCCTGGGGATTATCTGGAGTCTCTAGCTCTTATAGTATCTGAGATCGACGCGTTCATACATACGGACGGACGGACAAACAGACGGACGGACAGACGGATATATCGACTTGTCTGTTGATGCTGATTAAGAATATATATACTTTATGGGGTCAGAGATGCTTTCTTCTGTCTGTAACAAACATTTTCATTTAATTTTCATTTCCAATGGCTTCAGGGTATATATATATATATATAATTTCATAGTAGGAAAAGCTTTTACTTTATTTTTCGAGCAACCTGTTATAACTGGCTGAAGTCTTACTTTTAATCATCAGACTGATAAGACATGACTATTAAATACTTTAACAGCTCTTAACCTTCAATTAAGCTTAATAATATGTCATTAGTTGAGCTTTCATGTCAAAATTCATATCATTAAATCAACGGCAATAACTGACAATTAATCGTAGCACTATGTCAACGGGCTTGTATACCAAGCAAATGCAACTTGAAGTGACTTAAGATATATGTCAGATATGATTTGATAAATATGTATGTATAATCGAAACAAATACAATGACAACCTGTTGAATGTGCATTTGAATTTGTGTCTTGTTCACAGCATTTTTTTGTTGATTTTTCTTTTTCTTTGCAATTTGCAATTTGCATATTTTCGACATGCATTTTGATGTTGTTGTTGTTGTTGTTGTTTTCATGTGAGTTAGACAACAATGCCTAAGAAATACCCTATAAACAAAGATGTTGCGTATATGGTTGACCCAACCTATGAGTTGTTTGTGTCTATCTGATAGAAAAATGTAATATTATCAAGGATTTATACTTAAAATAAGTCGTGTCCAGTAATCAGAGTTTGAAAACTGATCTCAACAATTGCAATTTTAGTTATCTATAATCAAGAATATTATCGATTTACGATAAAAACTATAATTATGAATTAGATGGGGTTTACTTATACTATATGATAGATCTGTTGTATATTAAAATCAGGAGGACAAGAAAAAGTTCGTTAAAGAAAGAACTCGTAATTTAGATATGTTTTCTGATCGAAGCCAGAATCGAAGTTTTCTGCAAATGAATTCGTTACATAGAAGTTCGACTGTTCGAAGTTCGAATTAAGCATACGTACCGTAAACAATAATAAGTTGTAGGCTTTTTTCTTTACTCAATACTCTTTGCATCCTTGAGAAATATTGTTATTAGCACAGGGTATACCCAATTCCAAGCACAGCCACCCAAACCAAACGTCTCTTAACCTTTTTTGTTGCAAATTGCAATGAATGAATGAACAAATCAATTGTATTGGGGTCAGCTTTGTGTTTCTTCGAACTGACCTACGACAATACTACGTTCTAGAAGGGAAGAAAGCCACATTTAACTAACGGAGAATACGAGATCTAGAGCAGGTCTCTCCAACCATCCACTTACTCAACCACTTACTTACCCGCTTACTTTTTCCCACTTACTTACTCGCTTACAGCACTAAATTCCCGCAAAGCTCTTTTTTTTGTTGCTTGTAATTTGAGTTGATGGAGAATTTCATAATAAACGTATTTGTTGCTATTGTTGTTATTGCAGCTTGCTTGTTATAGTTATTATTATTATAGTTATAGTTATTGTTATTGTTGTTGCTTTGTGCAAAGTCGTAAATTTATGAAACTATGCAACAAAATGTAGCAACAAATAGAATTATTACACATATGCAACAACAGCTGCAATTTTTGTGCCAATTGCCTTACAAACATACAATTTTGTAATATATTTTTATGTATGTGTATATGTGTGTTTGTGTGTGTGTGTATATTTACATCTCCCCCCTGCCCACCCCACCCCCACTCCCCTGCTGACAAAAACACTTATCCAGTTACAACGCGCAACAAAGGAAATAGTTTAAAAAAATGAGAGAGAAAAAAAATAAAATAAAATAAAACAAAAATAATTTTGAATTTGTTGGTTTTTTATGCACAAACACACACACACACAAGCTCTGTGTTTGTGTGTGTGTGTGTGTGATTTCCGAAAACAGCGCACATTTAATAGATACAAATGTATCTAATGAATGCAGCGCAACGCTCGTTCTTTCTTTCTTTCAGCCTCATCTCTACCCCAATTTAATAAATCCCAAACAGCGCGCTTGATTTATGTATATTTTCGTATACAGTGAGAGAAAAGTCGTGAATGCATGATTTTAAGCACTACAAAATATTTGTTTAATATGATTTTAAGCACTTGCACTTGCAAATATTCTTAAATCAAATATGTTTTACTTAAATCGAAGATGTCTTATAATCGCTTTATCTTTCCATTGCCTTTTATGTTTACTTTGTATACAGTGAGAGAAAAAGTCGAGTGCTTGCCTAACAGAGCTAAGAAATACACAGAAAATCCTTTTGAATATTAAAATAAAATTGAATTTAATATGCAAATATTCTTAAATCAAATATGTTTTACTTAAATGGAATATAAATTTTATTCGCATGTATGAAAATTTTCTATCTCTCTCTCTCTCTCTTTTTCTATTGATATTCCCATGTTATTTACTAAACGCTTTATTCTTTACAGTTAACAGCTCCCTCGCCCTGTTCCCCGTGTCCGTGTCCGTGTCCGTGTGTGAGTGTGTGTGTGTGGTAGGTAAAAGATGGGCAACGCCGGCTACACATGCATCCGCCGCACCTTTTGCTGGCTCAACATTATATTGTGGGTAAGTTGATTTATTTGTTTCGTTCGTTTTCATAAAAAACATTCCAAAACACACAAACACACACACACAGACTAAAAAGCCAGCTGCACACAAACTTCAGTCAGGGGCGGATATGTTGCGTCAACAACAATAATAACAAAAAACTTAACTTTAACAAACAAAAAATCAATGGAACGAACGCCGGATAAAGTTCTCAGCCTCGTCTGCAGCGGAAACGTCAAAAAGTTGCAGCATTGTCTCCAAAGCGTTTGCCTCTCTCTTTCTATCTATTGTTTATTGTGTTGAGTTTCTCAACTTTGCAATCTCGATGCTTATATCGATAATTGCTAACTGATTTCGATAGCTGCTAAAGCGCCGGAAATGATGGTGTGGCGATACGGACAAAAGTAAATGCGACGATTTAAAGTTAATTAGGCAATGTGAGAAGTTGATTCAAGGTGGTTTATTCAACTATTTAAATGGAGAACTTGATTTTTTTCAGTGTAACACTTATAGAGAGACTTTACAAGCTATTTTCTTCGCAGTCACTTTCGCTTATTGTTATCAATAAGCTATCGATAAATCGAGATTAATTGATTGATGAAAGAATAAGCTTATCGTTATCGATGAGCTATCGATTTATACCTTAACCAATATTTTGCACTGCAAGAAAAAGTGTTATTTCATTTCTCTCTCCTTATACCTTTCTAAGTATTATCGATAAATTATCGATATATACTTTTTATCAGTTTTACGTACTTGATGCCAGGTAAGCATCATGCTTGATGGTATTTCTATGTGCCTGCGATATGCTATCGATATGTTATCGAAATTCTTTTAAAATTATTCCTGCAGCTGTGCAGCTGTGCCTTCCTTGGAGCTGGCTTATGGCTGCGCCTCAGCTATGAAGGCTATGCAACGCTCTTGCCGCAGCATGCCGGACTCAGTGCGGACACGATCTTCATGTGCATCGGTGGAATTGGATTTGTTGTGAGCTTCTTTGGCTGCTGCGGTGCCTGGGTACAGTCACGCTGTTTGCTAGTGTTGGTAAGTATTTCGAAATGCAAATAGTACAACTCTGCAATCGATATTACAATTATTGCCTTGCAGTACTTCATGCTGATTGTGATGCTGTTCATGAGCGAGTTCCTGGTCGGCTCGATAGCATTCCTCTTTCGTGGCGGCCTCGGACGCACTTTGGCCAATGAGCTGCGCTTTGGCATTGAACAGCATTATAATGCCAGCGATCGTGGTTCGCTGGTGGCGCCATCTGTTGCTGCCATTTGGGATAGCGTGCAACAATCGGTAAGTTTGGAATAAAAGAGTTTTGTGACCTAAAAATTATTTGATACTTCTGCTTGCAGTTTGAATGCTGCGGCGTCTCATCCTATGAGGATTGGTATGACATTCAGTCATGGAGTGGGAAACGTTGGGTGCCAGACTCATGCTGCCGCCAGCTATACGATCAGCGTCAGCTAATCACCGAAGGATCTGGCGATGCCGGCTTGATGCGTCTCGACTGTGGCAGATCGGAGAATCCATCGCTGTGGTGGGACAAGGGTTGTGCCCATTCGCTCCAAGGCTGGTTCAATGGCCAGCTTAATGTGGTTGGTGCCATTGGTTTGGGCATTGCCTTTGTGCAGCTCTTCGGATTGATCACATCGATGCTGTTGTTCTGCACTGTTAAGCATAAGCGTGGTTCCGATACCTATAAATCGTATTCGCCATCGATTGATCCCCAAACGCGCACCAGCAGCTGGGAGGATTGAACCAGATTCTAGATTCTAGATGCTAATGCTGTTGCTGTTGCTGATCCTAAACCTGATCCTGAGTTGGTTGGATTTTCTAAAGCAAAACACGATTTTGCACAAAATATTTCTTATAGTTTTTTTTTATTCTCTTTTGTTCTTCTGCGAAATGTGCCAAAAATTAATTTAAATATTAGTTTCCGTATCTATTTTTTTTTTTTTTAAATAATAATAATAATAATAACATTAATTAGCAGAGTGCTAGGGCCTAAAAAAAATACTCGTAACTTATCTAAAAGGAGAAAAAAAAGGAAAATTGAATTTACAACACTATTTTTTCTGTTAACCCCAAATATTCAGAGTTGTAAATTCCATTTTTGTTTTTTTTTTTTGGTAGCGGGCATTCTTCTAATCTACATATTCAAATTAGTTAGTGGTGTATCCATATTGTGATGTGCTCATCTAGTTTATATATTAACTAAACACACATACTATCTATATATATATAAATCAGATCAATACCTATTTATCTTACCAGTTATAGTTATTGTACGGCAATTAAGTATTGGAACAACAACTGCCCCAACAACTAAAAAAAACAATATGAAATAGTTGACAATATTATACAAATACAAACGATATATATATTTATATATATATATATATATTTAATTTATACTCTATTATCAAGCACATTCCTAAACAAAACAACAAATATTGTGTATAGGTTACAAAATAAATTAAACTATTTATTTAAATAAAAGTTATACGAAAAAAATACAAAAAAAAAAAATAAAAAAATCTTAATAAATTCAAACGAAACACAACACTTTGCCATGTTCGATAGGTGTTTCGTTTTAGTGTTTCATTTCCGTTTTGTTCCATTTATAGACCCACAAGCTTGCCTCCAATAACATCCAACTGTGCGGTTATCCCCTTGGAAACAGTACGCGCCAGTTCCTTGGGTTTCTGTAAAGTTAAGGTAATAAAAAAACATTCAAAAATATTATAATGTCAATAATTCGTGTATATATCAGGTAAAATGTGAAAAGCAAAATCGAATAATCCAAACATATAAGAAATCGATAAATCTTCCGTTTCTTATATCCAATTATTATCGATAACAATGAAATCTTTGAATTTTGAATATCGTTTAAGACCAAACATATAACAAATCGATAACTCCTCCGTTGCATATATCCAATTATTATCGATAACAATGAAATCTTTGAATTTTGAATATCGTTTAAAATAGAAATCTTCTGCAGTGAAAAAATATCCATTACATACATTACTACACACATACGCCCGGCAAAACATTTTATTTATTTGTTTAGGCCAACGACCTTCAGACAGTTGTCGTTGTTGTTGTTGTTGTGGGGGGGGGGGGTTACATAATTAATTGTCACCTGTTGGCCGAAGACGAAGCAAAAAGCTGAAGCTGAATCGTCTCTTGTGCAATGCAACGTGCGAACGAGCCAAGAAAACAAACCAAAGCACAGTGTCTAACACACACATACACACACACACACACACACACACTCACCTGTATGAAACTGTTTAGTAGATTGGAAAATGCCTCGTAACCATTGACAAGTGAACGCGAAATAATGTCAAATTTGTCACCATTGTTGCCATATTTCTCATGCTCGCTGATGCCATCCAAGATGGGCAAAGGCTGCAATTAAAATATGTACATATTTGTATATATATATATATATTTCTTACTTACATGTGAAATATCGGCTATTTTCTTGTGCGAATTGTCGTAGGCGCTGAGCACTTTGGATTGAAACGCCTCATGCTCCAGATTTACAGACTCTGCAGTCTTCGACGGCATTGGCAGCAAAGAGATCTTTGAGTACGAAAGAACAGAGATATCAGAATATATTTATAAATACTAGATGGATCTAAAACTAACAGCCGTAAACTTTCTTTCATTTAATTCGCTTCATATTTTATTGTTTTTTGTTTGTTGATTTTTTATAACTTTTCGTGTAACTCACTTTAAAGCCCGCATCGCTTGCAACCTGAGATGTCTCGCGTGAGCTTTCGGCGGCATCTTCGGCAAATGCATCGAGTGCACCAAAATCGGCAGCCGACACCTGTGCATCAATGGGCGTGGCACCATCCAATGTTGTAGGTGCCAAGGGTTTACCCAATGCCAACTGCTCAGATCCCAGACCCAACAACAGCATCAACAACAGCGAAAGCTTCATCATCATCATCATAAAAGATTGCAAAACTTGTCTCGCTTATGAAATCGAACGGAAAGGCAAAAGCGTAACAAAACTGAATCACAGGTGAAGACGTTTTTTGCAGCGTTTGCCAGCTTTGTTGGTCTGCTCGCGGCCAGTTCCAAATATCAACTGAGTCTGAGTCAATTGCGTCTGCGCAACGATTTTTAGTTTCGATTTCAATTTTGATTGGATTTTTATTTGCTTTGCTTTTGTTAATGTATTTTGGCTAACGAAAGTACTCGAGTGTACATCGAGTTATAAGCTATGCTATCAGATACCCTTTTTTTTGTTTGTTTCGCTAAAGAACTTGTTTCTTATTTTCGTACAGGGTATACAAACAAACCATAAACACGCCAAGACAGGAAGATAGTTACGACAGCTGCTTTGTTGACAAACGAAAGGGCAAAGGGTTGATGGGTGGCAACTCATTACACAAATCCACAAAAAAAAACAACAATCTCAAGATGTGAGGTCTGTAACACCGAATAAACTATCTGAAAATGCTACAAAAAACTATTACGTTATTACTTTATGGCTTGAAAACTTGTCGAACAAACGCACCCAAAGCAACCCTGTTTTCCATTACTCACCCAGTGTGGTGAGTTTTGGCCAACAATCAACTTGATTTGGTCCCGAATAGGGAATATACACATACACATACATAATGAAAGACTTGTCTTTTGGTCAGTAACTAATCGCTAATAGCGGTAACCAGATTTGGCTGATTGTGCAATCAGTTTGGTTAACAGGAATATAAACATAATGGCATTAAATAATTCTCCTTTACGTCGTTCAAACTGAACTTTTACTTTGCTGCACAAACAAATACCATTATCACACATTAATTGAGTGTTTGTTTTTTTTTTTTTTGTAATTAAGTTTTGTTGATTGTTACAACGATTGCAATTTGTTATTTTTTCGTAACCATATTGTAACAATAATATTTTTAATCGCAATTCGAATTTTTATACTTGATTGAAAACAGATTTACTTAAGCATGACTCTAGTGCATTTTCGAATTGTTTAAATAAATTAAGCATGCTTGGTAAAAGTTTCCAAATACTTTTTAAAGTTCAAATATAGGCTTAAGGTGACACTTAAAACATTTTTGATTTTGTTACAGATTTATTTAAGTAAGTCTTCAACATTTGCGTTATGCAGTTTCACAACAGAAAAATATTTATTAAAATGAAGCATACTTTCAGGCAAACACATAAAAGGGTAAAAAGCATGCTTTTAGGATGAATCGAGGCGCTTGAAATATTCTTTTCGAACTTCAGGGATCAAATGGCATTCAGACTTGATATATTGAATATTAAATTTCATGCCACACTTTGAAAGTCACAATAACGAAAAGTGTAATTACAAGTTATTTTTTTCCAGTTCACTTTCCCCAAATGTGTTTGTTTCAACCCACTGTAACATTGAGAAGCTGACGCAAGTGGTTAAATATTTTTCGAAGCTTATCAAAAAAAAGTTGTTATTGTTTTTTGTCTGTTTGCTTTCGGCTTTTATTACAAATCGTTATTTATATATTTAGTGTATTATAGTATAGTATATATATATATGTATATATATATATATATTCGGGGTTAGATACATATTAGGTTATAGTTTAGGTATATTAATAACATACATTTAATAATAGCAACTAAACATTTTAAATGTTAAATAATATTAACAAATATTCAACAAATTAATATATATATATTAATACAAAGAAAAAAAAAATCAAATTACTTTTAGAATTTATGGTTTAAAAAAAAAAAATACAAATATAAATATAACGCTTGCTTTTTTTTGTTTTAGTTTTTTTGATTTTTGTACTGTTAGCAAAGCATATTGCACAAATGATTTTAATAGCTATATGTATTTTGCAGTCATCAGTTGCCAAATTTAATGGTCTTTTCCAGCTGCTGCATCTGCTGGCGGTTGTTGTTGTTGTTGTTGAAGCTGGCGCTGCTGCGATTGCCATTTTTGAGTATGCCATTCGTTTGAGCGCCGTTTCCACTCCCACCATTAATCGATGGTATTTTGCGTAGAGTTTCACGTTTCCCACCACGCTGCTGTTCACCATACTCTCCAATTGTAACGGTGCCTAGGCGTAGTGTGCGTCGCTGTTGCTGCTGACTGCCGTTTGTTGTTGCTGTTCCTGCTGCTGCTGCTGATGTTTTTGTTGTTGGCGTTGTTAGATTGCTGCGCAGCTGCACTGGCGTCGCTGCATCGTAATCCGGCTGAGGCGTTGCGGGCGCACGTAAGCCAGCGCCTATATTGATGCTGGGACTGCGCACAGGCGACATCGTATGCGTTGGCGTTAACTGCAACGGTGACTGCGACGTTGACGTTGATGTTGACGTCGACGCTGTTTGCAGCTGCTTGCTTTTGCCATTGGAAAAGTTGAGTTTTAGGGGATTGGCAAACTGCGGCGGCTAGAGCGAGAAAAGAAATATGGATGAGCAATTGTGTCACACAATAAGATAACTGAAGCGTACTATTTAGATAAAAAATTGCGAGCGTGGCGAAAAAGCTAACTAATAAAGTAATTAATATTAATGCTAAGAGCTGGCAGTCTTATAATTGAAAGATGACGAAAGACCAAAGAAGAGAGAGAAAGAAGTGAGTAAGAAAATATCATAAAATGTACATATATAAAAAAGAGTTGCCAGCGTGGTAAGGTAGTGTTGCCAGCCTCAAGACTCAAAACTGTATGACGAAAACTTAAATGTTTTTCTCAGTGTATACTTAATTACACTTACCGGCGGCGGTAATTCCGGCGTTCCATTCACATTGCTGTTGTTGTTGTTGTTGTTGTTGCTGTTGCTGTTGCCGTTAGGCAGCGACATGCGATTGCTTCCATTGATGTTACCAATTATTTTGCTGTTGTTGTTGTTGTAGCTGTTGTTACCACTTTTGTTGTTTTGGTTGTTGTTGTTGTTGTTGTTGCTGTTATTGTTGTTATTGCGATAACAGCTATCATCGGGCATAATCGAAGTGCGTTTCAGCGTCTCGTTGCGTTCCTGCATTAAATAGAAAAGCAAACCAATAAGCCATAATGAAAATTGAAAACGATTCGTAAACTGTTTTGGCCTTTAAAAGACAACTGATTGGATGGGATGGATTGATGTTGTTGATTGTTAATACCTCATAGGTTGACATGGTAACCAAAGGGCGACCGATGGTAACGGGACGCATTGTTGGCATATCGCTGACACGCCCACCATCGATGCCACCGCCTCCAGCGCCAGCATTTTTGGCACGTAGCAAACTCATTTTTAACACTAAAGCTATATATATGTATCTATATGTATATACCACAACTTTTTGCTGTTGACGGGTCTAAATAACTTGGTCGACTGGACGCTAGCGAAAATGCGAGAGAGCGTTTCAACCAAAAACCAAATTAGCAGCAGCAGCAGCAGCAAAAGCAGCGTCGTCGGTTGTGCTGTCTGATAAGATAAGAGCAGCGCCACACACACACACCTACTATATCTGTGTGTGTGTGTGTTGTGAGTCATTAAGTGTTGGTGAGGTGCTGCTGACAGCCAGTTGTCATTGTTGCAATGAGATAATACTGTTTGTGTGCCCAAAAATATACAAAAGGGAAAGCCAACTACAACTAATTTGTGTGCAAGCGTCAACTTTTTTGTTGTTGAGTTGACAACATAACAAATAAACTAAACAAAAGCACAAACAAACAAGACAAGACAAGACAAGGTCACTGGACAAACAATATAAACAGCCAAAAGCAAAAACAACAACAGCTACAAGTGGAACCTCGAACCTGGAACCTGGAAACGGAACCAACACCGGAACACTTAACAAAAACAAGTAAGAAGTCCCGACTAGACGATACCCTCAACCCTTTACTTTACGCGCTTTAGTCAGTGCTTGCAAGTATGTGTGTATGTGTGTACGCGCGTACTGCATAATCTCCTTCAATGTTCCATATCTCCGGTGTTTCTCAATCGATTTTAATAAAAACTTCACAGATTGTCATTATTTCGTTAAAAGTTTCAAACGCCGTCTCAAAGTTTTCCAAATTTAAGATTTTGTTGTTATCGATCCCATGTGTATATCGGAAACGGAAAGAGTTATCGAAAATCGAAAACAAACTTTTACTGCCTAGGGGTTAGGCGAGCTTATGTTCCAAATCTAGAGTCTTTAGCTCTTATAGTCTCTGAGATCGACGCGTGTATATATACGGACAGACGGACATGGCTATATCGACTCGGCTGTTGATGCTGATCAAGAATATATATACTTTATGGGGTCGGAGATGCTTCCTTCTGCCCGTTACATACTTTTGCACAAAACCATTATACCCTTTTTACCAATTTTTAATGTGTTCAGGGTATAATAAGAACCTGAACCGAATTTAAACTTTTTTCTGACTTCCCCGAATTAAACAAAACAAAAGTTTGAGTTTTTTGATTAGCAGAGAACATTAAAAAATTAGTCAATATTAATAAATTCGATGATAAAAATATAAATATTTTTTTTTAAAATAATTTTCTGGATAATTTTTCAAACAAATAAAACTTTTCACCGTTTTCGCTTTTTTTTTCAAAAGCAATTAACTAAAATAAGTTTTTGTGTTTAGCTTTTTAGAAATAAAAGTGCAATAATTATTTTTTCCACTTAAAATTCAGGGAAAAAGTTTTTAAATTTGGAAAATTGCTCAAATCCCAATTTATTTATTTTTTTTGTGTTCCAGTTTCAGTTTATATGTATGTGATTGAAAACTTATTAAAGCTTAACAGTGTCAAGATTAGTTGGGCTTATCTTTGTTTAATATTATCAATTGTGCAATTGTGCTCAACCAATAATATATATATATGAATATTATAAGTAAAATCAATCAAAAACAACAAATCTTATATAACGAATCAAACTAGAAATTTCCCAGATTTTATATGTACGTAATGCATTACTGTACTAATTACTGACGTTTGCTTGTGTCTGTATGTTGGGTATTTGTTAGTTAAACATTTCAGATAAGAGAGCACATTATTGTTTTTAACTGGAAAAACCAATAAAAGTGCATTAACGAAAGTTTACACATGCATAAATACCCTGTATTAGTAACTTAAATGATTTTTAATATATATATATAAGTTAATGATTATTTTTGATTATTGTAACATTTGTCTAGAAATAATTCGCTCGCATATATATATATATTATAAGTGATTTGATTTACAGGGTATTAGCTTAGTACTCTCGACTAGTGTACCGTGTGCTGTATACTTCGTAATACTTAGGAGTGCCTCGAATAAAAAACAAATAATCAAATCGAACTTTCCCTCTATCTCTTCCACCCTTAGCTTAAGTTGGTAACAAGATAGGGTATTTCTGCTTGTTAGTTCAACTCTTTTGACAGGGTATACGAAATTTGAGACAGTATTATGTACAATAATACATATGATTAACTCATTTTGTATATATTAAGAAACAATAACTGAAAAATCTAGAACACATTTTTAGTTTTTATCGATTAGCTTCATTTATTGTTAGTATTTTCAGTTAGTACGATTATTAAGCCCACTTATAAATACACACATCTATTTCTCTCTCTCTCTCTCTCTCTCTCTCTTTCTATCTATGTTACTCTTTCTGTGTCATACACGTTTGTCTTGCCCTCATTCACTTGACAAAGTCTAACAAATATTTCACATGGCTAACAATCCACTAACAACAATCCACTAACAACAATTGGCAATAAGTGCAGCTTTGCAGCTCTCTTGACCTTTACAAGTAGCCAACGTTGCTGCCGGCATTGTTGTTGTTGTCCGTTTGCCTTTGTTTGTGTATGTTGCAACAATGCAACAATTGTTTACAGGAAAAAAAATTATTATTAGAAATCAAAGAAATTCGCAAAGCAATTCAAAAAAATTCCAAGCTTTGAGTAATAGTTTTTTTTTTCTTTCTTTAAGTGTTAAACATTTTTCTCTCCTTTTAATCACAACTTTATTGATTATTTTTAATATTTTCTTTGGGTTAACTTTGTAATACAAATGTGTAAGGTTAAGAAAATCCGAATATTTGTTAAGTAAATTTTAAAAATTGCAAATGAAAAGAACAGGAATTAAAAGTTTCGAAACGAAATATTATTAACAGACAAGTTTAACTGCATAAAAGAAGAAACCCAATTAAAGCCAAATCAAACTGTTGGTGAGGTAAATTATACTCTAAGCTCATTTTACAGCTTTATAAAAGAAGTTTGTGAATTCTTTCCGGATATTTTGATGAATTTTTGAGCTCTTTTTTGAATGCATGATTCAAGAACTTTTCATCAATGCAAAACTTAATACTTCTAGTTTTTCTTTCAGTATAGCAAAACGTTTGCACTGTTTGTGTGTGCGTGTGTGTGTATAGTTTGTTCATGTGTGTGTGTGCTGTGTTGTGGGCTGCTCACCTTGTGCTCACTCTCATGGAACCCGTTCCTAAACATGCGCTGATGCGCCCGCTTAAATTCATCCATCAGCGCTGTATGTTGATCGCCAGTTGCAGTTGTTGTTGCACCACCGCCGCCGCCACCGCCACCGGCACTGGCACCACCCACAGCACCACCTACGGCACCGCCCCCTGATCCGCCGCGGCTTGCGCTTGTGTTGCGTTCGCGTTTATGTGACACTTGTGCAACGTTGCGGCTGCCACCAACACCATTTATGTTGCTGTTGTTGTGGTGGTGACAATCTTCAGATCGCTGATCTCGATCTCGATCGCGATCGCGATCTCGTTCTCGTTCTCGACTCATGTGGCTGCCGCAGCGTTGTGTTTGCCCCACCTGTTGTTGTTGCTGCTGCTGCTGTTGCTGTTGCAGCTGCTGCTTCTGCAAACAAAAAACCAACAATAATGAGTAAATGCTGATGATGCTGTATACAACCCTAATACTATTTATTACAGGGTATATTTGTGTGGCCAAAGCTCACCTCTTTGCGCTTCTTGAGCTCCTCGTTTATGGCACTAGAGAGGCTGCTGCCGCCGCCGGCTCCACAATCGGTGCTGTTGCTGGCGGAGTGGTTCATCATGGCTGCAGGTGGAGGTGGTGCAGGTGCAGGTGCAGCTGAACCCGAACCTGAAGCCGAAGCCGAACAGCTGCGTCGCATTGTTGTGCTGCGACTGACGGTTAGGTGTTCCAGCTGATTCTTGGAACCGTTGCCATTGCCATTGCCATTGCCATTGGCTATGTACGTGTTGTTGATGGAGGTGCCATTCTCGGTGAGCTTAATGATTGTCTTGTTGAGCTGCTTGTGGTGGTGCGGCATGTTGAAAGAAGCAGATTGTTGTTGTTGCTGATTGATGGGTTCCTCGCGCACCGCAGTCAACCTCTTGGATTTGGCATCCGCCCAGCAGGGACTCTGATCGCCCGTCACGGAGCTGGCCGAGCTGTTGTAGCCACTGGATTCACCCGGAAACAGATCACAGCCAGCCGCCGTACGCACAACCATATCCAGTTTGCTCGAACCCTTCATCACAGCGACGGCCTCACTGAACAGCACATCGGAGAAATCGATGCTGTTAACGCTCAGTATTTGATCGCCCGGCCTTAAGCCCGCCTCGCGTGCCACACTCCGCTCCTTGGTGAATTGCACAAAGATGCCGGGCTTCCATTCGGGTCCCTTGCATATGCCCAGACCCAGTTTTGTTCGCGGCGCCACATGTAGCACCACATTGATCTCTCGACTGGCCATCGTCGTCGTCGTCATTGTCGTTCTTGTACGTTCTCCCGTGCCCGTTCCCGTGCCCGTTCCCGTGCCCGTTCCCGTTCGCGTTCCCATTGTCGAGCTCATTCCCGCGTTCATTGCGTTCGTTGATGTTGTCGTTTTGAATGAACTCTCCGATGGCGTTCCGCTAACGCTCGGCATTTTAACAACGCTCCACGATAAACGCTCATCCGGTTGACTGAAGGAGTGCGAGAGAGTGAGAGAGTGTATGTGGGTTAAGTGAACGGTTTTGAACGGTTAGTTTGGTTTTGAGTTACTTACTCCTTGACTGGCAGCATTCCAACGCTGCGCACCTTGAGTGTTATACGATCCTGGCTGGCAACCAGCTGTAAGAACTCTTTGTGTACCGCATCCTCCAAGCGATAGCCATTGATGCGTAAAATTTGATCGCCAATCTGCAATGAAAACATAATCAAAATCAAAAGTTTCGTTTGATCAACATGTTCAAACATATATCTCGGACTAGCTTTCGAACCGTTATCGTTTTAACCCACTTTCCATGGCTACACGGAATATTTAAATACGAAGAATTCTAAGTGAATTTTATTTGTGGGCGTCGACACCACGTCGAGTGAATGTGTATGAGTGTATGTAAGATACGTGATGTAATGTAACCCACTTACGCGTAAACCTTTTAGCTGCGCCTCGCCACCATGCTCGATGTGAGAGACAAAGAAACCGATGCCATGCTCCTTGCCACCACGCACATCAAACCCAAATGTGGCACTACGCTCCGTTGGCACCACCAACAATCGTCGCTGATGCGGACGCACCAAACGCACCACACGCAACCTGGTGCTCGAGGGCATCGCACACCATGAGGATGCCGCTGTTGTTGTCAGTGTCATGACATCGCTGGAGGCGCTGCTTGTCGTCGATCCTTGCATGCTGCTGCTGCTGCAGTCAGTCATCGATGTCGATGTCGACATCATCATCATCATTGTTGTTGCCGTCAAGCCAAGCTGTTCAAAAAGAGACAGAGAGAGAGAGAGAGAGAAGTGAGATGGAGTTAATAAAAGACAACAACAACAAGAAGAAGACGTGCATTGTGTGCCAAATAGTATTTTGAGAAGTGAAAGAATGTGAATTAAGCAGAAGCAAACATCAAGAAGAAGTCAAAGTAAAAGTAATAACAGGCAGATTTTAGATGCCACAACATTAAGTGGCACCACACAGCTATGTAAACAAGAAATAATGAATGTGTGAATAATAAAGATAAAGAAAAGTCATAAGACAACAATAAATTTGTATCTCAAGTTTATTTGTGCAAAAACAATTCACTTAATCTTCGTATATATATTTTTAAATTGTGCTAAGAAAATAATCTCAACAAAACTTTGTGAACATGTAGAAAAATATTCGATAGAGAAAACTTTTCTGAAAGCAAAACCTTTCCGATAAGAACTGTTAATATGTTTGTACATAAATATTTGTTTATTCGTTGACTTTAACTATTAAATGATAAGCACAAAAATGTTGATGGACTTAAGATCAAGGAAAGAATAATGATTTAATTGACTGATGTTAAGCTAAAAAAAAACCTTTGTGTTATGTTTTTGTGTCTCGATCATTGATTATATTTTGTTGTTTGCATACTTTTGTTGTAAGGTTATCGTTATAGTTTAGAGGTATTCGTTGATGGACAAGGTTTTTTAAAGAAACATATTCAAATTGCTATCATTATTATTCTTAGATTTGTTTTCTAAGAGTTGCTGAGTTGTTCAATGTTAATCAATCAAAACATAAACACTTTATTAATAATCTTACAAAACTTCAAATTGGTTTGAACTTTTAACGATTTGTAAGTCTGAAGTCCAGAGGCGTAGATTATCAGCTATTTCAACTAACTGCAATCAAATTCAAACATAATTTTTGTATTATGATCAACAAAAAACCCAAAAAGGCAACAAGAAAAAAACAAAAAAAAAACCATATCAATTAGAAAGAGATTAAGTAAGAGTTTAGATTGCCTAATCTTAACCCATCAGCCAAAAAAGGAAAAAAAACCTTAACCTAACGTAACCTTAAAAAGCTATTAATCAATTTGTCATACCAAAGCGACTTTGGTACGAAAGGGTATTATTAAACATAATGTAAGAAAGAAACTTGAACTTGCAATTGAATTTCGAAATTGGGTCATACGCATCGAATGAGGCGACGACTCCAACAACATTTTAGGCTACTTTCACGCACCAAACAGCACCACCAGCATCAGCATCAGCAACAACAACAACAACAACAACAACAACAACTGTAACAAATTGTATTGCGTTTCGCATTCACTGCATAATTTCACTTTTCTTTCACGTAATTCTACGCTTCACTTGCGGCAACAATCGAGAGGCAACAAACAAGTTGCAAATTATAGATATTTATTATTGAAATTATGCACAATTTGAGTTTTGCATTTTTCCTTAACAGATTTCGTTTCAATCATGATGTTGTTGCAGTTGCAGCTGTTGTGGTTGTTGTTGTTGTTTGTCTGATTTACAACGTATTTATTAACTGAACTGTCTGTTGTTGGCTCTATAAATCATTTATGTGCACTCAAATCTTTCATAATGCCAAAATGGTAGCCCGGGCGCAAAAGTTCAAGACACTTGCGACCTGTGAGAGAGCAAAAACGTCAAAAGCCAAATAATATGAACAAAACGAGACGAAAAAAAACGAGTAAAACTTAAACGAAAGACTTAGGCAACAAACTTGGTGTAATAGAAGGGCGTCGCTAAACGAGAGGCGGGGCGTTACAAGCAACTGAAGAGGGGCGTCAACTAAACGTTTGATAAACGTTGTTGCGGCAAATTGTTTGCAATTGTGCATTACATCGACAATAATGACATACAAGACGAACGAACATATACACACACATACATATATGTATATGCATAACTTTTTATGATTATGTTATTATAAGCTTTTCAATTTTCTAGCATTTCTAATTTAAAGTTTAAATGGTCAAACAATTGTTAAACAAAATGTGCTTTAAACTTAAAGTGAAGTTTATTTAACAATATTTGTGCGTTAAAGTTGATTTAGTTTTTAGAAAGTTATAATGAAAAGTTTCGCAACAATAGCCAAATACTTAAACATAAAATTAAACTTAGTAATTTTTCCATCCGGTTAACTTCGAAGAATGTCTTACTTTTCCCCATTTGCTGTTCTATGATTCAGATTCAGATTCAGATTCAGATTCAGATTCGGATTCATTTCAGATTCATTTCACATTTCAAGTGAAATTTCTTTGCAATTATGCTTATCAGTTGTTCGGAGAGTCTAGAAAGCAATTCGTATTCAAGTTGTTGTGGCACATATCACGCATAACAACAACAACAACAACAGCAACAGCAAAATGAGAACTAGTTGAATGCTACGTGATAAGTGGAAAGTGATTAAAGTGAAGTCAAATATCTTCAAGTTGGGTTTGGCTTGGTTATAATGTTTTGTTTTGCTGTTGTTGTTGTTGTTTTTTTCGGAGGCTGGACTTTTATAAGAGTTGCAAACAACAACAACAACAACAACTTAAACACAAAAACATATATTATTTTGATGCTCGTACGTAGAGAAAGTCACGATTTAAAAACAGCCGGCAAAAAATAATTACAGCTGCCTTTTTTATATATATATATTTTTTTTTTGTTGCTACTGCTGTTGAATCGGGATGAAAAAAAAAGAGCAGAAGAAGAACACGCAACAAGCTTTAACGAAAGAGAGAAAGAAAAAAAAAATTACTTGTAATAAGATTTGTTTATGTTATGTTCAACAATTTCTTTTGGGCATGGGATGCATGAAAGAAAACAGCAAAAGAAGAAGATTGAAGGAAGAGCGAAGAGCTTTTAACGACTTCTACAGAAATCTGAACTTTAATTTGTATAAATTAAAATCATCAGCCATGACAGTCATGATGCGGTCAAGGCAGCAACAACAACAACAACAACAACAACAAATAGCTTTTTAGTTTCTAGTTTTGTTTTTAAAAGTTTTTTTTTTTATTGTTGTTTATTTTGTTCAATTGCAAAGCGAAGCGAAACAATTGCATTGTCGACGATTGTCAACACAAATAAAAAGCAACAACAAGAAGAGCGAGTAGCGGCGAGAGGGAAGTAACGAGTAGGCGTGACCGGAAGTGGCGAGTCATTAGAACTAATTGCCGAGTAAGCAATGTTGAAACCAGACTCAAAGTGCAGGTGAAAGGCCACGTTATAACAACAACAACAACAACAATAACAACAACAACAACAATAACAACAACAACAACACCATAAATCGAAAACAAAAACGCATACACTGTAATTAAATCTGAGCTTGATTTAATCCTTCTCTAAAGTCAATCGTTGTAGCAAAAATAGTAGACAATAAATTTCGCTCTATTTTTGGCTTTGACTTTTTCTTATTAACCCTATTAGTATTAACTCTTCGTGAACTAAGACGTTTTTTTTTTGAGTCCAAATTATTAACGACTTTTCACCGAGACACAGAAATCACATCTGTCGATTGTCATCATTATAATTATGATCAATGTGGTTGAGTTTGCGGCTTTTGTGATTGGCTGGACACATGACTCTAAACTCTCAAATCCAACTCCAAGTCCAACTTCAACTCTTAGCTCTCTGCCCAGCTATCAAAGAAGCCGACAACAACAACGGATGTGAATGACGTTTCACGAATGACGAACAATGGATCGGATGCTGATAATGATGAAAGGCGATTGTCTCCTCCATCTCTCTCTCTCTGTCTGTTTTTTTTTTGTCTCCTTGGAATGCTCTTTCATTAGTTTCAAGTGGCAATCACATTGATGACTATTATAGCCAAGATTAGCCTATCTATCAATCATCTTTTGATGTTTGTGCTCAACACCACTGATTGATTGTTCATGTTTCAGTTGTGTGTCAACCAAATGTTGATTCTAAAGATAATTTGTTCCTCACATCAACTGAACGAAAGTATATTGACAATGGCAAGATTTATCAATTCAACGCGCTTATAATTCTTAACTAGTTTAAGCTGCTACCTTACCTAAGTGTTAAATGATTACTTCTTAAAGCTTCTTCTTCGAACTTCTCAGTAAAAAAAACCATTAACTAACTTTAAGCTTTACAATTTATTTACCCAAGTAAGAAAAGTGACAAATCTAACACTACATCCAGTCTCCCCCTCCCCCTCCTTGCTGCCTAATGAGTCAAGTGTGTTGCTGCTGCTGTGCTTCTCAGCAAGTTTGTTGCCCAAGTCTTTTAAATATGACATGCAATGCAATGTGATGCGATGAAATAAAATAAAAAAAAATGAAAAATAAATACAAAACTGCTGACAAAGGCTTGCGGCTTGCTTTAATCATGTGCAAAATCTAACAAAGCAGCAAGCAACATATATACATACATACATACATACACACCGCAAAAAGAAGAAGAGAAACAAAAACAACAACAAGTACTGTTTTTTTTACTGTATTATTCAATGTGCATTAATTTAATATTTGATTTTGGTGTCGTGAGAGTTAGACAAAAGAAATTTGCCATAAATAAAAGAGAAATTTGTATATATATACATATATATATGTATATGAATGCAATTGTCGAATTAAAAACACACACGTGACTGCAGATGTTTGTATGTATGTATGTGTGTGTGTGTGTGTTTGGTCGTGGAGATGTTTAACTGGGATGCGCACCTGCAGGCTTGAAGCGGCTTTTACTTCCGCTGCTGCTTCAGCTGCTTGCAATCCAATCAGGCAAACAAATAAACGCACGACTGGCCAACAACAACAACAACAACAACAACAATAACGTGACAAATTGTCAAATTTACACCGCCCCCCTCTCCCCCCCCCAAACCCTCCACGCACACACACAGCATGTTGCATTTTTCTGGTGAAATTTGGCAACTTATCGGCAGATTTATATATATATATATATATAGATATGTGTGTGTGTGGGCAATGTCAACGTGGGCTATGCCACAAGACACAAGGAGGATGCAACAAATCGTGATGCTGCATTTGGGCAAGGAAGCACAAGCAGAAGCTGCATGCAACAACAGCTGCAACAACAGTTTGTTGCAGCTGACAGGCTGCTCCTTTTGGGAGAAAGCTGTCTCTGACTTTTACTTGATATCACAACGTCTGGCGTCTGGCGTTGTCTGGCATCGTTGTCTGGCAACGTCTGGCAACGTGTTGTCGTTGTCGTCGCGTCATGTTGCATGTGCCTCATTTTAATTGCAGAACATTGGCAGGCCAGGCCAGGCCAAGCACAAGGATGAGACGGAGGGTTGCAGTGGCAAGCAGCTGGCAGCTTGCAGCTGGGTGCGTCCAGCCACAACAACAACAACAACAACATAAAAGGATGTTGACTAACTGACTAACTGACTGACTGACTGACTGACTGGCGAGCTTTCACCAAGCAGCAGGCAGCAATTAGCCGGAACCGACCAACTTGAAGCCTTATGCAACAAAAAACGTTGCCCAAATGGACAACAACAATGGCTTATGGCCCGATTAAAAGCAGATAAGATAGTTGTGGCTCCCAACTTAACGACTTATAGATACCCTTTAATGCAATACAAAACCCAATGTGTTTGCTTGTGTGAAGAATTATTGATTATTTAACTGTTATTTTTGAACATTTCCAACACTGCTCATAACGAACTATCGAACAACGTAGTACAAATAATTTAAAGATTTATTTCTGATTTTTCGTTTACCTTTTAGTTTGTTAAACGAATGTTTTCTTTAGTTCGAATACAAATCGCAGTTATCAAAGCCAAAGTTTCATTCAAGGATTAAACCAACTTTAAAGAAATGCAAATAACTTTCAAAAAAGTAACATTTGAAAGGCAACAACAACAACAACATAAAGAAGAAGCTTAGTTTTAATATGCGCAACTTCTTTAGTTATGAAATCTTTGAAGATGCTTATCTACACACACACACACAAACACACACACACACAACAACACGTTTATACAACAATAACAAAAACGAACGAATGAATATTATTTAATAGATAATGATGATGTGATAGATAGATATAGAGAGAGAGAGAGAGAGAGGGGGGGGGCACACTTAAAGCGAGAGCAAATTGGATGCTTGCGCCAGGCAAGCGATTAAATGTGCCTCATATGTGGCAATGGGACACAAATAACAACAGCAACAACAACAGCAATCAAAACAGCAGCAGCAACAATTCAAATAAAAACGACAGCAGCAATCATTTTGCGCTTCAAATCATACGACAATAACAAAAACTCTAGGGAGAGAGAGAGAGAGAGAGAGAGAGGGGCGGGTGGAAGCATTCAAGATGACAATGGGAAAGAGTGAAAGAGACAAACAAACAAAACAAAACAAAACAAACCAAACCAAATTAAACGTCTTCATCGTTTCGTGTTTGCTAAGTCCATGATTAATGCCACATTGCAATTGCGTCAGTTAAAATTACTAACAAACACTTTAAGCCACACTCTGGTAACGGGCCCAAAACAGCAGCAGCAGCAGCAGGGAACGAGGAGCTGGGAAAGGCAGGCTGATAGGTACACACACACATACATACATACACACACACATACATACATACATACATACATACATACATACATACATACATACATACATACATACATACATACATACATACATACATACACACATACATACATATATATATATCGGCCAAGCAAAGGTAAAGGTAAAAACTTCATTATTTTCTCTTTCAGTGCACAAAATATGCAAGTTGGAAAAGTTTGTTATGTTTTTTAGAGTGTAGTTAGTAAGTTGCAGCTGCTGTTGTTTTGGTGTTTGCTGTTGTGATGCTATTGAACTTTTGCTATTTGCCAAGATTCCCACACACCTGCAACAGCAGAAGCAGCAGCAGCTGCCTCCCACTTGCAGCATGCCACAAGTGGCAGCAGCAGCAACAACAACAACAACAGCGTGTGAAACGTTCGACGCGACGATCTTTTTGTTTATGTTTTAGTATTATTTTTGAGGCGTGACACGAAACTTTTGTTTCAAGTACATTTTGTTGTTGTTTGTTGCGGTTGTTATTGTTATTGTTATTTTTTGTTATTGTTGTTGTTGTTGCGCCCTAATGCGATTGTCAGTTAGGGTAAATGACCGACGAAAGGCGGCAAAAATTGAATTATTTTTGCATAAATTGCTGCTGCTGATTTAATTGAAGTTTTGCGGCAAGTTTGTTGCCTCAGTCTTTCGTTAGCCCACGCGTTTTTTTCTATTTCTCAGACAGCTGCGCTTTGCAAACAGCTGGCTAGCGACGCACAGCTGCAACATTTGCAACATCTACCCCCCAAAATACAAACTGGATTAACTTGTGGGCGTGGCATAAATTCATATATATATATACGCCTATTGATAAATCAGCTGCAAAAAAGAAAAAGAAAAAAAAATGGTAAAGAAAAAAAATGCATAAGAAAAATCTTCTCTTTCTTCTTCTTCTCAGCGTCTTTTTAAAATGCTTTGCCAGCGAAAGTTGCCAGTAAGCAGTCTTCTTCTCCTCTTCTCCACCTTCCACCCCTCTTTACATTCTCTTTGTATCCATCCGTCCATTTACGCCTGTTCTCTGCTTGGCATTTGTTAAATTGCAGTGGCAAAAGCAAAAGCAAAAAAAAAAAAATGCCTGCACTTAATATTTGAAGTCCAAACTGGTTAGAATATAGTATTGTTAAGGCAACATTTTTGAGACTAAGTTGAGCCTATACACTGAGCGAAATACTACATTGATTGACATATATATATATATATATATATAGATAGCTTGCAACATTTGTTTGTTAATGTTAAAGGTTTTTTTTTATATGATTTGATTTTAGTTTTGAGTTTTTTTCCGTTCAATTTTTGCGTTGTGTTAAAATCGTTTGGATCAGAGATATTAATCCCAATCATATTATAAGCAGACTTAAAAAGTCAATTTGTTCTTTAAATACAGTCGAAACTGCATATAACGAATCTCAAGGAGAGAAAATTTATAATTTGTATATAACTTTGTGTTTTTGATCGAAACAAATCGCAGTTTTCGCTATATGGAATTTCAACTGTTCGATTACCTAACTATTACTTTTTAAGATATTCATTCATTATATGTATATGTTCGCATACACTATATATCTTTTAACTGATGTCAATGATGTCATCTTGGCGTGTTTGCTTATTGCAACCTTACCTTATTGTTGCATGCATTTAACTATTTACATGCACTTTGCGCATATCGGACGAACACCCTTGCTTCAAGGTATTAACAACAACAACAACAACCACAGCTATTGAATGTGTTGTTGTTGTTTCTGTAAAATTGGCTCGCTTTGCATTTTTGCATTTTTCATTTTCATTTTGCCTTTTGCTCGACTGCGCTTATCCTACAAATGCCAATTCGCCCGTCCGCCAAACGAAACGAATCGAAACGAAACGAAACTGAACCAGTCGGCAACACATAATCCGTCCGTCCGTCCGTCCGTCTGATTATCGGACGGTTAGCAAAAATGCCGTCTAAAGCCAACTGGCCAACTGGCTGAGCACAATACAATACACACAGAGAGAAATATATTTATAATTATTACTTAAAAACTTATCGAGTTGTGGGTGAGTTTTGAGAAATTATCGTGGAATATATATATAAATATATATATATTCATTTCGTGAACAAGCTTTTAAATGAATTTTTACAACCATAAACACGATATAAAGTAAAGATACGGACATATAGTCGAGTGCATATTTAATTTGTAAAGCTTTTCAAAGTATTTTTTGAAAGTAGATTGTTCATCAAGAAAGTAAGCTTTATCACAAAGTAACACTTAATTTAAGCATGCAAACATTTATTCACTGTGTATGGTGGTAGGGTATTAGGATTGAGGAGGGGGTTGAGGAATGGGCTGCTGGGCGTTCAACTGGTTGTTGTTGTTGTTGTTGTTGTTGCAGGCTTGTTTGTCCGTTTGCCGGCAGTTTTGAATTACAAAAGGAGCCTTTTGTGGGGCCGCCTGCCAACAGCAGCACCAACAACAACAACAGCAGCAGCAACAACAAAAACAACAACAGCAGCAGCAGCAGCATTTTTATAATTTCAATTTTTTTTTTGTATCTTGTGAGATAGGCTTGCAAACATGAATTGGCATTTTGTATTATGCATTCTGGTTGCCCTGTTTACATATATATATATATATGTATATATATGTTGACATGGCGTAATACAAACATACACAGCTGTATATTGTTGCATGTTGCATTAAGTAACTGTTGCAAACAAATTTGCATTCATATTTATAGTTTAATTGATTTGGTTTTTTAGTTAAAAAGCTTAGCCCGATTTTTTGGTTTATCTCTATATCCTGTAAGCTTATCTTTAAATAACATTTACAGGGTATCGACAAATCAATTAATTGTGTTTGTTGCATTTTGTTTGTTGTTGCAATTGCAATATTTTGCAATACTGCAAACAACCGCAAGTTGACACAAATATGCAGTGTGACCAGCTTCAAAATGATGCCTGTTAATTAAAACACAATTAACGCCATCATAACATAATCATAATAATGATGACGATGATGATGACGCTGACGATGACGAGTGGACAGGAAATGCAATTAACCGATTGGCCCACAACAACAACAACAACAACAGCAATAGCAACAACAACAAGTTGTCAAAACGACGCCATTCGAAAGTGTTTCTTGTCCCGTTGCACATAAAAATTGGTATTTTGTTGTTGTTGATTTTTTGCATAAGCGAAATGGCAGCTGCAGGACTGTCAGTCAATCAATCGGTCAATCAATCAGTTGGGTGGGGTGGGGTGGGGGGAGGCGTTTGTGCTGGCAATCATAATCAATTTTGGAGTGTGTCGAAATGAGAACTTTCTAGTTGCTTGAACCCTAGCAAATTGTTTATGTGGAGCAAATAAATAAATTATTTACGATGACAGCGCCAATAATTTGTTTTGTGTAAGCCATATATATATAATTGAAGGCCGCACGCAATTAACGCACTCTTGTGTGTTGTTGATCTTCACGAAAATGAAAGAAAAATAATGAAAATGGTGTCATACCGTTAGGCAGCTAGCTTAATAATCTGGCAAAAATCAACAAACAAACACAACAAACAAACAAACAACAACAACAGCAACAGAAATACTAGGTATTAAATTACAAGAGCTGTTAAATTGTGATAGGGAGTTGGAATACAGAATGTTAAGTGTATGTGTGTTAATTTACCTCATTTGTGTGAATTGCCTAGCAGAAGAAGACAAGCACACCAAACAACAGCAGCAACAACAGAAACAACAACAACAACAACAATGGCAAAAGCGCTCTTCTGCAATTGGAGCGCAAAAATTCTCGAGTTGCGAATTTTTATTGTTGCTTACTTTCCGCCTCTTTGTTATATTTTTGTATTTGCTTTGTATTTTGCTTGTGTTTCAACAGCAGCTTTGCTGGCGAATGCACTTTACACTTTTGTGGCTTGGCTCTTCAGGCTTCACTGACTGCGCAGACAGGTACATATTTAAATATTATTACTGCATGTGTGCATGGCAACAATATTCACAATTAGCACTTTCACACTCACTTGTACATAGATAGCACTTGAACAAAAAGTGCGCTTGACTAAATGTATCGTGTATTTTGGCGATCGTTTGATATTTAAACAGCCGGCGCGCGTAACTAACAAAAAAAAAACGAATGTAGATATTGAACCGAGCGCTACGTACGACCAGAGCGGCTGAAAACCAGCAACAAATTGAGCGGCTCGACAACAAGTGTGACCGTAGTCTGCCATCTGCAGAATACCAGTTTTGCTGTTGGCACATTATACTGCTTAGACGACTGTCTTATCAAACTATTACACACCGTTGTATGCGATGAAATGTGAAATAAAAGCAAATCATATAAAGCTTACAACTGTCATTATTTGAAGAAAGATTTTTAATAACGCTTTCAAAGCGGCAACATATGAAAAATAATAGCCAACAGGGGCGCTGATCCGCATTATGGTATGCTTTTCGATACATATCGATAAGTAAATAACAGTGACTGGAAAGATATGTGCCAACAGCTGTTCTCCGACGCCGCAATCACCGACCGATTTATTATTTCATAATAATTTTAATAGAACATTTGCAATTAGCTAAATAATTAATTAAATAACAATGCGAAGCACACGCAAATTGTTGAATGTGGCCCGGCTTACGCTCACGCGCTCGGCTGCAACTGCAGCTGAACAGACAACACATTTCGGCTACCAAACGGTGAAGGAAAGTGAAAAGGAGCAAAAAGGTGAGCTTCAACTACAAAATAACAACAATTGAAAGTTCTTAAGCCATATCCTATATGAACACCAGTGCATCAGGTGTTTGAGCAGGTTGCCCAGTCCTACGATTTAATGAACGATGCAATGTCAATGGGCATTCATCGCGTTTGGAAAGACATCTTTATTGAGCGCTTGGGTCCAGAGCATGGCATGCGTCTTCTGGACATGGCCGGTGGCACTGGCGACATTAGTTTCCGTTATCTAAAGTACCTCGAAAAACAGCCAAATCCTCAGCAGCGTAAGAGTCACGTCACCATCTCCGACATCAATCAGCACATGCTCAACGTGGGCGAGGAGCGTGGCCGCCAACAAGGATTGACCATGGATCGACTGCCTAATACCAGCATCGAGTGGAAGTGTGCCGATGCCGAAAAGCTGCCCTTTGACAACGATAGCTTCACCGCCTACACAATAGCCTTTGGCATTCGCAATTGCACCCACGTGGATAAGGTCAGTCAGTGTTGTGGATTCAAGGGGAATGGAGAGTGAAGAGTGAATTGATGAGATTAACTAAGAGTCTTCAACATTTCTTTAGGTACTCAGCGAAGCATACCGTGTGCTGCAGCCAGGTGGTCGCTTCATGTGCTTGGAATTTAGCCATCTGACAAATGAGGCGATGCAATGGCTCTACGATCAGTACTCCTTCCAGGTGATACCACCAATGGGTCAGCTGCTGGCTGGACAATGGCAGGCCTATCAGTATCTTGTGGAGAGTATACGACGATTTCCGCGCCAGGACCAATTCAAGAGGATGATCCAGCAAGCGGGCTTTTCACATGTCGCCTATGAGAATCTAACCTTTGGAGTTGTCAGCATACACTCCGGCTTTAAGCTGTAGCTGTTGCAGTAAATTAACATTAGAGTTTATAGGGTATACAAAAAAAATGCAAGACGAGCTGTAAAGCTTTTAAACATGCTAAACACGTATTGTTAACAATTTTTTGTCTCCCTTTTTTTATTGTTTTCCATTTTTTTTACGAGTGCTCGTTAATATTAAAGATTTTTTTTTTTTTAATTTTTTGGATAAACATTGTTAACATATTACATGTGCCAATCGAATTTATGGGATTATAAGTTTTGTTTTGGCAAGCCTGGGAAAGACCTTGACAACAAGTTTTGTATTGACTTTAAGGTCTTAAGAAAAGCAACAAATAGATTATATTTTTTATAGAAAAAGTTGGCATAGTGAAAATGTGGGCTAATTGCAAATTCATTTGTGATGTAATGTAAGTTATTGAACACACTTTTTAAACCACCACACCCAAGCCTCCCTCCCTCCACCCTGATCAAATTTAGTGTAAGTGAAATTTATGCGTGTGAATGTTGAATTTTAAAACTAAAGCAAACGAATCGAAATCAAATCAAAATCAAATCGCATGAAAAAATGCCATTAAAATTAAATCACAAACTCAACCTAATTGATAGTTCAGCAAAGTATTTGAATTACTTTTTGTTGTTGCTGTTGTTGTTGCTTTAAAAGTATTTCTCTTAACTTGGCGGCTCCCCTCCCCTACCCACTGCTAATTGTAATTGGCCCAGTTTTGTTTTTTGGCCAACAATTTTGATGGTTTTGCACTTTGGTGATGTAACCGGGTCATAAAAGGCTATACATAAACATAAACTATCAAAGTGTTACTTTTTTTTCACCCTTCCCCCCACCAGAAAACTTTTTTTGTTGTCGAGCGTCTAAAAGTGAAATGTGCCATTACAACAACAACAACTTCAACAATAATAATAACAACGGCAACACCATCAGCGGCGCCAACAAATGCGCATGTGCATGCATATTGAAAACAAAAGTTTTAGTTTTGTTTATTCGATTTTTTTTCTTTCTTTTACGTGCAGAAACGTCCAATGCATGCGTACCTGTACAGGTGGACACATAGACGGACAGACAGACCAGCAACAGTGGAACACAATAACACTCTTGGCTACCCTTTTCTCTATTGGATAGTGGCTAGAATATTATAAATTTTTTATACCTTAAACTCTAGAATTCTTACAAGAGTGCAGAGACGAAGGGAAATCGTGATGATAACATAAAAAAATATAGAGAAGCTTAATAAAATACTTTGTATATTTAATTTCGATACAAATTCGTGACAGAGAACCAAAATCAAAATAAAACACATGAAATTATGGACAAAATACTTAAATAAAAAATCTCTAGGGTTTTTCTTAACACCTTGTGTGTCAATAAATCAGCTTTGTAATATGCCTTACTAGCTCTCAAGAAAAATCTATATTTTATATATTTTTTCCTTTCGAAAACTATGTCGTCTTAGCGAATAACAATCAATAAACACCAATTAACATTGCCAAGAAAGAAACAACATGGAAATGGAACAGTTTCCATTTGTAGCGTTCGTTGCTAACATTAGCACTTGTTTCCCAATCGTTTTGAACCACTGTGCGTGCTGCGGGCCAAATAGTTGTGGGTGCACGTGGAAGAGAGGGTAAAGGTAGTGGTGAATGTGGTAGTGGGCTTAGCATAATCGATCAGGTGGGTCAGGTGAAATGGCCGCGTAAAAGTCATAAACTGCCCAATTGCCGCTTGACATGCCGATGAGAGTGGTATTCGTATGTTTGTGTGTGTGGTGCGTATGTAAAGTGCACCACTTGGTATGCAATGGCAGTGACAATGATCGTCAGCGGGGCATTGTCGTTGATATCCGCTTTATAAATACAACAAAGTCCAAGGAAGTTCATTTCATTTTCTTGGCAACAATCGACGCGTTGACATAATCCAACCAAAACGAAATCGAAAGTTGCTCAAATATCAAAACATCAAATACTTATTAAACGGATTACAAACCAATATTCAATACCAGGCAAGATGGTTCGCAGTTATGGTATAATGGCCAGGATGCTGTTGTTGTTAGTTTTATTGTGCTACTGCAGCAGCAATGTTCAAGCAGCTCTGCGTTTGCGTCACTCAAGTCGATTGATCAGCACCACTCCCAGCACTGTGGCCACAACTTCTCCCAGCAGCAGCAGCAGCAGTAGTGAAGATACCACCAGCAACTCTGAGCAAAGGCAAACGCCGGAGACGGTGATAGCACCTGCTGATAGTAAGAAGGAGACAGAGCTGACGGGCAAACACAAACGTGGAATACTACATGGGGGACCACATTGGCCCGCTCGCACCTATGCCGCCCAGTATGGTTATAGCTTGCAGCTACCAGCGGGTGCTGCCTATTTTGCTGCAGCACCACCAGCTGCCCATCGCCACCATGGATTCGTCAAGTATCCAGCTGGTTTGGCTGGCTTTCATATCAAACAGTTTGCACCGGCAGCTGCTGGTTTCCTGCCTACGGCTACTGCACTGACACCGGCAGTGACTGGTGCAGTACCTGCACTATCTGGAATACCTGCACTACCGGCACTACAGGGTCTTCCAGCTGCTGGTGGCATTGCTACGGCCCTTGCTGGACCACCATCATATGTGCTGCGTCCCGGTAATGCAGTCGTCTCCTCGTACAGCGTCAACTATCCACATCAGCATTTACATCGACCGGTCAAGCCCCTACACTTCCATCATGCGGTTCAGGTGAGTAGCATTAACAATGGAAGCTCCTTCTTCTTGTTATCACCACAACTTTAATTGCTTGCAGCCCACATATGTCCAGTCCTTTGCTCCAGCTCCATCAGCGGTGCCCGTTCAGCCGGTACATCCCATTCATCCGGTACAGCCATTGCCGGGTATAAGCTTTGCAGCTGCTAGTCCGCCCGTTGCCGAGTTCCCTTTCTACCAGCAGTTCCCAGCACCACCCACATTTGCTGTACAGCCTACACCCGAGGTGCCTGTAATACCGCAGATTCCACAAATACCACAGATTCCAGAAATCCCACAGATACCGCAGATTCCAGAAATTCCACAGATTCCGCAGATACCGCAGATACCACAAATTTCACAGATTCCACAGTTACCACAGCTACCGGCTTTCCCCTCGTTCAGTATTCCACAATTTTCATTCCCACAGGTTCCACACTTCCCTCAGGTGCCAATCTCTCCTGCCGTTCCAGCTGTTCCAGTAGTTCCCGCAGTTCCTGCTGTACCCGCTTCTCCTGCACTGCCCACGACACCTGCTTTCCCCGTTATACCGACTGTTCCTGCTGTGCCAGCAAACCCCGCTTTTCCCGTAAATCCTGCTTTCCCGGCTAGACCCGCTTTTCCAATATTCCCCGGCAGTCCCTCTTTCCCCGCTAGTCCCTCATTCCCTGCCAACCCCAACACTCAGTTCTTCCCCGCCGCCGTCCAGCCACCTCTGCCGCAACAGCCGCCAACTTTTGTGCGGCCTGAAGCACAACTCCCAGGCGGCATTGTGCCCCTACCCGGCTCTCAACCCGTCCAGCCGGAGACTGGTACGGCAATCGCCTCGCCACAAATACCCAATACGCCACAGTTGGAATCGGAACAGCCCGAGCAGCCATCGCCGCAGCCCGCACAGCCACAACAACCGCAGCAGCCCTGGAGGCCAGTCTTTTATCAGCCAGCAGCGATGCCTAGTCGCCCATCTGTAACACTATTGCCACCCTACGGTAGAGCACCAGCTGAGGGTAAGTTGTATATACACCTGCATTACCTTTCAGTTCATTAGCTCATTCTCTCTCACTCTGCTCTCTTTAGGATATCTACCACCCGTTGGCAACCAAGTTGCACAGCTGACTGCCGGTAGTTCCGGACATAGTTCTCAGGGCATCTTTGAACAGCTGACTGATGCCGAAATCGATCACATTTTCGCCCAGGCGAATCTAGCACAACAACAACAACAGCAACAGCACCAAAGTTATCAGTCCTACTGAGACTAAGGTGTGCCAAGGTCTTCATCTTGTCAACATTTTCAACACTCGTTATTTTTTTTGTTTTTTTTTTTCGCTATAGCTTTCATCTAAGTTTATGATATTCCTTCCATGTATATTAAATCATTATTTATTAAGTTATTTATCGAACCATATTTAAGAGTGTTTTTCATTATAACTTTAAAATTGTTATTCGGTAGTATTTTTCGAACTTATTCAACTCACTCACAATGTGAGCTCACCAACAAATGCATACATATGTTGAATTTGACGACAACGATTAACCGTTAGAATTTGTAAAAAGCTTTTTTATGTCGCTTGTGCTTTTCACCTTGAACTTGACGCTTCTGCGTCCCGAAGCTTAATTTTCATTCATTAATTTTGTCCCAGCTTTTCATTCATTGAATGTGGGCTACGTTTCGGCCATAGGGGAATCGGCGCATCGGGCATTCGGGGCGTCAGGCATTGGGAATCGGTTGCCGGCATCGACATCGTCATAACACACATGCCACATGTTGCAAGCGCTCGCTTGGTTCAGTTGTTACCGTTAGCTTCGCGAGTGCGATGCCAACGGCTGCGCGCACCAAAAAGTCCAAATAGAAAACCAAGAATATTCGAAAGTCTACGAAATTGAAAAATAACACAAAGCACTTAAACCTCAATTGAAAATCGACTCTTGTGCTGATCTCAGTTCAAATTCCATCCAGAAAAATAAGTGCTAGTCTTTTTTGTTTGTTAAAGTGACTATTTTGTTGTTGTGTTTGTGGCTTGTGTGTTTAAAAAATTCGGAAATTCGTTTTGAAATTTATAGATTTGCATAGCTTGTTAAAGAGCGAAGAGAGAGAGAAAACCAAAAACAATCAGTTCCAGTTGCCACATCTGTCATGACGATAATGATGATAATGCGTAAGTCTCGGCCAAATAAACAATTTGAATTTGAATTCATTTTCGAATTTTTCTCATCAATTGGTCTGTTTATGCATTGCGAACGAAAAGCGAAAGTATTCGGCTCAATTATTTTATATACTCGCTATGTTGGCAGTATTCGTCGATCAATAACAACAAAATACTTTTTATGTTCCCCACACATCTGCCAGTCATAAATTAGTAACTCGCCGGCTAAAAAAAAAAGATCACGGAGAAGAAAAGGGAACGCTTGTGTCGATAAAAGATTTAAAAAAGTTAAGAATAAAGTTTAGAAAAAGAATCGATTGGTTAGTTTGTTAAAGAAAGAAGTGTTAATAAAGTCAACAAATGATTTAGGCCAATATCGTATTTAATTTAAGCGATATAAGCGAAGTTGACATAAATGTTTGATATGGTGATACAAATTCAGCTTAAGCAATAGTTGAAGTATAAAATAAAGTTAGCAATACTAACGGGCATAGAGTTGAGCGAAGGCTGAAGATTAGAAAAGATCGGAAACCTCTACTAGCAACAGAGTTATGATACTCTCAGTAGTTCAGATGCAAAGAAAATAGGGAATAGTTTAACAAAAAGTATTAAGGATATATAAGAAACAATAAAGAAAATAATGGTAAAAACAATTTCTTCCTTACAACCAAAATAAAGTTACTTTGCGGTTACTTCATTATCCAGAAAAAAAGAAGTCATAAAAACCTTTACCAAACACTCAAATTTAAATAACTTTCTGGCCACTTTGTGAAATTTACAAATATTATTTATACAAACCAAAATACAAAAGTCCATAACTTAACCCAATTTCATTTTATATTTATGTTGAGTCTATTTTTAATACTCAAAACTCGAATTATAAAAATAGAAACTGAACTCTGGAGAACTAAAGTTATTTATTCTTTTGAATATGTAAATTGACTTTTAGTGTATAATAAGTGTTTTGAAATCGAAGGCATCTTAATCACAAACTAATGGAATTGATATAATTTCAAGTACACAGCGCTCTAAAGAACATGCATTAAAGCAGCTGTGTTAATGCTTTAAATTTCATTGTCGTCGGGTTAAATGAATATTGTAATTTGCATATTAATTTATGGTATTAAAATGGTCGATGGACCAGAAATAGCAAAATGACTAAGAGAGGAGCTAGTACAGGGAGGTGAAGGCTAGAAGGATGTCTAAAGTGTCCTTGATTTCCGTTTTTTCATCTACCAATTTTCCGTAACTCTACTATTAAATTTTTTGTAATAAAATGTCATTAAGCGTAAGTGCGGAACGATGCGGTGAAGTCTCTTGGATTTATGGCCGTAAGGCAAAATGAAAAAACAACAATGTAAAAGCCGTGAATTCAGCTCTACTCAGTGCTCCTTCTCTCTGTCTCTTTCTATGTATCTCTCACTCACTCTATGTTGTGTGTGAGTACTCTAAAATAAAGTTGAAGCTCAATTAAAGTATTAAAACGCATACTTTTGATTATTTATTTGAATGCTAATTGCGAAAACACTTCAAAAATTGAACTTCTACTAAGAAAGCTAGGTATGAGAGAAGTTAAGGGTGGGGTAAGCCTTGAAGAACCGTAGAATCGATCAAGAACTGTAGAAGATACATACGAAGCTTTTAACAATAGATTTGTTCGATACTGTTCACCTCAACTGCGAATACCCATTCGTTCCATGTTCAAGTTCATTTGAATTTTGTTCGGTTTCTCAGTATACCTAGGTATATGAGTATGTGTGGGTTGTTTGTTGCACTTGCTGTGGTCTTGCGGTTTGTGTGTGTGTGTGTGTGTTTGGGTCAATTTTACATTTCTGCCTTTTGACTGGTCACAGTCGCAATATCCAATGACCCAAAGTTGGGTTATTAGTTGCGGAAATGTTCCCAGTTTATGCAAATAAAGAACAAGCTTAGGGGCAACACACTCACACATATTTCGGGTTCTCTACTAGTACCGGCAATCATTTTGTGCAATGCGGTTTGGGGATTACGTACATATGTATAAAAAAAAAAAACTAGGCAGAAGATGCCCAAAACAGCTGTTTGGTGTTTGTGACTAATGAACTGCAAGAGAGAAAATTCACTGAAAGCCAGCAAATAATAAAAAAAAAAATAGCTAACAAACAAACCATAAAACGAAAGCTTTAATAAAGGTAAAATTCAAAAGCCAAAAGAAATTTTTGAGATTTTCGTCTTAATTATGAAATTAATACGAAGCATTAGCTTAGAATGGCTGGGGCGGGATGTGCTGTGGGCTTGCCTGGGATCGAAAGTGGATGAAAGCTAACAACGCGAGATATTCGTTAATGCCTTGTTAAGGCTTAAGATAAGATGCTTTTGCTACAATTATTTAGTTACATTTAAATAATATTAAAATTAAATTCGTTGTTGAGCTTAGTAAAGAAAAATTGCATGATTTTAGAAACTCTTTTCTGGCCATATTTTTACTGTCGAAAAATGATTTTTTGTTTTCTTTCTTCAAAACATTTTCTTAATTCAGATAATACATTTAACCGTTTCATTACTGAAAAAAAAAAAACAAAAGAGATATTCATAAATTAAACAGCTCTTTCCAATCAGCTTACAACATTTTAAAAGCTTTTGTTCAAAGCCCTTTTAACGCATCACAAAACCTTTATAAGTGCAAATAGGACATAAATCTGTTTCGTTTGCCTTAGATTCCATCTTCTTCTCCTCCTCCTAAAGGCAAACTCAAGTAGCGTATTTATTCAGCCACTTTGCAGGTTTTGTTCTTGTGCACAACTTACCACATAATAATAATAATAACAATAGCTTTATTCATCCACACACGCACTTATATAAATAGAAACTAGTTGAAACTAGGTGTAAGTGTCCGTTGCCTGCACACACACACACTAGGAAAATGCTGCGATTTTCCATTTAAATGCGTGTCCCCTCCAGCTGATATGCTGATGTTCGATTGCGAGGAGAATGCGTAGCATAGATGAAAGAGAAGAAATGTGTTGGTTAGATGGATGCTTAACGGTTTAAAGCAATCCAAAACAGCTCTGGTTGTAATTTGAATACTAGGCCCTATGACGCAATCATTATTTATTGTCGCAGCTCTCTCAGATATGCATATCGATGGCATAACTTAACCCAATATCAATTGACAAGCTGACAGGCAGGGCTTAAGCGTTAAAGAGAAAAACTCATTTACTCAGTTTACTTGTCTTTTAATACCCTGTAACAAAACAAAAAACGGATGCTGTCCTTGTAGCCAGGTTACTGAAGTTTCAATATGGCTAAGCAATGTGAATAAATAACCCTAAATCCTTTTATTTTACATTCTACAACTAACACCTAAGCTACATTCCTGAATAATTTGTAATGTTCTTTAGCTTTTAGCTCCTATTTATTTGTTGTGGTTATCTGAAGCCTACGCTGCCTAATTGAATTGTCAGGCAGATGTAATGACAGGCTAAAAGGTTACACGTCATTAAGCCACCACAATGAGGGTCGTCTGAAATGAAAGTACAAAATTGAAAGTATCCCTTTTCGGGAGATCTTTCGATGGGGTATGGAGTGTGTGTGTGTGTGTGTGTGTGTGTATGTGTAATGGAGCAAAGGATGGTAAAGAAGAGGAAGCAGGCAAGGCAATTCCAGCCAAAAGCAATCCCTGATTGAGTGATTGTATGTCCCAAATGTTGATGCAAAATGTTTATGACCCGACGGATTATGACCAAAGCCGCACAAACTCTCAAGCACTTAAGACAAATGGATAGGAACGTGTGTATCGCTAAAGCTGATAACTATTGCTTTGGATACAGTTTGAGCACACTTTTTTCAATCATTCTCAAAGGATTTTAGGATATCGAAGTCAAAGTTACTATTTGGGATCTCAAGGAGAACAGAAACTAATATCAAATTTGTTATATTATCTCTATACATTATTATGTATATTATTATATTATATTATATTTTCGCTTAGTTGAAATCTTATAAGTAGCGTGTTTAAAAAGCTTTTAAAGTAATGGAATCGAATTGGTTTCGAAGACTTTGAACATACTGTTTAAAAGGACAGAAACTTTATAACAATTTTTTCATTAAAAGCGCAGGGTTCGAGTTTGGTTGGTAGAAAATATCAACATGTTAATGTCAGGTTTAGTTCAAGTAATTAACATGTGGTCGCTGTTGGATGTTCGCTTTGTGTCACTGTCAAACTCTGACTTCTAGGCAAACAAACACAAACACACACACGCAAACCCAAAAAATCGCTACCCAACTCTGGAAAATGCCACCAAATAAAGTATTTACACAGTGGTTGTATGCTTTGGTTGTTGTGTGGTGGCACCCAATATAAAAAAATGTCATGCGTAAATTCTTGATTGAAGCGTAAAGGCAAAGGCAGTAAGAGCAGCTAGCTTAAGTTCAAATCTCGTATGGGCCACGTTTAAACGGGCTATCAACAAACCGATTTGTATATACAACAGGCTGCGAATGCGAATCTGAATGTGAAAGTGAATGTCGAATATTAGAGTTGTGCTTGAATCGTGCCGCCGACCTTATACATACACGAGTTGAATGGTTTTGGGAGGTTGAGCTTGGATAAAAAGGCTTAAAAATAAGGCTTATTATTTTGAATGTAGCCATGCTTAATGCAACATTTTTTAGAGTTTTTTTTTGCTAGAGTTTAAATACAAAAAACATAAAATGGTTGAAAAAATATTCTTTTTCTTACAATTTTAAGTCAAACTCTTTTTTTTGTTTATTTTCTTAATCATTGATTTTATTTTCATTTAAAGAAAAGATTTGTTTTTTGGTTTTAGATCTAAATAAAAGAAAATATTACTAATTTTAAGATATTATCCTTAGAACCAAATAAATCACGTGTCCGTCTCTAGCAAGGAGATTAACTTTATCAGATGTCCTGGCTGACCTTTTTATACCCTGATCCCATTAAAAATGGGAAAAAAGGGTATCATGAAGTTGTGCAAAAGTATGTAACAGGCAGAAGGAAGCATCTCCGACCCCATAAAGTATATATATTCTTTATCAGCATCAACAGTCGAGTCGATATAGCCATGTCCGTCTGTCCGTCTGTCCGTCTGTATGTATGAACGCGTCGATCTCAGAGACTATAAGAGCTAGAGACTCCAGATTTGGAACTTAAGCTCGCCTAATCCCTAGGCAGTACAAGTTTGTTTTCGATTTTCGATAACTCATCCCGTTTCCGATATACACATGTGATCGATAACAATAAAATCTTGAATTTGAAAAAACTTTAGATGGCATTTTAATTATTAATCAAAATAATAACAATCTGTGAAATTTTTATTAAAATCGGTTAAGAAACACCGGAGATATGGAACCTTGAAGTTGAGTATGCAGTATGCAGTATGGTCGTACACACACGCACAAATACTTGCAAGCACTGACTGTACGCGTAAAGTATAGGGATCAGGGTATCGTCTAGTCGGGATTTCTCGACTAGAGCCTTCTTACTTGTTATTTATTGGTTTTTTTTTTTCTTTTTGGGCCAAATAGCATTTATATTCATTTGTGTTTTGGTTATTTGCCACTTACTGACTTCCTGTTTCCCTTCCCTCACCCTTACTGACTATGATTAATACACACACACACACACACAGCTATCCTTCAACCCCCTTCACCATCTTCAGCACCAAAAAAGCAGAAGGATAAGGAAAATCGGCTTTCAAGTGTTCTTGGGCCATTAGGTAATTTAATTGTTGCAGTACAGCAAACAAGATTACGCGGCAAGCATACACAGCTTTAATGGGTTAACAATTAACCCATTGGTATGTTTGGTATGCCGTCTTAGGTATCTACAATCCATACAAACCGCTTCACTGTTTTAGCATTTAAATATTTTCGCCAATTTAGTTTTTTTTAAAAATAAATTTGTTTGCCTTTTGATGGCAATAACAGTGCACCAGGGGGTCGGGGTGTGAATAAGAGAGCGAGAGAGAGAGAGAGAGAGAGAGAGAGAGAGAACAAAAGAGATTGAAAGCTGTGTTTGTTAGCAGAAAATTTGTATTATTGTTGTTTTGATTTCATTTGTATTTTTGCTTGGTTTTTATTTTTTTTATTTTTGGTTGTTTACAAAACTTTTTTCAATTTCTTCGACTAAATGAATTGTATTTGAAAAGCCGACATTTATTGTTACCTTTTGTACACTAGCTAGTATGTGTGTACGATCAGCTAAAAGAAACAGCAATCAAAATTGAACAGTAACAAAAAAAAAGTATCGAAAAGATAATGAGAAGAAGAAGAAAACATTTGAATCTAAGCAGCAGCGCGAAGTGAATAAAACTTTTGGAATTTCTCAGTCGATTTTTGCTTATGTTTTGTCTTAAGTATACATATATATTTAAATGTACAAATATGTTTGTATTTAGAAGATCAGCCGAAGGCGCTTACCTCACTTTTGTTGTAACTTGAAAAAAAAAGCAGAGTTAAAAGAAAAGTAAGTTATTTAATTGTTTTTTGCTTATATTAACATTCATTCTTGTTAATGATTCATTCATTATTGATAATAAGTAACAATCTTTTCTCATTTAGGTTTTTTTTTGAATTATTTACCATAAACAAGTTTAACTTCATTAATTATTTTCACTAAGTACTTACTAAAAGAATTAACAGAAATTCCTAATTGTTTTTAAATGTGTATTTAAGTTTATTGCTCTTCTCCCTTAATTGGTTCTGATTTCAATTATTATCGATGTGTGCCTTTTAAAGGGTTCCTTTATGTCCAAATTGACAAGCAATAGTCATTAACACAAACACTTGGACACAGCAAAAATGTGTGTTATGACGTCCTTATGATTGCCCCAAACTAAATTGAACTCACACTCGACACAAAAAAAAGAACAACAAAATGAGAAGAAGAAGACTCATTTTGAGCACTCGACCTAATCGACATAATCGTCAATTTGACAAGTTGGAAGGCTCTAGTCGAGAAATCCCGACTAGACGATACCCTGAACCCTACGCGCGTACTGCATAGTGCACACTCAACTTCAATGTTCCATATCTCCGGCGTTTCTCAACCGATTTTAATAAAAACTTCACAGATTGTCATTATTTTGTTTAATGTTTCAAACTTTGTCTCAAAGTTTTGCAAAGTTAAGATTTTGTTGTTATCGGTCCCATGTGTATGTCAGAAACGGAAAGAGTTATCGAAAATCGAAAACAAACTTGTACTGGGATTAGGCGAGCTTAAGTTTAAAATCTGGAGTCTCTAGCTCTTATAGTCTCCTAGATCGACGAGATCACACATACGGACAGACGGACAGATAGACGGACATGACTATATCGACTCGGCTGTTGATGCTGATCAAGAATATATATACTTTATGGGGTCGGAGATGCTTCCTTCTGCCTGTTACATACTTTTGCACAAAACCATTATACCCTTTTTACCCATTTTTAATGAAATAAAAAAAAACCCAAAACCGATTCGACCTCTCTTTCTCTCTCACGTTTTTCTTCGACACGATAACACTTGCCTTAACCATTTCATAAAGTGTGTGTGTGTGTGTGTATAGCTCTGGTTTCTATTTTGGTGGCAAAAGCACCATTCCTACACCTCCTTCTCCTCCACCCCCGCCACTCCACCGCTGTAGAAAGGCATTTGGTTTAATTGTTTCAAATGGACATAAACAAAAGCGGGCAATTGACCGCGTTGATGGCGTTGGCTAAGTTGAAACGAGTGTGTTTGCTTTAGACCAAAATGATAATTTCGACCAGACGGTGAAACGTAATGGCCATGCGGGGTACACTTAGAAAAAAATGTTTACTTTGTTTACGAAGCAATTCTTTCGAAATTCAACTTGGACCTTTTTTTTTGCTTGTTTAATTCTATTTTTTTGCTCAAGTGTAAATGTTTTTTTTTTTTCTTAGCTAGTTGGCCCGCCCAAGACGCTTGCGTCTGTTGCTAAGGCAGGCACTGAGGGAATAATTATTTTTGCAACAAGTTGTGGCAAATTAAGGCAAGATGAGGCAAGGCCAAGGTTAAGGCCCTAGAATGATGTTGATGTTAATGATAATGATGATGGGTTTTGCTTAATGCGAATTCCCTTTAGGTATACATCAAGCTCATCAATCACAGCATCGCCTTGCCACAAACATATCAATTTGCTTCCGCAAATGTGTTGACAAACGTCCGCAGGCTCAATACAATCAGGAACAGGAGCAGGAATAGGAACCGGATACAAGCACAAGCATATGTATGTCTGTATGCTTGTACGTTTGTGTGCATCTACACTCAGACAAAAAAGCAGACAAATCTGGCCTTGAGTTAAATATCATTATTTCAAATAAATAAGAAAAATCAACACTAATTAAACCGCAACCCAACTTTAAAATATATATATATATATTAGGTTAATATTTGTAAAAACCTAAAAAGGATCAACATTTTTTTTCTTCGTGTATTGGAAACAGTGAACTTTCTCGGAAAAAAGAACCACGTCTCGAATTGAATTGAGGAGCTTGTTTACACGCACTCGCTTTGTGTGCTTCTTCTTTTTTAAAACAAACTTCGCGCAACACACACACACACACACACACACACATACATTAGCAACACGTGTCAAGTCCACCCCTTTTTGTGTTCTTCCATCTGCGAACGCACTTAATTACAATTTTATGGAGTCATCTTCGTGCTGTGGTTCCCTTCTACTGCTTCTGCTTCTGCTTGTGCTTGTGCTTTGTCTTGATGTTGCGTTGTTGTCGCGTCTACAACTTGCTTTTATATATATATATATATACACCATATAGTTGCAATTGTATTGTAATCTCGTTGTTGTTGCAATGCGCTGACTTTAGTTTTCATTTGCTGCGCTGTCACTGAGTTATGAGCTGTTGCAATCCTCTCTTCATGCAACCTTCTCCAACACATCCTTCCTTTGCTTATTGTTATCGTTGTTGTTGTTGTTGTTGTTGTTACTGTCTCTGTACGCCTTAACCTTGTCTTTGGACGCACAGCGGCTCCTTTTGCTTAGCCCTGCTGCTTATTTTAAAGGGTATATTAAGTGCTTGCTCTATGAAGGTTATTTGAACTTAAGGTTATTTGATTTGTTTTTTGTTGTTGATTTATTGTTGTTTTTAATTATATGCAAGCAAGCAAGCTAGAATAAAAAAAGAACATTCTCAATATCATATCTTAAAATCTGAATAACTTAGCTTTATTTAAGGATAAGTCCAGAAAAATCTTTGTCATCCATTGCTTACCTAGGCTATTATTATAATGTCAAAGTATCACTGATACGTTGATTTATTTTTGTTTATTTATTGTTGTTTTATCTTTCTATCAGGTTGTTAAATTTTTTTTTCGATTTGGCTGATGTTGCTGTTATTTGTTATTGTCGTTTGTCTGATTTACATTTATTTGTTTACCTTCCGCTGGTATTTGTATTTTTTTTTCTCATTTTATTTGCAATTTTTGCGATTTTTTTCCGTTTTGTTTTTTTTCTCGTTCAATTTTATAACCAAACGTTGAAATTTTCATTTGGTCGAAGAGCTATCACAAAAGTCAACCACACTGATGGCTTATCGATGATGTGGTGGAAAGTGACGCTACCACCTTCCCCCCCGCCCCTTCTCCCACAACTCTCTCTCACTATCTTCCCTGTACAGTTGTTGTTTAAGGCCGCTTTGGAGAATTTCACGGGCCATTGAGTCTGTGGCCCAAATGTACTGTGCATATTTTTTATTACAAACAATTTCATTGCATATTTAAAAATATTCGCATATTCGCAATACGCAATTTCTTGTTGCTGGCCCCAATCCCATTACCATTACCAATACCAATTCCTCCATCTGGCCCGATTGCATCGTTAAATGTGCTCAGCATTAAATGTGCAATCGTTAAAAATGATAAATGATGAATATCGCCAAAGTGCTACGAAACTAAAAATTCGAAATTGCAACTTACTAAATGTGAATGTAAATAGATTTCTGTTTTCTGTTTTCAAACAAGAATCAAAATCTATGTTCAATCATTAACAACAAACGCACAAGATCTATCTATATATATACAAACACAAGATGCTAAAAGCTTTAGGTTAAAAATTCTCTATGTTTAACTATTTGGTTTTATAATAAGACAAAAAGATTTATTATTGAATTGCGGTTCGAATTTGTTAATCAAATAAAACTGATAATCCATCGAGCTGTATTTGCGATTTTGCCAAATCAATAACATTGATAATTTACTACACATATTTTTGAAATTATTTGGCCTTCAGTCTGAACGATCAGAAAGATCGCAAAGTTTTTGTGTAAATCTTAAATACACATTTAAATATTATAAATGTTTATGCACATTGACCTTCGCAAATGGAAAGCACAAGTTTTTCGCTGATGTTTTTTTTTTGTTGGTTTTGGGCACTTTTATTATAAGATGATAATACCCCAAACCTGACCTTATTCTTTGTTTATTCTTTTTTACAGCACTAGAAACCCTTTGCGCACTTCCCGTTCTGCTCTCGCTGACGACATTGACATTGGCGAGTAGTGTAACGAGTGGCATGGTGCAGATTGAGTCCAGTGCTGTACAGCGCAATACACTTTTTATGCTCCGAAGCAGCGTGAGAGCTGGAGATGGTGACGACATAGAGGAAGCTAATGAGATGGATGCAATAGATACGGCAATACTTCTGCCCGACGAAAAGGATAATTGCCCGCCCGGTTATTTTCATTGCAACACAACGGCACAATGTGTGCCACAACGTGCCAATTGCGATGCACGCGTTGACTGTGACGATGGATCAGACGAGTGGAACTGTGATAATGAGGCTGATGCCAGGTACTGGGATCACTTGTTTCGCAAGAATCCATTCGGACGGGCGGATGACATACCAATTGGTAGCTGCAGTAAGTATGACCCGCACCCGCACCCCCTCTAACAACCACAAATGAATGACGTACTAGGTCAATGCAATTAAGTGTGCTATTATGAGTTTCGACCCTGTAGCGAGTGGCGCCAGCTAGCGGACGATAGACGCATTACGGTTACGTCTCACCTACGCTCTGTCTATCTCTTTGATTTATGACTATAATTTTGGCCAGTTTTCATTCATAGCTGACTACTAAATGTTAAGACATTAAAATCACGTTATCTTTTTGTCCTTGCAGCCTGGACAAATGCGAATTTCAGTTGTCTTTGTCGTGGTGATGAGATTTTGTGCCGCTTTCAACAGTTGACGGCGCTTCCAACGTATTTACCCAGCAACTATATGTCAATGCTGTAAGTAGTACAAAGCAATTATACAATCTTATTATATTTTGAACTGTTCCCAGTTACAAATATGTGTTTGGGCAAAGCTATCTAAATTTCTAACAGTGTGCCTAATCATGTTATAGTAGATTTTAATCACATCCATTTTGGTGATTGGTATTGATTAATTCTACGAAAACTTTTCGCCAACCCTTTAATTGCCTGTGACATCATATCATATCACATATTTTTTTTATGCTTATAGCGATCTAACTGGCAACAACTTTGACGTCATCAACGAAACATTCTTCAGCGCCTTGCCCAATGTGGGTAGCCTGTAAGTACATATGGAACCAATTCCAAAATCTCACAAGAAAGTTGCGTTTAAAATCGAATTTCGTTTGGAGCTGTTGAGAGTTTTTTTTTTGTTGGTATTTTGTTTTGATGTTTCCAGCTCTAGATATTAGCGTCCTGCTGTGCTGTGCGTCCTTTAAGCAGAGAAACGCTGTCGCACATACAAATTACACACACAAAACTTGACTTGAGTTATGGGTAAGGGGGTTTAAGGGTGCAACTGGCCTGGCCAGCCATGGCATGGCATGGCAAATAGAGTTCGTATCGTGTTTTGCAGGCGGTTGCAGTTTATGTGGCACTGTGTTAAAGGACACTCTCAATGACGACGACGTCGTCCAGGGCTAAAGCCATTAAACCATTTCAAACATACTGCGAGAGAATGGGAGACACTTCGTTAACACTGATAAGCCCGAAAAGGCAAAAATATGATAAGCTGTATTTGTTATTTGGAAACAATGAAATCTGATGCCCAACAAAGCCAACAATTGGGTGGCAAAAGCCGTTAGCTAAAAAGAGAGTTTAGATAAGTAAAGATTATTCAGTTTTAGTCAGTTAGTCCGAAAAGTTTTCGTTGTAAGATACAATGGGGATTAGGAAAGAAGCATAAAAATAAGTTAAGTAAGTAGGATTAGGGAGATAGAACAAAAAGCTAACAACATAACTTTAAGTCCAATTCAATTAACTAAGTTTGGGTTTCTCACAGTGTAAGGGCTGTGTAATTCATTAGCTGATATCCACACTTTGTATTTAATGGTTAATCTGTCTGTCTCTCTGTACAAGAGACCATATTGCCTTTGGGCCACATTACAGCCTAAGCACTTGGAAATCCATCCTGGTCACATATGGCATAAACTTTTCAATCTAGATGGGAGTAAAAAACCCTGTCAAGTGTTGCTGCCACAAGTTGCTTCTGTATGTGACAATATTTTAAGCAACGCTTTAATTATGTTTGAGCTCCCGCCAATGGTCAAATGGTCAATGCGGCATATGATTAAACTGAGATTTCGCGTAGGCTGCGGACACGCGTAAAAATTTAAATTACGTCAACAAGAGAGACCAATAACAAGAATATCAAATTCATTCATATGTGGGAGTTGAGTAAGAAAGGAAGAAAGTATAGCTTCAAAAATACCCTGGTGAAAAATTTGTAGTGTTTACTATTTAGTTTTCTCTTCGACTAGGCTAAGTTGCCACACGTTTGAAAATTTAATAAGTCCATTGTTTTGAGCTTTCATGTTGCTTTCACACTTATACATACACACATTGTGTATGCGCCTCTAGTCACGCATATATATATATATATATATAAAATACTACTATGAAAATTCTTGGTCGCGAAAGTTTGTTTTGTTTTTTGATGTTGCTGTTGCGGAAAAAACAAACTTGACAATTGAATTTCGTTTTATTATTAAGTTTTATTCATTGTTTCGAGTTTGCATACGAATGCTAAACTTTTCTTTCATTTTTCATTTCATTTTTCGTTTTCCACATTAAGGGTACTCAAGTTTTGCTCAATTCGTGAGATACTTTCGCATGCATTCGATAGACTGGCCGCCATTCCCCTAAAGACACTGTAAGTATTCTTTATTCTTATATGCTCGTATGTAATGCAGTAAGGGGGGTATGGCTTGGGGCATAACTCATAATTAAGTAGTATTATTTATGTGCACTTAATTTATTTGTTTCTACTGCCGCTGTGGATGCTTCTGGAATTGGCTATCGGACTGAATATCATTTTGCCATCATCATTTCTTTTTTCTTTTGTGTGTGTGTGTGCGTGTGTGGTTTTTCAGTTATATGGACGATAATAAATTGTCGCTTCTACCAGAGAAATTCTTTGCCCCGGGCAATCAATTACGAATTTTGTAAGTATTATAACTGATTATTAAACATAATTTAATTGAATTTAGCGCAAAGGAATCGTTAACTGTGTGCAGTTTGTTGCATGCTTTGTGTTGCAGCTTGCCTCTGGTCATGGCTTATCGTGCTCGAGGCTTATCTTGCCGCTTTATAGTTTTTATATGTGAAAGTGCTAAATTTTGGGGGATTAATAAGATACAATTGACTTTATTTAAAATACTTATTATTCTATACATATATAGTTTTATGGGTACAAGGAAAATTTCTTTTGTGTGGTTAACTTCATAGATAAATATGTATGATATATTTGATTTGGTTCGTCAAACTCTGGAAAAATTTTACGTATTTTTCTATACTCACTCAAACTTTAACAAGCAAAAAAACTGTTGCCTACTCACAGGCGCAAAATAAAATAACGCATTTGCCTCAAAGTACCAGTGGCAGTGGTTATTGGTAAAAGTCGTTTAATGCTTCGTTATTAACCTATAGCAAATAGGTATTTACTGGCCATTTGGCTTAGTTACCAACTAAAGTCATCGCACTAAGCAATTTTTAGTTGGAGTTGGAAACCAAATAACTATCTCATAAATAATTTCGCATTAGCAATTTATGTGTCGGTCGCTAAATAAAATAACAATAAATTGAATTGTCAGCGATAGCAATTAAAAACAACAACTTAAGTAACCCCTTCGAACTGAAATTTATAGCAGTGGTAAAAGTTAGTTTTGTTGTCATTGTTCATTTGAAATTGGCTTTTGTTTTCACTTTCTTTATTCAACAGTTATGCAAAAATTTTTGAATTTTTAAAGGGTTAATGAAAGCTTAGGCAAAACTCGAAGTTTATGTTCCAATTAAGATCAAATAACGGTAACAGGCTTGCATTACATTTTGTGCGCAAACTGTACTCACGAAAATTGTGTTGGACCAAATAAAATAACAATAAAAAAATCAAGCTGTCAAATTTTCAGGCAGAGTAATTATTGTTATTGGATCTAATCCAAAGGGAAATTCACACGCCAACAATAAAAAAACGTGCAGTAAATGCCAATAACTATAGATTTATGTAAATGCACATAGATAATCACACACGAACACTCAAACACACACACACACACACACACACCTACACTAGGATATTGCACACAGGAGCTATACAGGGAGACAGTTATGTGCATTCGCAATTGTTGATTGTATCATCGTGTGTGTGTGTTGGAGTCAATATACCAACTGATAATAATCATATATATATATATATATATATATATATTTAGGTACATACATGCATGTGTGTGCAGCTATTGTAGCGTATACGCATCGTTTGCCAGTTGGGGTCATAAAGTGGCCCATTGTGTGGCACTCTGTGTGCTTTTGTGGTCGTTCTCTGTAGTTTTCGGTTTTGTTTGGTTTTTTTGGGTAAACTTAGCTGGTGTGTTTGTGTGTGTGTTGTAATAAAAATATTAGCACACGCAGACAAAAGTTTAAGTTTTTTTTTTTTGTGTACAGCTAGCAACAGGAGTAGAGAAGGGTTTGCAGTGTTAGTTGGTTTATAGTTTCTTACGGTTGTTGCTATTGCTCTGGTCTAAGAGGAAGGACACAAAGACAGAAAGAGAGAGAGAGAGAGCCAAAAAGACAACACCATCGTCGGTGGGCGACAACAGAAACTAAAAAAGCAAATAGAAAACAAAACAAAAAACACATAAACAACTCAGTTACACTTTGAACCAGCCGCAGTGAGAAGAACGTAGGCGGAGTAGATGGAAGAAGGAAGGCAGGAAGAGTTAGTTAGCTGTCAAGCTAGAGGGAAAGCGATAGTAATTAGAGATGGGTTCGAGCCACGGCTGACACGAACTAGCTTAAAGGTATCAAGACTTAAGAGTTTTATAATATGCTTTGGTTGGCTTAAAAAGTAAGAAATAGCACATTGGAAATTAAGAAAAAGTTTAATTTCCCTTTAATTAATAAGTCAATGTTAAATATAATAAAAATGCTTTATATATATTCAATATAAGAAATATAAAATATTTATTTGTGTCTAACACGTTTTTACAATACAATAACATTTAAAATAACTGTGATGGGGGCTCGAAAGTGCATCGCATTCAAAACTCACGCATCTCTAATTGTTAGTAAGTAAATCAGTAGTTGTGGGGTCATAGGTTGTATTGAGGGGCATCTGGGGGGCACCAGGACCGGATGCGCAGCTGCTGCTGACATTGGCGTTGGTTGGATTTTGCCAACTTTTCAGCAGCAGGTGCAATGACATTTAGCTGGACAGCAACGATGAAGTGCAACGTGGAGGAAGAGAGAGAGAGAGAGAGAGAGAGAGAGGCAAATTGATGTTGCATGCGCGGCAAGCAGATTGCACATAATGGGCTTATTAAAATGCTGTCTATCTATTTGCATTTCACTGCCTCTCTTCATTTGTTTGTTTTGCTTGTTGTCTATTTGGCATTGTCCGTTGTTTGTTGTTCACTTTGGACCACATTAAAATGGCATTAGGACTAATGTGGCTAAGTTATCTATTATGCGTATTTTACCTGCAGAATTTTGGCACGCAATCAACTGAGAAGTCTCAGCACAAGCGATTTTCGTTATCTGCAACATTTGGAGGAGCTGTAAGTACAGCAAGAAAATCTGGCTCTCTTTAATTAAACTGCTTATACTTTTTTTTTTTTGTTTTTTAACAAATGTATTCCACCATTTTTCTAGCGATCTGCGCGGTAATCTTATCACGCATTTTGAGTCAACGGTTTTTGGTCAACTGCATAACTTGGAAGTGCTGTAAGTAGGCACAAACCTAAGTGTATAGTTTTGTAACTAACTTCAAAGTTCATTCTACACGATTGCCACTTTAGGTACTTGAATGAGAATCGTTTGCGGCAGCTGCATCCAGGCATGTTTCCCAGCACTTTACTCCATCTGCACACGTTGTCCTTGGCCCAAAACCAAATCGCCAGCATTGCGGCGAACACATTCACATTTCCACAACTGCGACACTTGTAAGTATTGGTGTTGGCGTTGGTAATGAATTTCTATATGTCTACATTTTCGCTTTACAGATTTCTGGCCGGCAATCAATTGTCTTACATACGCAACGAAACCTTCTGCAACCTTAGCTCTCTAAAAGGATTGTAAGTTTCAAAAACAACACTAACTTAATAACACAAACAAATTAGCGGAACTGACTATAGAAATACTTAATACTCTATGTTCGAGATGTACTTATATTAATACTCTTTTCATTGTTTTGGTTTAACATATGGCCATATGTTCCAAATGTTCATATTACGTAATTATTGCCTTGCAAACATTCTTATGTTGCAATCCCTTTTTTTGTTGTTGTTGTTGTCTTCCTTGTTTGATGTTTAACATAAAAATAGGTTCGTTAAAGTGTGTGTGAAAAAAAAAAACACATCGAAAAATGCGAAGCGTCTGATTGGCATGCATAAGAATCTGTCGAAACTAAGCTGTGTTGGGAGTTTTTCGATTTGTTTAGGCTTAGCTTAGATACCCAATAACCAAACTAAGTGCCAAGGACAAGCACAAGGACAATAGTGATGGCGATGGTCATGTCATAGGCTGTCCGTATTGTGGTTGGCAACAGCAGCTCGTTTTTGTGTTTGTGTGCAACTTTCGCTTGAGGAATTTCATTTATCAATAATGACAGGCAGAAAAGACCCGAAACTCGACACGCCCTTGTTGCTTGCTGGAATGTGAACCTTCCCTAACCAAAAAAAAAAATAGAACGAAGATGAGAAGAAATATTAGAGAAATAAAATAGATGGAAAACAATTTGATAGTTTTGTGTGTGCGTTCGCGTTTTTTTTTTTGTGCCGGGTCAAACTAAACTATAGCAATCTTTGGGTAGCTTTGGTTGTTGTTTTTTTTTTTTTTTTGTTAGATGCCACATGAATGATTTGCATATTGTGGCACGCAACAAATGGCTACGTGCAGCAACTTTAATAATAAAATTTGCTTAAGGTCTCTGTCGCAAACAAACAAAGTACAAATAAATATGTTTTCTTTTCTTTCATTTTTTTTTGATGTGGTTTATTTGCAGGCATTTGAATGAGAACGAAATCGTGAAATTCGATTTGCATGCCTTCGACTGCTTGGAGAGTCTGAGCTCCCTGCTGCTTACGGGTAATCGCTTTAAGACACTCGATCCGGCTGTGCTGCAAAATCTAAGTAGTCTTGACTTTATGTAAGTATGTACCATTAGCCGACAAATCGAATCCGAATCTCTCTCTGCATGTAATTGCCAAGCGAGAAGCTCTTTACATACTATGTATTCCCTGTTGCCATTTGATGGGTGGTATATCGGTATATATAAGGTAGTTAACTTGAATGATGTTGAGGTTGGGCAAAGAACATGAATTCTTGGTTAATAAAATCCGACTGTTTATTTATTTTACTTGTAAAAGTTTGAAAAGAAGAAAAACATTTCAATTCACTTCAGTAACAATTTGAATATCATTCAATATTTGCACTAGAAACAAGGAACACAGAGAGCAAAAGACAAGAATAACAAATAAATCGATTGTGTTAATAGGATAAGAAAGCTTTTTTTTTTTTAACTTGGAACAAGAAATTCTCAGATGAGTTTGAATTTGTATTCTAAATGAATATTTTCGAATGAAAAGGATATCATTTCGTCTGCACTTTCATGAGTTTTATTCATCTCTCTTTTTCTTCGTCTCACTTCTTGCTCCCTGTTTCACACCATTTGTACTTGCAGCTACTTCTCGTGGTTCCATTTGTGCCGCGCTGCGTTGCATGTGCGCGTTTGTGAGCCACGTGGCGACGGAATCAGCAGCACCTTTCACCTGCTCGACAACCAGCTACTGCGTGGCAGGTAAGTGCCAACAGACTTCACCTTCACCACTTTGCTATCCTTAGTATTTCCATAAGACTTTCTTCACATGGTAATCCTTTGGTGCATGCAACTCATCAGCATACAGCGTGCAACCTACTGTTTACTGTTTACCTTTACGTTTACGCTTTGTGTTTATATTTATGCATATTGTACTTTAACTCGCACACAACACAACCACGCCCACTTTACGTGTGGGCACAAAAGGAATTACTTTGCCAAAAATATTCTTAGAGCTACCTAACCAGCAACGTTAGCAACGTTTCAAGAGCTTTCATCAAACAAAAATAATTTATATATATATCTTCTATCCAATATTCACGGAAAAACGTAAACAGCTTCAACGGAAAACTTGAATAGAACGACCAAAAAAACAACTTATTCGTCACAAACTCATTGCGTAGTTTAAGGAGGAGAAAACTCAAATCATTATGCATTCACTTAGTGTGGAAATTAGATTAAAGAATCTTTTAGTTCGTTAACTTGCAGCGGAGAGAGATTACTAGTGGAGGGATTACTAGTAGAGAGATTGCACTAGTAATGAGTGAAATAATGCTACTAGCGCAGGAGCAGATTTAAATAAAATGGAATTGAATTAATTTAACGCCTTGCTTATATCTTATCTTATATATTTGTTAATGTTTTTGCATGTTTAAAAGTGTATTTTCTTGTATGTATTGAGGGTCTTCTTTTTCCTTTTCCTTATCTGTTTTTGTTATTTCTTTGTTTTTTTTTTTGTTAATAATTCGGAGCGCAACATTAACTGATTGGGATCAATTGTAGAGGGCACGACGAAGACGCTCCCTCAGCACCAGCATTCGCATCTGATGCTGATGATCCGTACCGGCCAAAGGCGCTGTCAATAATGGTCCGACAACCAATCCGTTGCGGCCGGTATTTGGTACCACACCGCCACCACGATTGCGTGCCGCATCTATGGTGGGATCGATGCTGGAGGTGGCGGCGCCACCATCAGCTTCGGCCGCAGCATGGGGCTCCATAACAAGAGGCTTATATTCGAAATGCATGTTGTTGGTTCGATCAAAGTAATTATTTGTGTGGAATTTTTTAAAAATTTTGAGAATTTCTCAACGTTTGAAACTAGACAGTGTATACAAATATTTGATGTGAACGGAAACTTAAACTAAAATTTGTTTTAACCAAATGACAAACAACAACTGTCTAACAAAAATTTTTTTTTTTTCATTCGACCTGCTGCGTTTTTCAATTTGTATTCTTTTTTTGAACGCCCCCTTTTAGGCGGTATTAAATGCTTGTAGTACGCTTCATGCCTGTTGCACCTTGAGGCAGTGCCGAAACTTTTGGCAAACGCTTTTTGCCATTTTCGAATTTTCAATTACTGAGTAAACCGATTGTATTCCCTTCGCTCCCTCTCTCTCTTGGTCCGTTTTTAATTCAGTCAGTCAGGACTTGTCGTCAGCTCTAACTTTGCTGAGTGATTATCAAATTGTTTTCCCATCTCTCTCTCTCTTTCTCTCTTTCTCTCGCCTTCGACTACGATACGATACGTTGTATGTTACTGTTGCAGAAGTGCTTTCACCCTCCCTTACACAATCTGCAATCTTTCCCCATATCAACATCAACATCAAACCCCTCTTGCACTTATCTCTTATCTATATCTGTCGGTCTTCGCTTCTTGCTTTCTGCTGCATCTCCATGCGCATTTTGAAAATTACATTTTTCCTTGGGTTTTCCTAAGTCGTTTGTGTTTGTTTGCTTACATTTACACGCTTTGGCGTTCTGTCTGAGTTTTGAGTTTTCTTCTTCGCTTACCAATTTTCACTTCTGTGTGTGTTGAGTGTACTCATTCAACTATTTGCTCGTAAGTCCAGTCACTTCTCATCCGTACACTGAGAGAGAAGAAGATAATGTGGTCAGAAATTGTTAACGATTTTCTGTCTTGCCATCGTTCTTTTTTGGCTTTTAAGTTATTTTGAGTTTCAAAATATGTTTAATATATCTTAAGATCAGAAGCTTGAATATTTGACAACATTAATATGGGTTTTTTTTCCATTCCAAATTATTGAGATTTTATCTCCAAGTCTACATATTTATTTTGATTGAGAATGAGATTTTTATATAAGAATAAAGTAATAATGGGTTTTAATCTAGGATTTTCAGCAACATAACCTCACTAAACATATAACTATCTTTCCTTTTTTCTAAGTGCTTAAGCCTCTAAGCAAATATCAAAGTAGTAAACATGTGTGTGTGTGTGTGTGTGTGTGTGTGTGTTTACACACTCGTTTTTGCCAGCATGGCGGAAAATGCCGCTACGTTTTTGTGCTGCTGCTGCTGCATTGTTAGTATTATTTTTAAAAATAAAAGACTCTTTCTATGGTTAGTTCTTTGTTTGTTTGCGGCATGTTCTTCTCGCTCAGCTGACTAATTAGGCCAAATTTTCAGCGGTATTTGGATAAGGCACGAAAACTATTTAAAACTTTGAAACTTAAGAAAACACTTACACAAGTTTTTAGTTTTCACACACCAAGAATAATAGCATATAGATTGGTGCAACTGCCTTAGATCGAAAACTTCAGAAGAAACTTTAAGGTAGATGCGAAATTGGTTATTCAAAGGTATTTGTATTTAATTGCTACAACTTGTTTATGCCACTTGAAGCAATTTGAGTCGGAAAAAGCTTGTTAAAGTCTGCCTCCTGCTTTGTGGCATTAGTTGGAGAGTGTGGCATGATATTTGATATTTACTTGTGTATGTAAAAATCCATGTAGCTGAAGATACTATTAAAGCAAATTAATGAATGATGGCTAACTAGAAGCGGACATAAATTATAGTTCTCCTACTAAATGTATAAGCCTCCCCCGACCCACCACCATCACTCAGCTTGCCAGTGGCAATCATCATAAGTAGAGTGGCAGGCAGCATTCACACTTTACTCCAGTTTCTGGGCGTTGCATACCCGGTAGCTAAGGATGCGCTCTCTGTGTTTTGTGTTTGTGCCTGTATCTTGGCAACCGAATCATAATTCCAGCAAACAATGACTGCAATAATGAGCACATGAGTCAACTGTGACATTTGTGACACACACACACACACACACACACATGTACAGTAATAAACAAAGGACAGAGAAGGCGTTTGAACCTAATTGGCCAAATAGCATTGAGTAGCAACATTGAATCGAAGTATAAAGTGGGAAATTTGACTTTCTGGCGGTTCTTTGAAGGAGCAACAGCAGCGCACTTAAATTTTGCTTTAATTTAATGTGAATAAGCTTATTGTCGCTCCTCTCTCTCTCTCTCTCTTATACCAGCACCTGCTGTCTCCTTTTTTTTTATCTATTTTCTTCGCTTAACACAGCACAAAGTTTTGGTTTGGCAATTGAATATAAATAAAACGTTAGAATGTTTATGTACACTGCAAAGTATTTTTCTTCTACTTTTTGGCAATTCCTTTGAATGTATCTTAAGTTTTAATGCTGCAACCAATAATTTGAATCCCTTTTAATTTTGTAGAAATTATTCAAACCATTTGTAACCATATTTTAACTTAAATCTTGACGCGCACACATATTTAAAAGCTAATTGTCTTTTTACTCTCCTCTTTTTTGTTGCAGTGTTTGGGTTATGGCCTCGATTGCCGTCGTTGGTAATCTGCTCGTTTTGGCTGGTCGCTATTTCTACAAGTCTCGCAGCAATGTGGAGCATTCACTGTATTTGCGCCATCTAGCGGCCAGTGACTTCCTAATGGGCATCTACCTAACGCTCATTGCCTGCGCCGATATCAATTTTCGTGGACAATATATACGACACGAGGAATCGTGGCGTCATAGCGAACTTTGTGCATTTGCTGGTGAGTTAATAAGAATCGTTGAATCATAAAATCATCAACTTATTGAAATTTTTCGCAAGGCTTTTTGAGTACCTTTAGTTGTCAGTCCTCGACGCTGCTGCTCACCTTGGTTACATGGGATCGTTTGATGTCCGTAACTAGGCCCCTCAAGCCACGTGATACGGAAAAAATTCGGTAAGTGCGATGAGACTACCCTATTCAAATTTATACTTATTACATTTGACATTTAGAATTGTATTGCGCCTTTTGTCTGTATGGGGCATAAGCTTTGGACTTGCTGCAGCACCTTTGCTGCCCAACGATTACTTTGGTGCTTACTTCTATGGCAACAACGGAGTTTGCCTTTCGCTGCACATACACGACCCCTATGCAAAGGTAAAACAATGTGAGATAACGATAATGAAAGATTAAATAATTTTTTATTTCATTCACAGGGCTGGGAGTATTCCGCATTGCTGTTTATCTGCATCAATACAATCTCATTGATCTTTATACTCTTCTCGTATGTGCGTATGTTGCAAGCGATACGCGACTCCGGCGGTGGCATGAGAAGCACGCATAGCGGACGCGAAAATGTCGTTGCCACGCGGTGAGTTCAAAAACAATTTTATATTTTGCCAGGTGTCAACGCTTCCGATTGTGTGCGTTTTTATTTTGTTACAGTTTTGCCATCATTGTGACAACGGATTGCGCCTGCTGGCTGCCAATTATTGTTGTCAAAATAGCTGCACTTTCAGGTATACTATAACCATCTCGTTCTTGCGCACTGTCGCTCTGCCTTTACTACTTGCTTGCTGTACTCCTCTAGGTTGTGTCATTTCACCGAATTTATACGCCTGGCTGGCGGTTTTGGTATTGCCCGTCAACTCTGCACTTAATCCCGTGCTCTACACTCTGACGACGGCTGCGTTCAAGCAGCAGTTGCGTCGATATTGCCACACTCTGCCAACCTGCTCGCTGGGCAACAATGAGACGCGTTCCCAGACACAAACCGGCTATGAGTCCGGATTGAGTGTAAGCTTGGCGCATTTGGGCGGCAGTGCTGGATTTGGTGCATCGGGTCGCAAGAAGATGTCGCATAGGCACATGAGCTACCTGTAAAGGTAAAGGGCTGGCTGGATAGGGGTTGAATCGTACATGTGATCTAATAGTAAAATTTTTATTATACATATAAATATATGTAATTCTAAAAATATACATTCGGTATGTTAAATATATATATAATATATATATGTTTAGTAGTATATACAGCGAATTTGGAATTTTGTTCATGCAGTGTTCATCAAAGTGTTGGAAAAAAAATCACAAATGCATATCTATTGGGGCTCGGTGGCAACTTTTGTTAAGTTAGGCACAAAGTGATAAGGCCCCTCATTGACATATTTGGCAAAGCGTACAGTTTCAGTTGCTGCGAACTCATTGCTCACGGATAGCACCTGCATGATCTCCCATTTTAGAAGCTTGACATCCTTGTGCAGGTGACTGTTGCGCGACAGCAAAAATTCGATGGCGCCAGCGGTGCGTTGCACAGCCTGAATGCCCCAGACGTAGCCGCAGAGAGCTTTGAGCAGACTCAAAGCGGGTATTTGTAGATCCGGGAATGGAGTTTTCAACAACTCCATAATGTGATCCACTTGCTCACCGCCAGCGAAACTCTCATACCACATCTTCAAAATGGAGCTGTGAGAATTGTAAGAAGCAATGTTAACAACAAACAAAAAGCAGAAATCAAATAGATTTTCCCTACCTAATCTCGTTGCTGTTTGGCGTCTCCTGAGCATATATTACTTCCAACGAGCTAAGCAGACGAATCTTGGTATTTGGCGCTATTTTCTTGATGTGTTCGGAAAACTTGCGCATTGCTTCGTTCATTTCAGACTTGTTGTGAAGCTGGAGCAGCGTCTTTCCGTGCGCACTGCTGGCCAAATTAGCTAACGCATCCATGGCACTGGGTAGGCAATCCTCCCTGCCCGATACCAGCAAATCAAAGAGGCATGTCACCATGCGCGGACAGTCTGTGATTATCTTTTGCGGCTGCACTGCGGCCACTTTGCTAAAAAAGCTCATGATGCTGGGTATCATAAGTGCATCCATTGGCTTCTCATTAATGTTCTCCACACGGCTGCTAATGATATCGAAAATCTTTTTTCGCTCCATGTAGCATAAGCCGTGATTCTTCTCGGCTAATGGCACCAGGATCTCCAAGACGCTCGCCTGCAGCAGAATATCGTCGATATTGAAATCGAGTTCACGCATTGCCCCATTTAAAATGAATTCTACATTTTCCAAGGCAGCGGCACTGTGCTTGGCCAAGCGTACGCCTAGCTCGTACACGCGACAGCGTATGAAATCCCTCTCTGTTGCGCAGATCTTCAGCAGCTTTAGCTGCACAGGTCCATCACTGGGCCACTGGCTTAACAAAATTTCAAGAATTTGAATAGCTTTTGCGCTACAGACTGACTCGCTGCGGAGAAGTTCGTCCATTACGTTAAGAGTTAAGTCGTTGTTGGGCAGTGCCAGGATATTGCCCGCGCTTTCCTGCCGGCGCAGCTCATTTAGCAGAAGATGGAAAACGTGAGAGCGCAATTCGATATTGGAATGTTGCAGCGCCGGATTCAATATCTTCGGCAGCTCGGCATCACTTGTGTCGAACTGCAGTTGCTCGATAGCGGAGTGTATCAAATCAACGGCAATGCTTACCAACGGCTCCTTTGCTGCATCCTTGACAATAGCGCATTCGTAGAGCCACGGCGAGCGCAGCATCTCCACAATGGTATTGTGCGACATTGTCGACTGTTTGTTGACGAATGTGCGAATGCTTGTGAGTGTGGCCATCTGATCGTCCACATCATTTAGCTTATTCAATAGGGCTAACAACTCGTCGTCCATTTCTCTGGGTATTCAGTTCTTTTTGAAAAACGAATCTGACAATCAAAATTGAAATGAACGAATTGAAATGAAGGAATTGAAATGTTAAGAGCCAAGCAGCTGAACGCTTATCGATAAGTGTCATTCCAATATCTGCTTGTCACTGTCTGATGCACGGTGATGCACGATAACATCGATGTATCAGCCAAACATATATCGATGCATTTGAGCCCATTGATATTTGTAAGCCCGCCAACATCAAAAATAAACACTCTGTGTAGTAAACGCTAATCACTTGGCGCAATAATGTGCTATAATTAAAAATTAAAAAGGGAGCATTAAAAATTTCTTCGTTCTGCTCAACATTTCTAGCAATTACTCAAAATGGCGATGCTCGTTCATCATTGCAATTAGGGCTTTTTTTAAATTATATATCTATTGATGTTTGGACCATGAGAATGTGACCGTATGCAAAAAATACCAAGTGCTGTTAGGTTGCGTGGAAAATATTATCGATGCTCCGATTTGCGTTAACAGAGGTATTTGTGTCGACCATGTACATCTTGCAACCCTAGCTTCGACGCCATTTTACAGAGACAAATTTTTTTTTGTGACGCAGCGTTGTTGTAATTGAAGAAAAGAGTCGTGTAATTTTGGAAAACCCACAGAATAGAAGTAAAGATGTCTCAACGCTTTGCGCCTGGCCAAGCGCCGGTGCAGTCGCGCTATCAGCCACCGCCCCAAGCGCCTGGCATGCGTCCCTATCCCGGACCCGGGACCGGCGCCAGTTTCCCGGTAAGCTACAAAGCGAATAATCGATAAACTGCATTTTCTGGAATCACAAATTTTAAAGTGTTTGCAGCCACGCGGATTTCCACTGCACCCGAACACAACGCAACCTGTGCCTGGTAGCGTAGTAGGTGCTGCCCCCGTCGGAGTCGGTCCCGGCCCATCGCTCCTCCAAAGGAGCACCCAGCCCAGTTTCCAGACCGGACTGCGCGGCAGTGGTTCCGCTGGCGTTGGAGGTGGTGGAGGCGGCAGCAAACGTTCCGCTGAGTCGCGCAATATGAGTGGCCCCAACAAGGGTGAATTTGCCGGTGGCGGTGGTGCTAAGAAGAAGAAGAAACTGGCGGATAAAATTTTGCCGCAAAAGGTGCGAGACTTAGTGCCCGAATCACAGGCATACATGGATCTGCTGACATTCGAGCGTAAACTGGATGCGACTATAATGCGCAAACGTCTGGATATACAGGAAGCTCTGAAGCGACCGATGAAGCAGAAGCGAAAGCTGCGCATCTTCATCTCAAATACATTCTATCCAAGCAAGGAGCCCACCAATGATGTCGATGAGGGTGCCGTCGCCTCATGGGAGCTGCGTGTCGAGGGCCGTCTCCTCGAGGATGGCAAAGGTGACCCAAATACCAAGATTAAGCGCAAGTTCTCATCGTTCTTCAAGTCGCTGGTAATTGAGCTGGACAAGGAACTGTATGGACCGGACAATCATCTGGTCGAGTGGCATCGCACACATACCACCCAGGAGACGGATGGATTTCAGGTGAAGCGACCTGGAGATCGCAACGTACGCTGCACCATCCTCCTGCTGCTCGACTATCAGCCACTGCAGTTTAAGCTGGATCCACGACTGGCCCGATTGCTGGGCGTGCACACTCAGACGCGGCCCGTCATCATCTCGGCCCTCTGGCAGTATATAAAGACGCACAAGCTACAGGATGCCCATGAGCGGGAGTACATCAATTGTGACAAGTATCTGGAGCAGATATTTAGCTGTCAGCGCATGAAATTTGCCGAGATACCGCAGCGCTTAAATCCGCTGCTGCATCCGCCAGATCCGATTGTCATCAATCATTTCATTGAGAGTGGTGCGGAGAATAAACAGACCGCCTGCTATGACATCGATGTCGAAGTGGATGACACGCTCAAGAACCAAATGAACAACTTTCTGATGAGCACGGCCAGCCAGCAGGAGATTCAGGGCCTGGATACAAAGATTCATGAGACGGTGGATACCATTAATCAAATGAAAACAAATCGCGAATTCTTTCTCAGTTTTGCCAAGGATCCGCAAATGTTTATCCATCGTTGGATCATCAGCCAGACAAGGGATCTCAAGGTAAGTGTTCAACAATATTTAGACATCATTCGTATTGATATTTTTGAACACTGTACTAATATTTATTTTGTCTCCCCCTATAGCTAATGACCGATGTGGTTGGCAATCCGGAGGAAGAGCGTCGCGCCGAATTCTACTATCAGCCGTGGACGCAGGAGGCCGTCTCGCGTTACTTCTTCACCAAGGTCAATCAGAAGCGTGCGGAACTGGAGCAGGCGCTGGGCATACGTAATAACTAAGCACTATTATTATAGTTTTGGATTAGCTCATTGAAGCGTGGCAAATTGTCAAATCGTCAAATCGTGAACACGGCGAAACTCTTTTTTCCTTCGGCAGTTTAGTTTAAGCTCTAATGCTACTATATATGTATACTATATATATAATTATGTATATCACCAATTTTTTGCCAACAACAAACAGTTGGCCTCAGCTGCAAACATTAAAAGCATATAATATAGACAACCACTAAACTAAGTCCACTTTTTTGTTATTAGTTTAAAGTGAGTTGGGAATGAAATGAGTTTGAGAATTGAGGTAATGTTTTGTCTCAAAGACTGACCGTGTTGTCAAGCAGATTTATAATCAAGTTGTAAGGAATTGAATTGAAAAAACAGATAGTTACACAAACAGCGACAGTGGTATATTAAGGTATGGAACAATACTTCGTTAATTGTAGCACAGGTTTAACATTAAACTTAAGATTAAAATACATACTGCTTTTGACAATATAGTATCTATAGTATATGGAGATTAATGTGGATGTAGTGTATGTATGTGTTTTGTGATTATGCATCGAATTTAATTGAACGTCTCCGAATGCTTCCCGGCTATTCTAATTTTTTTTTCTTTCGTCTTTCACTAAAAATAAAACATTTTTCGTCTGGTGAGCGGTTTGCATTACATACATATGTGCATATTAAATTAAGGAGGGAATTGTTTAATGTTTTCTTTTTTTTGTATTTTTGTTTTATTAACAGCCTATGGTTGCGATTAGCAATAAGCTAACAAAATCGACGGAATGTGCAACTACTTCTAGCCTAGCCATATGTAATGCCTTTTAATCTAGTCTCGCTTCTTGCGAGACGCTGCAGCTGCTGATGCTTTGCCTGCCTTGGTTGTTGGTGCTTTAACAGCTTGTGGAGGCGCCTCACTGATGGCTGCGCCTGTGTCGAGACGAGTCTTGTCAACCGGATAGAGCCAGCGCTGATACAGATAGATAAGGAACACAATATCGTCACGCAAACAGGCAACACGATGAGCCGTCGGCATTGTGATGATGAAAGCAAAGAAATCATCGATGAATGTATTGAATGCCTTATACATAAAGGCGCGCCAGGGTAAGGCGGCCACAGACTTCAGCTTATAGTTGACAAAGAGCTGGGGCAGCATGAAGAGGAAACCGAAGGCATAGACGCCATTCACCAGCGAGTTCAAGGTCCATGAGTACCAGGAACGATGCGGCTGATACAGCAGCGAATAGATTGCGCCTCCCAGACAAAGTGGATAAAGCAAATAGCTAAGATAACGCATTCCTTCCCGATCGAACTTTTGTGTCTGCTGCTCGGCCAGTTGGTCATTGGTAGTGGCATCATTGCCATTACGCTCATCCACCTCCTGCAGCTGGCGATTGATTAACGAACTGAAGCTCAGCTCGAGTCGAAGTATCTTCTTGCATTTCCACAGCTCGATGATGGTGCCGAGGCCAACGGGCACCAGAACCAGATACGATGTCTCCTCATCCAACAGATACAGAAATATCACAAACTGTGAGAACGCACGCCACAGTGTTGTTCGTGTGGAGAGACCCTCGTACGATTGTTTCTTCCGCCAAAATGACACGTCATTCTTAAAGCTCAAGAAATCAAAGAGCATCTGTAAATAAAGGAGATTAAAAACAATTAGCACCATTGACTTACAGATTCAAAGATTCATTGCTACTCACATGAACGCTGGATATGAATATGGTTCCGCAGAGCAGATATACATTCGTATCAGAGAATATGCCCTTGACTTCGTCGATATCCTTGTTGGCGAAACCAATCTGTTGCAGAGCCTGTGTGGCATGCTCCATGAGCAGCATCAGACGCAGTTTGCCCACGCCCACGGGCTTGTAGTGAAATGTGAAGGTGAATTCGGTGAGATTGCTACGCACTGGCACCAGATCCTTGAGCCGTGTATTGAACGTGTCCGTCTGGAGTATGGGCAGAATCTGTTGCTTGCGATTCACGCGTATCAATTGTGCCAGCTCTGGCGGCACGTCCGCCTGTGACAGCGAAAAGAGATCCGTTAACAGTGTCACATACACATTGGAGCGTATATGTGTGATGGTTTTGGAGGCAGCTGTCGTAGTTGTTGCTGCTGCTGCCTTGTTGTTGGTTTTCTTTGGCTGCTTCTCTGTGTCGCCTAGCAGATTGAATGCCTCTGCCCGCGGCACCATAAAGTCACACAGATTGAGCGTATGCAGCACAGTCGGACCTTCACGACGCAAAGTGCGCCACTCCAGTGGCTCACCCTCGAGAGCAACCACCACATGCAGGTAGAGAGTTCCATTGCGACGGGTCTTCAGCGGCACATCCAGCTCAAAGTCGTGATCGAAGGGACGCGAGTAATCAAAACGTTTCTCCTTGTAGATATCGTTGATCTCCGATGCGATGGGATTGCGATTAATCGAGCTGAAAAGCGCCAGTTGCATGCGTGGACGTTCTGCGAGAAAGGATGTGTAGCAGGGTGAATCGCTGCACTGGAGCGTTGTAAAGAGTTGCGACATTTGATAGATCGAGTGCAGGATGTAGGCTAAAAATGCCACGCCCACCAACGTTGAGATCGATGGCATTGCCATGGCGATGATGTTGATGAAATTAGCCGAACGCCTGAAAGAGCTAAGGATTTTTGTATGTGTGGCGTTGGCAGCTAGATGGGTTTAATACAAAAACCAAAACTACGAAAATTTATAACTAATGCACATCGCTCGCTGTGTGCGCTAAATGCCGGCGTATCTAATAAATATATCTGTATGTATGTATGTATGTATATTCGTAAGTGTTGGCACTCGAATGCAGTGTTGCAAAATTTCGTTGCGTGAGAGCTTAATGCCTGAGCATACAAACCAAAAATAACAGCGCGCCACTTACAAGCGCCTAAGTGACTGTAATTTAATACACGTTAAGAAAATTGTAATTTTGTTTTATACTGTCAAAACAATCTAATTCAATGAGCTATCGTGATGTGTAAATGCAGAAACAATGAAAAATTGTTTGTTTTTGTTTTGGCAGCTTATGCCTTAGTCAATTTTGTCATCTAGGCAAATACGGTCACTCTACATAGTTTTCAGTGCTGGTTAGCAAATGCACGCACCCGTAAAACAATAAAGGTTGTTGTATAAGCTAAGCTGGCAGCAAGTAAATAGTACAGTATACGTTTAGAGATACACAGTAAATATATAAATTTATATTTGGTAGCAGTTTTATTTTTTATTTTCTTTAGTTTTTTGTTTTTCTTCTCTCGGCAGGTGGTAATGATTGCTAAGCCGTGTACTGTTGTTATTAATGCTATAGCCGCCGTTATATGGTACAAATCCATTAGGGTCTGCACATTGATGGGGAGACAAGTGAGTCGAATCGAATGCGTATTGGAATCGCGAGCCGACCATGACAGTACATTTTGTAACCCTCCAATACAATTTAAATACAATTTTTATTATTTACATATAACATACATTACAATATGAACTTGTAAAATTAGGTACTAGAGTTGTGATTTTCGATATATATTTATTTAACATATATATATGTTAATTATAGCTATTAAGTACTATTACTTTTCGTCACGCACAAAATTTCCAAACCTTTGGAATAAATTAAACGACTAAAATGTACACATTACAAAACAAAAAAAAAAAAAGAAGTAAAGTATAGAACAGGAGAAGAAGGAGATAAGTGCAAGTTTAAAAACATTTAAAATAGTGCAAGATAGATAGTGCAAGAAAAGGTTAATATGAAAGATTGAAATCGTTAATGATAAAGACGTATGTATATATATGTATGTATTTGTGGGTATGTATGTATGTATTTATGTATGTATGTATGTATGTATGTATGTAGGTATGAACGAACGACTGATGCTATAAATATGTTAAACAAAGGGAATAAAGGAATAAGAGTATATATTATATATTATATAGTAGCATAATGAGTGGTGGGGAAGGGGGGGAGGCGGGGGGGGGTGTGTGGGGAAAGGATTGTCTATAAGGTAGGGTGTGTGTATATAGTATGTATTCGTTTATCGTATATAGTATAACGCATAAATAAAGTGTTGGGACGCCGACTTAGGCGAGACGTTTTTTTCGACTAGGTGACAAGATTTTCAGCATTGTGACCACGGGCGCCTCAAAGGACATCGAGACGACAAAGGACAGGAAATATGAGGCGACCGTCAGACCAAAGAACATGACGACCTGTTTATAACAAAGAAACATATTACATATCAAAAGTTAAGAGAGAGGGAGAGAGACAGAGTGATAGAGAGTGAGTAGGGATAACTTACCATTAAATCGCCACCTAGATGCAGCGGCGCATCCGAGTTGAGAGCCATCGATCGTATGACGATGGGATGCACCAAATATGCGCAATAGGTGACACGCGAGAAGGGATAGAGGAAGGGAGCTGAGAGCAAGGTATTAACATAACCACCATAGCCTGTCGAGCAGGCAATGGTTATCCAGGCTAGCGAAAGAGCCCACGCCGAATGACTTAGCGAACTGTAGGCAGCAGCCGTAAACTGTGAGAGATCCGTCCGATAAAGTCCGAAAACAAGAACGAACAGATTTAACATGGCCAGGGTCCAGGCCGTGGCGACAGTTAGCTTGGGCAGACGGATCTTGCAATTGGTACGGAAGAGTATCCAACCGACGGCCATGCCAATTAGATAGGGTCCCAGACGGGTCCAGGGCTTGTCGTAGATCTTGTCGAACAGAGCAAGGGGATCATCGGTGTTGGGTCGATGGTTGTTCGTAAAGGCAATCACTGCTGTCGTTATCCACGAGAGCACCAAAAACACCAGAGTCGTTATCGCAGACAGTTTAAAGTGACGCACACCGACAATCAGAATAATAGCGCCGATCATATAGAATTGTGTATCATTAGCCAGATACCAGCTCCACAACATGCACTGCAAACGAAAGAAACGCAAAAAAAAAAAATACAGGTTAGATTGATAAATGGAAAGAGAGGTTTAGATATCTTGTGTAGAGTTACCATCTCATCAACTGGAAAGAGGGTGTTGATGTAGAGTATGTTGCGCCACCAGTAATCCGGGCAGGTAATATGATCCATTGTGGGTGGATCGAATATGGAGTAGGCAGCCAGATAGCGCATTGTCACCTGGACGACGCCGAGTATGAATAGATAGGGTGCGGTTAGGCGCATAAAGCGATACGCAACCAGTCCAAAAAAGTGTGCCGTACCGGCTGTAAACTCATTGGTACCCTTGCTCAGCTTGTTTAGCTTACCCTTCGCATTCGTGCGGAAGTACAGATAGGAGATGAGGAAGCCCGAAATAAAGAAGAACGTATCGACACTAAACGGACCATTCGTGATGGCCTGAAAGAAGAAGTTCTGTTCGACCTCCTTGCGCATCTCCATGTTGTCGGAATACTTGAACACCACAATGCACGTATGCCCCAAGATGACCCAAGCCATGCTGAAAGCACGCAACCCATGAATGCAGGGTATCGTATCGGCGCCCACATTTCGATCACAGATCGCATTGAAGTTCGTGATGGCCGAGAAGGATAGAAGGAGTTCCGAATAGATGCTTAGCTTCTCTGGCTCATGCAGATGACCCTCCAAATGGTCATCGGAGTTGCTGTTATTGTTATTGTTGTTTTTGTTATTGCTGCCGCTGCTGCTGTTGCCACTGCCATCGCTACCAACACCAACACTCTGCAGCTGCGTCATTCGTTCATGATCATGATCATGATCATGATGATCCTCAAGCTCCAGCTCATGATGCTCCAGCTCCAGTTCGTGGTGATGATGATGATGATGCAGTCCATTGCCGCTATCATTGTCGGCATTTGGTGGCAAATTGAGCACCAGCTGATCGAGTTGTTTGAGTGAATCCGCCTGATTCGTTTGCTTCAGAGCCTCATCGTGAGCGGTCATTGTGTCGCTGTAGTCGGAGGAGGCACAGCCAATTCCCGAGCTCGTCTCGCTGTTGTTCATCATCTCCTTATCCTGCAGACGCAGCGCCTCCTGCAGCTGGCGCGTCAAGTAGATCTCGTAGAGGGTGCCGCAGCAAATCAAACCCATCACAATGCAAGATACAATACTAAAAGAGAAGGGCAGAGAAGGGTAGGGAAAGGGAGAGAGAATTCAGGTTAGAGCAGATCGGTTGAGCTCTGTTAATTAGCTGAACAAACAAAACGCACAAAATACAATACAAAAAAAAAAAGGGGTTAGGCGTTAGGTTAGGCACCCGAATGGATAGTTTCGCTTTTTATGTACACACAGGCACAAAGATATTTCGGGCCGCTAATGGTTAAAGCCAAGTTAAAAAAAACTCACATTGTGTTTGTGCTCAATATTAGCGCCATTTAGTTTTTTTGAAAGTGAGTTTTGTTTGTTGGCCATCGCAACGAAACGCAACGAAATGAAACGCTCGAAACGATTGTAGTTTACTTACAGCAACATGCAGAAAGTCTTGTCGGCCCAAATGTTGAATTCCTTGTCGGTCGGCACACGTATGTCGAGGACTCTCAGCTCTCGGCTCGGTAGATCCTTTCGGGCAAAGCCACTCATCTGACGCACATCGGCAATGCTGCAAGTCGATGGCAGACACATGCCCATATAAATGGTACGCAGCTGGCAAAGAGGAAGATCAGATCGAAAAGGGAGAGGTTAGAAGTAGCACATAAAATACTTAACGCTTATTCGCTTGATTCACAAGCAATTTATGGGTAGCATAACTCGGCGAGTCAACGTTTATTCTATTAGCATAAAGCGAAGTGTGAATCAAGCGTAGTGCGAAGCTTCAAGCTTATTCAATCGTGCGAGAAATTTGTATTTAAATATTCAGTTAAGTAGAAGCAAGAAGTGAAACTAAGTAGACTAATAATCAACTTAAACATGGCTTATGAGTTTCCTGTTTGATCGTTCCTCAGATACCTTTCCTCTCCTTTCCTTTCCTTTCCTTTCATTTCGTTTCGGAAGAAGAAACGAAAGCTTGAAATTGTCTGTGATTATTGATACTTGTCTTGTCGCTTACCCAAGAAACTTCTGTGATTTATCGTAACTTAACTTAACTGATTGATTTGTCACTAACCATTTGTGTTGGCATCGTTTCGTTTAGCTGCATTTTGAGCACATAAAAGCCGGGCACGAAGGGCGGCGGCGCATTGTAGACGCTACTGTAAGCTTCCGCATAGGCCTCGGCAAAGGGAAGGCCATTGTTGCGATTATCCTTGTTGTCCTTGCTGTCACTTGTGCTGTTGTTGTTGCTGTTGCTGTCGGAATCAGGTGCGGAGAGGGTGCTGGTGCCATCGTAAATGGCATCGCAAAGGGCCAACGAACCCATCCAATAGTTGTTGCCATAGAAGAAACCGGATGTATAATGACCGGAAGCATCGTCCACTATGAAAATAAAAGCGAAAACAAAAACAGCAAAAATATAAAATGATGCTTAAAGAGAAGGGCACATTCATTATTAAATGGGTGTATCCCGTTTTCTTGGACTCGTACCACTCCCCTTCTCCCCCACCAACCCACCAACCCAACTGTTTGTCTTCAATAGTTTTGCATGCATCTTTGCTGCTTCGCTTACTTGTATACCCTATAAATATTTTTCTTTCTCTCTCTCTCTCTGATGTTTTAAATATTTCTTATTATGTTAAATTAAAGTTTTTCATTTTATGAAACTTGTGTGTTTTTATTCACAAGTTAAGTTATTCCTGAGTTAGTTTGTTGTTTTATTTAGTATTATTCTTAGTTAGTTTGTAGTGTAAGCAACGAGAGGGTATTTTGTAAGTTGGTCAAACTTTTACTTGTATGGTTTTATCGGTTTTTTTTTGTTTTTTTTTGTTTTTTTTTCTGGATTTTTTGCTTTGTGTGAAAAGTTGCTTTAGCTTTAGCTGCTGCTGCGGCTGTTTTAGTTATATAATGTTGCTTGCCTCAGCAAATACTAGCTTGCCCCACCTCTTGAGTACGTTTCCCCTGCTTGCAACATGTTGGCTTATGCCATATGATCTTCTCTCCTGCACAATGTGTGTGTGTGTAAATGTATTTGCACAGTGTTGTTGTTGTTGCTGTTGTTGTTGTTGCTTGTCTTGTAACCAGTTGGCAACCCGATTGTTGTTGTTGTTGTTGTAGGTTGTAGCAACCAGTTTGCTGAATTCGTAACACAAAAACTTAACACAAAAACAAAAACTGATGTTGCAGCTGTGTGAGGCAACAATTTGTTGTTGCTTGTTGGTTGTTGTTGTTGACATTTTGGTTGACAACTCTTTTTTTTGTTAATTGTTTATTTTCACTTTACTTCCTTTTTGGCCAAAATCGAATGCAAAATACATTTCTCGTTTTTGTCACTTTGCCTTGACCAAAAACATTGCCAACAATTTATGCGTTTGGGGCAGGCTGCAAAGGGGGTCGAATGAGGTAGGGGTGTGGTGGTGGGTGTTGCGGGATGTTAGGTTGTGGCCTAGAGGATGTGGCAAAGCCAAACTGTTTTGGCCATGACCATGAAGTAGCCTTATGTTATTTATTACCTCCCCCCCCCCATAAATTGCAACTACAGGGGGGGGGGGGGGGGAAGAAATTTGAGTAACTTGAGGAGTGAGGCTGAAAGCGTTAACTGGATTTGCTTACAGAGATAAGGCCATGTGCGAAACATAGAGAAATTGGCTAAAAGGGGAAGTTTTCGGTTTCGTTTCTCGTATTGACAATAAGCTAAGCCAAAAATAAATGAGCTACTTAACTTTGCTTAACACATTGTTAATTGATTAAGCCATATATAAATATATATATATGTATATTTATATTTTTTTTTAAAGATTTCTTCATTTAGTTGAAATTAGCTTTAATCAATTCTCGAAGAGATGTTAAAAAAATGTGCCAAAAAAAATCGTTGACCTAAAAACAACGCTTTTTCTCCACAAGCCACGCCCCTACGCCCCGGCCATTCCTCTCTTCCCTTCATGTCACCCTCATCTTGACAATCTTATTATTATTATATTTTTCGGTGGTTTTTTTTTGCTTTTCAATTTAATTTGCGATTGAGGTCATTTGAATTTTGTTGGCTTATATTGTTGTTGTTGCTTTGGTATTTATGTAATTGTTTAGGCCAGTCTTTTATATATACACATATATAAATATTTGATGGTGGTGTTAGTGTTAGTGATGGTGGTTAGTGGTGCTGGTGGTAAGAGCTGAAGAGCTGAAGACCTCAGACCTCAGACAACGATTGAATCTGTGGTTGAAGGGGGGGAAGGGGGGACCTCTAACTAGTCAAAGATTTCGTTTTTATTTGTCTGTTTGTTTTGTTGATTTGTTAAAGTTGGCTTTTTTGATGTCTCATGTTCAATTGAACGTGTCATTCAAGCGTTTAACCAAAAATGATCAACTGAACTGATGAAACACCAGCAGCATTTTCAGACTCCGGACAAAGCGAGAGCACTTCATCAAGGTGATAACACGAACACACGAACACACGCACACACATATACAACATGTACGTACATGACTAAATAGCGATATGAAGCAGCCGGAAAACATTGCTGGCACAAACCAGGTAGTGCCTAAGATTTAAAAGGTCTCTTTGACTACCGTTTAACCCCATACACACACCCCAGTTTGTGTGTGTGTGTGTGTGTGTGTGTGTGTCATGTAATTGCTGCACTTGCTTGTATTCGTTGTTGTTGTTGTACCCATATATCAATTCTTGTCGTCTTGTCGCAAGGTCTTTTTGATCGAGACAGAAAACAAACTGTCTGAATAACACGGTCAATGGGAATGGTAGCATACTATACTATACTTTACTATATGTATGCGTATGTGCGTATGTATGTATGTGTGTGTGCACGTAGCTAATATCTTTTGGTAGCAGCAGATCAGTAGCCAACAAGCCAAGTTTAAACATCAACGAGGTGAATTGAAAGTTGTGTTGACAAAACTATTAAAAACTAAAAACAAAAAAAAATTTTAAAGCCGCATTCTTTGTATATTCATGAACACATATAATTTGTTCATACATTAACTTTATCAGATTCATTTAATAATAAATCAAACCAAAAGCTAAGCCAAAAGAAGTTTTCGTTTGAATAAATAATCTTGTAAGAAATCAAAGAAAAAAGCCAATTAATAATTTCATTTGCCATGCTCAGTTTTCACTTTGTTTATAAACAATTAAATTGAAAGCTGAATAAATTTTATTGATTTTTGTTAGAGCTAAAACTTAGCAACAAAAAACAAAGAGAAAAACAAAAACAACTAATTTTATGCAAATTTGTGCTATTATTCGGCAAATCCTTCACACATTTTGTACAATTAACATTATGCGCACAAATCCTTCACACATTTTGTTCAAATGTTGCAAACATTATGTAGTTATATAATTTTCAACTAACTGAGAATCAGTTTGGTTCATAAGGAAGCAACAATTGCTTAGTTTCATAGCTGTCAGCTACCTGTTGGGTACTAATGTGTGTGCTTCTTCTTCGTCTTCTTCTTCTTCGTCTTGTTTTTGGGGTATTTTGTTGTTGCTTTTGTCATTGTTCCATTGTGTTGAGTGTCAATGAAATCGCCAATTGAAAACAATCAGCAAACTGTCATAATTAGATAGATGAAGCAAGGGGAAAAAGTGGAAGGGGGGCACGGGGCGACGGGGGTACGGGTGACGGGGGAGGGACAATCATGGAGGTTAAGACAGTGTCGTGGAGGTTGGGCAAACAACAACAACAAGTAACAACAACAGCAAAAATCCCAAATATAATGTTATCGCATTGGGGTTTATCTGAATCGGGCTGACGTTTGGGGCTTGCGCGCCTGCGCAACAAAGGTGTTAACACTAAAACCGATTACAGCACCAAAAAAAAAAAAAGCACAGCTAAGGAAGGGGGGGGGGAGGGGGCAGTTGACACACCACGCCCCGCACACATCATCAAAATGACAGCGACAAAAAAAAATGCTGTTGAAACTATTTTTTTTGGTGTGTTTGATTGATGAAACGCTGTACAAAAATAATCATAAATAATGTGCTTAACACACGAAACACAGCAGCAGCAGCAACAACAACAACAACAATAACCAATAAGTAGTTGTTGTTGTTGTTGTTGTCTGGCACTTATTATTATTGCTATTATTATTATTGTTATAAAGCTGCCGCCCATTGCGAAAGGTTAGCAAAAAATAAGTTACAAAAACACAAAAAAAAAAACAAAAAAAAAACAGCTTAAAGCAATAATAAAAAAAATTGTTTTATGTTTTATTTTTTTGTATATTTTTTATTTGCTACGCGTGCAAAATTTAAGGCACCCAATTAAAATCAACAACAAATTTGCGTCAGAACCATTTGCAGTGCCATAAAAAAATATGATTATTATTTTGATTATTATTTAAGATTAAGATGTTTTTTTTTTTCGTTTTGTTTTAATTCTCTTTCGTTTAAATCGTTTTTCCGAGTAATTAATGAATCGTTTTTTCTTTCCATAATAAAATAAGCAAACTGTTAACATTTCATAATTGAGTCTTAACTTAATTTGATTAATGGGTTTTACGTGTGTTTGTCTGTGTGTGTGTGTGGGCGTGGCAAGCCTCTAAGTAACCAAATATGAATAATAATAATGTTTATGCATTGCTAAAGTTCTGCCAAAGTTCTGTTTCTGTTTGTTTTTTGTTAGATTGTTTTGAAATCATTATGTCAATACTAAATTCCAATAACCAAATCCTAAAACAAATTGTCAATCAAATTATTTGCGTAATAGTAATTCTTTATCAGTTGTAGACGATTCTTCGAAAAACAAACCTAACGAATTGTTCAACAAATAAGTGTGAAAAGTTTTTGGTATACAAAAAAAAACTTAAAGACTTCAAAACCTAAGTAAATAGTCAACGAAATTTGTTTGGTCACTCAAGAACTAAGATATTCGAACTCAACGAACCTTAAATACCCAAAAAAAATATTTATTTTCTCATCGCTTTAGTCACAAAAGTGATTGCGTTTCGATTTTGATCAAGAAATTTTGTCTATAAAACGATTTTTATTATATTTAATAACTGTGATAACTATAATAAATGATCTGAAACTAAATCTTAACGCTAATTTGCTTTATATTTGATTATCATGTTGCTAGTCGACGTTCTTGAAACACTTTCGAGAACAGAATTAATTTATGCAGCTTGCGGGCAACGCCCTGTCAAACAAAATAAATCGCAAACTAGCGTTGTTGATCTTTGGTAAATATTTGAAAATGTGTTTCGTACACACACACGAGTATCATTATTATTATCATGATTGTATCGTTAAGCGTTTTTTTGTTTTTTGTTGTTTTTTTTTGTTCGTATTTCTACTTAGATTGATCGAATCTCTGCAATATGTAATCAATCTCTAGTACTGTTTTCAAGTACCATTAAGGCTTAAGTGTTTGTTTTGTTTATATGCTTCTTGGCTGCAACAACTTAAACAGCTAAGATCACATGTGCTTTACCATATAAACAGTTTCGAAATCTCGACAATACTTAAACGTTTCATTGAGCTTGTGGAATTTACTATGGAATTTTTCAGTCATCATCAGAATTTGATTTTATAACCAACGAACTTAATAGTAAAGTTGTATTCTTCCACTTCATTTAATGAGTGAACTTTGAGCATAGTTTTGAGCATAATGATCAAAGATCACGCGTACAGATCTAAATGATTAGAACCTTAACATTTTGGGCAATTAGTCGCGTGTGTTGTACCAATCTACTATATGTATATACATCCAAGATATAATTTAAGTTAACTGCTTTGAAGTTATGGTTGAGAGATTATGAAATGCATTAACACATGAATTCATTCCATGTTCATCTTCAGGCTAATCAACTTAATGGATCTGAACTTAACATTCGGTTTCTATGAATGATAATTGTTATGGTTGTTAGTCATGTTTGTTATGTTTGTTGCCTGCCTGTTGTTATTGAGTCACATCAATGTTAAAGCACGCATTCTTCAAGCTTGAAGACGCGTCTTTAAAGATTGTCATTTTGCGCCTGGTTGCTCAAATCTGTTCAAAATCTTTCAGTCGTTTAGCAATTTTCAACTTGATTTCCTGCTGATTAGCAACGACAACGACAACAAAAAAACACAGACATCGCACACGTTGCTGTTGTTGTTGTTGTTGTAATGCCAGAGTTTCAATGTCAATGTTGTTGCTAAAGTTGGAGTTGGAGTTTGCTATTTGCTGTTTGTTTTTTCTGTTGTTGTTTCAAGTGCAATTGTTGCTGGAAGTGGGCGATATTGCCAAACGTTTTGACAATTGATAGACTCGAAAACTGTCAACATCTCTTATAAAACCCTCAAAAAACAACAACAACAAACAACTTTATTATGAGCTTGAAGTTTTTTTTCATATTTTTTTTTTGGCGCTGGCGAAAGCTTCGCGAACATTGACAGTAAAATAATATCTGTTTCTCTTGTTGTTGTTGTGCTCCACTTTAAACGAAAGAGAGAGAGAGGGAGAGGGAGAGAGAGAGAGAGAGAGAGAGGGAGATGGGGGTTTTGTATGTGTTACGTGTTTATTATATTATTTTTTTATTATTTCATTTTCATATTCAGTTTGCTTTAGTTTCTTTATAATTTCAATTCCATTTTAGCTGGCAGCTTTATTTCTCGTGGTTTTTTTTTTTCGTTTCTTTGAAGATTCAGCACAAGGTCAGCTGCATCTTTAGCTTCATCTTTAGCTTCAGTTTGTTGTTGTTGTCGCCATTGCCATTGTCGACCCGTTTGTTTGGGATGATGACTAACTGGTATTTCACCTGACCGATCGATCGATCGACCGTAAGCAACCGCCCTGCCCCCACCTCAACACAGCCTGCCACATTCCGTTGCTGCTGCTGCTTGCGTTGGACACGTGGCAATGGACAGTATTTTGTTAATAGTATTTAAGTTTTGTTTTGGCTTTGCGTAATGAGCGCGCCAGATTGAATCAATATAGTAGCAAACTATATATATATACAATATAACGATATTAATGCTCAGGGCTGCATTTCTTGTTGGCTTCGCGTTCGTTGCCTCAGTCATTTGTAATGGCATTTTCATATACACACACACACACACACACACACACATACAAATATGTAAACAGCAAATAATTAGCCAAATGCAATCATTTTGTGATGAACTTGTTAACGATCGCCAAAATGCCAAAAGTCATCATGAAAATGCATTAAAATTGTTGCTTAACAAATTCTTTTCATAGCTTAATCATTAATCATACGAGAGAATCATATTCGATTAGTCGATTATTGCAGCATGCATCATTATTGATGATGGTCGAATGTTATGAATAAAATATTTAACGCCAAAGAACAATTAAATATTTATAGCTTTTTGTTTTTTGCTCGTTTGAAGCTTTTCTTTCATTTTTTTTCACTTCGTTCACATTGCCTTTTGGGTGTAGTGATGTAAGCAGCCACGCCCACTTCCACATCCACATCCAAATGGGCGTCTTAAGTACGCAACGAAAATAGTCGAAAAGTCATTATGGTCAATAACCCCCCACCAAAAATAGAGCGGAATGCAATTTCATAAGCTTTGTTATCGTCGCGACGTTCGATTTCCAAAATACAAAAATACGCAAAATACAAAAAAAAAAATGCAAAACACGTCTCGCACCTTTTACTCCACGGATCTAACGGAAGTGTGTGCGATACTTTTACCCCCCGGACCGATACGAACGATCGCTTAGTTCGATAAACAATCGTCTGGGAATGCACTTGAGGAAAACAATGAACAGACTGAAAGTCGAACTGAGACCTTCGAATTGCAAACGAGTGCGACATAGAAATCGTTCGATTAAATCGACAAGACCAATTGAAGCATTAAACTTGAATATCGAATCGATAAACGATTGCAATTACGATAACAACAGCGATTGAAAGCTTGCCAATTCGAATGCACGATCACAGCATGCGGATTATGTGAGCATCAATGATTATGATTATGATCATGATCATAATAATGATCGAAACCGTCGTCTCTTTCCCCAACATTGAAGTTTACACAATGCTTTTGTACTCGTAACTCGTAACTTGTAACTCTTATTTTTATTTATTTTTTTTTTTAAATTCGTAACTCTTTGCTCGAAACTCGTAACACTTTTTTTTCCTCCTTCTTCAGCTCATAATTCGTAATATACAGGCAAACTGAAACAACAACAACAACAACACCAACACTCCTCTGTCCGACTAGTATCTGTCGATCGGATGCTTTTGCTTATTCGCCTGCCTGCCTGCCTGCCTGCCTGTTAAATTCGCATTAGTCAGCGTTGCGGCAGCCTTTTTGGCCCGGCCCCAAAGTGCAAGTCAAGTGCAAATATTATATCGACAACAACACAACACAAAGAAGAGCACAAGAAACGAACAACAAAAAACATCATATCATGGCATTCATAGATTATGTAAGCTGATACACATGCAAAACCAAACCAAACCAAACCAAACCAAACCAAACCAAGCAAACTGGTTCAGACACATCCTAAGCAAAAATTGATGTAAATCCCAACAAAATAAGACCACGACAGCTTCAATGTTGCTATATATATATATTAAATTATTAGGTCAAATGATTTTTCATTAAATAAATATTGCATTGTTAGCAAGTTGAAGTTGAAATCCTTTTGTAAACCTTTACAATTTGGTTCAGTTGGTTAAAATGTTTGTTGATAAAATATAAAAATATTTTTTAAATATTTATATACATATATATATATACTTAATGGGGTCGAAAATGCTTTCTTCTATGCGTTTATGGCAGAATTATTTTGGTATTTTTTACCATAAAGTTTCAAGTAAGTCAAAAATATTTTCGTTAGATAAAATTTGATCTTGTGTAATTTTCATTTGTATCCAACCAACGATTCTTATCTTCATTAACTTAACAATTAAGTGTCAGATACATTTATGCATGCGGTATTCAATTGCGTATGTGTGTGTGTGTGTGTGTGTGTGTGTTAGTGTGTTAACTGGTTTATTAAGATGATTATGATGACAATTGCGACACATATGCAGAGAGACTTTTTAGGCCATAATTCATGATCAAATGCCAAGTTGAATTGCGTTAATTTACGTGCTGCATGCAGCTTTGAGCTTTGTTTGGTTCGGGTTGAAGCGTCGCGTCAAGTTCGTTGCCTAAGTCTTTAGTGTGTCTCGGGCAGGCGCAATAGAAAAATCACAGAAAAAACAACTAACACAAAACTAAGAAAAATACGGAAAAACTTGGTCAAAGTTGAAAGTGTTTCACACACACACACACACATACACACGAGTATGTATCATATGTATGTATGTATGGCTGTTTATAAACAACAACGCACAAACGCACAATTTGCCTGCTTTGAAGCCATAATTTCGTTTTCGTTTTCGCCAAACAAGCAAACAATGAAAATATATATATATGTATATATACAAAAAAAATAAAACTGCAAGACATTGCAACAATCAAATTAAAGTTAAATTACATAAGCGCCTATCTGTAGTTGTTGTTTGTTGTTGTTGTTGTTGTTTGTTGTTAATGTTGCTGTTGTCTTAACATTCCCAGCAACAACAACAACAACAACAACACCAAATATATTTGCTGACTGTTTGCGTGTTTATTTGTTGTGCAATTTGTGTTGTTGTTGTTGTTGTTGTTGTTTGTCTATCTGTCTCTCTGTCTTCTTCATTTTAACATTTATATATATGTATGTATATGTATATATGTATGTATGTATGTTGTTGCTTTATTTTAACAACAACAATGGGAAAGCAGTAGAAATTATGTTGCGTGACGTTTCATTTTGCACACTGACTGTAATTGGTTAACAACTGCAAGTTTTAAAAGCCCTCTTCCCCCCCCCCCCCCCCATACACGCCCCATAACTCCCATTTTTGCAGAGCCAAGCCAAAAGTCGGCTAAGCATATTGGCCTAAAAATTGCGGCTATTGTGTCTAAGCTAATGACCAACAACAACTGACTGAATGAAAAAGAAACAGGCCAGGCACGAGTCGAGTCGAGTCGAGTTGAGTCGAGTTGAGTCGAGTTGAGTTGAGTTAAGTTAAGTTGAGTTGAGGCAAAACAAAATATTGCAAGAAGTCGCTTTGCCAATTTTGGTAGCAATTCGGCCAATTCGGACTGTTTTGCGTTGGCCAACGACAGTTTGCCTTTTGATTTAGTATTTTGTGTTTATTCATTTTTATTGCTTTGTTTATTTTGTTTGCTTAACTTATTTTTGCTTTTGCCTTTTTGCTTTTTGCTTTTGCTATTGAGTGAAATGCAAGTCGAGGTCGAATTTTTTGGATTTTTGCAATTGTGGCCAAAAAAATGCAAATAATAATAGTTTCGCGTCATGTTTCCTATGAAAGTTGAAAGCCGCTTGCAGGAAGTTTGCACAACAACAACAACACACACACACACGCACATATATATATATATATATAGATATACACATTAACATTAAGCTTTAACATGCCGACAATGATTCTTAAAGCAAACATTTGTATGTTCACAAAATCGATTTTTGTATTTGTTTGTTTGTTTGTCCAAAGCGAAAGAAAAAGAAAGAAAGAGGAAATGAAGTGTGAGAGATTTGCAGATAGAAATAGTGCGATCAAAAGCTGGAAACTTAACTTGAACATTGAAGATTATTCAAATAAGACAAAATTTCCCATATCCATCACCATTAAATATTCCAAATAAGTTCGAAATTTTAAGTGTTGGCAAAATAAAAACTTATAGTTTTTTATTAGATACACACTTTAGTTTCGGATTATTATAATATAAAACAATTTTGAAATATTTATCGCTTTGGCAGAACCAAAACCTTGCAGAACCTTGAAACATTTTTACTAAAACCTGGAAAATGTTGGGAAAACATATAGAGTATAAAGAATTTTATTGTGAAATTAAGAAAAACTTGTAAGCCATATCACATTTTTTCGTTTAAGAATAATCCTAAAAGAATTGTTGTTTTTTTTGGTTTCCTTCACTTTTTGAAATATTTCTGAACCTAGAACCTCGACCTACTTAAATAACAAACTTGAATTTCGAAAAGTAGTTTCTGAAAAATCAAAAATGCGGTTTTTGTCGCCATAAAGAACGAGGCAATTTTGATTTAGATTGGTTTTTGGCTAACTTCGTGCTTCTGGCGGGTTTTCATTGCCAGGATTTCTACATATGCCGTGGCCCAGAACCAGCCAAGCCAAGCCAAGCCAAGCTAGCCATGGCTAAAACACTTAGCCTTCAACTAAGCCGCCGCCACCAAGCTGCCAAAGTACTAACCAACAAGAAACAGCAATTAACTTGGCCAATGAGAGACAGAGAGAGAGAGAGAGAGAGGGGGATGGAGGAGGGGGAAGAGAGTTGGTGGCAACAATCAGGCAATGCAACCAAGCGTAGTTGCAACTAAAGCAATACCACCAACAACAACAACAACAACGGCAATTAAAATCACGTCAGAACGTACAAATGGCCAAAACACAAACTTAAAACCTCAATGCAAGCAAACTTTAAACAAGATTTCAGATCAATCTGTTCAATAAATTTTTAGTAGCTTTAAATTTCTTCAAATATTTTAAGAGATTTAAAGCAACTTAAAGGTAATAAAATGTTAAATAATAAAAAAGAAATTTAAGGAAAATCCAATTTAACTTTTATGATTTTAATAAAATAAGAATAAAACGTTTGCAAACTTTCCAAAAGTTGTTAGGAATTTTGGTTTTAAAGCATTAAGAATTATTTTTTTAAATGTTTAGTTATTAATTTAAAATTAAATAAAAGCTCGACAAAATGAAAAAAAAAGAAGTAGATATTTTTAGTTAAGCAAATCCTTTGGGATTGGCCTTTGGGTTCGGGCCGTTGAGTGTTTTGGCCATTGATCTTGGCCATTAAATATGAGGCAACACTATTTAAAACTATTCAAGTCACAATCAAAGCGTTTTATTTAAACTAAGCTTTCAGACTTTACCACATATTTTTAATGGAAATCTTGAAGTCACACTTTAGTGAAACCTAAAAAGAAACTTGGCTCGAAAAAACAAATATATATATATTGCTGTTTCCTCTCTTCTTTCGCTGTTTTATTTATCGTTTCGTTTCGATGGCATTTTGTGTTAATTGATTGCATAACAAATTGCAAAGAGTGGACACCAAACACTTACTCATTCACTAAGTCAGTCAGTCAGTCAGTCAGTCAGTCAGTCAGTCAGTAAGTCAGTCAGTCAGTCAGTCAGTCAGTCAGTCAGTCAGTCAGTCAGTCAGTCAGTCAATCAGTTAGTTGGTCAGCTGGTTAGATGAGTAGGTCAGGTGGAGGTGGAGGTGGTGCAAATGGGGCGTGGCATGCTACACGTTGAAGCTGCAACTAACATAAAACAAACTAAAAAATTTGTTGCACAACATTTTTATTCATAATACTTATAATTTTGTTGATTGCAGCTATCAAGTCGCCAACTTTCCTAGCAGCAGTTTTTTTTAGCAAGCAGTGCGCCAAGCAGTGAAAAATTTGCATAGATGACCAACATATTGCACCTAAATTTGGTTGTGTGCACAAATCCGAAAGGAAAATACATGTCTTTAAATTTAAAAGTTACAAGTTACAAAATCCCTACAAATTTGGTTAAATATTGCGTAAATTTAGCATGATTGTCCGATTTTAAGCAATTAGATGCACTATCTAGTCAAAGTTTTGTTGAATGATTGAGATAGACATGAGTAGACAGAAATCAAGTTGGACCATGAAGCCATGTAAGCAGTTGTTGTTGTTACTGTTGTTGCTGTTGGACAGGAACGAACGTGAACGTGTTGGTCTTAATTTAAGTATTGTACAATGTGCATTGCATTGCGTTATGTGCAATATCCAATTACAGTTAGGGGCCATTGTTCAATGGCTGACACGGGGTGCTGACATAATGACCAAATAATTTGCCAAAAAAAAAAAAAACTTGAACACCAAGCACGCAAAACTGAACTGAGCTAGAAATCAAAATAGCAACAATTGAGTCGTTTTCATAATCGTTGTTGTTGTTGTTGTTGTTCGGACAAGAACTAATTGCGACCTTGGGCGTCTTACAGCATGGCACATGCATAAAATACATGCATATATATATAGATATCAACTATGTAGATCCGAATATGTTGTTTTAGACTCGAAATGTTGAGAATGTGCCGTCTACAGACCCACAACACGTTCCACAACAACCAATGCAGCGGCTCAATTCACCATAACACACACACACACACACACACACACACACACGTACACACATGTGGAAAACCTATCAATGCAATATTTGCTAGTATGAGACTTAATATGATTTGACAGTTGTTTTGGTTATTCAGATAATCGTTGAGCTTAATCGATTGCCCAATATGGTAACACCTATAATTATTTATGCACACAAAGGTTACACTTAACTGTATGTATACATGTTGATATATGATTGAGTTGGTTATACATTAAGATAACTTACCAAACTCAACTGCACAACTGTTTCAATCCCACATCCTAACCCAACCTAAACCAACATAGTACACATCTCTATAACAACGCCACTGCCCGATTCCATTCGTACCTATACCTAATAATGTACTCACTTTTCACTGCCCACAATTTGGCATCGGCGAGCCCATGCAGATAACGGCGCATGTCCTTTGTGCAGTTGACGCTCAGCAGGCGTGAGGCTTCAAGGCGCTGCCACTGCGACGCCAGCAGCGACAGATCAAAGACATTGAGAGTGTCGCGCAGTCGCAACGTTCGTGTCAGATCAAAGCTGACTTCTGTGTGGTTGTTGTTACTGTTGTTGTCTGTGTGTAATCTCAAGTTGATGACATTGTGCTGATCGGGACTGATGATGGCCGGAGAGGACTTGTTGTTGTCCTTGTTATCAATGGCCGCCTCTGCTGTGACAATCGCTGCCAGCGTCAGCGCCAACGGCAGCAGCATGCGTAAGCGCATGATTTAAATAAGAATAATATACACACAGAAAAAAACAAAAAAATCAACGAATAATAATAATAATAATAATCCCACAAATTAATGGGACACGTTCGACGCGTCGCTTGCCCTGTGCTTCACTTTCACTTCGCAGGAAATCACAAATAAAAAATATATATATATACACAAAAAAAAAAATAAATGTTTTATTAACTCCAAAATTATCCAAAAATGTGTATCAATGTTTCGTTTTCGTGTGTTTCTTATTTTTTTCTTTCAATTATTATACATTTTTTGCTCTTAGTGTTAAATTTCTTTGTGCACACTTCATTTAAAACTATAGATTTGTTTAATTATCACACAATGCGAACCATACAAAAAAAAAACCTAACCGAAACGATCTTCTTTTCTCCTCTTTGCTTTGCTCTTTGCTTTGCTTTGCTTTTGGGGCGCAGGGTTGTGTAATAAGCGTTGCTCAAGCCAAGCTTGGCTTTTTTTAACCGTTAGAATTTCTCAGTTTTAATTTTGTTATTTTCTTTTGCTGTCGTTTTTCGTATTTCTTTGATTTTTTTTTCTTTTTCGGCACTTTTACTTTCGTTGCGCACACGCGTCGACGAAGGGGCGAAGGGGCGGTGTGGTGTTTGGTGGTTTAAAGGTTTTTTGGGGAGCTGCGACAAGCGACGACCGCTTGGCATGAACGCACGTCAACGAATTGCGGCTGCGCGTCTTGGACAGCTGTAAAAATATGCTAACTATTTCAAAAACGCAGCCCAAAAAGTCACAGCAGCAGCGCTGCGCAGCAGCAGTAGCTGTAGCAGCAGCAGCAGCAGCAGAGCAGCGTGAGAGCTCACACGATACGAACAGCAACCAAAAAAAAAAAATAATATCAGCAGCATAGGCTCGACGGCAACGTTTGAGGTGACTGCGACTGCATCAGCGACTGCATCTGCGGCTTCGGCTCAAGCTCAAGCTCAGACGTAAGCTTGAAAGCGCAAGTGAGCGACGGCCAGTGCGAAATTTTACCGTTAACCGTTGAGGCAAGCGCATCGAAAGTGCTGTGAAAAGAAATGAACATAGAGAGGGAGAGAGAGAGAGAGAGGGCGCGCGCGCGCGCGTCATGCGATTGAGAGCGAGAGTGAGAGTGTGTGAAAACAGAGCGCCGCATAAGCAAAGAGAGACAGACGTTTGCTGCTGCCGCTGCCGCTGCTGCTGCTTCTTCTGCTGGACAGTTAAAGTTAAAAAATAAAGAAAAAAGCCCTGCGTCATCGGCGATGTTGTAATAAGCATTTTGTTAACAAACGAATGTCGTTGTCGTTGTCGCTGTTGCTGCTTTTGTTGTTTTTGTGTTTTACGTGTTATGCTGGTGCCATGCAGGTATTGCAAAAGTTGGCCGCAAAAAAAGTATAAGCAAAACGATAAAATAGGAAAGCAAAAAAGAAAGAAACGCGTCCCCCTCAAAAGCCATGGAATAATGAATAAATATGCCAGATTGAGTGATTTAAAGGAACAAAGTGAGTTTTAAGTTCACAACTGAATCAGTCTGAGTGATTTAAAGGAACAAAGTGAGTTTTAGGTTCACAACTGAATCAGTCTGAGTGATTTAAAGGAACAAAAGGAGTTTAAGGTTCACAACTGAATCAGTCTGAGTGGTTTAAAGGAACAAAGTGAGTTTTAGGTTCACAACTGAATCAGTCTGAGTGATTTAAAGGAACAAAGTGAGTTTTAAGTTCACAGCTGAATCAGAGATGAATGATAAACAATATCAAATGTAAGTATAGGGCTAATATTTACGAATGAATACTGAATGGATGGAATGTAAAATCTGAATGCCGCACTCTTGATTAAACTCAATTGAATAAAAGTAAGCCCAGTCCAATAAACTTAAAGTAAAGAAACAACGTTTGTTATAAACCTTTCAATCAGTTAAATCAATGAACCATCATCTTTTCTTTTCGTATTAATCATATAGTAGTATACGAGCAGGCCTTTTGGTCATTCATCCATTCATTCATACACACTGAATGCCATGACAAATGAGTGAATGGTTAATTAATGTGCTTAAGCCAACATTAAGATCGTTAATTCGATCTTAAAGACTTTTTTTTTGGATTTTTCCATTTGTTTTTTTTGTCTTTATACTGATTGAAAAATGTGCACTCGATTGATTAATGTGCCATTTATTCAGAAACAGGAATAACAAATGTTGCAACTGACCCGTTTACACACACACACACACACACAAACAAACACCTGCTGTACGTTATATGTATATGGGTAGATCCAATATGCAATTCCAGGCTCCCAATTTAAGTCAAGTTGTCAACCAAAAACGACAGCAACAACAACAGCAACTTTTACAACTTGTCTTTCTTATTGTTGTTTATGTACCTCTCTCTCTCTCTCTCTCTCTCTGTGTGTGTGCCTCTCTTTTGTGTTAAGCTGCAAAACCCATTGTGCAATACTCGAAGACAAAAAAACAACAACAACAACAACAAATCCCAACAAATGTCGTGTAATGCTTTTTCAATTTATTTTCCCAAAAACAGGCAAACATGAAAAATTGATAAAATACGTTTTAGGCCACAAAAATTGAGCTTCGGCTTAAACTGCAGCTTGAGATCGTTCCGATCCCCAAGAAACGCCAAACAACAACAACAAACCAGTTCTCAAAAGATCTGAAATGGAGAGAAAAAAAAGCTGCCAAAAAGTGCAGGCATGACTGGAATTCTCCATAATTACATACTATATATCTCTTAATGTGTGCGTGTGTAAGTGTGTTTGTGTGTGTGCGTGTGTGTGCGTGTGTGTGAGTGTGTGTATGTGCGTGTGTGTATAGGGCGAAAACAGTAAATGCATTTTGGAAGATGAAGCAGAAGCGAATCAAAACAGAATTCGTTGGTGATTGTTAACTGTTTTTGTTGTTGTTAATAGTTGTTGGTAATTGTAAACGAGTTTTATTTCTCTTCAAGAAGGTGGTGCAAAAATATATGTAAAGAGGAAGCAATACTAAGTATTACTTCTGAAGATTGACACGAATATTGGAAATTGGGAACAAAAAAAAAAAAATTAATCAAATTTGCATATTTATTTAGGTTGATAATAAGTTTGGATGCTAAGAAAAAGTGCAAAAAGATCAAATGAACTTAATACTTAAACGTACGCGATTGTTCCTATAAGGGAATGATATCGATGAGATTTGAAAATGTTTTCAAGAATCAGCCAAAACACTTTTTCTATATATGCCCCGAATGATAAAAGATTTTTTAGGATCCTGTTTATACAGAAGAAACTGCAATAAGATCTTAAGTACTTAGGTAATTGCTCAACACTGTTTGTTGTACAAGTTGTTGAGCATTAACCGTTAATCAAGTCAAGAGGAAGAGAAAGAAAGAGATGGTGATGACAGGGTGTGTATTATGTGTGATGTGATGTGACAACAAAAGCAACGGTAACGCTTACGATTACAAATGTTAGCCGGCGAGAAGCAGCGATAGATGTTGAGTAGCAAAGAGAGAGAGAGAGAGAGAAAGAGAGAGGAGGAGGAGAGACAGATAGATGGAGGATGACAATGGTTAAGGGGTATAATGAATGAAGATGCAAAGATAAAATCTAAACACATGTACCTACTATACAGACAAGACATACTTACGTACATATGTAGATGCGTAAGGTTAGGGCACGGACAATATTCACATACACATATATACATATACATATATTTGTGTTTGTATTCGTATTCAATTTTTTGGTATTGTAATAATGTCAGCAGAAAACCTGTCGCTTTTGTCGGTCGTTCGGTCTGTCTCATATTTTAATGAGAAAAGTGAAAGTGTCAAGAAACGAAATATAAAAATCGCCGAAACACAAATACCAACAACACCAACACCACCAACAACAACAACAATAATAAAGACAACAACTTAAATTTAGCTTAACAGTGAATAAATAATAAAGTGCTACTAAAGCCCAACTACAAACACAGCACACAAATACAAACACACATTCATACAGTATGCAAATACGAACACGAATACGAAAACGATTCAAATATCGAACGCCAAAGCCTAGGGCCCTTTTGTAATTTGGCATAATCGATGAAAATCGGTTCGAATCAAATTGACATTGATCATTAGGTTCAAAATACCAAACGGTAAATGCGTCACTTTCGCAACACTGTTTTTGTTTTCGTTTTTGTTGTTGTTTTGTTGTTGTTGTTTGGTGCGTAGAAAACTAAGAACCGAAACGTAATAATATTAATGCTCATATTTCATAAGATACAACACTAAAAAAATTGATGTTAAGCTAACGAATGAACTCGAATGGATCGAGTTTAAGTAAATCAAATGCTCAACTGCATTTAGCTCTGTCTCTTTCCATCTCTCTCCCCCTCCTTTCTGTCTGTGTGTGGAGGGGGAAGGGGGTCAGTGAATAATGTATCGTTACATCACGTTTGACACTTTGACCATGAACGCAATGCCACAACAACAACAACAACAACTGTAACTGCAACTGTAACTGTAACTGTAACTGTTACTGTAAGTGAATTTTTATAGCGTCGTAACTGATTTTTTTTTTATTATTATTATTATTGTTTGTGTTTCATTTGGCCATCTTTGGCCTTTGATTTTGTCGTTGTTGTTTTTGTTTTTTCTTCACACATATGAACATATGTTATTGTTTCTTTTTTTGTTCGTTTTTTGTTTCTTTTTTATAATTACTTCATTTGCAACCTTTTATGAGGCAATAGAAAAAAAACTGCCGTTAATTAAAAACGCAAACGCAAAGAAAAAATGATCAGAGATGACAGTTGTGAAAGGAGCTGAGAGAGAGAGAGAGAGAGAGAGAGAGAGAGAGAGAGAGAGAGAGAGAGATAGTGTGAGAGCGGACTGTGTGGGAGTGGTAGGTGGTAGTTGGTGGGGAGGGGAGGGGGAAGGGAGGAAGGGGGTGGGGATCATAATTTACTGTGTGTTACAAAAGCGGCGCCAAAATATTTTTACTTGACTTTTTGCCGGGAAGTTAGTTTATTTTGTTGTTGTTGTTGTTATTGTTTATGGTATTTTTTTAATGGCCCCTTCTCGAAGTTCACACAGCTTCACCGGAAAGAGCGGGGTGGTGGGGAAGATGGGGAGGTATTACGGTGCTGGCGGGTTGTAAGCCAGTCAGTCTTATGCAATAAAGAGAAAATTTACAACAAGACAATAGCGCAAGAGAGGAAAAAATGCAATGTCACTTACCCATTCATAACGTCAGCTTAACATGGGAATGCGTTAATAAAAGCTGGCGTGCTAAACGGCCAGATACCCTGTGTGCAGTCACAAGGAGAATGTTCTAAACGCAAAAGATGCCCAACAATAACTGACAAATTTAAAAGAAGCTCAAGGCAAAGCTGTTTGCTGTTGTGCTGTACACTGCTTGCAAGCAGTGCACAAGTGCACACAGTGAATCGCCGACTCATAGATGGCGCCCGTTTAACTTAAGAAAAAACAATTAGTGCATTTGATTCTTTTCAAAATTTCTGTTTAATTCATAATGCTCTTTGTTTTGCTTATATACATATTTAAATATATATGTGTGTGTGTGTGTGTGTAGTAGAGGCATATGTAGAGCGATTTGTGTGGTAGCTTCAACCAATTTACGGCTATGTAATATAATTATGCATTATTATTATTTATTATTTGCGGTGTTTGTTTTTGTTTTTGGTTTTTGCTGTTGCGCAACACAAAATGGTTATAACTTTAGGCTATTAGTTTTTTGTTGATGTAATTACTCTGCAATTATGAATGTTTCTTTTCTTTAAGTAACTACTAGTTGTTTTTTTTCAATGGTGGAGGGGGGAGGAAGTTTGGGGACTGGGTCTGGAAAAAGTGCTCAATTTAACTGATTTTTGAATTTTCTCTTACTTTTAAATTTTTTCATTTTCTGCTGCCTACATAAACATTTTAATGGTTTTTTTTTTTTTAATATTAAATGGTATATTTATTTTATTTTATTTATTTATTTTATTTTTTTATCATAATTTTTTCTTCATTATATTTGTTTTTATTTTTGACTAAAAGCAAATTTTTATATATTTATATATATACTCTAGATATATTTTTATATCTGTTTCAATTCAAATTTCTATATAGTTTTCAGATTCTTTATATTTTAAATTTCTTGCAACATTTTTTCTTAGTGATTTTTGTTGTTGTCTAACTTTTTGCTTTAATTAACTAATGTTTTTGTTGCCTCTTTACCTAATTATTATTAATCAACAAGACACACAAAAAAAAAACACGCTTTTTTATACTTTTTTGTTACGGTATTTTTTTTTTAAGTTTTTACAGTTACAAAAAAAAACCCCAATTGAAACTACAGCGCGTTAACCTATAAACTGTTTTTTTTTTGTAGCAAAGCTTAAGCAATATTGTATTGTTTACTTAACGTGTGTGTGTATGTGTGTGTTTTTGTATTATTATTGTTTTTTGTGTTAGTTTGTAAGTTTCATTTGCAGTTTAGGTCATCTGTTTAGATCTATTTAGATTAATGGTAAGTTAAATTTTGGCTGCTTGAATTCAGTCAAGTTGATAATAAAACAAAAAGAATTTTTTCTTTATAAGCCGGTTGCTTCTGTTTGGTACAAGAAACTGCAATTCTGTCTAACTGTCGTATAACACAAATCATTTAAAACTTATTAAACTTAAAAGTTATTCAGTTCGTAAGGGAGGTGAAGGTGGAAAAGCAACCGTGAGTGAAATAGAAAGGGAAAGAAAAATGTGCTGCTGCACTGCTTCAAACTGCTTGCTTCGAGTACTGTACCGTACGTAGCCGTTTCATTAGACGAGTGCGTGTGAAGTAGTTTAGGCAGCCATGTTATCGATCGATTAAGAGATCGATTTTCCTTATCTCGATTTTCATTCATTTTGATAGTTTTGCAGAGAGAAAGAGAGGGCTATTGAGTGAGCCGTATGTACTGAGTGTAAAGAAGAGCACATGTGAAGTAGTATTATATATGTACTATTTAGTTTTTAGTAGGTAGAATAGTGTTATAATTTGTATTCGCATCATACCATTTATGCATAATGCTCGTAAATATATAGTATTTATATATATATATATATATATATATATATATATATATGTTCGTAGAGAAAGGCACAGATGAAATTATTACATAATTTAATTTGTTTCTTCTTGTTGTTGTTTTGTGTTTTGTGTTTTTTTGCGATACGTCCGAAAGAGGCGATGATCGCATATATATTTTTGTGGCTTTTTTTTATTCGTATATAGCATAAAGTTTCTAAGTTCGATTTGTTGCTTTTTTGTTGTTGTTGTTGGTGTCAAAAAGTTTATCTAAATTTTTTCAGAGAATTTTTGCTACAGTTCCATATTGTTTTAAATCAATTCTTTATTGTTCTACAAAGAGTGTAAAAAATGCGGTTTTTTATTTGTTTTTGTTTGTTTTTTTTTTTAAATTTTCGTTTTTGATTTAGACCACGTTTGGAAAATTGACAGTGAGTGTTCGTCTTCATTGTTCGTTCTTCTCGATCTTGAACTACGTTTGTAACATTTTGTTATATATATATATATTTAACTATGTATTCGTCGTACAGCTAGCTGACTTTAGGTTTAGCTATATTAATTCGTTGATAGTTTCATACACATATAGTATATGCTAGACGTATATATGTATATATATATATACATATATCTTCTCAATAAAGGTATTGTAGTCACTAAGCTTTACGAAACTAATTGCTTATAAATGCCACGCCATAAAGTTCTATGTTCTGTGTTCTGTGTGGTGTTGAATACTGAGAGCTTGAATTACATTTCTCTACTATACCATACTATACTATACTATACTATACTATATAAACCCCCATTAAAAGTTGACTACGTTTCTTACTTAGCTACAGTTAATACTAAAACAAAATGGTAGTAGTATTTAGTATGCGATATTTATTTGTTTATCGCCTTTTTTCAATCCTTTCATCTAGTTCTTCTTCTTATTCCATTCAAGAGTTTTGCAATCAATTTCAGGTGTTTTTTTTTGTTTTCTTCGCAAAAAAGTTTATATACGCTAATTACCCTATGTATATATACATATATATATATATATATATGTGTGTGTGTTTGTTTATTTGTTTGGCACAATTTGTTGTTGAAATATGAGCGAGTAGTGACTGAGCGAAAGAGAGAGAGAGAGAGAGAGCTAGCGCGTATTTAAGGCCAGAAAGAGAGGGCGCTAAAAAGTCTATAGATTGTCTAAAAGAGCATTGTGTCTTCTGTGTGTTGGTGTTAGTGTTAAGTACCTATGTAAATTCGTTTTTATTTTATTTTGTATGCGAAAAGTGGCAACAATGCATTTTTGGTATTTTTTTTTTCGTTTTCATTTCATTATCCTCTTAATTAGTATGTTAGATTACAATCTTAACTGGCTAAACTTGCTATTGCTTATCCATTTTGTATGTTTTTAATATATATATATATATATATATATATACATATATATATATATGTATGTATGTTTTTACTGAATGCTGTATCAATTGTTGTCAGCTTTACTTCGATTTTTCTTTTCTCTTTATATTTCTTGGACTAGACTACACAAAATACAATACAATGCTAAAGATGCGCACACATACATATAATTACATAAGATGCTCTAGGGTGCATGTATATATGTATATGTAAAGTATATAGCATATATATATTTACTATATGGTTTTTTGTTTTCGTTTCCTTCATATAAATGTTTTAAACTTTAAGAGCTAATCACAGAGTTGATGATTTTTTCTTCACTATTTCCATCATGTATGCATTTATGTATACTCCTCTTAAATAGTCGTTTATATATATATGTATATAGTATAGTATATATATATATTTCTTTATGTATAACTGTGTATATCGCATATAACGCTTGTATATATATCAATAATCAGCATGTAGTTCTTATTTGTTTTTCTGTTCTCTTTTTGGTATTTTTCTTGGTATATATATATATATTTTCTAGGCTGAAACAGAAACGCTCTAAACAACAGTATTAAATTTTGGGGTTTTTTTTTTATAATGTTATAAGTTTTCTTGATACCTTTGGGTTTCTTACTATGTTGTTGTTGTTTCTTGGCTAAACTTATGAAAACCGTAGATTGCACTAAAAACAGTTAACAATTTTATTAGAGAACGCTCTATGAGAAGTTATCGTAAATCGTTTATCGTAAAATCGTTTTCATTACAGTTAAAGTTACAGTTACAGTTATAGTTACAATTAACTCCTAACTCTAGTGAGTAATGTTATCGTAATCGTTATCGTTATCGTTAACATTATTTCCTAATTAGCTATCGCTTTCATTTTTGCTTTCTTAAAACTGAGCACTTGGAAACTTTCCTAAAGTTTTGCACAGACTACAGTTATGAGTAAATATGACTTGTTGTATGAAATAGAGATAATTTGTTCAAGTCAACAGGCCTGTTTCGTTATCGGTATGAGTTATCGCCTATCGATATCAATTAAATTCGCATTTACATAATTTTTATTTGGCAAGTCAAAGAAAAGAATAGAAAAAATAAATAAAAATCCATTTAAACGTTTTTTTTTTTTTGTTGCCGCAGCGGAATAGTGGAATGAAACATTTGCTTTAAACTTGAAACTTTAGATTATCATGAGTTTTCCGAACGCATTTAAATAATTGCTTGTAATATTTAGTGCATGCATCGGAATGCTGAAATGAAACACTCGTTACAAAATGGCGAGTGCATTAAAGTAGATACTCGCGAAACGAAACAAGCCTGACAAACGAACAGTAGAATAAGAATATGTGACAAAAGATGGAAAGATAGAGATAGAATGATAGAGAGAGTGAGACAGAGTGAAAGATGGTGCTTAGCCTAGTCCGTTGACGATTGAGGCGATTTGACGAGTAGAAGCTCGTTGTAATCGCTATCCTCGTTGCCGCACTGATCTCGCTGATCCATGCGCCGTCGCTCGCTTATTATGCGCATTATGTCCGCCGTTTCGGACTTGCTTATGGCCGGCGGACCGGAATCGCTGACACTACCGGCTAATATGCTGACAGAACCGGTACTGCTGTTGCTATTGCTGCCACCAGCAGTTGCTGCTGCCGATGATGCTGCAGCTGTTGGTGGTGCTGTTGGCGGTGCAGCTGGTAGCAACAGGGAGCTCTCATCCATGTCGACATCCTCGTCGAGTGCCTGCTGCTTGAACAGTTGCTTGGTACTGCCGCTTCTACTGCGCGGTGGCATTGAACGCGGCACAGATAGCAGCAAACTGCTGCGTCCCATGCAGCCCTGATCGACGGACTGTGACCAGCCAAGGGGACGACGCTGTGATTGCTGTTGCTGTTGCTGTGTAACGGTGGGTATAGGTATGGGCTGGGTCTGTGCCTGTGTCTGGGTCGGAGTCTGGGTCTGGGTATGTGTCTGGTGCTGAGTAGGCGTGTGTAAAGCTGATATTGCTGGCTGCACAAGGGAGCTGACTAGCGCCAAGGGTTCCCCAGATCCTAGATCGGAACGTGGACGCGTAAACACCTCGGCACTGCGTACGCTGCGCACATCCAAGTCATAGCTGGAGTTGGGACTGTTGCCGACACCGCCGTCGGACTCGAGGCTCTCGAAGATGGTGCCGCGTCGATAGTCCACTGCATCGCCGCCCCACGGCAGCGAGTCGCAGCTGGTGCGCTTCGCCTCGAGGTTGCGTCGTCGGATGGCCTGCTCGTCTAGCGAGCGCTCTTTGGACAGCACGCCGCGCTTGCGGAAGCCGGCGGCAGCTGAGGCGCGACGCCCACGGCGACCCAGGGGCGGTAGCTGCAACGGCTGATCTGCCGCTGCCCCTACCGTCACTAGGCCAACGCCAAAGGGTTCGCCCAACCGTGCACCGAGCGCCTGAGGCGTCAGCGCGCCGCCCATTTCAGCGAGACTGAGGCCCAAGCCCATCGCTTGCTGCTGATTGAAGGACTGTATGGTCTGTCGCCGTCCACCCGCACCCACAGAACCAAGGTTTAGATTGGTGGCGGCGCTGCTGTTGAGACTGGCGCTGAGCGGTGGTGGAAACTTCTTGTCCAGTAATGGGGTGCTGTAGATGAAGTTCTTTGGCAGCGATTTAACCTTTGCGAGTGGGCGTGGCTGTACAACAGCGACCTTGCTCTGCGCCTCCGCCAGCTCCTGGCAAAGTTTCTGCTCCTGTGCGAACTCCTGTTCGCGAACGAGCTCACGCTCCAATTCGACCTCCATGTCGAGCTCATCTTCCATTTGCTTGTGGCTCTCCTCGAGGTGTTTCATCAGTACAGCCACGACGACGTTCACTAAAACGAATTGCGCCATAAGAACGAATATCACAAAGAATATGGGAGCAATAACCGAGCTGACGCAACAATTGCGCACACAATCGGCCGCGTCATCGCAGTTATCCCTCAGCGTGTCCTTCATGATGCCGTTCCAGTTGTCGCCAGTCGCTACGCGAAACAATGTGAGGAAAGCCATGCCAAAGTTGGCGAAGTGCGCATGCTCGCCGAGACCCTGGCAGGGTATCTCATCGGAGCACTCGAGCCGCCCAAATAGCTCCACGCCCAGCGCCGCAAATATGAAGAACAGAAGAAAGAACAGCAGACCCAGATTGCCCACCTGCGGTAGTGCCTGCATCACCGTGTCCAACAGCGCCCGTATACCCTTGGCCATTTTTAATAGTTTGAGCACCCGAGCGATCCGTAGTACTCTCATAACACGAATTATCGTTGGATTTATAGGTATGATGTTCGTTTCCAATTCCTCGAGGACGATGCCAACGATGGAGAGTAGAACAATGCCGACATCTAGTTGATTCCAACGGTCCTTTAGATATAGATGCCAGCCAAGAGCAACCAGTTTCATATGGGCCTCGAGTATAAAGACAGCAGTGAAAAAGTAATTGAATATCTTGAGCGCATACTGTAGTGCCATACGCATCTTATAATACTCCATGGCCATCGTGACTACATTCAGCCCAATGACAGCGGCTATGGCCAGATCAAAGTACTTCGATGTGACCACATTGTGGACGAACATGCGGGTGGGTGAGTAGTTCGTATAGTAGGGTGGCAAATGCATGCGACGACGTTTCTTTTCCATTTGAAGTGCCCGCTTGGCGGCCCGACGAATCTTCTCCTCCTTTTCCTGTTCCTCGCGACATCGATGGAAGTTCTCGACAACAACGCCCACAAACATGTTGAGCACAAAGAAGCCGACGAGTAGAATGAATGCGATGAAGTAGAGCAAACGCCATTCGTTATAGTTGACAATCGGTTGCTGGTCAACGCCAACAGCATCTAGACCGGTATACATGATGTTGACCCATCCGTCGCGGGAGCTTAAAACGAACAGGGACATCAGTGCCTTGCCCAGGTCATCAAAGTTGTATTTGCGATTTGTCCAGACGTTGCCGGGTATGCTGCGGCAGTCGTGCGCATTGCGCACGTTCTTAATATTCTCGCCCTCGCAGTAGAAGAAGGTGCCCTTGAAGAGCTGTACGCCCAGAATGCCGAAGATGATGAAGAAGGTGCAACAGATCAGCACAATGTTCCCAATGGGACGCAGGGATGATAAGAGCGTTTGCACGACTAGTTTCAAACCCGGCGCTCGGTTGATTACACGCAGCGGTCTCAGGGAACGAAGTAGCCGAAACACCTGCGAACAAAACACGTTGGGAATGGATGGAAACGGATCAGTTACTGTTCTTTTATGGTATTTTCATTTATTTCATTCGATTAAACATCATCGTACATCATCACTGAAATAATTATTCAAAACTCAAACTGAAATAACTGTTACGGATACGGCAACCGAAAATCAAAACTGAAACGGCTGCACTCTTAGAACGAACGTGATTTAAAAAAAGCTAAAGCCAAAATGGGAGCGAATAAAAATGGGAATCGAATGATGCAGTTATGAAAAGCGGTAGGCATTATAAGTTTACAATAATGAGTGCATGTATCAGGGTTAACATATATACACATACATATAGTATAACCAAAATGAGATAAAAGCATGATGTGATTTTAAAATTAGTATTACTAAAATTGGTGTTAGCGGCTTAGCTCTTCAATAGTGATAGAACTTTGTTTCGGGACGCATTGGAATGGAACAAAAATGATGCAAACATGAATGAATGATTAAGCGTATTAAGTATGTGGAATTGGAATCGATCTAAGAAATAATTGTTTTATGGGTTTAGTTAACGGACTTGAATTTTATCTTGTTAAATGCTGACTGTACCGTTCCGGAATTAATGGGATCGGGATCTGTAACAAGATCCCACTCAAATTGTATAGATGCTTCAAATATAATTTTGCTAATATTCCTGCTTCGAGAGATAAATTTAATATTTAACCTTAAGTGTTCTTTTATGGTTGTGAATTTGAGATTTGGATAATGGTGCCATGATGATTAAAGGGGCTAAGAAATGCATATATAGTTTAACTGATTAACTGATTAAGATACTAATAATGTATGTACAACAAGATAAGCGAGTGAGCCAACAATTTTTACTTTTGGATGGGTATAAACATTTTGAAGGGACTCTACACACATATAGATAAGAACGTTTGAAAAATTGTAATGTTATTTTTGTTTTATTTTGCCATATGTTATTGTGGCAAGAATTTACCTGCAGATCGGTTTTTCTTTTTATAGATCAGGTTAAGTTATAGATTACCCGATTCAAACACGATATAGCCCATAAATATATATGTATATATATATATATATATATATATATAAATAATGTATAAATCGAATATCGAATATAGAATTTTTTGAAATATATGTTGAAAGAAAATATTTGTTTGTGTGGGAAAAATAAGATTCGGTTCTCAATACGATCAATTCGAAAATTGTGTGTTGGGAGACTGATAGAAAGAGATGGAAATCGGGACGAAGGTCAATAAAAAGAAAGAGATAGCAACACAGTTAGAGCTTTAAAGATGAGGTTAGATAGAAACAGAAAGATAGAAACACATAGATATATAGAGAGCGCGAAAGAGCAGGCGAGCGAGCGAGCGAGCAATAGCGAGAGCATATATATATATTTTTTTTTATTGTGCGTGGATCGTTGTTTTCGAGATTGTCGAATTGTGGTTAACACATGTTGATGTCGCTGTTTTAGTCAGTTGAATGCTGCATGTTGCATGTGGCATTTGATGCTTGTTGCCTGCCTGCTTAGCTGTTTGGCTGATGCTGCTGGTAGTATTTTGTATGCCTGTTTGCCAATTCAGAGCCCCACAAACTTACCCTTAAAATCCCAAAAATCCTGGGGCTCGATTCGCTAATCAATGACATTAATAAATCAATTATCGATATTGTAACCAAAGATCCATCCATTATATTCCAACCGGATGTGAAATATGCATCCGGGCCATAAAACATGCCCGTGGCAACTACCTGCAAAATTTTGAAAATCAAAATGTTAAAGGTCAAAACCAACAACTCAATTACAAAAACTGTGGATTGCATGCAAATGGAATACACTCGAACAAGATAAATGAAATTTTCTCTTAATAACATAATACTAAAACTTTTTTCTTTAAAGAAACTCCATTCAATAATTCGATAAAAAAATAACACATAATTAAATTATGTAATCATTTGAAAAAAAAAGTTTACAAGTTTTTTTCACTTTCAACATGATTTGTTTTTTTGAGTGTATTAACTGTTGGGAAATTGTAAATTGGAAAATGGTATATATATATATGTGTGTGTGTGTGTGTGTTTCGAACATACCTTAATGAACATTTCGACTGTGAAGACGACTGTGAAGACGTAATTGGCTGTTGCCAGGAACACTCTCTCGGTGCTGCTTGGAGGGATGTTTGGTCTTTCCATGGCGAGTGTTATGCAATTGAGAGCTATAAATAGCAGCACAACATTGTCGAACCATTTCTGATTCACAAACCACGAGCAGACTTGACGGAACCTGTGCGAATCACAAATCATAGCAAAAAATAGTTAATTGTCAATTTGTTGGCAACAAAGTTGAAATTGAATTTCCGCTGTTGCGAGAATCAAAATTGAATACTGAAAATGCGACTGCGACAAAGTTTAGAGCAGTTAATTTTGATAGTATTGCAATTGGAATCTATCAAATACACAAAAGTCAATTGCAAAATTGGCAAATAAGGTAAATGGAGAGGGATTTTTAGTAGCTGCTAAAAGGGCAATAAAAAGGGATAAGCTGTTAAAGCTGTGCGTCAATTTGATAAAACCTTAAAATTCAACAATAAGCTTTAAAAGAATCTGAAAGAATTTTTGTATTCGATCTAATGTTAAGAATTCATATAGGAAAGACAGTTAAAAGAAACTAACTAAGTTGAAGCATTTAGTTATTATTAAGTTAATAAGTATTTAAAGTAAACTGATTAGAAAAGTCCAGACTTTTGTCGTTCCGTACCTGTTATCCTCCGGAAAGACGTACATGGAGTAGGACTCACGTTCTGTGGTAAAGTGTTTGGGTGTGATACGCTGTATTATCATTTTTAGCTTTGAGAACGGTTCCCCTCCACAGGGCGCCATGGAATGTTGTTGTTGGTGTTGCTGTTGCATTGGTAATTCATGCATCTCTTTGGCCAGCTCCTGTGGCGGTAGCTGAGATTCCGATTGCGAATCGAGTTGTTGATGCTGCTGCTGATGTTGCTGTTGTTGTATTTGCAATTGTTGCTGATGCAGCTGCTGTAGCTGTTGCAGCTCCTTCTCCTCAAGTCGCTTCTTCAGATTGTAGTGACTGATGGAGTTTTTGCGCTTATCACGCGCCTCCATATACTGTTGCAGCATGTCCGGTTCGTTAAGGTTCGTATAGGACTTCTGCCACTTGTCTAGATCCATTTTGGAGTTTGTATACGACAGCGACTTCCGATTTGCCTCCAAGTTGTGCAGATTCAAATGCGAAGTCTTACTGAACGCCAGCTCAATTGAGCTCATACGACGCTGTCCGGCACCTCGCAGTTTAGGCGGCTGATTGAGATTCTGATAGACTTGTGAGTTGAAGATGCAGGCAGAGGCTCTTCGACTGCCCGGACCGCTGCCAATGCTGAGCGTGTTGGACAAACGCCTTATCGAGTTCTGTGGACTCAATCGGTTTGTGTCCTTATGCCTCAACTCGGAAACAGATCCGACTGTCGTATAAGTAGCGAGGGTGGGGTTGGTTGGGCCGATAGTGCTTGTGCGTAGCAGGCAGCTATTGTCACTACCATTATTCAGCTGCGGCTCATCCTCATCGAGAGCACTTATATGACTGTCATCTGTGGCTGTGGTGCGCAGCGACGATGGACGCTTTTTGCTGCTGCTGCGACGAAAGCGCTGCTTGAAACTGCTGCTCCTGCTTGCTTTGGCTGCCAGAGGTAAACGTTCGCTGGATGAACTACCGCTGGTGGAGGCGACACTACCACCCAAGCCCGTCGAGCTCACCGTTGAACCACCCAGCGGAGTCAGATCCAATGACAGATTCAAGCTGAGACTGTGACTGTGACAATCAGCTGGTGGTTGAAGGGTTGCTGCCGTCGATGATATGGTCGGCACATAGGTGGGTGCGGCCGCTGACGTTGCGCTGGAATTCTTGGATATATCATCGATGATGACACTGTGCATGCTGCTGCCCAACGTGCTGGGTAGTAGGCTGCTTAACTGATTGCTACCACTACCACTGGATATGCTGGCGGTACCACCACTGCCACTACCAGCGACACTACCGGCAACCCCCGCAACCCCAACCCCAGTTGCACCCTGCAGCTGGCTGGCATTAAGTATGTTGAGTGGCTTATGGGCCAGAATTGGTGATGGAGGTATAAGATCTATTGCCGGTATTCCCTCGTCTAGGGTTCTTGACCCGCCACTAAAGATGTTCGGTGGTCTTAGCAATGACGGCGATGGTGGTGGTGCCGGCTGTAAAACGATTCAGAAGTTAAAATAATTACATTTTCAGTAGGGTATTATCCCAAATTATAGATCATCCTGATCTTACTAAAAGTATTATTACCTCAAGATCGCCCCACTGGCGAAAGGTCATGCCGGGCTCCATGGTAGTACTCGGGGAGTCCTGTGGCGTGGCTGCCGTTGTTGTAATCAGAGGCGGATCGCGAATAAGTCGCATCTTTGATAGGCGTGCCGCCTCGCTGCGTCGATCCTTAATCGAGTATGTCTGTAGCATGCAATGTTTTTTGAAATGAATATGTGTTTGTGTGTGACGGTTGTGCTTGTTCTTCTTGGTCTTGTTGTGGTTGGTGGTGCTCCTGGTGTTGCTTGTTGTTGTTGTGCAAGTGAACTTACCTTTTTGAGACCACCACGAGGTTTGGTGTCCTCGTGAGGGAGAAGCTTGCTGCTGGCCTCCTCGGCATTGCTACTTCCGCCTCCTGCTCCTCCTTGAGAGGGCAGCTCGTTGATTTGATAGTCCTGGATGGGCTGCAGGAGGCGCTGGCGATGTGTGTTGCTTTTGCCCTCAATGGTTAGCTCTGTAGATTCCTGCAGCTGCTGAGGCGACGAATATGCGATAGACGATAACGATAGACGATAGACTACATGTGTATGTGCATACAATACATACCGTGAAAGGACTCTCTAGAGCACACGCACTCAATCAATCACTCAATCATTCACACATGCAATCACTCTGCTTATCGATAAATCGATTTCTTTCAATGCGTGCCACAGAGTCGAGTTTGAGGTATTTTCCCTCTCTCGCTTAGGTTTTAGGTCTCTCTTTTATTCTTTGTTTCACTTACCTTGCGCACATCCTCAGCGCTGCGCCATCGATTGCGTACCTCGTAGTAACTATCGTTAGTGGTTGATGAATCCGCTTCGCTGCGTGATTCATCGTACATACCATCGCTATAATTTTCGGCCAATGTCTCTTCGCGCAGTTTCTTAACCAATTCGCGCTGTTCGCGCTCGCGACGTTCATTTCGCTGAGGGAATCAAAATTTCAAAATTAGACTTTATCGTCAACGTATCGTATATCGTATTGCCGTCAGGACTTGTTAGCACGGAATATCCTTGTAAAATGTGTCAGACAATGTTTTAAATATCGTTTATCGATTACTTAATATTGATAGCAGGTTAGTTATCGATTGTCCACCGATAAGTTAATAAATTTTGAAAATGTACAAAATCTATTGATAATTAAAACATTGTTAACTGATTTAAATAATTTATCGAATCATTCTTTTTGTAAAGGCCAATTATATCGATTATCGATAAGTTAGACGGAGCATCGTTTCAACTGTTTGTATTAATTTTAAATTTACGTTTCGCATTTTCCAATGTTTGAATTCAAGCGAAACGAAGCCCGATATGGCGAAAAATTTATTTACTTTTGGCTTTACTTATAAGTTATAGTTTGTTAGGTTAATTTCGTTATTGTTGGGTGTTGTTGGCAAAACTCTACCTCTGAACTGAATCCCTCAACCAAAATGGCCACCAATAAATTAAACAGCACATAATTGCCGAATGTCATTAGGGCCACAAAGTACAATGCGGCCCAATGACTTGTCTTTTCCATGCCATTGAATAGAACGACGTTCCAATCCTCTTGCGTCAGTATCTAAAAACATTTTTGGTTTTTTTTTCGATGGTTGTTGTAGTTGTAGATGATGTTGTTGTTGTATCGGTAGTAGTAGTTGTTGTTGTTGTTGGTTTTGATGATTTTTTATTTATATTTTGGTTGGTTGATTTTTTTTTTGTTGGTTGGTTGCAGTTGCAGGTGGTTGCGGGCGGCAAAACGTGGTGCATATATTGATATATATATATTTTGTTGGATATATGTATATATATATATATTTATTTTTATTTTTTCGATATATATGCACAATATATATATATATATATATATAAATTGATGTTTGAAAGAAGCAGAAAAAGAACAAAATACCATAAACATATGTTGTTGTGGGATTAAAAGAAATGTAAGAAAAAAGAGAGCACAAAAAACACATCATGTTGGAGAAGCAAAACGCCAAAGTGTTAGATATTTGTTGTTTGGATTATAATATATATATATATAATATATAAGTATTTTAAGGTTTAATATATGTTAGGTATACATAGATATATGATTAGTCGAAGCCCTCTTTCATTCTATCTCATTTTGGATCTTCGTTTTGTTAATATCTTTTAGCGTAAGAAAAAGGTAAAACATAAAAAAATGTAATTCCTATTGTGGGCCCCAATATCTGAACCTAACTTTTAAGCGGATATTTTTTAATATACTTTGAATAAAACAAATATTTAAACATTTAAATCAAAGAAATTTAGCATATTTTTTTTGTCTTTCCCAAAATTGATTTATACTATATATATATTATAAAAACACTAACAAACAGGTTTAACCTAGTCTCTTTCACACCCAATATACTGACCCTATATCATTTTGATAATTTGCACACAATATATTTAATATTAAAGGTACATTCAACATATGATAAGTAGAAAAATCAAATTATAAATTTGCCAAGGCGCAGTTAAAGCAATTGGCTAATGAAATCGTAAGGAAATTAAGATTAAAGACACGCACTGTAAGAAACCCAGGAAACAAATCAAATCTAAGTACAAAGAATACTCGTAATACTCGTGGTGTGGTTAAAAAACTCTTAAAAATCAACGCAAAGCACTCAAGAACGTTTTCAACTCAAAATACAAACACCAATTTTTGGAAATGACTTTAAAAAATAATGCATTTAATTTTTTTTTTTAAAGAGCTGCAAAGCGCGCAAAAAATGTTGCATAGAAATTTAAATTTTTGTAAAATACTAAAGTGGAATTGTTTTTTTTCTTGTAATTATTTGATTTTTACACGGCGTGCCAATAAATAGTTGTTGCTATAGGTTTCATATACAATACGAATATGTTAAGTATTTTTTTTCGGTATATATATTTTTTTTTTGGCGTGACTGTACATGAATATTATGCAAATCGAATTTTTATATGTAGTTTTGTTTTTTTTTTTTTTTTTAATTGGCATAGCGCAAAAAGCAGCAAAAGGCAAAAGAATTGATAGCTAGGCGTGAATGTAAGAGAGAAAAGAAAAGTTTAACGAATCAGAAGAACAAAGCAGCAGCATCTGAAGAAAGGAAGGGTTAAACAGGCCAAAAACGAGGTAACAAACAAAGCGCTTTTAGGAAAAAAAGGAACAAAAGAAAAAGAAAACAAAATGTAAACACAAGGCGTTTTTATATGGCCTATACATATGGTATGGTACTTCTCTATATATATATATATATATATATATATATATATATATATGGAATATATATATACGAATGTATATGTTTGCTTAGCTGTGTAAGTAGTTTATAGAACAAACGTAACGTAGCATAAAATTGGACTGAATGTTAAAAGCAAAGGCAAAAGTAATGGAACAAAACTAAAGAATTCAAGAATTGAGGAGAATTCATGCATTAAAAAACAATGAGCGGTTGGATCTTTTGTTGTATTTATGTTACAGGTGAGTAATGTGTGATTATTTATATATATGTGTGTGTATGTGTAAATGTGGGACTGAGAGAGAAAGATAGAGAGAGAGAGAGAGAAGAAAGACATAATGGAAGAATAACCAAGTAAGCGGGAGACACAAAAAAAAGTCAGAGTAATTGTTGGGGTTTCAGGAAGTATGTGTGTGTTTGCTTGTGTGTGTGTGTGTGTGAAGAAGAGCGAGAGAGAAATAGTTCAATGTGCCAAGAGAATTGGCAAATATACCATTTAACTTATATATAAGATCGAACTATATAAATCTTAGTTATGTTGAGACTATACGAAGTTTAAAAAGGATTTACATTTCACCAAATATTTTTACAGATTGCAATGATGGTTAAATCTGTGTGTACTCTTTATTTGAAAAAGCAAAATTGAGCAAAAAAAAAAGCTCGATTCGAAACATTTTTGAACACTCTCTCATGTGTGTCGTGTTGTAGGTATGTGTATATGTATATATCTTAAGCTACTTGCTGATTCAAAAAGATATAAACAATATTAGACAATAAAAATTTAAGAACTGAAAAGTGAGTTGGGGCAAGAAACAACTAAATGAATTGCTAGAAAAACGAGTAAACCATGTTGTAATAGTATATTGGAGTAAAAACAATATATATGTGTATATATATATTCATGTATAGAATAAACTAAACTAAAACTATTCAGAGTTACAGTTAAAGCTGAAAGAGCTGCACGTTTTGTATGTTTCTTTTTTGTTTGTTCGTTTGTTTGATTTTCATTTCTTTTGCTTTTTGAGGGGGGAGTTTTGTACTTAGATAAAAATAGGTAAATAGGTAGGTAGATAGGTAATTGGTATGTATTGAATTGGTTTTTTGTTTTTTTTTTTAAATATATATATATATATTGATAAATTTTCAAGGTGTTCTGATATGTTGTTTTGATTGTTATTTGGTTCTTACTTGGAAAACTGTGACTGTAGCCCACAAAATGTTGTTGAAGTGTTTGCGATCGCATTCACATTGCGGATGTCGGCTGATTATTTCGGGACACGTGCATTCGCGTTCGAGTCCTGATTCGTCCAAAAATTTACAAAACTTACCGCCAAACAGATACATGCCGAGTATGCTGTAGGTTTATATACGTATATATGTTTTATATATGTATGTATATAGCATATATATATATAGTAAGAGAGAGTGTTTTCGTTGTTGTATATATATATAAAGTTTGATTTGATTATGCATATATATATATATAAACGAGTACATAAGTTAGATTAAGTAGAGCTAATGGCCCCTCGACTATCAATTGATCTTGCGTTATATATTTATTTATATATATATATAGGTGTATGTGAGTGCTTATAAAATATATATTTTTTTTATTTATTTTTGTTTGTTTGTATATATAGACTGTTCTGTTCTGTTTTGGATATATAAATATGTAAAAAAAATTATTTGTCTGTTTGAGTTTTCTTGAGTATTTTGTTCAGTGTTTTCTGTTGTTGTTGTTGTTGTTTTTGTTCGTGGCCCGAAGTTATAAAAAACGTAGAGCTAAGGTGGGGGGTTGGGAGGATTTGTTTTTGTACATAGTGGATATAACTGGGATACTTTTCATTTGTTGTTGTTGTTGCTGTTGTTTTTGTGGCTTATATATATATATTAATATATATATACGTATTTATAGTAAAAAGTTAAGTAAAGTTAAAAAACTGTTTTATCTTACAGAGTTGATGATATTAATAACTTTTTTTTTAAACTTTTTTTTCTAGCATTAACTGACAAATTCTAGAGACTGTTTATATGTAAATGTTTGTTTGAATGTATCATATGCCTTTGTATGGTGGTGGTGTATGTGTGTGTGTGTGTGTTTGGGTGTGGTTTAGAGTATTAAGAGGTTCATAGCTAAGTAGTTTGGCATAGTTTACAGTTTAGAGTTGAAAGTGTTAAGAGTATTTTGAATTTTTTTGAAGGGTTTGGGAAAAGTGGAGTTCCAAAAAAAACTTAGAGACTATTTATTATAGCATAGATATATGTACAAAGGTACCATATATACATACATAGAGATAAAGACATATACTTAGGGAGTATGCACAATAAACAGATAGCGAGAGAAAAAGAGAAAGAGAGTAAAAAAAATGTGTGTATGTGAGTGGTGTGTTAGTGTGTGTGTGTGTGGTGAGAAGAGAAGCAAACGACGAGTGACATTCGAGAAAAACAAACGAGAGTTGAAAGTAACGAGTAAAGAGTATAGAGCGAGTGTATTCGATTTTAGAGAACAAGGAAGGGAGTGATCGCAAAGATTAATCGATCGATTATATATTGATAACATGCTAGCAAGCAAACGATAAGAGATTGAAAGAAGCAAAGCGATTCTTCGAACTGGAATGCTTACCTGTGCAATGTATGTAAACATATATCATATATATATATATATCTGCCTTATTAAATATCTATTAATGATCTATCTAACAATTCACAATTATATCTTAAATCTTAAAAACTGATCTATTGAAAGAAGTGCATGCTTATGCGCGCTTTTTTGGTTATTGACTTTTGAACATGCATGCGGTTTCAGAGCACTCGTTGCTTTCCTTCTACTATTGAAGCTGATAACGAGCAGGCGGAAAAGAAATTAATAAAACAAAACCGGATTGGAAAACAATGAAAATAAACACCACAACAAAGAGTACTACACACCACAAATTAGGGCAAGCGAGTAAGCAATCAATATTCAAGTTAAAATAAAATCGATACACGATTCAAAACTAAAAAGTTAAAAACACAATTTCTCCACTCTGCAGGCAATTTTTGTTGGCCAGATTTTGATTAAAAACATAATATACACACACACGAAAACACAAAAAAAAACAAACAAATAAAAACATTTTGATAAACAGACAGTTTATGAAAGTTTGATAGATGGATACAGAGAGAGAGAGAGAAATGACAGAGAGAGAGAGAGAGAGAGCGGTGGGAACATAAAATAAGGCACAACACATATAAATAAATAAAAGTTATCGTTATCGTTATTGTTATTTGTTATCGGTTATGGCAAGCCTAGCACATTATTGATGGTCATCATTATCAACGAACAAACAAACACAAACGAATCAACAAAAATGTTTAACATAGGCCAAAAACTGACAAACTAAAAAAACATAATGCTTATTTTATTTTTCTCGTTTTGTTTTTGAACATTTAGTGTTAGTTATCGATAGAGTATGGCATTAGATTAGGTGGTATATATATTTAAGCATATTTGTATAGTGGCATTAAATTAATATACAGATATATATTTAGCATATATAAATATACAGTAAATAGTAGTTAAATGCTGATAGCAATAGGTCTACCTGAAACACTGTGACGAGCGCCCAAAGCAGGCTGTCGAAATTCTTACGATCGCAAATCTTCTCTCCGTTAATTTTCTCGCAGAATTTACATCCGAACAGATTCATGCCGAGTATACTAAAGTGATGGTTTTGTATTTGTTGATATAGTATTATATGATATACATATATATATATATATTTCGATAATATAATATTCTTATAAATTTTTTATTATGTATTATTGTTATAATATTAATTTTTTTTTTGTTGTGTTTTTTGGTTTTAGGGTTTTTGTTGTGTTTTTTTTTTTGTTGTTTTAGCATACCATTTTTTAAGTTCAATTTTGTTTTAAAGTCATTTTTAGTATTTATATAACGATTAATTAGTATAGCAATTGTGTGGTTATAGAGAGAGAAAGAGAGAGAGAGAGACAAACGAGAGAGAAATAGACAGTTAAGGGTGAAAGAGAGAGAGAGAGCAGAGAGAGAAAAAGAGAGAGAGAGAGAGAGACAGAGAGAGATCAAGAGTATGTGTCTGTAAGTGAGCAGCAAGCGAGCGATAATTGAAATCAAAATTCACAATAAATGACTATTCAAAGACTTTGGAAAGGACACATGAACTCAAAAATGAAATCGCAACCTCTAAGTATCGAAAATTATATGAGCTTTCACACACAGGATTCGAAAGCATCAGTGCTGGCAGGGTAAGGGTTCACCCATAAGTGAAGTCTCAATCGGACAACTGAATTGAACTGAAGTGAACTAAAAGTAAAACAGAAAATCATCGCTGCTCAAGAGCAAAAGCTGAAAAGTTAAAGCTGAAGCCTAAAGTTGGAGTTGTAGAAAATATTTGTGTTATTTTTATTTAAATATTAGTATTTTTGTTGTTGTATACTTTTATTTATTGAGGGGCAATTAGTTCAAGTTTTTTTAATTTAAATATTTATGAGAAAATGTATATTAATGGTCTGGGTCGCTGGTTTCGACTTCTCAAAGTGTTTTTCATTGCAGACGTGTTATTGTATGTATGTAGATATGTCAACTGTATTTGTATTTTGTTAGTATTTTTTTTACGTTTAAAAGATTTTGATTTTTTTTTTCTAACTACACAAACGTTTACGATTGTTAGTTCGAAAGAGAACAGAGCAACTAATCTAACTAAACTTTATTGTTTTTTTTATTATTATTTTTTTTAGTGGTTTAATCACTTGGTATTTTTGTTGGCTGTTGTTATTGTTGATAAATCAAGAGCATAAAATGTTAAATGTACTTTTTTATATCGAATATTAAAATATAGCAGATAGATAGAGCATGAAGTAAGAGTACAGAGTATGTAGTAGTATATCAGTTACGAGTAGCTATTATTAGATATATATTATCATATATTAAGATAGTTATTTATTTTAAATATGTGGTAAGTACGAATATGTATCAAAACTTTAGCGACTGCAACTACACAATAAGCTTACGACTTTTAAGTATTGTACTTTAATTTTGTTGTCTATTGAAGTAGTGTGCGTGTTGTTGTTGTTGTTGTTTGGTGCCGATTTGGTTGTTTTTTTTGGAATTTTATTGAACTAAAGATTTGTGCTGAGTGTTCAGTGTTCAGTGTTCAGTGGAGTAATCTGTGTTCTTGCAAAACAAAAGTGTGAACTGAGCTATAACTTCGAAAGAGTAATTTGAATGTGAAAGTGTAGCTTGTGTGTGTGTCTTTTTATTAAAGTGTTGGTAAACTCTAAAAAGCTAATACACACACATTTAATTAATTTAATTGAATAAAGCTTTGGAAGCTTTTAACTAACTAACTAATTTTTGAAACTGTGTTGTTATTGTTGTAGCTGTTATCAATGTAAAACCAAAAAATTGAAAGAATTTATGTTATTGAAAGATGACCTACAGCGCGTACTTTTGGGTCGAGCTAGCAACGAACAAGTAAAAACTAATACATTTTTCTTTAAATAGTAGCGAAACGCATGGCATATGCGTGTGTTTGGGGGCTCGTGAATGAAGTGGCGAGTAGCGGTTAACGAGTGACGAGTAACGAGTAAGAAAACAAACAAACGAGAGGAGAGAAAGAGCAAGAGCTTTTGAATTAATTGAATGAATTAAGTATGCGTGAGCTCGCCTTAAAGTATGCAACGACTTATTGTCGGTGCCAAAAAATCGAACTTGGATTTTATTTTGTGTGTATAAAAGATAGAGAGAGAGAGAGAGAGAGCAAACTGATAAGTAAAGTTAAAAAAATCACTCGATTACAAAAGTATGCGTGTAAGTGTCTCAATGTGTCTCGAGTGTATTTAGTATGCAAAGTGAGCGAGCGAATCAAAGTGTTGGACAACTTACGGCAGCAATGGATTGTGTAAGATAAAGACAGACAGAGACAAAGAAGAGGGAGAGAGCGAGAGCGAGAGAAAACAGACAGGGCAAGTGGTGAAAAATAGACTAAAAGATCAATTAAAGTTGTTCAACTTGGAGGTACTTGACTTGAATTGATTTGATTGTAAAACTTCTAACTACGAATCGACATAACGAGTACATTTAAGAGTAAATGAGAAGAGAGAGAAAGAGTGAAGGAGTGTGTGTGTTGGTGTGTATGTTTAAGAGAGATCGAGAGAGAGAGAGAGAGAGAGAGAGAGAAAGTCTTACGCAATCGTTTACTGAAATGGTTCGCATGGTAATAATATTTAATTTTATATTTTGTGTAAGATCTATAAAAAGAAATACAATTATTACCAGGATTTAATAATCATTACTAATTGTTTGTTTATTTGAGGGGGTGGTACGGCTTTGGGGCGAGTGTGTTTCTTTCTTTTGTTTTATGACGCGGAAGAAGTAGAAGAAAAGTAACGAAAGGGTAAGAGTAAAGAGTAACGATAGATATAGATAGTAAGTTTTGTTTGTATGCGGGAGCGATAGAAAGAGTGTCTAAGAGAGATAGAGAGAGGGAGAGAAAGAGAGACGTTGAGAGCAGAAGCACATTTGCACACACATATCGTATGTACAGATGCGTTAGTGTGTGTGTGTGTGCATGTGTGTGTTCGTGTGAACGATCCGTTCTGTGTGTAGTTGTGTGAGTTTTTCTCTTTGTGGTTTTGTTTCGTTTGGAGAATGGGGATTTTTCGTTTGAGACTAGCGGAGAGCAGGAGTATTATTATTACGCAACTATATTATAATATGTATGTATATAGATATTAGAGCTCTAAATGCTGTTAGTTATATTATTGTTAGTTATGAGTTAATTGTTGTACATCGACCGATTCCTAAAGTATTTAACTAAACGGGCTAGCAAACACTTTGTCGAATCTTAAAAGGGTCGCATTGTGTTTTTCTTACTGTTTACGATTCTATACACAAGTTTATATACTTTTGGTTGGGATTATGGCAGGTCACATGAAAAGACTGACAAGTCGGAGGAAAATTTAAATAGGTCATGGGAAAAATCGGTTTTTAATCTTAGACTTTTTTTGTACACGAATAAATATATAGAACATGATTCATATTGAAGCTAACTATTTAATATTTATTTTTCTTTCTTGTCGGCCTCTTAATGTGGTTTTTCGCATATTTTTGTTATACGTAGATGTTTTGTAATCTTTCATTTTCATGTTAGTTGATGTTTAGACAGATAATTGAGGAAGGAGCAAAAGCCGCAGACGTCCTTTGCAGATGCTCCAACCTCAAGGCAATCATTGTGGTAGTTCTTGTTCTGGTTCTTGTTAGTACTCATACAAATAAGTATGCATGTATGTACATATACGTTATTGTATGCATGTAAGTGTGTACATTTGTGTGTGTGTGTGTGTATGAGTGTGAGTTGTTGTCGTTTATTAACAATATATGAATTTTGGAGTGCGGCAACAGTGGAACTCACCTGAATATGAATATAAAGAGAACGAGCAGGGAGAAGAAGACAGCCACATTGTCCATTGTGCGCAGCATGACAAATAATTGACGCCTCAAATTGGGCATAAATCGGACCAACTTCAGGATGCGCAGCAATCGAAAAGTACGCAACACAGATAGACCCGAACCGCCACCTCCTGTGCCATTGCCCGCAAACGTTTGACAGATTTCAATGGCGCTGCCAACGATTAAGAAGTTGGGAGTGTAAGGAAAATGATACTCAAATGATGGTGAAGTATATGCTTACCTGAGTATAACAATGATGCCATCGAAAACATTGAAACCATTTGCTATGTAGCGAAAGGGACCCTCGGCAACGACCTTGAGCAACATTTCCACAGCAAAGATGCCAGAGAAGACGACATTACTTGTCTCCACAATGGCGGTTAGTTCATCGGGCTGATCATGATACTCGATGCCCATAGACAATGTATTTATTAGTATGGCCAGCAGTATGCCCTGCTGGAAATACTTGTGCTCCACAAGGCGCTTTATATACCGCCGAATCCAGCTGCAGACGCGCATCAAGCAGCGATAGATGGCGATTATGAGACGCAGGATGCCCGAGCGTGGGTGTCTTCGTTCATCTAGCGGCGATAGGGCATTCTGATAGAGATCATAACAGCAGGCATAGTCCTCCATATAGTTGCCAGTGGGGGCGTTGCTGTTGCGCTGCTGTTTATTGTTGCGATTGTTCTTGTTACTGCTATTATTGTTATTATGATTGTTGGTATTATTATTGTTGTTATTATGATGGTGATGATGATGCTGATGCTGATGTTGATGTTGATGTGGATGTTGATGCTGATGTTGGTGCTCCTTGCAACGACCCTGACCCACAGTTGCAGTGGGCGTGGCCATCGTTGTTGGTGCATGTGGCACAGCGGCCGAAACAGCAGCAAGCTCCAAGCCCATTGCATTGCCTGCCGAAGTTGTTGAAACTGCTGGCATCTGATCTGTGTTGTCTAACAGATCAATTGTTTCAGCTACAGTTGAACCAGCACCGGCACCGAATGTCGTTGTTGCAGCTGCAGCTGCCGCAGCGGCAGCAGCATTACGTTTCTGTTGCACCTTATTGAGTGCATCCACAGTGTGAGGATCGCAGCGGGCGAGCGACGAATAGAACGATTCTAACGTGCTTTGACCTGTCGGCAATGCCGCTGAAAATGCCACAGAGAATGCCAACAGCTCTTGACATGTCATCGCGTCGTGTATACCCAATTCCGAACAATCAGCGTATGGATTGGCAATAGTACCAATCGTTTGTGGTAGGTTAACCTACACATATGCAGAGGGAGAGAAAAATATTATTTGCTTTTCACAGTTGTTAACCTTAATTGATATCGGAAGCAAAAAACTTATGTGATACTATAAATTTAATATTCTTTCTCCTGGAGATATTACTCACCTGCCAGATGCTACCATCGCCCACCTGTGTCATCTTCTCCGTTGACAGAATGTTGCTCTTATCCAAATTGGCTACAAGTTGATTGTTGCTGCTGTTGTTGCCGTTGTTTGTTGTTGGTGTTGTCACTGCTGCAGGTGCAATAGTTGCTCCTGCTGATGTTCCAGTTGTTGTTGGTATCGTTGTGGTGTGTGTGGCAGCTGCTGCAGCAGACAGAGAAGTGGTCGCTGCACAACCACTCGACCCTGGCTCGCCACTGAGCGCTGGCGGGGTATGCAGCAGGACATATTCATTAAACATTACCGAGGGTCGGCGGCTGACCGAGGTGGGTGGACTTAGGAAGCCAGAAGTGCAGGGATGGCTCTAGAGGAGGAGAACAAATACCAGAGAGAGCGAGAGAGAGAGAGAGAGAGAGAAATCATATATATATTAGTTGGGTCAAGTATAAGGTGTAAGCTTGAACTGGTTCATTGTACAATAGAAGACATAAGCTTTAAGGTTCAAATACCGAATAAGAATCGCAAATGTAAAAAGAATATTTGTGGAATTTTTGCTTAGTCTAACGAGAGAATAAACTAATGGATATGTAAATATAACATGAAATGAAACATTATATATTTACATAAATAATTGAATGACATTCAAACAATAGAAGTATTTATTTTAAACGAACTTTAACACACAACGAGCGGAGCGGGGCTGAGTCATTAGTTGAAATTAAAAAGCAACTATGCATGGATGGATGGTAAATACGCTGGGACTGCTTCAGTTCATAGTGTTTAAGGTGATTATTTATGTTGATTTTTGATAGATTGCAATACCTTGCCTAAATTTCCCAACTGCAGCTACGAGATAGATGTGCAACGTTCATGACAAATATGAAAGATCATTATTATTATTAAGTAGGTAAGTAAGTTGGTTTGTCATAAGTATAAGTTTGTAAATTATTGGGAGTAAGTTATTAAGTTTGTAGTTAATATTGATTGTCTGTTTGTGGAGATAGATTTGAATTTTGAATTTCGGTTCACAGGTTCGCTGCGGTTCTGTATTTTTAATTTTGGATAACGTGTATCAAATATCGTATGTCGTTTTATTTTTTAGTAAATGGTTTATCGAATGATGATGAAATGAAAAATAAATTATTTTTTTATCGTATTTTGTATTTATTCATTGTTGAATATCGTATTTAGTTGATTGTGTATGATTAGGTAGTTAGTTACTTGTATAAAGTGTATCGTATATTTTTTGTATCGTATATTGTGTATTGTTATATAGTGTTGTTTGGATACTTACAATTAGTTGCTCCGAATCGATGACCTGTTGCGGCAACTTGAGCAAAATTGTCTTCTGCTGCTGCTGATCGAGTGCACCACCACCACCACCACCACCGACACTAGCACCTGCCTCCAGTTGTTTCAGTTGTTGCACATTGTGGCTGGGTTTCTTTAACGAGGATGTGCGTCGTGCAATACCCGAACCACTTCCCCCTTCGCCCAGCGACTGTTCCGTATTATCCGACGAGGATAGTTGAGCCGATCCCGATGCAACACCGGCAACACCTGAGCCATTTTGTTGATGGTGCGCCATTGTAACGCTAGCAGCGCTTCCGTTAATACCGTTAATCAATGCGACAGTGGTGTGATTTGGGTTTGTAGCACCACCGGAACCACCTGCACCACTGCTGCTGCTATTGTTGTTGCTGTTGTTGTGATTACTGTTGTTATTATTGTTCGAATTCAGTGGCACCATTACGGTTATCATCTGATCCTGCATACCAGCCGGCTTGCGATTACTACTGTACTTTGGGCAATTCGGATGATGGCATTTGATACGCGAGGGCGAGAATGTCAGATTATCTGCATTGGGCAGCAGACCCTCTCGACGCTGTTGCCGTTGATATCTGCACGATGTGGCACGATGATTTGTTGTAAGTGCAGCAGCGGGTAAGTGGGGGACGGGGACGGAAAAGGGCAAAAAGGACATATGATTAGTTGTTGTTGTCATTTGTCAGATTCATGCATTACACATACAACACATATACATACACACAAACACACACACACACACAAATAAACATGCTGTGTGTGTGTGTTTAGTAATTAAACGGCAATTACATAATTCAATCAAAATGAACAACGCAAATAAGCAACAAAACACAAAAACAATAAAGACAACGATAATAATTAGAACAACTAACGAGCGTCGAGTGTACAAGACGAGAATACAAATGAAAATAAGTAGGGAAGTGCATTAGGAACGGTTTCCGGTTTTCACCGGAACTTAAATACCCTTGCATAACTTATGCACCCATCTTAGTTTGCACTGTTGCGTTTCTTTTGCTATGTAAACTTTAGCGGTATGTGCTGAGCGATTCGTTAAGGTAATTGGAATAAATATTTAAGGGCTTACAACAATGAAGAGATGCCAAAGGTTATCGATATAAGATTTGCCATTCAGTTATCGGACCACAAAAGCTAGACTCTTAGCTTAATACATATACGTATGCGATATGTAAATCCAAGCAAAAGTACGATTTTTCTGCTTAGTTTTATTAACTAAAAGACTTTTTGAACTTTTTGGTATTCCTATATAGTTAATTCATCATTCAAAAGTTAACGCAGTTCAGACAGACTTTCCCTTGACATAAAAATACCCTCTGTAAGGCAATCAAAGCAATTCAACACATAAGCCAGCAAGTGTGAAAATGTGGAGGAGAATGGTCTATATTCTGATCACAATACACAATATAAGGTATTTAGATACTATGTGTATGTTTCTGGTCTATTCTGGTATTCTAGCTACTATATATCGATTAGTGATTCATTCATCGATTCAAACACTAGCTTTAAGTACGGCGCTTAAATGTCTTAAACCAAGAAAAACAGTGCTGTTGTATAACAACAAAAAAGAAAAGATACAAAAAGAAACTAGGGAAAAGAGAAATAAATAGTCAGAATGAATGCGATTTAACGATTTTACGATTTTGCAACACTTTGGTCATTTTAATTAAACATCTCTTTAAAATGAGCTCAGCTTGCGGACTAAAAAGCTTACCTACCAAAATGCAATTAAAACTCTCACTCATTGCGATTAATCGGTCGATATGGTGCCAAACATACATACAAAAGTGAATTGTAAAAATGTAAAATGTTCGTTGAACTCTTCATGCGTTGTTTTCTTTCCAGTAGCCTTGCCTACAATCCTTACTCTCTAACTATCTATCACCTATATATATATATATATATGTGTATGTATGAATGTTTGAATTGATGTCACACATTCAACATTCAACATTCGCATTCGCATTGATATTTTATGACTAAGCAACTAAGTTTTTAGCAGCTGCAATGACTGCAATGTTCAATACAATTGTGATATTATTCATTTGGCACAACAACACATAGTACACACACACACACACACACACACACACACACGCGACCAGATGCAAGTGCAAATAATTGAAAAGCAAAAGACATAAAAAATGCACAACCCAAAAGTTGACAACTGAAAACGAAAAGAGAAAAAAACTAACACAAAACAAAAAAAAACGCATAAAATACGAACGCCAGGATACGTGTTCCGGCAGGACGCAGGACGTGAGAAGCGGAACGCATGTTAAATGAATATTTAATAAATCAAACAAAATATTGAAAGCCACACAAAGAGAGAGAGAGAGGGAGAGAATACAAAACACGAGATGGCCTGGCTCAAAATTGAATTCCAAATAAAAGCACGGAGAGAAAAAGAAGCGCCACCATTAAGGTATGTCAAGGTATGAATATACTAACATACAACTGTTTGATGGGCTCAAATTTAAGAAACCATTGGAATAGTAAATTTTGTTGGTAATTCAATCATTATGGATTTAAATAAACTTGAGTTCATGTCTTACAAAGTATTCAAAGAAGCTTCAGCAAATTTAGTTTTCCTCTCATTTAATAGTTCAAAGCATGTTCTAAGGGACAAGAAACTGCTTCATCATTTCAACTTATTTGGTACACGTTTGTACCAAATGAAATCTTAAACGTGAAGATACAAAGTTTGATGCGTTACACGAAATCGACTTAAATTCAAACTCTTTCATCTCTTCATCGCCCTACCTATAAAAAGTCTCTAAAAATATGCAAAATAAGCTGCTAAAAAGGTTCGGTGAATAATTAAACTAGAAGCAAAATCAAATTTAGTTGTTGATGTGTTTGAAAGGAGGCTTACGTTGTTGATGCAATAATAATCAACTGTTAAAATCCCCATTGCCAAAACTGCTACGAACGTTTAATGTGAGTTGTTGCTTGGGAGCTTGGCAGCTTGAAAGCTTAGAAGCTCAATCAAAGGTGCATTATAACTGGGATTAGTGTTTGAAAATTGTGGTCGAACAAGGACAAAGCCTGATGCTGTTGTTGCCGCCGTTTTTATTGTTGTTGTTGTTGTTAGGCTCGAAGCAAATGTGAAGTGGATGTTAAATATTTGATGTTTGGTTTTTTATACACAGTGAGTAAAGCAAAAACAAAAGAGTAAAGCAAAAACAAAACGTAGGCAATGAGAATGAGAATGAGAACGAGAACGAGATAAACAGTTTATAACCAGTATAGAACGCTTAACCGAAAACATAATCGAATCAACTGAAAATGGACAAGCAGCATACTTATATAATCTGTACTTCTTTAACATTCGTCTCTTGAAGCGACGCCACAGGTGCGCTATATATTTGACGATCTCCGCATAACATGTCGCCGGCTCCGAGTTGTTCGTGCTGCTCGCCAGCGTCGATGTGGACGTATAACGTGCTCGTTCCTGTCTCATTCGTTCCATCTCACGCTTCTTTGTCTCCGAGAACTGGGTGGCAATGACGACCAAACACAAGTTGATCATAAAGAATGAACCAATCTGTGAATAAAGAAACAAAGTGAAATTAAATATGCAAAACTTGACTTCAAATTCAAAGCACACAAGCGCATTAACAAATTTCTTCATTATAAAAACGGAACTAGAAAATCGAGTTAAAATTAAGAAATCACAGCTAAACGTGGCATGATTAATGGCTTAAACTTTTTCTACTTTCGGGTTAATTAAAACTCGACGAGGCTAACGTGGATAGAGTTGAAGTTGAAAACTGTGACAACAAGTTTATGCCACAAAGTGAAGCAGCCAGTAAAGCTAGCTGCTTGCAAAAGGCAACATTCAACAGTGCTGCCTACTCTATGTGGGATTGTGGGTAGAAAGAGGTTCTGGTAAAAAGCGGTAATTTGTGGAACTTTTGATTTGTTATGCGTTGTTCAATGGTTTTGTTAAAAAATTAGTTAAGCTGCCAATTTTCTTTGACAGCCATTCCTTTTTTTCTCTCTCTCTCTCTCTCTCTCTCTTGATCTAGCTCTCTCTCTCTCTCTCTTTCCCTCTTTGTTGTTTGTAGACTGCCATCCATTAGGTGCTTTTGGATTTTAACAGCTTTTTTGGCTAAACAAATTTGCCAACTTTAAATTGAAAACATATTTTAGCAGCAACAAGGATAAGTAAGAAGACAACAAAATAATGGTGCGATTGTTAAATACTCTATCTTTATGAATAAGCTTCAATTTTATACAATAGTTAAATATTTTAAAAATATATTTTTAAGTTTTGTTTTATTTGATTGGACATTTTTGAACAAAATGCTTCAGAAAAAGTGTATCTGAATTGTTTGGAACTAAGCAACCCCAAATGCATTTAGCTAAAAGTTATGCTAAGAAAAATGTTTTCTAATTTTCGTATTTGTGTGTTGCGCTCGATGCACATACATCCACATTCGTATGGTAGACAAAGGGGTTGGAGATATGGTAGGGGGCCAAGCATAGATGGGTAAGGTATTTGCATATATCAAAAATTGTTGTTGCTTGTTTCTGGGCAATAGTAAAAATCATTTTGCACATAAAATGAGCAGCGAACAAAAGGGAAAAAGCGGAGCAAGCGAGACGAGAATGTGAGAGTGAGAGATGCACACACAGAGAGAGAGAGAGAGAAAGAGAGAGAGACAGAGAGAGAGAGAGAGACAGAGAAAGTGCTCGGATGTGAGCAAAGTTTAAACATAAATAATGAATTTGCTCACATGTGACTGAGAATGTATCTGTGTGTGTGCATAAGGCTTTTAATTAGACCAAGGACACCTGTCTTGGAAAAAAGAGAGACAGAGCGAGAGAGAGAGAGAAGGGGGAGAGAGAGAGAAAATACATAAGATATAGCAGATTGCAACATGTTGCCCAGCTGGTCAGTTGTGCAACGACGAAGCTCACCAACATTTCACATTTTAATAGACAAAATTTTGTGGCTTCTGGTTTCTACTCTGCGGTTATGTGTGTGTCTTTGTTAGTGTGTGTGTGTGTGTGTGTGGGATAACAGTTGGAAAAGTAATTTACTTATTTACATTTTCAAATTGCTTTAGCTGCAGCTTTTGTGCGCTCTCAACTCGAAGTCGAGCATAATAAAGCCAAACAAAAGCGAAGAAATTTTTATTTTATCTTGTTTACAGTATGCCCTTTCCCTATACATACAGTACCATTGATGTCTATTAAATGTTTGTATAAATGTGTTTATTAGAAACAAAATTGAAAAGATTTTTATGTTCAGAATGCTTTACATCAATGAAATTAAGCCAAGCATTTTGGCAGATTAAAGATATCAAATAATTAATTACTTACCACAATTAGCAGGACAAAGTAGATCCAATCCCAAAAGCTGTGCGCATCCTGCACATAATACATTATATCCGTCCAGCCTTCTAACGATATGACCTGTAAAAAGTTTTTTTTTATTTCTTATTAGTTAGCGCAATTAGCGATGAGCAGCACAAAAGGTTCCACGTCACGTATGCGTAATATGTTTGTTGAACTGTGCTGCTGCTCTCTTTCACTCTTCGCGTAGAATGCGTGCGCGTCGTAACATGTCGAGTCGTGTCCGCGTCGCAGCAGGGCTTAATGCGAATTTGATTTGTGTTTAATTGCAGTGCAATCACACCCCACTTCCCCTTCCTGGCTGTCAATAACAACCCACAATGGTCAAATATCAAAGTCACAAGAGATGCTGAGTCAATGGACAGTGTGTGGGCGGAAAAGGAGAAGGGTTTGGGGATAAAGCGAGTGGAAATGAGATTGCGTTTGGTTAGCAAACCACTAATTGATATCTGTAGATTATGTAAGTGCATCCGAATCTTGGATTATGTTGATTCTAAAACTGTATCTTAAAGTGATAAGAGAAAGAAGTACTTCGTATCTTGCGACCTTAACTTATATTACAATTGTCTTTTACTGTTTGTATCTTGTATCTTTCTATTTCATCTTCTTTGACTGTGTTCTTCTTCTGTCTTACATCTTCAATCTATACTCTATGTTAAATAGTCTGTTAAGTTTTCAAAATGATTCAATGAAACCATCTAATGAAGTTTGGCTTGTTTACGAAAAGAGAATAAATAAATAAATATGCTGCAGGCATTCAAGCAATGCTGGCAAAAACAACAACGATGACAGCGCTGTAACTATTGACACATTGCGCATACGACACATTGGCCCGCCGGTTAAAAGGCAGGGAACAAGTTGAACTAGAACCCTCTGGCTTGCCCTATGCAAATTGGTAGATGTCGTTGCTCATGTTCTTGTTGTTTTTGTTGATGTTGTTTAAATTGAAAGCGATGCCAAACGTGGCAGCTGCCACCACACTTGAAACAACAACAGCAAACAGTAACAGCTGAATCGAGCTGCTCGAATATATTGTCCTGAGGGTTGTCCTGTGTTCTGTGTTAATGTTGTCAATGTTATTTGTTTAAGCCAAAAGTTGAAGCACTAATTGGTAAGCTTGCTTCAACTCGACTCAAATGCAACGGAAAAAACAAAGAGAAGTTGAAGAGGAACTCACCAGAAATATGGCCACCCAGGCCATGCCAATGTTGTCAAAGGATATGGTGCCCTGAAAAGGATTCTCGCCACTTTGCTTACAGCTCGTATAATACTGATTCCAATTCACGCACGATGTGTTCGTCGGCTCGTTTAAGTCCAGCAACTTGGCCTCCTCTGCAAAAGTAGTAGTACACACAGATGCTAAGTCAAGGGGATTGCAGTTAGGGTAGGGTAGGTATAAGGGTTTACGGTGGGTGGGGGGGGAGGGTGGTATTGTGTTGTTAAGTTACAAAGTCGAGCAAGCATGCACGAAAGTAATTAAAAGTGCCATAAAAATTTGATTAAGACGCGCCATTTTCACCTCATTAACTCAACAGTTAAGGGAGGAGTAGCTTGACGCGGGAGTAGGGGTGGGATGGGGTGGGAGTCAAAGGGGTAGGTTTTTATTAATGTCTTCTTTTTGATCACTTACCGCTACAGACCAGCGAGCCAATGCGATAGGGCGGAAAATTGCCGCATAGATGCATGCCCGAATCCTCGGGCGTGGAGCATATATAGTCCTGATCCTTGGAGAACTCATAATATTGCGAGAGGCTACGATTTTTTTTGTTTTTTTTTTGATTTTTTTGTGGGTAAAGAAAATTTGTTTCCCATTGCAAATGGTTAAAAAAAAAACAAACAAGTTGAGATCGACAGACAGACAGACAGAAAAGAGAAGAAAAGATATATAAAAAAGAAGAGAGACACAAATAGACAGATACGGACAAGAAGAATACCAAGAAGAAAAGAGCGAGAGAAAGTGAGAGAGAGAGAGAGAGAGAGAGAGAGAGAGAGAGAGAGAGAGCACAAAAAGAGAGAAAGAGAGAGTTCATATAAATATTATAGATAATACATATATATATATATATATATATATATATATATATATAAATAGTATGTATGTAGCATTATAATTGATACGTTGAGCAAATCCATAATGCGATTACGATTATTATTTTCTTTTTTTTCTTTTTAACATTTACATAAACATGGACAATTTTGAGGTAAAGTATACGTTGAAAAGATCTATGAGATGTACTATATATATATATGTTTTGAAAAGTTTAAGTTTTCTTTTTGTTTATATGAGTAATTTTTTGCTAGAATCTTGAGCTTTGCGTTTTTGTTCTTGTTTTTGAGAATTATGCCAATAACTGTCAGAGCAAGACAGGCATAGTTAATCACTAATAAGAGTGACATAGTGAACTAATGAATGTATGAGCAGGCCAATTGATAAAGAAACTGATAAAGATACGTTGATCCAAATGCAAAATCCAATGCATAAGTGATTAGTGAGACACTGCGAAGAAGTGAGTAAAAGCGAAAGCGATAGATAGAGAGCGTGAATCAGTGAGCGTGAGAGCGAAAAGCTTTGGGTGAGAGTTTGTGAGTTAAAGCGTAAAGCTCATTAAAGTTATGCAAATATTAAGCTTTGATTAAACGCAGTTGGCAAGCTTTGATTGTGAATTTGAAGCTTTGAACTATGATTAAGATAGATTATCATAGATGAAAAGCTTGCAGAATGAGTTTGAGATTGTAACTTCAAGCGTCTGCATATAGCTATAGAAAAGCTCAATGGTTAAAGTGAAAGTTTGCAAGCTTTAAGCTTTCAGTGTGAGCTATCGCAAGGGAATAGAATGATAGAGTTGTGAGAAAAAAAGACAAAGCCTACAAATCTTTGACAATATCAAATGCGCAAAATCTTTAGCAAAGCACAGTCAAATGCACACAGGCAACAACACAGAACTGTACTTGTTAGCCAAATACAATAGAGACACACAGAGAGAGAGAGAAAGAGAGAGTGATAGAGAGAAGAAGTGAGAATGCGGCAATACGAGCTTATTCAAAAGAGACCGGCTAAGCCGAATACGCCGACAAAAAGTGCGCACTTAAATGAAGTAAAGCAGCCACAAAATTAAAACGCAACACGCAACAGGAATGAAAAGAAAATGAAGAGCGAATAAAACAAAAATATAAGTTTTACAACAAAAGAAAACCAAAAAAAAAACGAGAAAAACGGGAAGAAGAAGCAGCAGCAGCTGTACAAGTAACGGTAAAGCAATTTAAATTAAATGCGTGACGCTGCCGCAAAAATGGCCAAAGGGGTCGGCACTTGACAAGGGTGTTGAGGAACGGAATGGAACGGAACGGAACGGGTCGAGGAACGGTTGGCGAAGGTAAGGTAGGCACCGCACCAACAATAATGTCAACCTAAATGTACGTGTACGTGTACATGTATGAGTGTGTGTATGTGTATGTGTGTGTGTGTGTGACAATAAAATGTATTTAATATACACGTGAGCGCACCATTAAAAACCCACAAAAAAAAGGAAACAAACAAAAGTATTTAAAACAAAAATTGTTGGCAACAATTCGCGCGCTCAAAAGTATGCTAAACCTTGATATACGTATGTATTTATGTGTATGTGTATGTGTGAGAGTGAAGAGTATGTAATGTGACTTTAATTTGGATTATTGTTGTAGCTTCCCATTTTTGTGTGTGGCAAGCTGTGTGAAGGGATAGGCATTGAGCGAGACAAAAGAGTTGGAGGGGGGTTGGTGTTGTGTTTTTGTTTAAGCTAGGGCTGGGCAGCTTTAAATACCTTTGCAATAGAAACTGATGGTTTTTCCTGTAAAAAGAGTTAAGCTTACAAAAGAATACACACACGAACACACACACACACACACACACACACGTGTATGCACACAGATTTGTGTATTTTCTTTGCGTCAGTGAGTGTGTGTGTGTGTGTGTGTGTGTTAGTTAGTTTAAGTGGTTCTGTGTGTGTGTGTGTGTGTGTGTGAGTGCAAAAATAATTGCAAATAAAAAACAGAACCGAATTTGCTTGCCAGGGCATGGCCTGTAAAATATTCAAGGAATATACACGCTAATAAAAACCGCTCTAAAACAACATAAAATGTGTGTGTGTGTGTGTGTGTGTGTATGGGTATGTGTGTTGGATAATTGGTGTGCTTGTGTGCTTGGGAAGTTTTTACACATTTGGTTTTTTGGTATGTGGTAGTTTTTTTTTTCTCCTTTTCTTCTGGGGTCAGTTTAACGTTACAAACCGAAAAAAAACCAACTTAAAACAGCAATAGACAAAGACAGTGAGAGAAAGGTAGAGAGAAAGTGAGAGAGGTAGGTAGAGAGATATACACATATAACATCAAATCTAAAAAATACAAAGTTAAAGAACAAAAAGAAACAGAAACATTGTAAAACTATTCTGTGTGTGTATGTGTGTGTGTAGTTCAAGTTGAAAAATGTTGCTAAGAAAAAAAAAAAAAACATTTACGAGTTCTAGGACACTGAGTATACGAATACAAGTATTTTTCACTACAACGACAATGAAACATACAACGCACACACAAACACGCACACACAAGGACAGAAAAAGTGTGTGTGTGTGTGGGGGGTGGGGTGGGGAGTTGTTGAGAGTAAGTGGCTACAGAACATTACGAGTAACTAGTATCTGCTGCAGGTGTGCGAGTTTAGGAGAAGTGTGTCTGTGTTTAAGTTCAGTGTACACAAAAAAGTGTCAAAGGCTGATGACTTCAGTGGCCAAAAGTGGCAGCAAGAAACTTTGAAGAAGTTGCGAGAGAAGTTTTAAGAAAGCGTATAAGAAACATTAATAGTTAATCGAACGAGTATAGTTGCAAAGTAACGAGAAGCATTTAAAAGAAGCGAACAGAAAGAAACTTTTCTACCTTTCGTATCATTAGATTTAATGTTTATTCAGATTTGCTTACTTCTCGCTTATAGCTTCTTTTCAACTTTAATCTTTAATCATTCTATTTTTAAAAGTTTTTTTTTTGCCAGAATCAATTAGCGGTTTTAATGTCTTATTGTTTTGATATTCGATTCTTACTACCACTTGGCCTGTCAGCCTTTATGTGTTACGCTAGTTTTGATTAAAAGTGTTGCATAACGTGTCAAGCCAATTGACGAAAGTAAGTGTTTATGTGTTGAGTAACATTGTATTCAGCTGTTGTTTAAGTAAGTAGCTAACTTTTAAAGTCTATGCATAGTTTTCATAAGTATAGTATGTCGTTTACAAGTATTGGGTAAATATTTAAGTTGTTATATGTATCTGTAAATATTACTTATAAAGTGTAAAAGAGAGAAAGATATAATCTGAGAGCTTTAGAGTTGTTAAGTTGAACATATATAAACATTTATATATATATTTCTATATATATATATAATATAAATATATTATATAGAATAGGGAATTGAGGACACAGTTAGATATGTAAATATATATGCATATATATATAGAAAGAGATAGAGAGAGAGGGAGAGTGTGGGAGAGAGCAGCCAGCTTGAGCTTAGCAAAAGAGATAGAAAGGTTGTGTTATATAGAAGAGAGATCAAACGGGTTAAGTGCTGGCGATATTTGTTAAGTATTATCGCTTTTGGCTAGCTAGCGAGCGAGCGCTTTGCTTTATCTTTACGGACTAGAATAGAATATTTATATATATATATTAGATATAAAGAAAGATAGAAAGAGAGAGAGATAGAGAGAGAGAGAGAGCTAGTAGACGACTAGGGTTTGTATATTGTATTTATATTGTGTATTTTTGTTGTGTTGTAATTATTTTTGTTAATCAAATTTTTCATTTAGTATTTGTTGTGGTTTTTTATTTGCTTCATTTATATCATTATTTTTTCTATTTTCTTTCTGTTGTTGTTGTATTTGTTGTTTTGTGTGGGTGTGTGTGTGTGTGTGTGTGTGGTAGGTATTTTTAATTTAAAAATGGGGGGAAAAATAAATCATTTTATCTTACGAGTTAACACGGACTCGAACTCTGTACACTTCAGGTAGTCCCCTGTAAACAAAAAGTTTGTTCCCGGTATGATTTTTGGTTTTGGTTTCTTTTTTGGTATTTGGTATTTGGTATTTTGTATTTAATTCACTTACAAATTGTAATTTAACATTTAGAAAACATTTCAAAACTCAATACGACAAACAATAATTGAAAAATATTCAAATATTTATAAACAGTATATATTGGAAAATTTTGGGTAAATTTTTGATAGAGTTTTCATTTAGTATTTTCTTTCAACATTTCTTCAACTTGGCTGCCAATGTATCAATTCAAATTGTATTTGTATTAACTCATTTTTTGTTTATTATATTTTGTCATTTTTTCGACATGTTTTTATACTACACAAAACAAAACGAACACAAAAATAAAAATGTATTAAGGAAATATAACAAAGAACCAAAAATAAAATAAAGAAAAGAACTGGAAATAAATTTGACATACATACACACATTTATATGTACATGTTATATGTGGTATACGAGTACTTGTGGCATAGTATTATATTTTTTTGTTGTTGTTTTTTTTGTATTGTTGTTACTGTTAGTTGTTGTTGCTGTTTGTTGGTTTGTTTGCTTGTTTGGTCTGTTGTCTGCATCAAAAATGGAAAGAAGGAAAATTGAGAACAAAAAAAATTACAAAAACCGGCGCCCTTTTGTGAATGGTTCTTAAATTGTTGCTCAATGGGCGAATGAAACGTGAGTTACTTTTGCACGTGACTGTACATGGTTTCGGCACTGCGGCACTGCGTGTGTGTTAGTGTGCATTTATTTATGTGCCAAAAGTGTACAATGTATAACACAAGTTTTGTGCATTCGTTGAAAGCTTTGATCCGATGAGCAAACAAATATACAACTTAAATATAAAAGAGTTCGATCTCAGCCGATGACAAAACGATCTTTTGACAATTAATAGTAAATGTAATTATGTTCTTTCTCAAGATCTATTTAAAATCAAATAAATAATATAAATAATACTAAAAGCTTCACGTCTAGATTGCTGCAAATGTATTTACATCATTCGAGTAAAAGTAATCGCTAATTCCAAATCAATAATATGTACAAACAAATAAAATAAATAGAAATATCAAAACTATGTAAACAGTTTTGAGTGCTATCAAAAATCCGTTTAAATAAAAAATGTACTTCATTTTGACGTTCGCAGAACGATATGAAACTTTCGATCTGCAAAACACAACATCAATGAATAAATGTACATAAAAAAAAGAAAATCATCAATCATCAAGTTAAATGAGAAAAAAGTGGATGGAATGCAGTAAACTTAAATGTAATACAAAAAAAAAAACCAAAAAGTATGTAGTATGTAATTTTATTATGCAAATCAGTCGAAAAGAAAGGCGTAAAAAAAGCACCTTAAAGCTTAGCCCGTTTTCCGGCAATGCAATTGCAAAAAAAAGAAACAAACAAACAACACAACAAACAAAATTATATGTACAGCTTTGTGCATGCAAAATAATCGAACGATAATCATATCATGGAAAAAAATCTGCGTCAACATATTTGAGTTGAGTAAAAAAAGAAACAAATACAAAAAAATCAATTGCAAAAAATACAACTCTTTTTATGTTGCCTACTTTTTGGGGCTGTCCATCTGCTGGTAAAATACTTTGATATACTGCGTGTGTGTATGTTAAATGAATGTGTGTGTGTGTGTATGTGTGTGTGTGTGTGTGTGTGTGTGTGTGTGTGTTTTTGACGTCATCAACGAAAGGGGTGGCCATAGAAAGCCAAGTTTTGGCTCATGACAAATGATTGTTTGCCAAGTTTAAATTCTTCGCCAGCTGTCAGAACCACAAAAAATTAGGCTTAGAGCCATTAAGGTATTTGCTTTTGTTTATTTTTTTTATAAGTAACCATTGAGAAACTGTTCGACAAACTCTTTCAGTTGAGTGTGATTTTTGTATTTAACGTTCTGGGTTTTGAAAAATATTTTCAAAGAACAAAAACAAAACTTTTCCTCCCAAAATAACTTTTTATGGTTCCACTTAAGACAATGTTTAAAGCCTGATTGCCTTGCAACTTTAATGATCAAATAAGAACCACAATTGACAGCTGTTTCTCTATGCCTTAATGCAGTGCATTAAAATAACTGCGCGCTTTGCAGCACTGTGGGAGGGAACGCGGCTTCCGTGTCATTTGCAGCATAAAATGCGCAACGACGCAACGCCACAAAGTGTTCTTCAGTTGACATCCATCACCCGAAGAGCTGAAAAGTCGTTGTGGCATTGTAGAGACTTCATCAAATTGACGGGGCAACCATTGCATTTGATATGCAAATTGTCATTGTTAGACAGGGATAGCAGCATATCCTGATTGATGTATGTTGTGAGTGTTAGTGTGTGAGTGTTATTGTGTGTTTGTGTGTGTGTGTGTGTGTGTGTGTGTATGTGTGTGTGACTAAGTGACTGTGAGCTGTGAGCTGTCAGTAACATTGGCCAAAAAACCAAAAGCAAAGCCAAATGAAAATGACAAAAAAAAAGGAAAAGAAAAGAAAACCAACATGAATTAGCAGCCAGGCAGCCCAAGATAGACAGAGAGAGAAAGAGAGGTAGTGAGAGAGGGAGCGCGCGAGAGAGATAGAGATAGAGATAGAGAGAGAGAGAGAGAGAGAGAGAGCGCTTCTCAAAAGCTTAATAAGTTAAGCAGCTATCAAAAATCAAAGCCAAAAATTTCAAAAACCCAAAAACAAAAAAGTAAGCTCAAAAATATAAGCAAAAATTTCTTATAAATAATCTAAGCGATATAAAGTTATTAATAAGTTATATATGTATATTATATATATGTTTTATAGGCGCCTTTGCAGACAGAGACAACAAGAACCGTTTGTCTCATTCTCGTTGTCATCTCAGTAGAAACGTCCGTTGCCCCAATTTAAACAGAAAGAATGAAAAAGCCCACCCAAAAATGAAAACATAAACAAAAATAACAGATAACATATATACAAAAATGAAACTGAAGTCGTCTTGTTTCCTCGTGCGTACTTACGTTATGGGATAGATCATGCCATCGGGCCGATCCAATGTGCAACGCTGCCTCAGTATACCCTGCCACAGTTGCACCCCAATAATCCCAAAGATGAAGAACACAAAAAAGCAAAGCAACAGCACATTGCCCAGCATGGGCAGAGTATCCAGCAGCAGCATAACTAAAATTCGCATACCTATAAAGAATATAAGATGTATCTGTGTATATGAACAGTCGACAGCAGTCGTGCAGCACTGCAGCAGTGCAGCAGTGCCCGACTACATGCCACACTTACTGGGTATACGATTGATAGCTCGTAAGGGTCGCAGCACTCGAATGGTGCGTATCGCTGTCAAATTAAGATTCTCCACATGCATAACATACTCGAGCAGTCCGGCCAGCACAATGAAGAAGTCCAGTCGATTCCATGAGTCCGCCAAATATGTGTTCTTGCCACACATGCCCATTGCCACCATTTTGATTGTCATCTCCAGGGCAAAGAACGCAAAGATTATGTCGTCAAATATCTATGCAAACCAAAAGTTATTAAAAACATAGTACAGAAAATGTTTTTCACATTCTTTTTGCAATGCTTATTTGAAGAGTTTTGTAAATATCTTATTAAACGAACTGTGTTTAGTTTCATTTAAATGTTAAGACCCTGAGTATAGGAACTTTTATAGAATTTTCAAAACCTTCATCGAGAGCTTATAGCAACTAAATACTGACTTTTACACATTCTTAGCTATATTAAAAAGCACATTTAATGAAGCATAACAAACTGTTTTGATCTATTAAGAGATTGAAATGATAAACAGAGAGTGAGCAAGTGCTTAAGGAAAATTGTGTTTGACAGTTGTCAAAATGAGCTCTCGTCCACTTAAGCGTCTGTCTGTTGGCCTCATCGTTCATTAAAAGCGAACTCTATATCCCTTACCTACAGTTAGCTACCCAACCATTAACTTGCCAGTGCAAACAATGTGTTAAGGGGCAGTCGACCACTGATACAACGGACGCACAAAGTGTGTCTCTAGAAGAAGAAGAAGAAGAAGTAGAAGTAGTGGCACAGACTCATTTTCTAGTCTTTCAGTGTCTTTCATAGTTGACAAACAACTCTTAGCAATTTGGGCGCCACTTATGTCCTTCTGTATCGTATGTTCATTCCCAATCCCAATCCGAATCTCATTCCACATTTCCATTCGCAATTCTCATTGTCATTCTCATTTTGGCCTCGTGTCTTGTTGCTCGTTGCCAATTTGGGCAATCGTCTTCTCCTCACCTTACTGTTGGGTCCTTCTGTATGCTTTACACTTGGCTGCGGCCACAAAATGTCTCCTCTGTCTTCCAAATCATTTAGAAGCATTTTTGCACGTTGCGCTTCAACATTTTCTATATACAAACATACATACTATATAACGTTGCTTGCTCTCTGTAATTGCCCTCAAAATGCTTAGCACCCCACCCCCCCTACATCCACACCGCACCGCATCACTCATAGCTCTTCGTTTTGGCCCTGTTCCTTGTTTTAGCCGTGTGTGCGTTGGCTGCCTAATGAGCCGAAGTGCCTGTTTGATGTCATCAGCAGCGGCAGACAGGAAGTGAGCCAAAAAATTGCTTAAATAAATGACAGTTAATGTGACGCCAGCGCTGACAGCTTAGCTTACCAAAGCGCAAAATGGTGTGTGTGTTTGTGGGGGGGGTGAAAAGTCATTATGCTATGTATATGTGTATATAGTAGGTACAGGTATATTTACTCACCTGCAGTATCTTGCAGCGTGGCTTCAGACACGTATCGTCCACACAGGGCTGATACATGCCCAACGTAATGCAGTTCAGCAATATGACCAGAATCGAGATACGCTCAAACCACGTACAGGTCGCCGATAAAGAGTAACAGTTAAGGATTCAAGTCAGAGCTCCGATTAAAAGGCATAACAAATATATATATATATATTTAAAGAATAGTTTATGATAAAAACTGTCATTTATTTAATTGTCAAAATACTTTTGGCTACGATTCTAGCTGAATATTGTTAAATTTTCCAATGACAAATGCCGCTAAGAATAAATGGGATTTCCCAAATCGATTGCCTGTTCGCTTGTTGACTGCTCTTTTGTGTGCTGATTTAAGCAAAACAAGACACACAAAGAAAACAGCTAAGCGGGGCTTTTTGGGGGATTGGAAGGAGGGGGAGGAGACAAAACAACCATTCGACAGTTGCAGAGAGATACGGATAGATAGATGCTTTGGATGGATAGCAGATAAAACTACTCGTACTACTTGCGGCCTGTTTAGCATTGCTTCTTATGCGCATTCGAGTGCTTGTCAACTTGCCTGCATTTTGTGTGTTTTCTACGTCTGTCTCCTTGTTGTTGTTGTTGTTGTTGTGTGGCTCGTTGTGGTTTTGCTTATAAGTAAAATGGCAAAAGAAATGGCACAAATTGATGACAGTCACTCAGTCACTGGAGTTGGCCGAGTGGAAGTAAGTAAGTAAGCATAATGCAATGTTGCAACAACTGCTGTTCAAGCCAAACGACAACTTGGTAAGCCCTTTAGCTGGCATATTAGCCGTCCAGCCATCCAGTCATCCAGCCAGCCATCAGCCTGCTAGTGAGTCAGTCAAGCATTTGGGGCGCACTTAAAATGAGATTATGCGCAAACTGAAAGCAGCTCAGTCCATCAGGCTCAACATTTAGGTTGATGCAGCTCACGCAGAATGACTCTGTTAATATAACCCGAGCTTAAGTTGATTTTGAAAACAGTGACAATATTGTGATTGCCTAATTCTGATTGATGTCTGTTTTGGTCACAGCTTAAAGTTTGCAAACAGCCAAAGTGACTTTGGAAACAAAATTGAAGCTAATCAAAAGAGACTAAGTGAAAAGTTATCCATTCAATGCGATGAAATGGAAGCAAAACTATTGACAAGAACTAAGGCAATTAGCAAACTTAAAAAGAATTTAAGTAACAAACGATATTTCTCGAAAACATTAGAAGCTCAGACAAATTTTGTACGTGATATAAAAATGGTCATGAAGCATACTATGGTCTAATAGCTACTACGAATCATCTGTTGATGATTTATGGGGTCAGGGTCAGGCCGCCTTCTGCCTGTTGCGCACTCTTCCAAAGCTTCATTCCGTTGCCGTTTTTAATGTGCTCGATATATTTGATATGCCTCGCGCAATGTTACTCCATGCCACAGGCATCATCATTAAATGGCCCGCAAGTTCGGCCAAAACATTTGCATTAAAAGAGCAATCAGTTTTTGTGTTTTTTTACAACCCCAAAACGTTAGCAGCAGGCACTCAGCAAGCAAAATACAAGTCCAAGAGAGGGTGGAGGCTTTGTGCTGTGTGTGTGTGTGTGTGTAGATACTGCGACCCCGTAATGTTGTTAATGCAATGCCAAAATACGCACCAAGGACCCACAGTTTTTATGGCCGCGCACAATAACGCGGCGAATGCGAAGCACAAAAAAGAGAAATAATAAAAACAATGCACAAAATGTTTACGCTATTAACGCACAATTAAAGATAAAAACGGACACAACAACAACAACAATAACAATGTCAAACCAAAAACTGAGCCCCAAAAACAACAACAACAACACATACACACAGGCAGTCAAAAAAAAAGGACAATTGTCCGGGTCCTTGATTCAATTCATTAGAATGCCGCCGTCAAATCGGTTCAAACTTATGTGTGAGAAAGAGAGAAGGAAAGAGCATATGCAGGTCAGGTCGACAGTGTCATAAAAACAAATGTGAAAAGCGCCAGACGACACACATACACACACACACGCATACACGCGTAAAGGTCAGCGCTTTTTTTGCTGTGGTGAAAACTGCGCGAATCGAGCTTTATAAATATTGCAGCAGCTCAAATATGGGACACTACCAAAATTGTACTTGCGTGTAGCACTACAAGGGGCAAGGAGCGGAGGTAGGGTGGTAGAGTTGTAGGGGTGAATGCCTTTAGGGGCGGTTAGGTAGGCTGGCAATTATTTTTGATTTGGCGCGTTCAGCGACGACGACGACAGCAAAGGCCACCAAACCAGTAAACAGTAAACAAATTAAGTCGAGCGTAAACTCCATCGAAATAAAAGAAGGGAGAAGGCGAATGAGAAGGGGGCGGCGTGGCGTGGCGTGACGTGGCAAGTAGGGCATGGGGTACTCACGGGAGCGTGCAAAAATCGCAACAAATTAAAAGAACTGACAAACAAAAACAAGAAAGAAAACATGAGAGGAAACCTTGAAGCTGCCGCAGATGACTGGACACAAATAATTTGTATGAATAAATCCCTTGCCCAAAAAAAGAAAAAATAAACAAAAATGAAACAGAAATCGAACGCGCAAAGTGCAAACGAGAACAGAGTGTGTGTGTGAGAGAGAGAGAGACAGAGAGAATGAGATTAAAGGCTGAGGTATGGCAAATACTTGAAATAATTGGCATTGACAGAAAGCAACAGTAAATAGCAAAAAACAAAAACCAAAAAAAATGTTGGCTATGCAAATTGGGCTTAAGTGGCAATGAATCGAGATGATACTCGTTGAAGGGGCACAGTGATAATGGGCTGCATGTGTGAATGACCAATTGAGAATATGAAGCACTTGGCCTGCAGCCATTTATCAATGTGCAATGATTTTGTGTGACGACATTTCTGCTCCAAGTGTCAATTATATTGCTGACTGATGCTGTCTGGTTTTATTTAACACTTGAAATAAGTGTTGTGAATGGTGAAACTTTTGGAATATCGAACTGAAACTTGTTCCTTTCATCAGTCAAAGAGAATTTAACAATTTTACCAAAGTGCAAAGCTATTCAACTACCAGATATAGATGCCAGATGCCAGATACTACCTAATACAAATTATAAGTACTTTGGTATGCTATTAAATCGAACTTTCTACAATCAGCTGATTTCATTTAAGGTAAGCAATCTTTGCACTTTATCACAAAAGAAGCATTGAGGAACCGAACCATTCGAAGCAGATGCCACAATACAAGCCAACGTTGTTGTCCAGCGTCTTAAGTGGCAACAAATTGAAATTGGTTGCTGCAAATTGAGCTGAAGGCAATGTAATGAATCTGAAGCACATGCTAGCTAATCATTCGAGTCAGAGTTCACCCAACAGCGAATAACGGTGATTGTTGGTGAGGTGAGTTGAGGTGTGATGAGGTGAAGTGAGTTGAGGTGTGTTGAGGTGATTTGTGGCAGGCGTAATTCGATTGCCGTTAAGTGTACAAAGTAAATGCTAGCATAATTAGTTGTTGTATGGCGTGGATATCGCATTACTAACTCCCCTGTTCCCCTGTTCCCCTGCTCCGCTGGCCCATGCTCGCAATTCTGATTACGTGCAGAGAAAGAGAGAGAGGATCTTAAGTGGATTTTGTAATTGTGCTTGCAGATGGTGTTGTTGTAGCGTTGCACGCTTAAAGAGCCGTTAAATAGATAACAGCGTTCCTTGAATTTTGTGGTACGTTGCAAACGGCAGCTGCGTTTTTGTTGCATGCAACGTTGCAGAGGAGTCCAATCGGCTTTGTTCTCCATTTTCTAGATTCGTTTTGGCAAATGTCACAGTTGACCTCTTCAGCAAGTTTGCCACATAATGTGGCATTGAGTACAGCGCCAAGAAGACGAGACAAAGTTCAGTAACTGAGAATTAGTTTGGCAAAAAGCAATTTACAAGCAACTCCAAAGAAATTGATTATGGCCAATGGCAATTGAATTGCCATTCAACTAACAAGAACTAGCAACTGAAAAATGTTTGCAACTTGCAATTGCAACAAATCGTTGCACACAATAGACAATTATTGCCGAGGGGTTGAAGCTGAAGAAGGTATTGCATCCTTGCATCTTGATATGCTGTAGCAACAAGAAACTAAAAACAATCTACGATTTAAGATGCTGAATTTTATATACTCTTAGTTAAAAAAAAGTATTTTGTTCTTGTCCTAACAATTCTAATGATCAAACAAATTTGTTAATCATTATTTGATATATTTAATCGAAAGATTTTCAAATAACAAATTTATAAAACTCAAGGAAAGGGTATATAGAATCGACGAGATTTTGCAAATATTGTTTGAAACGGGGGGTAAACACTGAACAAATGGCAAGGTCAAAATATATAGCCAACAATTAAAGGGGCGGGAGAAGAGAAAGAGTTGTGGCAGGAAGGTTGTCGATGGATAGAGAGCGATTATCTTGTTATTGGCAACTGGCAATTGGCAATTGGCAATTGGCAACTGGGTAATTGGCAGTTGGTAATTGGCAATTGGCAATTGGCAATGTAGAATCTTGGCATCTCAGGAACGGAATTGAAAACGGTTGAGCGACAGGAAATGAGCCAAGACAGACAGAAATAAGTTGTGGCAAGACAAATCATAACGGGAAATGACGTAAAATGAGATAGAAAATGAAGCTTATATTATATATATATAAATATCTATTGCAAAGTTACAAATTTCGTGGCAAGGATATTTAATCATGGCTTAAGCGGATTAAAATTGTTGAAATATTATGTTAAACCTGATTAGGTAATAGAGAGTGGATCAAGGTGAACTGGAATATATGTTAACACATTTAACTAATGCACATTATTGTTATAAAATTGCCAATTATTTTATACATACGGAGCTCAGTTCACAGTTACTTAGTTATTTATATCGTGGTAATCTCCAAGGACAAAAGACAAAACGAACGAAAGAAAGAGCCAACAAACCGAGGTACGCTTTTAATGTATGGAATATGTTCATGTGAAATATAAACGTCAGTCAATTTTAATTTCAGGTTAAATTAAATGTGAAGTGCGCCCGAAAGTATGCAAAGCGATTTTTTATGCACACGCCAGACACATGCCATGAACAGCACATCTGATAGGCAGCCCCGCGGAGATGGGAATGGGGATGGGGATGGCAATGTGGCACACACGCACACAGTTGCCACGTTGATTGGCGCACATTATCCTCTCTCAACGACAGCGTCAGCAACAACAAAAACAATTCACAGAGCTGGCTTCACAGGAAGCGGCAAACTGCAAATGACGGCAAGCACGGCCCAAACGCTCATCTCATCTCATCTCTCTCCTTCTCTTTGTTTTTCCTTCTTCGTGACAACCCTGGCAGCGTCTTCCGCTGAGACGACGCCGATATTTGTTATTTATGCGACACACACTCACACTCGCACACATACACACACAAACAAACACACCATCGCATATTTGCATAAATTTTGCAACAGGCAGGCAAAGAAAAAATAACATAAATAAAACGTTAAAACACAAACGCATTTTTACAGACTTAAAATACCTGTTGATACCCTGCAATTGTTGGAGGCCATTTGAAGGCATTACTGTTAAAGTAAGAATAAAACGAAAGTTTTGTTATTCAAGTAGAGAACATAATATTCATACAAACTCGGCTTCATGAAAGATATCGCAACTAAAATCATATTTACAGAGAACATGCGTGCAAGGACACGTGAGACATGTGAGACAGTGAAAATCAATTCAGTGAAATTGCAGCGAATACGTAATGCGACGCGAGTTTATATGACAAGGACATGTGGCAGGCGAAATTCGAAATGCGAAGGACACGCTTAGTTGTCTATGTTTGAAAAGGATATGGATTGGTGATTAGCATCAGGCACCAGTTGCGCGGTCTCGTATATTGCGTCAGCGCCTTCATCGCAATCTCTGGAAAGCCCGGGTACGGCAAATTTGGCTCACCCGACGACGACGACGATGACGATGACGACGATGATGAGGTGTGCGAGGAGCCGCCATCATCGGAGCTGCAGCTGCCATTGCAACTGGATGCCGTTGATGAGTTGTTGCTACCAGCAGCAGCTAAGGCACCCTGTACCTGTCCCTGTCCGCTGCGAACAACCGTCGTACGCTGTCCGCTCGGCGTGGAGGAAGCGCCACTATGACGACGCCGCCGCTGTCTTTGCCCACCACCATCTTCTGTCTGCCCTCGCTCCTTGCTGCCACCGCGACTCGAGTGCTGATGACGTCGCTGTTGTTGCTGTTGCTGTGGCTGTTGCTGCTGCTGCGGTTGCTGCTGCTGCTGCTGCTTGGAGTCGGAGGCATTCGAGTGCTGTCGATGTGGGCGTCGCGTGTGCGGCGTAGGTGTAACCTTGCCACTGGCGCTGCAGGAACTCGTTTTACGTTGACGCTGCTGCTGCTGCTGCTGCTGCTGACTACCGCTGCGACGCAGCTTATGTTGCTGTTGTTGCTGCTGTTGTTGATTGCCGCTGTCGACGATCACCGACATCGGTGGCTCCTCGTTGGAATGCATTTGCTTTGGCTTCAATTTGCTATTGTTACTATTGTAATTGCTGTAGCTGTCGCTTGCTGCCACGCGACGTCGCTGGCCATTGTCAGTTGTTGTTGTTTCTGTTGTTGTTGCTGTTGCTGTTATTGTTGCTGTTGTTGTTGCTGCTGTTGGTGTTGCTGCTGACTGCTGCAGCATCTTCCGTTGGCGACGACGTTTGTGCGCCTCGGGTCATTCCATTTTGGCCAGCTGCAATCAAAGAAGCCAAGTTAGCAAATAATATAAATTGTAAAAAGTTTTTGTTGAATATATAAAAAAAACGTTTTTCGGCTTGAATAATCGATACATGTGAAAGGTTTCAATCTTCAAAGTTCGATCTTAAGAAGTTACTCGGTAAATAAATATATTATTCAAATTTTGTCGAGTTACATTTTTCAACGTTGAGCAACTGAAACTGGTAAAAAGGCTTTTATACAAAGTTTCCTCTATTTTCAGTTTTATATTTATGGTCTTCACATTACCTATATTTATGGTCTTCACATTACCTAAAAACTTTTATTTTCTAACAATTTCAATTTAACAATAATAAGAAAACCTTTTGTATTATAATTTTTTTTTGCCAAAGCATTTTCCTCAAAGCCGCATTGCAAGCTGTTGCTGCTCCCACACACACCCAGCACACACTCAACACACACACATACATGCAGCGCATACACACACTTCACTCGAAGGTACGTGCAAAGTTTGTGAATTGATTTTTAATGCGGCGCTCTGAAGCGCGTCCCAAAATGCCACAAACCCCCGCAGCACAACAGTCGTGCAGCGCCACCATAAAAGCAGCCCGCATAATGAAGCCCAAACATAATTTATATGCGTGTGTTGTGTATGCAATGTTTGTGTATGTGTGTGTGTGTGTGTGTGTGTGTAAGTGTGTTGGGAGCTCTAAAAATAATGAGCAGCATATTTGGTGCCCACAACGAAAATTGTAGCATTCTTTTCAAGGGCGAGAAAAGGTGGATTCAGGGTGAGGCGATGTGCCTGGGTGTGTTGTACGAGTGTGTATGTGTTTGTATGTGTGTGAATGTGTGTGTTCAATCATTAATTACGACCCTCATGTGAAAAGTGCTGGTGTATGCTTATGTGTGTGTGTTTGTATGTATTTGTATGTGTATATAACTCACCTAAAGTATTATACATTAAGTGCCACGTTCTGGTTTTTGATACACATACATACATATAAACACACACACACACACACACACACACTCACTGTCATGCTGGCAACATGAACGAATTGCAATCGTGCAAAAATTGGTTTATTGATGGGCCAACAAAACAGGCAGCTTTTGCATAGCTCGCAACACCAACAACAAAAGCATACAACATAATTACAAAAGCAACAACAATGCAAATATGTTTATTAAACATACAAACACACACACACATATATATGTATGATTGTGTATGAGGCGCGTTCAGGGCAAGGGTCATGCTGCTATTGTTAAAATGGATTATGCCAGGAGCGAGAATTGAGAAACTGATAATAGAAATTAAGCCAGCTAACACAATTGTTATCAGTTGTGTTTAAACATTAATCGATATAATATACAAATACATCCAACTGTGCGACAGAAAGTTAAACACGAGACAGAGAGAGAGTGAGAGATAGAAAGAGAGAGTAAGAGAGAAACATTTGTATTACTTTGTGGATTAATTGTATTGAAACAAATGTTAATTAAAGCGATAGCTTTGTATCAAAATGCCAGTAAACAAGTTTAATACATTTTAATTATTCTATTACTTAATCCTGTATCCTTAATAAAATATTCGAATAGGGGAAAATATGAATAATATATTAGGGCTTAAAAACTGAATAAATATAAATGAAGAAAATTGTTCTTGATTTTATTAATTGTTCCGTATAACTAAAGGGTTAATTTGACAGCAAACTGTTATCGATATTACTTATCAAAATAAACTTTACAATTAGGTGTTATCGAGAGCAACACGCGTAAGGTTATCACTTAAAGTAAATGCTGATATCGATAATACCATTCAAAAATCAAAATATCGCAAACCAATCGACAATGATTAACTTTGTTAGTTATCGATTAAAGCGTGGACATGCCAACAAATCATAAAAGCCACAAAAAAAAACAGCTACAATATATATTTTAAAGGCAGATTGGACGATAAATCGATAGATTTATTAGACAGTCAGAAAATTATATAAAACGCTATTAAACATTTCATAAAAATCAACGCAGCTCTTAACAACTAGAGCAAATGTTTATCAAACGATTTATCAGGTTGTTATTCACAGCGTTTTGTTTGACTTTCCAAACACGCCGCCCAGTGTCCAGATAAACAAGGAGCAGAACAACTAGAGCAAAGGGGGATTGAGAGAGGCATAGAGTGAGATTGTGACTTTAAGTGTTGACGTTGACTGCGGCACGTGTCCTGCCACAAAACATCGAAAACAACAACAACAACAACAACAGTAACAGTAACAACAACAGACACCAGCGACTGGCCTAGAAATCAACAGTAATTAATCGTTTGCTGGCGCCATTTGTTTACAAACCGGAAACGGAAGTCAGTCCCTAAGACAAACAAAATGAACGCTTGCCCAAAGTTTTCTATTTATGTATGTATGTGTACGCATGTATGTATGTATGTGTGTATGTGTGTGTGCCACCATAACTTTTCATATGAATTTGAAATGTTTAACAAGCCGAAAAGACCAAACAACAACAACAAGAAAAACAACAACAAAAACAGCAACAACACTCAAGTATTTAAACATGAAAGCCTGCCTCCAATAATAAGCATAAGAAAACACAGAGAGAGTGCCAGAGCGAGCGAGCGAGTAATAATAACAATAACAATGAGAGGCAGCAGAGAGGCAACAATAACGGTGAATAGCAATGTAAGCTGCCTTGTATAATAACACATTGCACATGTGTAAACACACGCACACACACACACCAGCACATTCATAATTAAACACAAACAGCGTGGCAAAAGCAAAGAAAATGTTGTGAAAAAGGAAAAACAGAAAATGGATAATGCGTGCCATGCGGAAAGCATGGCGAAGCTGCCTACATAGAAGAAAAAGAAGAAGAAGAAGCTTAACAACACACAAATGATTATATACACATATTTATATATATAGATATATATGCTTGCTCATTCATATACAAATACATATATTGTATATCTGCATAGTGGTGTGAAATAATACGATATTAAAGTGTCTGATTTCAATGTCTAGATCTTCCAACCGAAACAACAATTTGTTTTGAAGTGGGTCATTTGAGCTGAAAAGATGACTCCGGCCCAGATACTAGTCACTAGTTCGATTTTTCCACTTTTCTCACTTTCGCACTCAAGTCAACTGCAACTTGGCGATATGGATATGGTATTTATATACGTATATACTTGTGCTTTAACTTTAAGGGCATACATTATCAATTTTACTTCTGTTGTGTGTCATTTTTTTTTCTTTTTCTTTTTTATTTTAATAAGTTTTGATCGTTTATCTGTGTGCTTAACCACTGTTTGTAATATCAATGGATGGATATGATGGAAAGAGTCGTAAGGCAGTCGCATATTTAATTTGTAATTTATTTACACACACACACAAAAGTATATATATTGCAGACATTAATTGCAGTCAGTTCCTAACTCATTTAAGCTGAATCGGTATCTACTTTACCTTCTCTGTTGTTCGGTGAGCTTAATTCAATTATGATGATTATGTACTTCGGTTTATTTATTATAAATCAAATTATTAGTTAATCGAGTAGGTGTCAAGCATATCCCACTAATAATATAAAAATGTGAAAGAAGTTGTCTTTCACGTCAAGACAACTGAATGGAATTTAATGAAACTTTAAAATAATATAGCTTATACATCAGAATAAAACATAGGCTAAAGTTTTTCAAAGACAAACAGCAGTTAAAAGATTTACTTTTAGATTTATAAGATTTATTATACAAGCATAAGTAAAACATTAAAACATTATCATATGTATAAAAGAGCTTAACTTACACGCAACTCATTATAAAGTTAAATCTCTTCTACAAAAGTGGTTGTCTATTAATATAGCTTGCGTTGCGTTGCCATAAATTTGCAACAAAACCGAGAGAAACAGAAAGAAAGAAAAAAAAACAATCGATTGACTTTTGTGGCACGTGCAAACATAAAATTACATTTATATGGCATATTTCAATTTGTAGCTCAGCTTTATAACTGATTATCTGCATTATTGTTGCTTTAGTTTTGTTATCTGCCAAACACAAACACTCACACACACACACACACACACACAATTCATTCTCCTGCCTCCTAAAGTTATGCAAATAGATTTTGTGTGTTTCTGCTTTCGATGTTTTTTTTTTCGCTTTTTATATTCGACAAAAATGAAAAATGAAAAAAAAAGCAGAAAGGCGAAGATGAAGAAATGTGAATGGTGGAATGGTGGAATGGTGGAATGTGAATGTGAATGTGGAGTGTGAATGGGGGAAATGTGTGGTATAATTTACTTTTAAATGTAAAATCGAGTCGCTTGCTGTCATTGATATGAGACTGCCTCACTGCCTGCCAGTCCCTGCCAGTCCCTGGGAGTCACATCAAAATAAAAGCAACAAAGATGAACAAAAATTAAATAAAAACTGAAACAGAAGCAAAAAAAAAAAAATAAGAATACGCATACGCGGCGTTGTGCACGGTGGTAAATAAATCAAAGCGAGAACAACGACGACGACACCGCGGCGCCAAGATTCCCGTTATTCTCATCTTGCTGTTGCTTCTTGTAGTTGTTGCTATTGTTGTTGTTGCTGTTACTGCTGGCACACTGAGATTTATGCTCGGCGTTGTTTATGAGCCGGCAGCTGGAAGCTGGGAGCCAAGGCTTTTGGCCCCAGTCAGTTGGTAGCCACACATTAGCATAAATCCGACTACTTAAGCTCAGCCAGCGCAAATAGTTGAGCACGAACCCAAAACCCACAACACCCCACCCCACCCCACCACACCCCTAGTTGCTTTCCCTGTAACATCCCGATCGTGTCAGTCATTGTATTGAAATGTTTATCTGTTGTTTTTGCCATTCCATTAAGCAATGAGCCGCATTTAACTTGTGTTATCTATGTCCAGTTAAAGTTTCTCCTACTTAACAAAAGTAAGAAATTCTTTTCAAATTTCAAGCAGTATGTATTATTATATGTTTAGATTTTGTGGCGATTTTTTGCTCTAAGTAATTGTTTTTCGCTTGAAATCTTGAGCAGCACCAACTATCCATACCTTTTTCGATTTGTACTTTCCCCTTGCCCCTTAAACCTGCCCCACGATACCATGGTCCATAGTCATACTCCCAAGACACTGGGTCTCTGATGTATTTAGCATTAATATTTATGATTGCTCATCTGTCGATACTGTTGTTGGCCTCGTGGCTCATGGCTCATGGCTCGTGGCTGATGTCTTGTGTTTTGTGCCTTCTTCGCCATTCGCCATTCGCATTTTCATTGCTTGCTTATTGCGCTGATTTTATTACGAGCAATATTTGTTTCTTTTCTCTCTCTCTTTGTTTGTTTGTTTGTTTTGTTTTCTGTTTTTATTAAGCGTGGCGCATAAAAATACAAACAGAAAGCTCATTTTCATGCTCAACAGCTGCCAAACGCACAGCAAAATCTTTACCTTTATATGCCGCACACACACAAACACACACAGACAGACAGACAGACAGACAGTCAGAAATGTACAACTGATGTCTGTTGAGAAGTTTTTTCCATTTCATTTTCCAATTTCATTGGCATTTCGTTAGCTGTGTTGCTTTTCAGCTTCATTGGGCGCATTTTTTTCCTTTTTGCATTCGCCAGTTTCCCTCCGGCATTCTCCTACATCTGACCGCCAGTTTAGTTGGCTTTCAGTTTTTACTTTATACGTATGCTTTAAGAACCCAACAGTGTGTGTGTGTGTGAATGTGTGTGTGCGTGTGTGTTGATTGTCGTTTTAAATACACAGCCGTAAAATTCATATTTTTATGTCGTGGCTTTTATTGGCCATTGAGCTAAGAGCATACCTTGCAGTCAAGTTGTGTGTGTGTGTGTGTTTCAAAGGTAAAACGACTATCCCAACAAATGCCAAATGTATCTGTATATCTGTATCTGTCCATTTGCATTTGTATCCTTAGGTGTATGTGGTGCCTGCCTGTGGGGCAATTCGATTACTTGACCTAATGCATAATAGCCATTGGAGCATTGACGTTTTAGATAGCTTGGGTCAAATATTAATATTTATTTATGCGTCTATATACTACTGAATACTTAATAAAGCTACGCTAAGCTCATCATCCATCTGCCTGCCAAGGGGTATTTAATCTATTTAACATTTTATCAACGTTACCAGTTCAATTCCCAACTTTAACAATTTACATTGGTCGAAAAACTATTTCAAGTTTGTGAACTCTATTTAAATAGTTTTCAAAGTAGTTTTGCGTTAGTTATAAATACATTCAATGTTATATTCTAAGCGAATATTGAATTGAAAAACTTTGTCTTTGTCTGCACAACTATGACATTTTGTATCCTTGCAACTTTGACGCAACAACATTTCAAGGTCTTTCGAAAAGATACATCCATTGAGTTATTTCAAGTGAATTTAATAATATTGTCTAAGACTTAAATCTTCAAGAGCAACTGCTCAAAAAAAAACATTTCTATGAATTTTTCACACATAAGAGTAATTATGTAAATTGCAAACGTAATTTGCTCGCCTAACAAATTGTTTATAAATATGCGAATATTGCGCATACGCCAGATACGCCACAAGAGAATGCTGGCATTTTGCCTTGAATATCTTTGCTTGGTCGCGGAATTTAACCAATACGCTCACGTCATACCACGCCCACACCCATATCCACACCTTGACGCCCAACTCATTCAATCAAGTTGGCAAACGCGTTGGCGCGCGCTTTTAAGTAATGAGGACAACGTCGCCACATCCACATTCACAGCCACATTCACAACCACATCCTCATCCACATTCGCATCCGTTTTTCCATCTTCAGCTCCTCTAACCACCACATTTACCCGCACCCCTCGCACCCACCACTCAACTTACATACACCTGGCGTCGTTGCTGAGGCATTTGGCAGCAGCTGCAAACGAAAACAGCTTAAAGCTACTACCAACAGCTTCTTGATAATCTCAATCTTAAGCCATGGTGGCGAACTCAACTCAACTCAACCCGACATCGATAATGTAAATTACTTTTTGCCTAAAGCCACGCTACGAAACCGAAAAACAAACACACTCAAAAACAAAAAACCCCTTCAAACTACCTTAAGACGACCTTTAGCAATGCTCATTGCATTAAATCAATGCACAAAAATCATAAGCCATGATATGCAAATAAAAGTTAAATGCTTTTACTTATGAATCCATCCAAACGAATATCTCTAATTTAGAGCCATCTGGTTGATCCTTGACCTGGATGAACGATTAGACATAAAACTAAATTTTTAATTTACGTAAAGTGCTATTAAAATTCATATTTTATGAGAGACTAAAACTTTTTTGGCATTTTATCTTGCTAATGAAATACAATTAGATTATGAACTAGGTTCCCGAGTCCAAAAGCATGCAAAATATATATATATTTGTATATATATATAAAATACAAAATAAAACACAACAAAAAATATTAATGGTTTTTTTGAACGTAAAACATAGTTAAGTTGTGTGAATTTTAAGCAAAATCATTCAAAAAAAAAAAAAACACAAGCAACTAAAATGTTGAAAAGTTTACAATTTTATACTCATTTTCAATTCTATTTCGTTGCAATTGTTTTTGTCTCCATAATGACATAATAAAATTTGACATTCAAACTCTTCTATAGAATTTAAAAGAGGTTTCGGGTTTTTTTCAAGTGAGTAAGCAAACAATAGTGAAACCTGTAATGACAATTACAAAGTAAATTAAGCAATTTTGTACCTCTCGCTGTTTCTCTTTTTCTCCCATTCGAAAGAAGTGATAAACAAAAGCCTTTGAGTGGAAATTGAAATTGAAATCAAATCAAAGCATTTCTGTTGATTTAATGCCTCAGTTCCCCAAAAGAAAGAAATCTCCATATGTGTGTGTGTGTGAGAGAGAGAGAGAGAGAGAGAGTATGAGAGGGTTACAAAAGGCAAACTAATCGTTTGCTCTGACCAAAGTGTTTTTTTGGGCATTATACTCAGTCCTTTTGGGACAATGCCACGCACTCGGCCTGCTGTTCTCACAGCTTCTCTTTCTCTCTCTCTCTCTCTCACAGCTTTTGCTATCCCTTCATCTCGAACCAAAACCCTAATGAATTTTTATGCAAATTCTTTTGCTAGACAGAAAACAAAAGCAACGGCAACTTGTTGCCACAATCTCTTGTATGGGGAACAAGCTGTTGTTGTTGTTGCTGGATTTGGTTTTGATTTTGGGTTCGAGTTCGAGTTTAAGGGAAACTGTTATGTTCACAGCGTTGTCAGTTGTTGTTGTTGTTGGTTGCTTTTTCGTTGAGTTTCTGGCGCCTGCCAGCAGCGTTGACAAATTAAACAAATAAGACAAGAACACCAACAACAACTGCAATAACAAACAGCACAACAAATAGAAAAAAAAACACACACACAGCTAACTGGTAATTCGATTTTAGCTTTATTATTGTTTCCTCATTTTTATTATACCCTGAACTCATTAAAAATGGGTAAAAAGGGTATAATGGTTTTGTGCAAAAGTATGCAACAGGCAAAAGGAAGCTTCTCCGACCCCATAAAGTATATATATATTCTTGATCAGCATCAACAGCCGAGTCTATATAGCCATGTCTGTTTGTCCGTCCGTCCGTCTGTCTGTATGTACGAACGCGTCGATCTCAGAGACTATATGCGATAGAGACTCAAGATTTGGAACATAAGCTCGCCTAGTCCCTAGGCAGTACAAGTTTGTTTTCGATTTTCGATAAATCATCCCGTTTCCGATATACACATGGGATCGATAACAACAAAATCTTGAATATTGGAAAACGATATAATGACAATCTGTGATCTGTAATTTCTTTAGCTTGTATTTTCTGCGTTTTTTTTCGTTGAGTATTTGTTTTCGACTCCATCATACATTCTCTTCCCTTCTTACTCACTCTATCTCTCTCTCTCTCTCTCTCTTTCTGCCACTTACGCTTTTGTCGGAAACGACAACGACATGTAAATACTTTTGGAACCGCCCAAAAGCTTGCAGCAAGGGAAATGCTTAGAATTTGGTTCACAACAGCAACAGCAACAACAAGAAGAAGCAGAACAACAACAGCCCGACGAGAAAAACAGCATGAAGCAAAAAAACCAAAAAACCAAAAAAAAACAAAGTTTTATTTTGGCCCCAAATCGAAAAGCACACGAATGAATTTTCATTCAATTATCCTAAATATTTGGCTGGCTGCTGCCATGCTATCCTTATACAGGTCCTCAATTTGGTTCACGTTATTGTTGTTGTTGTTGTTCTTGTTGTTGTTTGTTTGTTTTCTTTATTTGTCTGGAGACTGAAACTAGCCCCAAGACCGCACAAGGGAAACATTGCCTCTCCACTCTGTCAAGCTATCTCTCCATCTCTCTCTCTCTCTCTCTCTCTCTCTCCCTCTGTCACATTCTCTACTTGTCGCTGGGCCAAACGTAAAGGCCATTGTCTTAGCTCTGACTGAAAATTCATAGCCGCTCTGTTTCAATTTTTGGCCTCAGCTCGATGTCCTGTTGTCCTCTTAGCTGGCGGCTATTCCCTGCCGCTGCTCCCCTTGTTTGCCATAAAATTTCATTTATCTCAAAGAATGAAAACGTGTCGAGCGCGCACACAAAACACAAGACACAAACACAAACAATCAACACACACACACACACACACATACACACAACTTGTACATAGGGCACCTTGAAAGCACAAACTGTTCATAATTGTTGGAAGAAATCACGCTTAGTTTTTATAATAACATTCAACTCACTTATCATTATGCTCTTAACAGAGTCAAGTGTTAAAACGGTAAAACATCTAAGTAGTTACACTCAGTAACTTGAATTCCTCTCGATCGACCATGCAACACGAAACAAGTTGGATTGAAGCTTTTCACATTGTTACATTAGTTGGTACAGTTGCTGGTACAGTGTCTGGGATCGGTACAAAGAAGAGGTGCAGGGTCTGGTACTATACAGTTGCTGGTACTGGTACGAGCATAGTTTCTGGTACTGGTACTAGGAATTAGTTGTCTAGTTCTGGTACTGGTACAAGGCTGTACGTTTTGTTAACACAAATGTTTAAACAAAATAACCATTTACTTAACCACATTTTAAGCTACTACTTTTAACTCTTTATTGTATCTGTATTTAAAGTGGAAACAACACTTTTAAGTCATAACAATATATCAATTTAAGTAGTTCAGATACTTTGGCTTTAATAAATTACGTTTAAGCTCATGAAAGTAGTTCAATTATTTGCATCCGTTAAAAAGTGCTTCGCTGCCGTTTTAAAAATTATTTTGTAAATGTTCTTCTCTTTATTCAATTATATGCCATATTCTCTTTTATGTAATTTCGTATGCTGTATAATTGTAAAAGGGCAGAAAGAGAGAAAAGAAAGCTTTTATGCTGTCTTTATGTTGCACAAAGTTTTCATTTTTATTTCTTTTTTGTACCTTTCTTTACTAAGTACATTAATAACCAAAAATCAAAGTTTAAATACGTTAAGAATCTTTTCTTTTTTTTTTAGTTTAGTTTTCTTTAGTTTGACTGAAGTAAAAGCAGTTTTATCTCAATATTTGGGCTAAGATTTAATTCTGCTTAAGCTCCTTGCAGTATATTTTAATGTCTGTCTTGCTTTTGCTTATTGCTGATTCTTTTCAATTTAACTTTTGTGTGCAAATGATTTTCATCTGCATTTTATTGTCGTCTTTGCTTTATAATTGAAAAGCGAAGAGCGTCAAAATGACCAAAAAAAAAAAATAAATAAATTAACTAGCAATTCTGTTTTAGTTGCTATAATGTTCGAAGGCTGTGTTGATTAGGCCAATGTCCTGGGCACAAAAGATGCCCCATTAAGTGGCATAAGGCGCGCCTTTAAAAACTTGCCTAATTGGCCGCTGCCACTGCTTTGGGGGCAACAAGCGTAAACTTTTTACGCAAAAAGTTGGCCACAAAAAATTGTTTGTGTGTTCGCCGCTTTTGTGGGCGTCATTAAAAAAAAAACGAAAAAAACGCCCCAAATTGCAACCGAAAATATGGCAGCTATGAATTTGTGAATAGAGGAGGAGCAGCCATAAGAGTTTTTGCTAACTGTTATACAAATAGCTGTTATACAGCTGGCATATCATTAGTCAGTCCATTAACAATGCCTAATGGCTTTTTACGAACATATTTTGTTAGCTTAAGTTTACTTTGAGAAATTTGTTTATACATATTTTTTCTAAGGATTTCATTTGGATTGAGTTTTGTATTATGTTTTTGCTTCTGGTTTCCTCATTATAAATATGCTTACAACATTTTTTTACATGCCTTTGTTTGAAGCTCAACGCTAAATCTACTTTCTATACCTGTTTCTCTCTTCTCTCTCTCTTACTTTCTCTCTTTCTGTAACTCTAGCATTAACATTAAGGGATGAGCAAAGGATTTTTAATTATGCCAGCCTTGGTAACATATATTATATCATAAAATATACTGCACCTGCCACAAAGAACGTTGTAGCAGTGGGTTAGTTAAAAAAAAAAACTTGTTTATTTGTGGCATCTGCTATTGCTGCTGTTGCAGAGTAAACGACAGTTGTTTAGCTAAGCCACAATCTGTGAGTCCAAGCCAAAGCCAAAGCCAAAGCCCGAGGCTTAAGTTGTTCGCAAGGGCGACTGTCACCTTGAGTTTTTAGGCGCAACAACAACAACAACAACAACAACTATGACAAGGCCGACTTTGCCAGTAACAAGGCAACTGTCAGCCTATGGACCCACATTTTTGACCTGGTCCGAAAGCGAAGCGCTGCATGCAACAAGAACAACAACTACTGTTGACCTCTGCCACATAAACTAGGCGACTGAGTGCCAGTGTGAAAGTGAGGGTAAAGGGGTTCTGCTGGCAAGGGGGGAAGGGTGGTTGGCGGGGCAAGTGCAAGTGTAAGAGTGAGCACTGTTGGCAACAACATGAGCCCGGCTCTTGTCTACCCTTTTTGGCCTCGTCATTGTTTGCCCCAAAGCCCCAAACTGGCAATAAACTTGTCTATTTTAAACGCACTCGCAAAAAACAGAACCTGCCACGAATGCGTGCGAGGGGGGGGAGGGGCAGAGGATAGAGAGAGTGCAAAACTATGCCAAGTTCTTCGTTAGTGTTTTTACTGCCTCAACTACACTTGCAGAAATATTCAATGCCCTTGGAAAGCAATCATTTGAATATGATTTTTGCATCTAATCTTTTGCATTCTCATGCTAAAAATTATACAATAAAGTTTTTAATTTATTAATCTAAAATTATCAAACGCAGTTAAGAATTATAGAAAATGAATTATAAACAAAAAAGAACAACAAATGTTTTTTTTATTTATTTTGGTATAATTATTTTTTTTAACTGTAATTTCTGAGTGTAATTTTGTGCGGCTCAATTTAAATTAAATTCAATGTTTTTTCTTTAGTTTTTTTGTTTTTGCTACGCGTGCTTTTCAAGGTTGTTTCAGCTTTCAACATTTGCTGCAACAACAACAACAACAACAACGACAACAACAAATCCACAGCCAGCGGCCATTTGGCACTATAAAGAGGCAGCTGTGGCGCTATAAACCAACCAAGCCCTACAGCCACGCCCCCAAGTGAACCAGCCCACTTCCCTCCCTTCTCCTCCTTCTTCCCTCTTTCATCGCCTGACCAGCCCAACACATCGCATTGCATTTTCTGTCATTTCAGCTGGTTGCCTTTGGCCTGATTTCTTGCATTCTTTTTTTGTTGTTTTATACGCTTTTATGCAGCTTCAAAAAATGTGCAACGCAAAAAATGTGAAAGAGAAAGACGAAAGCCAGTTGAAATATATATGTATTTATAGGTAAGAGGGAGGGCTTGGGCAGGGGCTGGATGTAAAAAATGTGAAGCGTATGGCCGAGTTGCAATTAAGAAATTTGTCCGTTTGTTGCCATCGCATCGCGTCGTCACGAATGAAATGAAATGCATTCAATTGAACAAAAATTTGCGACATTCACAAAAGGGGCGAAAAAAGTATACAACAACAACAAAACGAGTCAGCGATGCATATTGGGTGGAAAAGGGGGTAGGGGAAAAAAACAGCAGGCAAAAAGCAAAAGCATAGAAAATGTAATCATAATACTAAGTACTACCTACTATAATGCTTATTAAGAGCTGGGCCAGCCAGGCAAACTTTGTAAGTATGTCAACCGTGCTGCAAAAACACACAAAAAAACAAAGCACTTATAAATCTTTTTGAGTTGTTCTCAACTGTAAAGAACATATACAAAAAAGAAAAAAATGTTTGCTCTACTAAAGCGTAGATTTCTTTTGTTGTTCTTGGTTTAAAATGTATTTTTTTTTATTCACAACTGTTATTAAATTAATATTAAAACAGTGCCTTTAATTGACACATAGAATGCACAAAATTGTAGCAAATATTTATTGAAAGATTCTCAACTCAAATGCTTGTTTTGTAGGTTGGAATATAAGCAAAAGAATATTTATTGTACTTCATGGACCTTTTTTTAAAACTGCAAATGTTTAAAGTTTTGTTTAGTTTGTTTTTCAAATATTTTTTTGAATGAAAACTTTTAAGCAAAAACACTTTTAAATATCGTAACGAATATGAAATAATTCAAGGATTTTAGATTTCAGTCAAAAATATGCCAAGAAAATCAACCAACTCACAACTAAAACTCTTCGTCGACTGAGGGGTGAAACGGTTAAGCAAGAAGGTATAAATAGATATATGGAGTATCAAGTGCTGTTTGTACTAGATTGCCCGGTCGTCGTCCTGTGTTCCAGTTGCCTTTATACTCATGTACTTTGTGCTTTATGCGTTTCGTTGAGCAAGGAACGATGCCAACTTTTGCCAACTTGCTTGTTTTGCCTGCCAGCCTGCCTGCCTGCCTGCTTGCTATCTGCCGCACTTCCGGTTTCCGGTGACACTTCCCCTCCAACAGCAAGCAACAGCAGCAGCAGCAGTAACAGTTACAACAGCAACAGCAAAAGTAACAACAACGGCGACAACAACAAACTTTTCCTGCACGTCGTCTATGGCATTATGGGCACTTGAGCCATTGCCAGCAGCAGCTGCCTGCCAGCCATTTGTTTTGCCCATAAATGTTTTGCACAGCTTCTTTTTTAACCCACAGTGCCCATTTAGCCCCCCCCCCCCCACACTATACCATACCTCTTCTGTTTTTTTTTTTTGTTTGTTGGCTCTTTGAACGCACAAATTTGGCACGATTTATGCAGTATCCGAAAGCCAAAAGCAGTACTGGACATTGTCTATCTGTCTGTAAGTCTGTCTCAATTGAACAGGCACAGCTGCAACTGAAGGACACAAAAAGGCTGTCAACAAGTGTGTTTGCTCAACTTAAACATACCCTATTATCATGCATTAGCTTTGAAACTTTGATATAGAAAGAGAAAGTTGCTCTTAAATGTGTTTATCTGTTTTGAAGTTGAAGTTGCAGCAGTTAATGTAAAAATACAAACAACGTAGAAGACGCAGATACCTTTCTTGCTCAGGCATCCCTTGCAGGGTATAATAAGTGCATTTTGCCATTTGGCAATGCGTTTAACTGGCTACGCCTTTTCCGAAACACCAAGTCCCCCCCCCCCCCCCCACCCCCTTTTACACTTACCCACTGAGGCTAAACAGGCATAGACACCTGTGATGCTTGTCTCGATGGTTTGTTGAGTTTGGTTCGCTACGGTTTGCTTTGAGTTTGGGTTTGGGTTTTGGTTTTGCTGGTCATTTGGTTGAAAGTTGGTGGCTTTTGCAGCTTGTTGCACTTTTGGTTGCAAGTTTCCGTTCGCGTTGGCGCCGCGCTTACCGCTACTTAAATTACACACACTTCCGTCTTCCTTCCTGCAACATAGCAACACATTGGCATGCAACACAAAACATCCAACAACAGCTGCCTTTGATTTTCTGTGCAAATGTGTAACGATTCTGGATAAAAACATACTTTAAGCATGCTTGAAGCTACTTGTTTAACTTTCTGCTTGCTTTTGGATTATATAAGTGTAACAAAGTAGTTTTCCAGCAATATGAACTTTGTAAGTTGAGAATTTCTAATATGTAAAACAGATATACACTTAATATATACAGCTTTTATACAACAGCTTAAATTATATGTTAAATGTTCTTCTACCTAACGAACATTACACTATCTTAATAACACTCAAATAACATGTACATATTAACTGTTATACAATAAGGTCTCTATTGTCGTTGGCTCCTTAATCTTGTATATAAGTATTTGTGTATGTATACATTCAATTACCGTTTTACTTAATGCATTCCCATGTCTTAAGCTCTTTTTGCTCCAAACTTTAAGCTGCAGATGATGTTTAACCCACCAAAAAAAGAAAAGAAAACTTTTAGCCAAACTGACTACGCATTTAGTGATGGCCCTTACCCAAAAAAAACCAAGTCTCGAACAGTTTTTTCTTTGGTTGGAGGGATGGGGCACCTAAGTGGTGTTCTTTTTCTTGTGCTTTAATTATTATTTTGTTTGCTGTTGGTGTTGGTTTTCGTTATATATATTTTTTTTTGTTGTCAAAAATTAATTAGACTAATTAAAACGTTGGCTGGCAGCGGAATTTGGTGAGAACTTCAAGTTCAAAGTTGTTTCGCGCAGTTGATTGAAGGGAGACTTTACCACCTGCCGTAAGACCAAAACTTGTAATGGGAAAGGTGGAAAGGGGGCGACTGCTACGGCACCAAAGAGCAAAAATTAATTAACTTGGCCTTGGCCAAGCATCAAATGTAAGTAAAATACGAAACTGAAGCACAAAGCCGCTTACAGACCGAACATTTATTTATTTATTTATTTTATTTTTTATTTTTTTTTTTGCAACTTGCAAACAATTGGCCAAATACTCAAAACATAATTAAGCCTTCATCCTTCGTTCGTCCTTTGCGTTTGCCTTTGAGTTCTGCCTTTGCGTTTTGGTATTTGTCATCGTTGCGGCATTTTTTTCTTTCTACTTTCTTTTGTTATGGCCCCCTTGTCAGTCTTGGAATCAATTAGCGCTCATCACTCTACCAACGGAAATATGCTTGGCTGAAAGAATCGGGTCAGAAAAAGGAAAACCCTATTAGCAAAAACACTGCCTGGGTCTTTTTTTTTCGGTATTTAAATAAGCAAACTTCAAGCAGCATTACTTTTTATTCTTTCTTTCTTTCTGTTTTTTGTTTGCTTTTTGCTTTTTGCCAGCAGCACTCGACGCTTGATGTTTGCAAAACTGTGTGGCAGTGTCAGCGAATCTCAACTCGCGACAGTTGCAGCTGCTGTCAGCCACAGCTGCCCAAGTGTGCCATATATCTCTGCAAATGTGTGTGTGTGTTTGCGTGTGAGTTCGGGGGTCAGAACGTCGCCAACACTTTTTGGTTGATGCGGTTAAATGAAGAAGATAGTATGTGCATACGTGTATGAATGAAGCATTAAAGCTGCGCATGAGTGTGTAGGTGCTTGTATAACAATCGTATAACAGTTGTTACCTAACAATTATATATTGCATACAGCATGCTAGTCGCATTATTGAAAGCTCTTGTAGGACAGTTCAAAGAAAGATTGTATAGCAACTGTAGTTCGTTTGTAGATTGATCAAAGAGTCTTCCAAATACAATTTTCGTGGGCTTAATGGTAGTTTAGAAGTGTTGTACGAGCTCAAGCAACAAAAACAATTAGTATAACAGGAGGAATAAGACATGTCGCTTTGGGAAGAATCAACAATGCACAATTATAACATTTGTCTGTAGAAGATGTCTTAATCCAGGACGCATTTCAAAAGTGTTATACGGGCATGTTATAACATCTTTCACAGCTTGCACTTGCAACACGGCAACCTTGTCTGTTAAGATTGCAACTCTTAAGCGAATGAGCTCTCTCTTTCTGTTTCAGTTGTCATAACAGTTTGCTTTCAGTTCAAGCTCCCAGCTGACAGTTGCTGTAACCTTCGATTAGAGTCTTCGCATTGTATTGTAAGTGTACTATGTAACGGTTATATCAACAGTTGGACAGTTGAACCCTTTCTACCTGGCTTACCGTACAAAAGTTGCCTACAATAGTTGTTTTGTGTTTTTTTGTTTTTGTTTTTTTCTTTCGCCTCGCGTGTGTAAATTGTCTGGCAAAGCACTTGATGCCCTGTCAGTTGGGAAACGTGTGTGTGGCACGAAAAGGGCACAAAAAAATGAAAGCAAAAACAAAAAATAAAGAAAGAGCTAGCGAGCGAGCGAAAAGCATGACGTAGAGGATATATAGTGAAGGAAGTGCATGTGGACGACAACAAAACGGCAAATAGCAAATAGCAAATGGCGAACTGCAAATGCGGCGCTTTGACTAAAACACACACAAATGCACATACAATACTAATGCACACCTGGGGCTCTTTCGCATGTTAAAGCACTTTAAGCTAAGCCCCTTTGTGTGTGTGTGTGTGTGTGTGTGTGTGTTACTGGTCCACCTCCCCCGCCACTCTCTCCATCGAAATCCAACTCCAAATGCAAATGCAACGCAACGCTTTGACTTCTCTGGCTTTGCACTTTTCGTTTTTAATGAAGGCATTTAGGCAATGCGATGCCGACGCCGATGCCAACGCCGATGCCGATTCCGATTCCGATTCCGCGATGTGTGTAAACCTAAAACGCAAATTGGTGTGCCTCGTTGTTGGCTAGCGGCATGTGGTGTGAGGCAAATACATCTATGTGCATATGCATGTATGTGGTGGCATGGCATAGAACATAAAGTCCAAATATTGGGACTTGACCTTTGCCACACAGCCAAAGGCGCAACGCGTGCAAAATGTGAATTCGAACGTGAACGCCATTTTATGGTGCGTGTGTGTGTATGTGTGTGTGTGGTAAATTCGTCATCGAATCAACTGAACATTTTTGATGGCAAATCAACCCTTTGAAGTAAAATTGGCAGGCATTTTAGGCAAGTGTGCAAGTGTTATATATGTGTACTGTTATACAAGTGTAATGTAAATTAATGAATTTACAATACAGGCAGCCATTGTTAAGATCGGCTTTAATCAAACTTAAATTAGAACGTGTAGCACAATCACTACTAAAAGTGTTATAACAATGACTCATTGTTAAGTTTCCAATCGCAATCGCTTAACCTTTAAAGAGCGAGCTCTTCCCATCAATGATTTGTTTGGTTAGAGCTAGCCTGCAAATCAATCAACCAAATAATTTACCATACCCATCCCTTCCCACCCCCCTGCCGACACAATGCCCCAACAAGAGGACAGAGAAGCAAAGACAAAAGGTGGGTGGCATTTGGGATGACAGTGCGAACGAGAAAGATATATGCATAGATGCCAGTTAGCCAAGTTACTGATGCTGCTGCTACATTTATCAATTTAGTTGCGCCCCGCAGCACAAATGGCAACAACAACAACAATGAGAGCAGCCCATTCGAGACAAGATATGACACGACCATTCGCAAAAGGCTTAGGGCTCGGGGGTTGGGTGCATGCACAATGAAGCCTAACAAACCTGATGACAGACTAAACAGACTAGCCAACCAACTGCAGCACTTGTTAGCCGCCCAACGGCCAAGTTAAACGAAAACTGAAAGACACAATTCGAGGACGAGGACAAACATGAGACAGTAAGGAGAGAGGGACGCCTGCAACACTTCCGGCAGTTTAAGGGGCAGGCAACAAGGGCCAGTTTCCAATTGTTTGGCACAACAATGTGCCCCCTCCGAGCATTTCCCCAACCCAACTGACCCTGTTGCACCTGCAACAACGTGCTGCACAGACAATGGCCAATTGAAGCTGCTTCTCTTTTCTCTTGATTTTTTTCTCTCTGCTTCTCTCTGACGTTGTTTGAGTATGGGAAACGTTGTAATTACAACCGCAGGCGATGCCTGGTCACAAGCGCGCATTGTTTGCACCCAACAAACAATGCCTGAGCCAACGCGTCCCCTCCCCTCCACTCATCAAGCATATAGAAACAAGACAGCAATGGCCATGGCCTTAAGCAGAATGCAACACACCAAAAAAGCTTTCAAGTTGCGTTATCATTTTTGAAAGTGCGAATGCTTAAATACCCTTAGAAAATAGTTACAAAAGAAATTGCATTACAATGTCCGTTTTCTTTGCTTCTACTTAAAAATATTCAAGATTCTCGCTTTAAAGTAGTTTAAGCTAAGGGTTTGCACGGTTTTTGCACGTTCGAATATATGGGATAAGATTGACAGACAGATATTTTAAGAGTTTTCCGTTTCCCAAATAATCAACTTTAGTCGTCGTTTCTCTCTTAACTAAGCTTTATAATCGTGACATATTATCAGGGCATCGATTATTTGTCTTAACTATTGTGAATCTATAATATAAAACAATAGAAGTATAAATATAAAAAATATATGTGTGATGGAGTCGGATGTACATCTACTAAAATGCATTCCACATTTTGTGTATACAACTAAATCGTATAAACAAAAACACTTTCTGCCTCTCATTCTTCTTCTTCGACTACAACTGCTGATGCTGATGCTGATGCTGAGTTTGTTCTTGTTATGCGAGCAAAACAAAAAATAATCTTTCATTTTCAGTCGACACACAAACACACACGTACAGCACTAAAAACTCAGCGGTGGCAAGAACTTATGTAGGATGATGGGCATAAGAAACTCGTTGGCACACATAAATTGCGAGTCTATGCAAATTTGCAGCTGTCAGTGCTGGAAAACACTCATAAATTCCACCAAAATGCATCTCTAGTGTGCTTTCCGTTGCAGGGAGTTCAAAATTGTTTGCATATGTTTTGTGAGTTTTTGGGTTTTTGAGTGTTTTTCTTGCTTGAGTTGGCTGTTTGCAAGCAGCTTACCTGTGGTTTGCAACTTGCCAAAAGTTGCAGTACTTTAAGTACCACACATGATCGATTGTGCTGCGTTGTGGCATGTGTGGCATGCAACACAACTTAAATCAGCAGAGCAAAGATATATTACTAATCACAACGAGATAACAATGGAATTTGATGTACTTTAATTGGCTAAAAACGTAAAAATAATACAATTAACGTTTGGAAAGTTTATCCTTTACTCAATTAGCGGAAAGACCTTCACAGGATATGAATGAATTGTACTTTAATTAGCTATCAGAAATCAATACACAAAAAAAAAAGACCTTAGGATTTTTGAAATTGAAATTGATATGCAAGGACACAACAATCGAGTTCTAATTTTGGCTCTCTATACGCTCTCCCCCTTGATGATACACTTGGACATTGACTATTGTGGCACAGTGTGCAAGGTCAGCAGCAAATTGAAGACAGCTGCTGCATACGTATACGTAATATATATAGAACGAGACACAACCACCAACCACCACTCTGTTTGCACATATTGTTTTGCCCATTAATAACTGTCTGTTTTGTCAGTTATATTTCCGTTGCACGTTGTTGAACTTTGTGTTTCGTTTCGTTTCGTTTTGTTTCGTTTTGACTTTTTGTTGTTGGCTAAAAATGCAGCCAGTCCAGTTTGGGTCCAAAATGTTTGTGTTATCATCAATAAATGTTAACAAAAATCGATAATTAATTCGTAAGCTGCTAATAAATAGAAGCATTAGGCATACGCCATGTTGACAGACAGAAAGAGAGAGAGAGAGATAGAGAGAGAGACAAGTAGCGACAACTATTTGCTTTGTGGCAACAAATCACAATTGCTTAATTGCTAAATTTTGCAAAATATGCAATAAATGGCATTCGATTGAATTTCAATTAAAACACAAACGATCGACGAATTTAACTATGGAATGTGTCATTAAAATACGCATATGATTATATATATATATATATATATATATATATAGGTTAAGTGCAATCGGTTTAAGCATGTTTTAAAAAGCGTTTTAAGTTTATTTATAATCATTTTTGCGGAATATATGAAACTATAAGAAAATATATACGATTGAGACACTATTTATTATAATTGTTTTTTGTTTTTTTTTATCAAATGAGTCACAATTTTGTTGTTTAAACAAAAACCTTATTACATATTACATATATACGAATTTACTGAATAAATAGTGCTATTTAATTGTTTTTACCCACATGCGGTCTCATTTAAAATTAAAAACGCATATATTATTCACTGGTCAATAGGCAATGACCAATAGCCAACGGCCGGCCACATTAACTGATGGTCACTTTCAACAGTGTTCAATGTCCATACTGCATGGTTAAAAAGGTTGCATTATAATGAAATTATTTATTGCTAATTACTGCTAAGTAAACATGCAACCGCAGTAAAAACAAATAGCAAACTGCCGACAGCTGCTGATGTTGAATATTTTTAGGTGGCCGACAGTTGATAGTAAATTATTCAGAAGAAAAATTTGTAAAGTACGACTGAAAGCACAAAATGCCAAACTCAATGAAAATGAGAATGGAGGCTTAGTGCGATTGCGTTTTGTGTGTGTGTGTGTGTGTTGGGTGTGTGTGTGTTGGCGTTCAATAAAACTAATGAAATTTTCTATACATTTTGAGGAGGCAAAAGGCTTTCATCCATTTTCGGGGGCGAAATATTCGACCTTCAGGCATTCTCGGGCATTCTCCGGCTGTCTCAAAGTGTCAGCACTTCGAGGCGGAGGCAAAGCCCAGTGGCTTAACATGCAATTCAATTAAAGTTGCATAAGGCCATCAAACGGAGGCCAAACACAATGGATGATGCCCTGATGCGGATGCTGATGCTGGCGTGAAGGAGAAAGAGTGAAAAATCTTTTAGCGCCACGAAACGAACAATATGCGACCTTGCCGGATTGTGGTTACAAAGCAAACAGGACTCTAGGCGATAGGCAAGGAGAAGAGTTTTGGAGATGTTCAAAGATGTTTGCTTAACTAAAAGATGCCTTTTGGGGCTTTAGGCCTGTGACGCATGAACGAATGATGAGTCCATGAATGCAACTTTTCGATCTATTGATTAATATGATTATGTGTCTAAGCATTTAACAAAACATTTCAACTGTATACAAATTTAGAAAAACATAAATATAATATGATTAGCCATCAGCACAAAGACAAAAGTTAAAGCAACGAAGTCATGTTCTTCAGTTTGTCAAGGGTGTTATAAAGTTGTTCAGCAGTATGTTTAAGGCGTGTAAAATGTTCTATATATATCTATTCTTGTTCAGCATTAGCAGTGAAGTAAATTTTGTCTTTCCAACCTCACGTTCGTATTTTCATCGAGAACTTCTGGTACTTTCGGCAATATATATAATATACGAATTCATAAAATCGCTTGAATGTTGCTTTCACCTATTATGCATTATTATAATTATATTGCGCAATCTACATGCCAAAGATGCTTAAGCTGCGATCTTCCATGCTTATTAGGAACATACTAAAGACTCATCTAAAAGTATAGTACATATGAACCTTAATAACATTTAATCATCAGAACCAAGACACTAAATTTTATCAACTTTGGCACTTATAGAACCCGATTATCGTTAGGCTATATATGCATATTTTGCAATGTGCTAATGACATCTGGGATAAAAAATTCATGGCGTTTTGCAAAAGGCGTTTTAAATGACATGTCGCTCAGCGTCAGCTATCATACTACTTTATACTTCAAGTCAATTGGCGGGGCAGGGCGAACAAGCACACACGCACACACACACACACGCATACAGCTGCCAAGTTAAATGAAGTCAAAATGTAAATTTCATTTGGCGCCCCCAAAAAACAGCGAGCACTGAGCACAAGTCAAGACTTCAAGACACGGAAACTCGTTACGCCGCAACGACTTGTAAGTCAAAATATATATATATGTACGCAATTAGGCTAGACGAGAGTCGAGTGGGGGGAGGGCGGGGGGTAGAGTGGTGTGTGTGTGTGTGTGTTTGGCAAATTATAGTAGAAGACAGCAAAAGCAGCTGTTGCGCCCCGGCTGAAGGACATTTGCCATTTGTTCTGCTTGCCGCGAAGACTCAAGCCTCAAGGGCTGGCAGCAACATGTGTTCAACACACACTCACACAAACACACACACACACACAAATACAAACACCCACAAACATGTGTGTGTGTGTGTTTGTGTTTGCGTTTAATGGCAATTGTTGCCATTGTTGCCCAAGCACTTGGCAAGCAAGAAGTTTGTTCAGCGTCTTAGATTGCAAAAATAATTTTGCGCAAATATTTTTGCATGCTAAAAAACAAAAGAAATATTTTGTGTGTCCAGAGAAGAAAAGAGCGCAATTAATTGAGTCAGCTGCAAGGACAAAAGAAAGCTAGTGAACAAGGACACAAGGCACTTTTGTTATAGATGTGCTTACATCAGAGCTAATGAGCTAATGGATTCAAGCTCAACCTCTACTTAGTTCTTGTTGCTGTTTCGGTTTCTTCTTTTCCATTCTTTCACCTCTGACTCTCTCTTTCTCTCTCTCTCTCTCTCTCTCTCTCTATCTCTTGTCTGTGTCTGGCCAATTAGTAATGTTGTTGTCGATTAGTCATTATCATTATCATGAATGCCTAATGAGTAGTGATTCATTCATTCTCAATGACTCAGACAACAATGATAACGACGAAGGACGATTCGAGTTTAAACAGCTGCTTAAACTTATTTACAGTTTGGCAAACTTGCAGAAACTTAAGTCTTAAACTAATTCAAACTTTCGCCTAACTAAATCATTCGACTTACTTGAGAGATAAGTGTTCAAAATAAGTATCTCTTACTCTAACTTTTTTAATCAACAGAAAGTTTTCTCTAAATACTAAACTGATTATCTGTACGAATGCTTTCCTACTTTTTCTTACACCAAGATAAATTATTGCACTATCTGAAAATAGCATTTTTCCTAGCTTAATACGCATTCCTCTACCCATAACATATAAGACTAGTAATTGAGACATTCTGTAGGACTGTCTAATAAACTTCTCTCCAACCTTCCAGCACACACCTTATGCTTCCTATACTGATCATCTATTACTAATTGCAGCCTAATTGCGGAACAAGCCAACCAAACAAATTTGTTTGTCTGCCAAATTTTCGTGGCTGTGCAAGCAATATTTAGTTGTTGCTATGTTGAATACCCTAGCCTAGATTGGTTGCTTAAGTACTTAAACTAGTTTGTAACATCTCTATACTGTATACTTTTTTAAAAGTCTGGCAATCTCAAAGTTTATCATTGACAAAATCACCCGACAACATATGTAAGGGGTATCTATGCGTTGGTTAGTGCAAATTTTGTTGGCTTCACTTTTAATGTTTTTATTCCAGCGAGTCCAGCGACAAATGCCCAATAAATTTGAACAGAGCTCGTTCTACTCTAAATACAACCCAAACAAAAGGTGGTTCATGGGCGAGTAGTGTATTGGTTGGTTGGTTTGATGGGTGGGTGGGGTGTGTGGTTGGTAGGAGGCATTGTATTAGTAGCATGTGGCAGCTGCGTCATGGAAAAACTCGCGTCATTGGCATTGGCAATAAGTAAATAAATAAATAAATCATTTGTGTGCATAGCCAGCGATGTACATCGATAGATAGAGATAAATACACAGTGTATAATATGTGTGCGCGTTGTGTGGTGTTATGTGTGTGTGTGTGTGTGTGTGTGTGTTTGAGCTATGCTATGGTGGGTGGCAACAACAACAACAATAGAGTACACATGTCACAAACACAGTAACCACTTGAAAGCAAATTGAAACTTGGCTACATTTTGACGGCTGGCGCCATTTGGGCTCTTTGCCCGTAACACATGGCGTATACTTGATATTGTAATATGCTATCTTCTATAATACATTGTATATATGTATGTCAAATCTTTATGACTCACAGACGTTACATACACACACACACACACACACACACCCCATCCCACCTGCCACACTTTTATTTAAAGTCAAGCCAAAAGCATTTAACAAAAGAAACGAAATGTATAAAGAGAATTTACATTTTCATTCGCCATGCAACTGAATTTTCAAAATTTAAATAAAAAAAATATATTTACAAAAAAACGTTGCGTTGCGTAAAGATACCCTGCACGTAGAATGTTAGGAAAATGATTATCTCACATTCAAAATTTTTGTACATAATATTATTCTCAAGACAACTCAATAATGTATGCTAGTCAGACCTGGAGTTAAATCATATTTGCCCAGCTAATATTTATAATATAATTTTGTTATACCTTGTTACAGTATTTTGATAATAGGGTATCTCAAAAGAAGAGTAATTTATATACCATATATACATATATATGATTTGAAAAGCAATTTAGCCATTTTTGGCATGCCAGGCTTTTTCCTGTCTCGCCAGCCTTTATGCTTTTTGCCTTTCAAGTGTCCATCAACATGTTTGACAAGTGCGCTGATTTCCCAGCAACCAGGCGGAATCCCACCACCCACCATCCACCACTCACCACCTTTGCTTTGCTGGTTTTTCTCCAATTTGCTTAAATGTGTCTGCGAAAGTCATTATTTGGTTATTCTTGCAATTTACGATGCTGCAGCTCTCTCTCTCTCTCTCTCTTTCTCTGTCTGCCTGTGTACTTCTCTGCCTTTTTTTTTTTTTGGCAAGTCCACCCAATCCATCTAGCTGTACCGGAAGTCGTTGCTTGTCCCCATCGCCAGGTGACGCTCGCCGCTGCCGCCATCCTAATGAATAATGCAACAGACGAACTGACAAAACAGATGAGCAGCCAGTGGACCACCCAACAAAATTTGCCAAATGAATTATTTAATCGAAAACCCTGCCGCTGCTCCTTCTATCTTTCTTTTGCTTTAGCTTTGCGCAGCACCTGTCAAACCAAAAAAAAAAACCCCAACAAACTACTAAAAAGACGTTGAACAAGCCAGTAAAAGCAGCTGCTGCTGCCTCTCTATGCGATTCTCAGATTGCAGCTTAGATTAATTATTGAAGCACTTTCTAGTTTTGCATGCATTGTTATAAAAAATGTACTCGCAATAAGTGCCTCACATGGAAGCAATCTTAAAAATAATTATTTAGACAATATGTTTCAGCTCACATCTTGTCTATAAAAATGTCAAACATAATTCTTAGACAGACATTAGCTTACACTGCTTTTGGGCAGTATTCATAAAAGCTTTTTCATGTTTGCTATATATATATATATATATATATATATATATTCATCTTTTATTCATACAACTTAACAATGACTAAAACTTACAACTGAACTGATTAAAAATAGCTTTCTCATACATATATATTTAGCTGTTCTTGAAAATACATTTGCCCTAAAAATAGCAATACATATGAGCAATTCATAAATTCATATCTAGAGCTAGGAATAAATGAATCAAATCAAATAGAGTGAATGATAATGATCTATCTAGCTGTCTAGTTGTGAACAGGACAGGTTTGTGAATTCTACAAGCTAAAAGTTTGCTTAATGCATGTACGTGTTTCTCTCTCTCTCTCTCTCACTCTTTCTCTCTCTCTCTTTCTCTTTGTTTTTCACACTTTAAATCGCTTGTTCTGTATCGCTGTATGCAGTATGATTGGTAAGCGAAAACTATGCAAACATTTGTGCATTTTGCACAATTAATCAAATATTTTTATTGAATTTTTTTTTGTGTGGCTGGCAAACAGACAAGAACAACGAAACCAGCACAAGCGATAGCGTGAGTAGACAAATGTTGAGTTAAGCCTCGTTGTTGGTGGTTGATACCACGTCGCATCGTTCCCTCGTTGCCTCGTCGCATCGTTGCCTTGCCTTGCCTTGCATATCATATGACCAAAAGCCACCCAAACAACCAGTGTGAGAATAGGCAGTGTGAGACTTGGGCGCGTTAATGGGCCAGCTGACAGCGTGCCAAACAGCCAAATGCTTTGCAAAATGATGAATGACGTATAAGTAAGTGAATATGTGCGTACATACAATGCGTCTGTCTGTGTGTTTGTGTAAATGTTTGCTAGTTGTTATAGTATTGGTTAGTAGGTTGAGTAAGAGTGACTAAAAACAAGGCGCTGTGTTTGCTGTTTGGCTAAGTGCGAGGCAGAGTTTGTCCAGGGCTGTCATAAATCGCATTTGTGCATTTGCATTAGATGCAACTCGTTGGCCGCAATGAGGCAACAATGTCAAAGCTTACAACGGCTGAAATATCAACAGCAATGTATGTATCTATCTAAATGCAAATGCCTGCCTGAGCCCTTATGCAAATGTTATTCATGTCTACTCTAACTCCTCTGAATATGGCAACGAATGTGGCAACAAATGCGAATACGAATACGAATATGATTATGACTATGAGTATAAATAAGTAGGAGTATATGAGTGCATATAGTATGCATATTACATTGGATCTGGCTTTGGCTTTTATTTTGATTTTATGGCATAATGCAACATGAACTTATTTAACACACACACACACACACAAATACTTTGACAGAAACAACCGACAACAAATATTCACTATGAAGCTTGCTGAAAACGATTTAAGCTGTTTATTGATAAAAATTGATGCAAACTTAAGACATCTGTATATGTACTGTATGCACTTAAAAACGTTTCGATAACTTTTCGATGACAATACCAATGTTTTAACCATAACTCTTACTCTTGCACATGGGCTATCGATTATGTAAGATGAAAATTGTAATACTATGGAATTACTTATATCTTAAACGCCTTTTACCGAGCAGAGTTTCCACCAATAATTCGCCTTTAATTCGATAGCTTATAGAACGCGGAATCGATAACTTACTTGCTGTAAGAAACAGAAAAAAGAAATTAGATTAATACAAATAGAGTTATGATTATATACTATGTTATCGCTAAAAACAAAATCATTTCTGAAACATTTTTAATATAGTTTCGTTCATGTTATTAGTATATACACGCCTCTTAACTGAACAGGGTTGCCACACACACTCACTATGATTTTCGATAGCGAGCGAAATTTTGTTAAGCTATGTAAATTTTTTTTTTCCTTGTTTTTGTTTTTTTTTTGTCAGTCAGAAGTCGTGTCCTTGCCCGAACGTCAAAGTCTCCTTATTCCGTTTGATGATGCGTACCTGTTAGTGTGTGTGTGTGTGTGTGTGAGTGTGCGTGTGTTCAATGCTGATAGCTATAAGCGTCTATTCAGATGTTGCTGCTGTTGCCAGTGATGGTGGCATCCACTCATGCGTCTTGGCGTCTTGCAACGCATCGCTAAGCCTTTTGTCTGCCTCTATGGCTTACAAGTGCAATCGGGGCAATGCGAGAGTGTGTGCGACCTAATGTGTATGTGTGTGTGTGTGTTGCCTGATTTGTGCATCATGCACAGTCAACCGCTTATCATTTTTTTTCTTTTCTGTTTTGTTTATGTCGTATCGCCTCGTGTGACATCATTCAATCGAGGCGACAGCGCTTTGAAGTTGAAATCTTAAAAAAACGAAAGAGTTTAAGAATTCAGATGGTTTTCAAACTCCCCCGCTGTATTTTACACCCTTTACCATAACTAAATGATTATTTGAGAAATAACAATTTTGTTTAAATTTCTCTTGTTGCCTTTTTCCGCCTGCTCATCTCCGTTTTTATATGATTTTTGCTTCAGATATTTTTTTCTCTCGATACAATTATCTTTTTTGTTTTTCGCTCTCTCTTTCTCAATCTGTTTATCCAACTACACCTATCCCGGCATTGTTTTGTAGCTATTTATAAGCACATATTTGTAGCATATTAAACTGATAGTTGGCACTTGATGGCGCCACCTGGCGTCCATATGCTAATTGGCCATTGACAAAGTTCATCAAATGGCAAAAAATGGCTAGCGTGTCCACAGAACACTTGAACGTGGGCGTGGCAGCTGTGACCGTGGGCGTTACATTGCGCTTCATAAATCTACTACGAAGCGCAACAGAAAAACATTTTTCACATGTTGTTCTTTTTTTTCTTTCTATCTTTTTTTTTTGTCCGAGCTTAAAGATTATTTTTTGTTTCATTGTTTGATTTGCGGGCAAGAGCAGCAGCAGAAGTCAGCCGGGGGCAGGGTTCTAAGAGCGTTGAGTGGGGGGGAAAGAGGAGGATGTGGTAGAGACCCAGTTTGCAAAGTAAACAAGCGGCAAATGAAACGATGCCAACGTCGACGCTGACGTCGACTGAACAGGAGCTGAAAACTATTAAAAGTGAAATGGGCTGTGCGTCGTCTCTCTGGCCTGTTGTTGGGGGCATAGTGATAGGGAGCGGGGTGTGGGGGAGGGGAGCCGGAAAGAAGGACGGGATGGAGATAGCAAGCAGAAGCAGAAGCAGCAGCAGCAACAGAAACAGCAGCCGTTAGCCGGCGGCGGCCTTTTGCATGTATTATGCATATGCGAAAAGAACACAACACAACACAGCACACAACTCAAACACAAATACACACAGCCATAACAAACACACTCACACACACACACACTCGTCACGATTGATGTGTGTGCAGACACACCAACTTAAAAAACAACAACAAAAAAGAATGGCAGCAGCATCAACTACATAAAAATAAATATAAAAAAATGAAAATGAGAAACATTATTTAAAAAAAAAATGAAAAATATTTGATTGCGACTAGTTAAGCACCCTATATGCAAATGTTATTAAAATAAACATTTGAGTTAATAATAATAATCATATAAGAAAGTCGCAGAACTCTTTTCATTTTGTTTAATTCATTTTCTGCGATTTCTTAGCAGCTAAAATATATTTTTATCACAATATATATATATATATATACATATTTTATTTCATGATTTGCTCTCCTGAAGTAATGTTCTTTATATAATATATACATAATATATTTATACATCTGTTTATTATTATAAGTTTTTAATTTGTTTAGTTGCGAGAAACTGAAATCCTAAAGATACATACGAAATCTACTTTCGTTCTTTATATTCACTTAAATATATTTACATACAATCAGATATGCGGCGCCATGACAGGTTTTATGCTCAAGGGGTAAGCATAAAAAATGCGCTGGTCATGGCGTACAAAAAGCACACACACAAAAAAAGTATACGCAGCGTGGTACAAGCACATACTCTCACAGATAAAGGTAAAGAGCTGGAGTTGGGCTTAAGCGGCAGGACACACTCATATGGGTATATTTATGTGTACATGTATGTATGTATGTTTGTATGAAGGTGAGTAAGGCAGTGTTGAGCTGCGAGCTGGAGTTGGGATTGGGATCGGGCTATGTATATAGCATACAATACATATGTATATGGCCCGTATAATATGTTCACATCGCAGATTGCGCTACTTGACACACAAACACACACACACACACACAGAAACAGAAATAAACGAGAGTAACTTCAAAGTGAAGTTGCAGGGCATAAAACGAAGTTGATTAACTATGCAAATGACACACAAATTTCCCCATCAATTCTCTCTTTGGCTTGGTTTTTTTTTTTTTTTTGCTCAGCACTTTCTATACTCGCCCGTTAGCCGAATCGATTTTATTGGCAAATGCTTGATTATGCGATTAGGCAAATAGAAATGTAAAACACGCAATCAGAGTAGAGACACGAACGACAGTCAACGAATATGCCACAAATTTGAGTGCAACGAAATGACGCAAGGCATTTATCCATTTATCAGAAAGCAGAAATATGAATACAAGCTTTTAAATTGCTAACAAAATTAATTCAAAATAGTTTGCGTTGACTTTGAACTTGTATATATATAAATGTATATATATATATATTGCTTTCGAATGTGTGTGTGTGTGTGTGCGAGCGAGCGAGATGATGCGATATGACAAATTTGCTGACACTTAATATTAAGGCATTTTGAAGCAGGGCCTCCATTAAGTGCTTGCAACGAGCCATGCGACAAGTTGAACGTCCGTCACTTGTTCTGGCACAATTATAAATACATAACTACGTACGTATGTATGTATGTATGGGTGTATGGGTGGTTGTATGTGTGTATGTGTGTGGCCTCTGCTTCCCCTTTACACTATTCCCTTGACAAGCAAACAACAAACATTAGACAAATGCGTTGTCCGGTGGCGCCTAATTTGTTTTTCTTGCGAGTTTAATTTGAAAGCTGCGACCGACCAACACAACACCACATCCACCACTCCCAACCTCAGCCCAACCCCACCACTACAAGCACATAACGAGACCAGCTTGTTGCTGCAGCGGCTCTTGTTAAAATACCCTATAGAAATAGTTCACCCAAAAGTGGTATACCCAAAATATTGGTTTCGTTTTTCTTCAAATAAGTTCGAAATGTAATGAGACAAGTTAGGTTAATGTTAATGTTAATGTAATGTAATATTTTTTTATTGAAATCAATCAAATAAATGAAAGAAATGTTACAAATACATTTTATTTGTTTCGTAATAAAAAAAAACATTTACAGGTTAACTGCTAGTCGATCACATTCTCGCACTTCTTGTGCAACAGTTTGTTGAATGTCGAACGACCAACACAGCGCAACTGAATTGTATAGGTGTTGAGGGTGCAGGCGGAGCGCAGAGGGAGAGGGTTATATTTAGAAGATCGCATAAAAAAAAAACGTAAATAAATAAAAAATATTTTTTTATGCTTGCTCTGCAAAGCTTGGAAAATGTGTTTATTTAGGATAACTTCGGCTGCGTGTTGAAGTTGTTGTTGTTTGCCAGTTGACAATTGTCGATAGGTAGGGACTGAAGGGGAAGGAAAGGGGGCGGGGGCGGGGGCGGGGCATGGTCGAGCCAAACAATGGAACTCGAATGCTCGAGTCGCGAGCAAACACAAAGCGCATTATGCTGCAGAGCGGAGCAACAAAACGGAACAAAAGTCGCGAACCGCTTTAGACACCCTGCCCCCCCCTCTCTCTCTCTCTCTCTCTCTTTCTCTATCTCTCTCTGTTTCTCTCAGTCTCTCTCTGTCTTTGTTTAACCACGCGAACTAACTTGGAGCAAGCAAAGCTGCTTTAAACAAATTTTGCGACCTTTTATAACACTGTTGGCTATTGTTGTTGTTGCAGCATTTATTGTTGTGGCAAATTAATAAGCAGACGGCTCTGGCTCTGGCTCTGCCAGCTGTGCAGTTGGCGTCGCCGTCAACGTCACATAAATCAGTGGCACAGAACAAGAACCACACAAAAAAAAAGGGAAGAATAATCAAATAAATATAAAAAAAAAGCGCGCGCTAAAAGAAATCACGGTAATTAATTAATGTAAGTGTGTGCGTGCATGTATGTGTGTGTGTGTGCGTGTGTTTTTGGGGTGGCTCATAAATTAATTGCCGCCCCTGGGGCCATGCCCCACGCGCCAGCCACTCAATCAGAGATTTTCTTGCATTGCGTATTCCAAAACTCTCTTTTTTTTCTTGGATTTTTTCGTATTTTGTGTGTGTTTAATTTGATTTTCCTGCTTTCTGTTTTTCTTAAGTGGAAGGCAATTAATTAAAGTCTAGAGTTAGTTAAATAAACCGTACCAAACGGAAGTTAAAGAAACACAACAGCTTGAAAAATTTTCGTTTTTTATCTACAAAATAAATATATAAAATACTTTTATTAATTGGCCCCAAAAAAGAGTCTCGAAGAAGCCAAATTTACTATGTTAAACGTATACGATACGTATAAGTAATACAACGTATACTTAATTCATGAATAATGCGATAATTTTTCACTGCTATCGCTAACAATTCACAACTGGTTCAAGCATAATAACAAAAACTCATGTACAGCTAATTGGTAAGCCCAAAATGTATATAAATAAAATGCTGGCTAATTAGCGATAAGCGCTAATAATTCCAGAGAAAGGTCCTTTACAAAGGATCATTACCGCCAACTAATTGGACAGAAATTTCTTCTTTTTTCTTGACGTTTGGCGTGGTGTAAGGGGGGGGGAAGTAAATAACTGAGTATGGAATACTAAATAATCTGCAGCTTTTTTTCATTTTCCCATTTTGTGTTCCTTAAAAAGCTTGCAGGCAGCAAGCAGTCAAGTTGGGGAAACCTTTAAGTTATGGCGCACATGTGGCGCATCTTCCAGCCTCTGTCTCTCCTGTCTTCTTCCTTTACCGTTCCTTTCTGACCAACCATCCCATTCCCACTCCTTCTCTTTCACTGTCCCTGTTGCGTGTGTCTGAGTGTCCATGAAAATCTGGCACGCATAAATTTAGTGGGCCAACCCGAGCTTAGCATCTGTGCCAGCACACGGCTGCGACTGCACCGAAAAAAATGGGGAAATATAAAAAATACGAGGAAAGAAACGAAGTGGCAATGGCATACGGAAACGGAAGCGGAAACAGCGTAAAGCGGAAACGCTTGTCTAACAAGTTGCTCGAAGCGAAACTTCCGACTAGCGACCAAATGTGATTAGCACCGCACGGAAAGTGGCCATCAGCTTTTGTTAGGAGTTGGAAGGTAGACGATAAAGAAGGCGAATGGTCCATGCTTGTAACTGGAAAGGCAACATATGCATTACACACACACACACACGCGCACATATGGGATTTGGATTAGGGAGATTAAGATTCAGTTTTGGCTTTCGGTTTGTGCCAGTGGATAAAGAACTTTCTGTCTTTCCGCTTTCCTTTCCTTCTTGCCTTTGTTTTCCCCGTTTTATTGTGTGCTTTGACTTGGCTGAAATGTTGCCAGTTGAGTTTCATTTGTGAAAATCCTTTTGATACTCTGTAGCAGGGCTGAGAATCTGTGTCTTAACTTTGAAAGATAAAAGTTTTTACTTTATCAGATGAAATCGTTCATTAAATATATAATACTTTAAGGCTTGCATACCAATTTATTATACAAGTGTTAATCGATAGCAGAGCCACTTTAAGTCAATCAATTATCGAACTGGTATCGATAAATCGATAAGACAATTAGCGTTGCCAGACCGCAAAGACTTTTGTGTACCAATAAACGGTTCATTGAGCATGCTTCTCCTTACTGTTAGCCTCTAATTAACTTTTCCAACACAATATGAATGCATGATCATCTATATTCCACTCTCTCTTTCTTCCTCTCTTCCACCCCTTTTAAATGTGTGATTAACAAGTCGTGCTTGCTTCTTTAATTCTATTCTAAGCTAGGGTATCGTCTAAGTCTTGCATATGCTTCCTAACCACTTCCTGCATGTGACTAGCTTTATCCTGTAATTGTTGTTTTTTGTGCTTCTCCTACTTATACGTATACGTATATGATTCTTCCCCCTTCTCCTTCTTATTCGCCTTCTCCTTCGCGTGGTGTTGTTGTTTGTTTCGCTTTTGCTCGTTGTTGTTTGCCTACTTTTAGTGTTTAGCCAACGTCGCATAAAAATAGCACAGCAGCCGTTGATGTCGACGTCGACGTCGCTGTTGACGTCGCTGTTCGCGTCGCAGTCGCCCCATTGCATTATGCGGTTGTCGCCTGCGGTCTGCGGCTGTTCCCCTCTTCTTCTTGGTCGCCTGCTGTGTTTGTCGTCTGCGTAAAGGCTTAAAGTATTACAGTTACAGTAACAGTTAGTTGTCTACCAAATCCTATACCCCGACACGCCCCGCGCCAACCAGCTTGTTTGGTAGGTAAGCCAAATGTTGACGACAACGTTTGCAGCTGCTTTTCGTTTACACTTTTTGCTTTTCGCTTTTGCTTTTGCTTTGCTCAGCGCAATATGAGCAACATTATGTTGTTGTTTTTGTTGTTGTTGTTGTTATAGTTGTTGTTGCTTGACTGCTGCTCGCAACAAATTGCTGTAAGCTGTGAAACTAATCCTCTACTCGCCCCCCTTTTGGTAGTTGACTGTGAAACTACTTTAGCGGATTACTTTTGGATACATATACTGTATATATATATATATATAAATAAATTATTTTTTTTCCTCGGCAACAGGCAACCATTTGACTTGCTTATGACTAGTTTTTTGGTTTGCTTGCCTTTTTCTCCTAATTTTACACCTCCTCCCTCTTACTTCTTGTTGGCTGCCTCGTTTTCACGTGATTTACTCTGTCGTGCAATATTTTCATTGCATACTTTTTAACGGCGACTAATAAGCACCCAAAGTAAATTATTGTTGCTGTTTGTTGTTGTTGTTGCTGTGCATATATTTACATATAAAGGACAGTTACAGTGCACTCGCATAAATAATATTTAAATGCGGCTGTGCACTCTTCCAATGGCAATGGCTTTTTTTTTGTTGCCCTTACGACTTCACTATCCAAAAATAATGGCTGCATTCCCTGTTTTGAATGTAGTCAAAAAAAAAAAAATTAAAAAAGCTTGGCTGCCTCTTAAGAGTCTTTTATATTGAAGTGAATGAATGAATTAAGCTGAAACTTGAAATAATTGCTCGTGTTAGAAATTTACTCATAATTTATTTATTTTTTCTCGAAAAACTAAAAGCATTGCTTTTTCGAATGATAGCCATGTGTGTGTATGTCTGTGTGTGTGTGTGTGTGTGCGTTTTCAGTTCAGGTAAACAACGTAAGGAGGTCATCCTTATCGCACTGATTGTCATTGCCAAGTGCCAGTCAGTGTAATGCAATATCAAGGGCTAAAAAGGGGCAACTTATCCAGGTAGGTGCAGGGGAAGTTTGTAACTTGTAACTGTTATAGAATAATATGATGATGACAGTTTTAAGTTCTAGTTGCTTATTGTGTTTGCCACACACACACACACACGCACACAAATAACCAACCCCTCTCTCTTTAACCCTGGAACGCTTTTGATCATTTCGCTTTCAATTTCATTTTGTGCATTTCCGTCAAGCGGAAATTCGCGTAAATATGCCGGCATTTCCAATGGGCTGCAAAAGGGATGCTTATGTAAAGGGGGTGGGTGGGAAAAAAAGAGAGAGAGAGAGAGGGAGAGAGAGAGCGAGAGAGCGAGAGAGCGGGCAGTTTGTCGTGCCGGAAGTTGATGCAAGTCTAGAAACAAGTGCCAACTGCCGGAAGCCCATGTCGTACTTGGACGCAGCGGAACAATGCGAGAAACAAGAGAGCGGGACAATGAGAAATGGCAAACCAGTTACAGAAACAACAAAAAAAACATAAAACCGAATAACAAAAAGGAAAACTAAATGAAACTGTATTTTACAATGAGGCGAAGACAAATGCATCATGCGTGGACGTACACTTTATGGGCTCAATGAAGCGCAAATAAGTTTAGTGGTCACTTGATTGGACAGCTGGGCAGAAAGAACAGAGCTTTCGTTGAGAAACATTTAAAGTTTTCAAATGCAAACCTCGGCGGATAAAGGATTGTTAAACAAACATGCCAAAGGAAAGAGGGAATAAATTCGTCAAAATAAGTATGCCTATTGCTATCGTATCATCTAGCGGCTTTATAAGCTGATGGATATGTAGTATTAAGCCTACGCACATTCTGCTTATTGATTCAATTTGTGTGATTTCCTAACTTACAGTTCGTTTTCATACCTATTCTCCGTTTCTTTTCCACCCCTTGATTATCCTACACCTTTTTTTACATGCCACCCTCAGGCAATCCACTCAATTTTTATTCGTTATTTGACTATTAGCCCAAGTAATATAAGCCCCCCTTCCATGTGTATATTCCCAATTTAGTTCCCACTTCCTTTTTCCAGGTGTTTTCCCCTGTTTATGCCCAATTTCATTTGCGTATTTTCATTTGGCGTTTTTATGCCTCCTACGTTTCTCTTCCTTAAATTCGGCTTATGATAAAATGATTGAAGTTGCCCCCAAATGTGCTACCCAAAACTTGTCCAGTTCCCAATGGACAGCAAACATGCAACTCGTTCGAGTTGAGGGTTCAAAGAGGAGAGCGAGAGAGTAAGCGGGCGGGAACGTGTTGCTATTTGTTTATTCGTTTTTATGTTCTATTTTGAGCTTTCGATTTGTTTTGTTTTGTTTTGTTTTGCTTGTTTTTGTTTTTATATTCCTTTCTCTTCATTTTTATGTGCATTGCGTGCTAATTGGCCACGTGATGGCGACAAATCGAGTTTAAGTGGCTGACGACCTTCCACTCCACTCCCGCCCCTCCGCTCCGCTCAATCTACAACCCGTCAGGCAATAAAATACATATAAAAAAACACATTTTCGTTACCCACAGCCGAAGCTGTAGCTATTTCTATTAGTGCAGCAACTTCTAGTTGTTTGTTTCTTTGATTTTGCTTAACGAGCAGCGCATAAAGAAAGTAGCGATCAAGAGCTATGGGACGAGAGCCAAGTGAAAAGTATTATCCAGGAAAGAGGAAGCAACTTAGAGACTATCGAGTACAAAGTAGCGAAAACTGAACAACCGAGAAACGAGTAAAAAGTAACGAGTAACGAGTAGAAACTAAATAATTGGCTTCACCAATAAAAACAGCCCAACGAGAATAACGTATCCAAAAAAAAGAGTGTAGAGAATAAAAAGTGGATAAATAGTAGCGAGTAAAAATGATCTCAATGATCGAGCAATGAACGTTGTCAGATGAGAGCCAAAGTTCTTAACACCAAAGATATAAAAGCCTGTCACTTTTCTTACCTCTCTCTCTCTCTCTCTCTGTCTCTTTGTCTCTCATGTTACCTAACGTAGTTGATCTTCAACAAATTGTCGGCTTCTCGCTAAATTTATAACAAAATTGTTGGGCACACTTTGCTTGCGTAAATTTCCTTTTTAAAGTATCCCAACTGCAAATCCTATTTGTAGTAGACCCCAACTGCTATTACCCGTCTCATTCGCTAAGCTGCTGTCTCTCTCACTCTCTCACTCACTCACGCTCGCACATTTTATTGTTAAATGTATGCCAAGTGGCGAAAAAGCCGCGGAGGCTTGGCATAATGAGCCTCCGACTGACTGACTGACTGACTGTGAGCCTCCTGGCCGACAATTGTTTTGACCTTGGCTGCAACTAAAGAGTAGAAAAAACAAACATAAGCCACCCTCCGCAACCCAAATGGTTCCACCAAACAAACCACCGTTTAAGCCGCACACAACACACAACACACACACACACACACATTTGCTTTTATGTTGCAACAACAACAACAAGAACCGTTTCCATAATTTTTCGCATTTGTATAAAATTCGCATATTTGCGCCCCATTTAACAGGCGAGTGGGCGTGCCAGCGACGATGCCTATCATTATGAGCTTTGCGCTCCTATAACCTTCTTTCTTCAAACCCCCCCCCCCCAAAAAAAAAAAACCTCACCCCAACCACACCGCTACAATTTCCCCTGACAATAAAATTAATTAAAATTCAATAAATTGCCGCACAAATTAAACATTCAAATGAAACGAGGATCCCAAAATTGAATTGGATCTGACGTTGGGTGTTGGGGGGTGGTGGGGGGTATGGGCTTTATGAGTTTAGGAGCTTACGTTTCAACGCTGCTGCTGCTACTGCTGCTGTCTGATTGGTACGGAGGGGTCGGAGGGGTCGAAGGGGAAGCTGCTGAATGTCAGCTTATGTTATGCTCAATTACAACTGTTGTCGTTGTTTGAGTTTATGCTAAAATTTATATTAACACAGTGTGGCGCATCTAAAAAAATAACTAAGGGTTGGGATGGGGTGGAGCAGATGCTTGTTAGGGTGGCAAATAGAGGTGCAAATATATATATACGTATTTGTATAATTAATTTTGCTGTGTGTGTGTGTGTGTGTGTGTTGAAAGTGAAGCCGAATGTCAAATTCATTTATTGCCATGACAAAATAAAGCTCTTAGTTGGCTTTGGCTTAATGGCTTCAAAGCTAAAAGTTGACATAAAAAACCATCTCGACTTTGATTTTATTTCAATGTTAATGCATTATCTGACATTTAATTCGATTTAGGTTACAATTTTTGAGACGTTTTGCAAGTATTTCACTTGTGTTTTAATATTATATCAAATAAATTGAAAATATCCGCAAATAACTTTTTGATTGATTTATATTGATTGATAATAAAAAGTAACCTTCGCCTTTAAACTTTAATTGTTGTCGAACATTCAATTTTGTCACATATCAGCCATCAGCCCTGCCACCCTGCCACAAACCCCGTTCTCTGACAGCTATCATACGCTCCGTTGAAAGTGTGTAAGGGTTGCATAGTCTCTATAGTATAGCTGGCTAACTTGCTAGTTCATTGTTATTTATAAATATTCAGACCATCGAGGTGCGAGCAAATAAATATACTACAGCGTCATAGACAAATACACGGCACTCAACCTTCAATTTCAGCAACCCTCCCCCCACGCCTCTCTCACACTCCTGCACACTCCTGAAAGGGTTGGAGAAGGCAATAAACAAAACACTCAGCATTGCACACAAGTAATAAACAATAAGTTCAGTTCAGTTTTAGTTTTTTTGTTTTTTTTTTTAAGAGGTCAAGTTTTTTAATGGAAGGGGTTGGGGTTGGGGTTGTAAGTGGAATAAAATTGAATGCAACGCAAAATGAAAAACAAAACAAAAACGTTATATTGATAGAAAACAAAGCAAAAAACGGAATTTAGAAACAGGTAGAGGGTACGCAAATGAGTAAGAGCAGGGGAGGATGGGGGGGGGGTTGCAGTTTTCAAATTGAGCTACTTTCGAGGCACGCCTCAAATCGAGCTGTTTGCTGTTGCAGTTGCCAGCAAATTGAATTGTTTCCCATGAGACAGCGAACACAGAGACAAATAGAGACGAGCGTAGAAAGAACGAAAGAGAGGGAGAGAAGGGGGGGGGGGGCGGAGAGGCTCATCTGGCAGGGAAAGAAACAAGCAAAGCAAAGCATAGCAAGGAATGTGCGTGGGAGCATGTCCTTGTGGCAACAGTTGTCCCAACGCACACACACACACACACACAAACTCACTCTTCTGAACCACACTCTGCTATCGGTTAACAAAGTTAGGCCAAAAGCAAAACATAAGCAACAACAACAAAAAAAATGAAAGAAATAATGGAAGAAAGAAAAAAAAAACAATACAACAAAAACCAAAAATTCTTTCGCCAACAAGCGCAAAAAGAAGGAAATTGAAAAGCCTGCAAATGGTTTGCAAGGGAACGTGGCAAAAAACGAAGCAAAACCCATATGTATGAGACCGTAACACACCATACACACACACACACACCTATACACGCACAGGAACTACGTCTCAGCTTCAATTTGTGAGCTTCAGAATTGTTTTTCTTATTTTTTTTGCGACAAAAGGCATTTCGAGTGCTTATCTTTGTTTTTGTGTATGTTTAGGTATAAGTGTGTGTGTGTGTATGTTGTGTATGCTTGCATCAAAATAGCATTGAAATTTCCTGACACTGAACACTTGCGATGCTGGTAGGTCAAACAGCAATGCGTGCGCCTAAAAGCACGCAACACTTTTTTGTACGCTATTGACAAATGACAAATCAAGTGAAGGCAATAACGTTTTGCATAAATAATTTTAAATTACAAAATAAATTAATTAAATGTGTTTAAAAATAACTATGCATATGTATTTATAAGTATACATTAATTAAATTATTAGCTTTTTAAATCTAAAATCTTAAGTCCTAAGATCAAGCTAAGAATTCCTTTGTTTCACACAAACTCTCTGCCATATAGAGTATGCCACAGTCGGGAAGCAAATTAATTGAAAACAGCTTTAACTTTCACCTTGCCCCCGGCTTAGATTCTCTCCTCATACTACCTACCTCCTACTCCTTGAAGTCAGTCAGTTCTAGGTGTTTGTTTGTATGTGTTTAGCCCACTCTCTCACACACTCACACACACACACACACAAACACACATGCAGTTGACGCTGGTTAAAATAACGTCCAGAGCAAGTGGTGCTAGTACGCAAAAAGCAAAGGTTCTGACAACAATAACCGCAAGTGGATGCCACATGCCGCAGCTGGCAAACATTGTTTTTTTTTTTTGTCATCCTCTGCTCTGCCACCGCAAATGCTAACCCCCCGTCTCTCTCCCCTCCCCCAACAATCCCACGCCAACGCTTCATAGCCACCTTTTTGCTATGACATTTCTTTTGTTTTTGTGGTAACAGTTGTCAAAATATGGTCAACCAATGTTGCAGCAGAGTGTGCCACAAAAAAATTAAGATGAGTGTGTGTGTGAGCATGGGTAGATTTTATTTGTTTCCCCTCCCTACTAAACGCTCTTCATTCTACTGCTGAGACTTTTCGATTTAATCGACAGTTGTCAGGGGAATAAAACATATTATTCAATTGTGGATTGTATTGAAAAAATGTCTTGAAATTAGATAGTTAAAGTAACTTGATAAGTGAATTGATTACATTCGAGAATGAAAGAGTGAAAATTGTATCAGGATCAAAAATAATGCATTCAATTTCAATAGAAGAACAAACTCGAATAAATTAAAGGTGAAACGAATCATTTTATTTCTATTTTGGCATGCAAAAGGTTTTCTGCTGCCATTTTAAGAACTTTTTATTTCCCAGGTGTCTCTAAAGACCAACTGATTGAATACCCTCTGTATATATGTGTGTGTGTGTATGTGTGTGTGTAAATCCTTTGACTTTGGGCTTCAATATTGAGCTGGAAATTAAATCCTTTATGCCAACACAGAAAACGTACATATAATGATTTAAAAAGCTGATTTTATAGGATTTCGTTTATAATCCCCTCTCTCTCTCTCTCTCTCTATCTCTCTGTGTTATACAATCAAAACTTACTCTCTATCTCTCTCTCTCTATCTTTTACTCTTCTTAATCATATTTACTGTTGTCTGATACTTTAAGCCATACTTTTATCCCACTTATTGCAACCCTTGCTCCAACCCCGTCTCTGCCGTCCTTTTAAACTGCTGCACATCATTTGCATTTTGTATAATTAATCAAATTTAATGCAACTTCCTTACGCGTTATCAATTATGTGATGTGCAAGTAGAAGGTTGGGGTGGGGGCGAACCAAGGCTTATAAATCAAACCCCAAACACCCCCCCCCCCCTCGTGATTCGCTTTCTCTTGCTCTCATCAATTGTCAGTGAAATTTAATTAACAGATTTCTTATTGAAACTTTTGCACAGTGAACAATTTGAAACTAAATCAGGTGGATTCTTGAATGGAGTTGGAAGGGGGCAGGGGGGGGGGGGGGTGTGTGGGTTGGCGCTGCTTAAACTTTTGTATGTGCGTTCTCCTTCTCCCTCTCTCTCTCTCTCTCTCTCTCTCTCTCTCTCTCTGTCTGTCTATCTCTGTCTGTCTCATTGTGAGCATATTTGCTGCATAAATATTTGCTCAACGAAAACAAGTTTGTTGAAGCGCCATTTTGTTTGATCTGCGGCCGCGAAAAAACATTTCAATAAAAAACCAAAAAATCCAACTCGAGAACGCAAAAAATGCCAAAATTAAAATTCATGAGTTGTCAGCCGTTGCTGTGGCTACTGCTGTTGTGTGTGTGTGTGTGTGTGTGTGTGTGTGTGTGTGTGGGAATCGTATGGCAAAGGGAGTTTAAACATTTTGCTGACATATTTTCCCAACAAGCATTTAGAGCGAGAAAGCAACAGAGAGAAAGATTGGGCACAATATGAATCTCTAAGGGGACATGCTTAAAAAATTCATAGCCACAGTTTGATGCGGGATGAAGAAGAAGAAGGCTGGCAAAAAGTTTTGCACGCACACACACACACACACTAATACACAGGTGTATTTTGAATTGGTTGTGTGAATCTGAAGGGCGGGCGGGCGGAAGGGTGGTAGTTGAGGAGCAACTTTGCTGCGTTTCTTTTGTCCGCGGGGCAAAGGCCAATTTTGAGTTTGAATATTTTAGCTGCTAATTAAAATGTATTTCGCGGTTAACAAAATGTGTGCCACACCCACCACAGCCACCCACACAACCAGCACAGACAAGAGCGAGAATATGAAAAGAAAAGAAAGCAGAAAGAAGCAGAAAAGAAAAATTGTTTAAAGGAGGCTTCGCATTGAAGCTGAAGCCGCAAATAAACACAAAATGTAATTGCAAACAATGAAGTGAAGCGGGGGGGGCAGTCAGGGGTAGTAACAGGTTGTATGCCATGGCCAATGCCAAGCACTTACAGTTACAATCAAACAGTTTCACAGTTAAAGTTACACACACACACACACACACACAGACATCGCACTGCCACATTGCAATGCCAAACAACAAACATGAATATTTGAGGATTGGGGGGGTGGGGGGTGGGGTGAGGTGTGTGTGTGTGTGTTAACTGTAACTAAAGGCACCATCCACACAAAGCAAACGGTCAACGTTGCAGCAGCTGTCCGAAATGTGTGCGAAAGCGATGCGCAACAATAAAATGACAGGGCAGGCACAAGGGCCACAAGGCGAACACTGAAAGAAAATCGGTTATCTTTTGCTTTGAGTTTTTACCACAGCTCCTGTAGTATAAGCCAAGCTAATCGAAAGTTTGTGCTAGTTTCTCAAAGCTTAAGAACATAAATAAACTCTTGTTTTTTTTTTTAAAGCTTTAAAACTATGTAAATCTTTCTAAATAGTTCTAAGATTTATTTAACATTTTGAAATGCAAATATTATTTCAAGAAGTTGCAAGTAAATATCTAGTGAAAAGTATTATTATTGTTTATTTGTTTCAAATATATTTTATATATTTATTTAAAATCTTTTACATTGAATTTATTTTTATGACCACAAGTTTTGTATATTCTGTCAGAAACTGCAATTTTGAATAACTTTTTCAACTTTTATATATGTTGTCAGAACTTTGATTGTAATAAAGAGAAGAATGTTTTTCGTGCCATGTTATTTTCTTGCTGTGTAGCATGCCATGTTGCATCATTTAAATGGAACCGGAAATGCGCTGCCATATTAAATTTGCTAAGACAAAATGTCCACCATCTACGACTACGACTACAAGTCCGAGTCCGAGTCCGAGTCCGAGTTCGAGTTCGAGTCCGAGGCAGCAAGACACCCTTCCCCCCCCCCCCCCCCACCACACACACACACACAACGAAACGCAGACACAAAATTCACAGACACGTGTCAAATGGTCAACGGAATGCAACGCACACGCTTCCTTCCAACACAAACAACACATATGTATGTGTGTGTGTGTGTAGGGCAGATAGTGCAGGGCTCAAACTGTGCACAAGTGCAACATTTAACGAAATACTAACGAGTTCAAAATAAGCAACTCGATTTACGAGTGCAGGCTACGGAAAAGGAAAGGATAGGAAAGAATGTGCAACAGTATGGAGCTTCGAGCTTCTACGATTAAATTCAATGGGGATACAAATAAGAATTAACATGAACTGCTTTAGAACACAACGCAATAAGCACATGGATTATAGATACAGCGAGAGAGAATGATTTAAAAGATAATCAGCACAAAACTTATTTACTTGTAACAGCAACGAACAAAGCAAACCAAATCTCAAACAACCTTAAATAGTGTAATTAATGTTACACTTAAAAGTAAACTTAACCTTGTTCTTCTTTAACTATAACACATGGTTCAATATGGATCCATAATCTGGTTCGTTAACAAGTTTTCTTACTCGTTGGTAACTTAATATATCATGTTGTGTAGTAAGCAATCACAAAAATTCTGATAATAATGAATTTTCTAAAATCATAAAGAAGACATGAGATTTATATGAGTGAAGTTATACCGTTCGGTACGCAGTTGATGTTAACTCGTTAGTAACTAATCCATATTCGAGTTCGTTAACAGGTTTTTTCTTACTCGTTAGTAACTAATCCATATTCGAGTTCGTTAACAAGTTTTCTTCTTCGTTAGTTACTAATCCATATACGTGTTCGTTACACCCTTCAGAATAGTAAATAAATAAAAGCTGATGAAAGGGAATTAGAAAAAAAAGAAGAGATTTGAAGAAATAACGTTCGTCAGTTGATGTTAACTCGTTAGTAACTTAATACAATTTATTCAGTAGTATATTAAAATGTGTTTGTGTGTTGTTAAATGGAATTATCTGAATTTTCATTGTTATATTTGCCTTTTATATACTTGTTTCAATACTGCTGTTGAAGTTTTTGAAATGCAGCCACTACTGGATGGAGCTTAGCATCCTCCCAACTGTAAAGGGGTAGTATTTCAAAAACATTTACGTATATATATATATATATATGAGAGAGAGAGAGAGAGAGAGTGAACAAGAGGTCCATTGAGTATGCTGTCGTGTTGCAATCGCCATGACTGATGCTGATAGGGATGAAATGCAAGGGGAATGCAATGGGAATGGGATGGGAAAGGAGAGGGGGAGGGGAGGGGAAGGGCATGCTGGCAAAATGACATGGCATATTTCAAGGTAAACATTGTGAATATTTCGCATTGCGAGCATAAAATACTTTGAAATACAAAAAAAAAAAAAAGAGAAGAGAGATGGGAAAAAAACAGAAACGTTTTCCATGAAAAGTTTTGCAGCTGCTGATACGCCTGCATTACACCCCTCGCCCAACCCCTAACAACCCCTCTGTACCTTTAACTAGCTTTGAGCATAGAATTCGCATTTCCCCATCTTCCCCAATTGAGTGCCAGCTCTAATTGTGTAATTAATGAATTGCCTCTCGAGCAAATGTCATGCACTGTGCTTTGCCATCAAATCCGCATCACCCCACCACCCACCACTCCCCACACCCTTTACCGCATCCCCTCTTAGCATTCCATTACCCACCTGACCCGCATTTAGCGCAAACTTCTCTCCATTGCCCAAACGAACCCAAACCACATGGGACGTTAATTGAAATGCTCGTGGGGTGGCAGCCGTCCTTGAGATCGCCAAAAGAAAAAATACCAAAAAAAAAGCAAACAAAAAAACTCAAATTGCATGCAAAAAAACTGCACAGCATTCTTGATACACAGATACCCTAAGAACTGAATAAACTAATGTAAAAATGTTATTTACTTTAAAGCAAGTTTTTGTTTGTGTTCAAAACTTTTCAAAACTAAACTTAAAGAAATCTGTTTAGCTTTAACAAAGTTGTTCTTAATGCTGTTTTCTTAATGGTACTTTCAAGTGTATTAACTGTAATAAGCAACAGGGTATAATTAAAAACCACAAACCAAATATCGTAAACCGCTTAGAACCGCCTGCAACCGAAACCGCTGCACTTTACATCGCAGCTGCAGAGCGAGGGTAGTTTAAAGAACCTTTTTGTTCTAGTAAAATGAAAAGTCAAAACAATTTTATTTCGCTTATAAAACCTGGCCCTAACAAAGTTTGATATTTATTTGATTTTCCTAAAGCTAAACGAAATCGAAACGAAGTCACGTAACTAATCAAATCAAAACCAGTTTCAATCTACATTTTTTTCTAAATATGCAAAACTTTGTATTAGGCTAAGCTTTGTTTGCAAAGTGCACTTGTGCATGTTTTTATACCCTGATCCCATTAAAAATGGGAAAAAAGGGTATAATGGTTTTGTGCAAAAGTATGTAACGGGCAGAAGGAAGCATCTCCGACCCCATAAAGTACATATATTCTTGATCAGCATCAACAGCCGAGTCGATATAGCCATGTCCGTCTGTCCGTGTGTATAATCGAGTCGATCTCAGAGACTATAAGAGCTAGAGACTCCAGATTTGGAACATAAGCTTGCCTAATCCCTAGGCAGTACAAGTTTGTTTTCGATTTTCGATAACTCATCCCGTTTTCGATATACACATGTGATCGATAACAACAAAATAGTGAATTTTGAAAACTTTGAGATGGCATTTGAAATAATGAACAAAATAAAGACAATCTGTTAAGTTTTTATTAAAATCGGTTAAGAAACACCGGAGATATGGGACATTGAAGTTGTGTATGCAGTATGTGCGTACATACAAACACACATACTTGCAAACACTGACTGTACGCGTAAGGTATAGGGATCAGGGTATCGTCTAGTCAGGATTTCTCGACTAGAGCCTTCTTACTTGTTTTTATTTATTTTATTTAATAAGTTGCTGCTTTTTAGTAATGCCTAGTATTTAGCATTTTAGCTACAGTTTGGTAACGTTTTACTTTTACTCTTATTCACAATTTGAACAGAGTTCAAACGAAACTTTTCATCACGTACACAACGTACACACGAACGCCAAACAGAGCTTAACGGTTTAAAGTTTTAATGCGGTAGAAGTTGCTTTATTTTATATTTATTATTTGTGCCATACCAAAAACGTGCAACATCAAATGCAACGCCACACGTTTCGAATGCACACAAAGTACAAACTTCATTTTATATATATATATATATATTTTTTTATTTTTTTGTGGGGCTTGTAATTTATAGAGTGATTTTTCCTTTCAAAATAATAGCAGTATTAAAAAAGTTACCTGAAGCTGTTAAAAACTTCAAAATTAACTTTTTTGTACACTTTTTTCATGGTACTAACGAAAATTTGAGTGCAGTTAATGGAGTTAATCTATGCTCAAACACAACTTAACTGATTAATCTATTGGTCGATGGATATAAAAATACTTGAACCACCCGCGCATATGCAGCTGTAACCAGTGCAATGCACTCTCTCTCTCTCTCTTTCTCTCTCTCTCTGTCTTTCTTTCTCTCTTTCTGTGTCCCCCTTTATATGTTTCTCTCACTGCCTGCCGTTGTTTCTCTCTTTGTCCAGCTCTGTTTACAATTGGTCCGCTAGTTAATTTATTTGAAAATCCATTTGTTACCTTTGGCTCGGCTCTGTTTACATGTCGCTGTCCGTTTGTCCATTTTGTCGGACATATATCGACATATATACATGCATATATATATATTGTACACACACACAGAGAGATTTCTTGGCATTTGTTTCTTTATTGTGCGTATTACATTTACGGCTAATTCAATTTGCTTGTCTTTTTCCCCGTTCTCCCTGATTTCCATTTCCCTCCATTGTCTCCCTGGAAAAACAAATTTTTGGGAAATAAAAAAAAAACAGCAACAACAAAGATTGTGTGCGTGTATCGGTAAAGTTTAAAGTTCATTAGAACAAACAAACAAACAAACAAACAACAATAGCAATGACAACAACAACTATAGTTAATTTTGTTTATGTAAATATTCTGGCGGGAATCGCCTTCAAATCAATTCGTTAGCCGCATACAACAATACAATTATTTGTGTACATCGCACATATATGTAGAGATATATATGTAACTATTTAAAGACCATATAAATATACACTTGGCAAACGAAAATTGCATTCTTAGAATGGCCAAAACAAGCTTAACTTAATATTTAATTTATGCATTTATTGTTAATCTTTTAAATGGAATTTTTTATTTTTTTTTAATGCATGTTACCAAAAGAAGAGGCAACAAGAACTTATTGTTGCACGTGTTTTGCTTATAATTTTATTTACTGGAATTTTTTTCCATCTCAAACTTTGATAATGGTCCAGCACGAAGTTCTTTCTTGTCCCCTTGCAATTCGCTTTATCGATATTTGACTGTATAATATTTAAAGAGAGATCTGACGGACGGACAGACGGACAGATATACGAATATATCGGCTATATCGACTCGGCTGTTGACGCTGATCAAGAATATATATAAACTTGATGGGGTCGGAGAAGCTTCCTTCTTCTGCCTGTTACATACTTAAACACAAAGCCTTTATACCCTTTTTACCGATTTTAAAAAGGTTTTGGGTATAAAAGTCGTAATGAATATTCAAATACGTTTTGAAAACCATTTGAAAAAACTTTTCAAAGTCAATCGAGCTGCGTTTCTTTTTGCAAAGTGTATGATGGTCTAGTCGATAAACATATATATATATATATGTGCCATAAACTGTCGATTGCCAAATGCCTAACTGCTAACAACTGCATTTGTATATGAACAAACAAACATACGTTTATTTATATATACATACATATATATATATACATTCCTATGCTCTGGCTGGAGACCCGGTCAACTGCTACTACTAACACTACAAGTAGTAGTATATAACCCCATTCGGCGATCGAAGCTGACTGAAAATGAAACAAAACAAAACGAAACGAAACGAATCGAAAAAAAAAAAAAAACCCGAAAAAAAAAACTGTTTTTCGGCACATGATCCACATACACACGTCTCGAAAGAACTATCAACGTGTGTATGTGCGGTGGAGAACAAAGGGGCGGTAGGTGGAGTGTGGGTGAGGGTGAAGATAGGATGGGAGGGGGATGAAACAGTTGCCCGTTTCGAGTTTATTTAGTGAATTATCGCAAAAATCGAGCAAGAAAGAATTTTCCTCCACGATGTTGTTGTGTTTTGTTTAGCTTTAGTAAATACTTGAAAATTTAATGCCGTTTGGCCAATAATTAAGGCAACAACAAATGCGCCGGAGGTGCCAGCGAGCATTTTTTTTCTTCGCCTTTTATACGCTTTAAACTAAAAACAAAAACAACGAGCGAAAAATTCTCAATACTCAATTTTTCCAATCATTATGGATGCCCTGCCTCAGTTTTCTTTTTTGATTTAATGCTTTAGGTATTATTAAAACACTGTGTTATGAACGAAAATCGTTTAGTTTGTTATATGATTTCTTGGCTGATTTTCTGGGCTCTCAAAAAATGTTGAAGAATTTCAAAGAAAATCAATAATAATAAATATTTTTTTAAGTGATATTCAAATTGAAAATTGAAAAAGAGTATGCCAGCGTCGTTGGATTTTCTAGCTGTCTCGTTTTATAATTGTTTTGATTTAGCTTTCTGCGTTTTTGTTTTTTCACAAATTTTTTCAAATATTAATCATACGCACAGTTTGCCAAAATTGATTTGATACAGGCAAATAGTACATAAATTATAAAAAGATTGAGCACAGACTGTGCAAATCAATTGCGAGCACTAAATAGAGAGAGAAACAACAACAACAACACACACGCACAAAATTAAATAAAATGAGAAGACCAAAAAGGTATATAAAGAAATAATCAATTTTTATAAATCGCAGCAACAGATGGCGACACTGAGCAGCTGGCGATCATCGTGCTGGAAATGAAGTAATTTAAGGTCCGCAGTTGTTTTGGCCAAATGCAAACCGGAAGTTTGCCAAATAATAAAAGGTTAACACACAAAAACCATAACGCAAAAAATGAGCAAAACTGCCTAACCAAGTCGCTAGAAAGAAAGTCAAGAAGCTAAAATGAAAATACATTAAGTGGAAAACGCAGCTGTTTACTTATCCAAAAAAAAACGAAGGAAAGGAAAGGAAAGAAAAACAGCTTAAGTGCCGGAACAAACTTAAGTCAAACTAATTACGATAATTTTAAGATAAATGTTCAAGATACGCAGAAACCTGGCTTTTCTTTATTAAACACTTTTATTTTGCAATTAAACTAAAGAAAACTCTAAGTGCTGATTAATTTTTTTAAAGAAAACTTTCGCCAAAAAACTTTGATTGATTTTCCAAAATTATTTGTCAATAAAGTGATTTTTATCAAAATTAACTTTAAACAAGTAAGAAGGCTCTAGTCGAGAAATCCCGACTAGACGATACCCTGATCCCTATACTTTACGCGTACAGTCAGTGCTTGCAAGTATTTGTGCGTGTGTGTACGACCATACTGCATACTGCATACTCAACTTCAAGGTTCCATATCTCCGGTGTTTCTTAACCGATTTTAATAAAAATTTCACAGATTGTTATTATTTTGATTAATAATTAAAATGTCATTTAAAGTTTTTTCAAATTCAAGATTTTATTGTTATCGATCCCATGTGTATATCGGAAACGGGATGAGTTATCGAAAATCGAAAACAAACTTGTACTGCCTAGGGATTAGGCGAGCTTAAGTTCCAAATCTGGAGTCTCTAGCTCTTATAGTCTCTGAGATCGACGCGTTCATACATACAGACGGACAGACGGACAGACGGACATGGCTATATCGACTCGACTGTTGATGCTGATAAAGAATATATATACTTTATGGGGTCGGAGATGCTTCCTTCTGCCTGTTACATACTTTTGCACAACTTCATGATACCCTTTTTTCCCATTTTTAATGGGATCAGGGTATAAAAATATATATTGATTTTACTTTAATCACAAATATGCAACTTTGTAATCAAAAACATTAACCGAAAAAATCACAAAACTTTACAACACTTAAACTAAAAAAAAAACAAGTAAAACGTTTTTGAAAATGTGTTCAATGCTTTTTTGACCAAGTTCAAAATTTAATTAAAGCGTTCCAGCTAATGCAACAAAATGTAGAAACGTAAGAACCAAAAATAATCCAAGTACATATATATATATATATTTCTCTTTTCAAAAACAGCGAAAAACATAACTACCTAAGGGTTCGGTTTTGACTTAAATTAGCCAAGTCTGTCTCAATTAATTTGTTATTTGCAATCCACCATCTTTTCAATCTGGCCTTCACAATTATGTACACACACACACACACACACGTGGATTTTTCAACACTGACCTTCAACTTTGGTAAAAGAAAACGTTGCAAGAAGCAGAAAATGTAGAAAAACCACGCAAAGCCACACAAAAAAAACCAAACTTACAATAAATCAATTCAATAACTTTATTATAATTATTGTTAATTTTTTTTTTTAAATTTGGAAAATATTGAAAAATATTGAAAATTTACAATATTGCATTTACCTTTTTGAGCTCTTTCTCTCTCTCTCGCTCTCTTTCTCTCTCTCTCTGTTTTTGCTGTTCTTCACTGCAATTGCAGTTGCACTCTTTGCACTTTTGTCTTTCTCTTTTGCTCTTTCTTTCTCGCTCTTTCGCACAGGAAAAAAAAACTTGTAGATACAACAATAAAATCGCTTATGTTGTATATATATATATATATTTTTTATTTTTTTTTAACTTGTTTTAACACCAAGAACAACAACAAAAAATGACCAAAAAAATTAAACAGAAAAAAGAGGAGCAACAATATTTTCTTTAAATAGAGTTTCAGGCAATCAAAGAATTTCGCGCGCGTTCAAAACGATATTCGAAATTTCGAAAAATGTTTGTTTTTTCTTTTTCCTTTTTGAATTTTCAGAATGTGTATTAAAGCGTGTGTCCACTGGCTCAAAACTCTTTGAAGCTATGCTTTGATATTTGAGTTCTAGACGCACGACTCAAGAAACGAACTCGCACTCGAAGTCAAAGGCGAAGTCGAAGAAGTTTGAATTTCAGTTGGGGAGACTGTTGAATATATGGTGAGTGAGAATCGAATGTGGGCTGGCTAACTCCAAGAACTAACAACAACGCAATGTTATCCGCTCGGAGGCTGAACGCCTACTGGATGTTAAACGCGCGCCGAAATGCTGTCGCAGAATGCGACGAACATCGGCCACGCAACGCGTTTGGCGTTGGCGTTCGCAGTGACTGCGCTGCCAATGGCAGCAGCGTTAGCGGCAGCAGCTGTCGAATGCCAGCCGAATGCTTGTCGTGTCTTATGCGTGCGTTAGTCTATGTGTGTGTGTGTATTTCGTTTCGTTTCGTTTCGTTTGCTTTGGCTGAGGCCGACTTGACTGGCTGACTGGCTGACTGCTGCTGCTGCGCTTTTTAATTGCATTTCAGCTGGTAAAAGCGCAGCAGCAGACATTTTGCTGAGCGCTTAATAAAATATTTTAACTGCTGAATAATTTAAAACAAATATAACGCAGTCTACACAGCAAACAAACACACACACACACACATATGAACATAGGTGGCGCCTAAAAAGTCTACACAAAATAACACACACAGCAAGGTCTTTTTTTTTGTTGCTTCAGGTGCGCTTTCCAATGCTTGGAAACAGTGCTCAGCCCCTCTTTCTCTCCATTTCTCTTCATCGCCTCAGCGTCTCTCTCTCTCTCTGTCTCTCACTCTATCTGTATTTGGCTTTCCAGTCACATCGTGCTAACAAGTGTGGAGGAGCGCAACAGTTGAAATTAATGAAAGCGCTCTGCACGAGCGCATTGGCAGCGACGCGAGCGTCGCAGTTAGCTTCATGTGTTGCGCGCTTGCTGCCTTCACACCTGCTCTCTGGGTGTGTGTATGTGTATGTGTGTGTAAATGGGAGGCTGAGGCAGCGCTGCTTTCCAGTCACACACACACACAGAGACAGTTAAGCGCACTGTTGCTCTATTGCGTTTGTGTGTTTGTGTGTGTGTGTGTGTGTGTGTCTTTGTTAAGCAGCAACTAATTTTTGTTAATCACACCTTAACGACATGAACTTGACATCGTTCTCGCTGCGACACCGAATTTCACCTGCATACTATTCACCATCGGTTAACCAAATAATCAAGTGTATGTGTGTATGTGTGTGTGTGTGTGTGTGTACGGCAACTACACGTGGCTCTGTTAATATGTATGTGTGTATGTATGTATATATATATATATATATATGTGTGTGTGTGTGTGTGTGTGTGTGTGTGTGTGTGCGTGTGTATGTGTGTCATTTAGATGGCAGTTAATTACAATTTGTCTGCTTAACAATAGCAGCAATAAAAGCTATAACATTAACTGCAGTTAGCATCATCTTTGAATGCAACGCACAATACACTTAAAGTACGTACACGCACATACATATATACATACATATAAGGCAGCTGGCGCCACTGCGCTTTGCTCTTTAATGAGCTGACAGGCGACAAAGTCAACTAAATCGAATTGCTTATAATAAAAACTCTTCTGACTAGTATATAAATTTCACGAAATGTCTTAAAACAGACAAAGCGAATCTTTAATTTGTTTATATATATATGCCCTGTCAAAAGTTAATTACAAAAACACAAACTTTATTGAATTAAAGTTGCATGATTCGAATAAAACAACAACATTTGCACCATTTGTTAAACTCATCAACAATTCAATATTTTATTTATTATTAAAAGAACTTTTGGTATGTTGAATGCTTATTTGTAAATAAATCTTAAGCAATTTGTAGAATTTTTGGTATATTAATAATGATTTTGTTCAATCCATTCATTGTGACAAGCGTTAAAATAATTAGAAGTGAATTGTGAAAAATATGCAACTTATTTGGCTAATCAATCTTGATGAATTGCAACATTTATTGCTTAATTCAATTAAATCAAAAACAAAGTTTTCGTAAATACATAAATTTATTATTTTACCCAAACCATAGCTATCGAAAGTCTTTATATATGATTATTTTGATTATTTTATTGTTAGTATTTTAATGATTAGTTTTTTGGGTGTATTACTATTTCAAGCCTTTGCATATTTTTCTTAAGTTACAAACGTTAAATACAGGTTTCATTCCATTCATTTCTTATTTTGCTGTTCCCAGCATTCGTTGCAAGCCCCTTTTTCTCAACGTTACTTTCTTTGCATACTTTTCCCATTCCATTCCATTCCATTTCACATACGCCACTCTTGTCGCCTTGACCTCACTTTCCGCCATACGATTTGAGCTAATCAGCAAAGTGTTTGTCTAGCGGTTTGCTCCCTGATAAGACATCGTTGTCGTAACCAGCAGCGGCAACATCAGCTGCAACAAGCCAACGCTCTTCACAACTGTCGCAGCACCACCCCTATCGCCATTATCCGCTGGCAGCGTATCATTAAAATAGTTACCATAAATGGCAAAGGTCAGCAGTTGGGCATGCGGCTTTTTCAGCTGCATCTGGACATGTGTTTTGTTTATTTTGTTAACCGACTTTGAATACGCTTGCCAATCGAGTTCACTTGATTGCAGCGCATAGAGTGAGGCGCTTAGAGTGCTGGGCATTAGAAGTTGCCGCTGGCGTTGCACAAACTCGCCGCTGACCCTCAACAAACTGAACTGTACATCAACTCTCCCGCTCCCGTTCCCGCTCCAGCTCTCACTTCCACTGCCACGTCCATTTTGTATTGCTGTCTCGCTCAGTTGACCGCAGCTATCGATGGTGGCGTTGCGGCAAGCGAAGAGGCCGCACAAACGAATCACACTGTTGCGTGCCTCTTCGTAGCGACGTTGCCCCACAAAAACGCCTAGTCTATAAACGTACTCCAGTTGCTTGCCGTGCCCCTGCAACAACAGCAGCTGCAACTCAAAGTCGCAACAAAGATCCGCTTGACAGAGCCGCTGACGTTGCAAGCTGCCATTGAGTGGTGGCACCACCCAGCTCGTAAACTCACCAAGCAGCGGCTGTTGCAACATGGGCAGTTGCCGCTGTGCAGCACCCACACGTTCCTCATCCAACTCGACGACGCTGTTGCTCTCTGTTGACCGCGGCGAATGTGGCACACGTGCCAGCAACAATTGTCGCTCGCCTGAGTTGCTGGAGCCAACCATGAGACGCTTGAGGGCGCCATGTTCGCCAGCGTAGATGCCACTGCCGCTTATGCCACCATGGGGCAAGCTTGCTCCAGCCGCCAACAGATTCACACTGTTCGCCCAGGCCCAACCCTGTTGCAGTTGGCTGGCTGCGAATGCAAAAACAAGTACAGATGTAGGTCATTCATATTGCGTTTCAATAGTTCAAGCTACAAATTTGAGAATAAAAACAATCTTAGTGATATAAATAAAGTATTTCTTATTGCGATAAGAAATGATATTATGTTACTGTTACGGGTTATCACTTACAAAATGGATTAGGAAAAGTAAACAACCTGAGCTGTTATAATGTTAATGTATTCACTTGCTTTGTTATTGTTGTTGTCTAGACAAAATTCTGTTTATTCATAAAAAAAAAAGTATTAAGTTGTTAAAGTTTCCTTTTAGGGTGTATACGTACACACATAGTTTAAGATACGTTATAAATGAACTTCAGTTCACTTTGGCAGATGGATAAGTAATAAACTTACCAGTTAAAAATGGCAGCTCCGACTTGAACATATTGCTTACAATCAGATTATGGAGACTATAACGTTCGACTAGCTCTTGAGCAGGCGTATAGAACAACATGTCGAAGCAAATGAAATGACCGAAGGTCACATTGAAGTCCGTCTCGAAGATTGCATACTCTGGCCGGCTGGTCTGATTCAGTTGCGGTTCCAGATACAAATTCCATTTGCGATAACGCGACACAACCGCACCACTGCGATCGAGCACCACATTTGTATTGTACATGTAATAGCCACGGGTGGGGCAAGCCTTATCCGTGAGGTGTTCGCAACGTTCTCGCTCCTTCACATTGAGCAGCAGATAACTGTTTGCCTCGACAGCGGCACAGGCCAATTGTCGCATAAAGTTGGCTACCCCATCGGTGGGGTCCTCCATAATGTGGCACAGGCTGCGCTTTGAAGGTGCTGGTACAGCTGTCAACTGCAACTGACTGTTGAGCGTGCCCTCTGGAAAAACAAGTATGTCCGCTGTGCCATTTGCCGATGCGATTAACTCCAGATATGCAGACAGATTCTCCTCCAACAATTGTTCGGAAGTACCGCCGATTGTTGCCGGACGAAACTCTATTACGCCCGCTGTATAGTACTCGGATGTGGCTGCCCAAGCGCTACTAACAGCGTGGCACAGCAAATAGAGAAAAACCGCAGTCAAACACTTCATGCTACTCATCATGTTTTTTTCAGACTGTGCTCGATGAGACTGAATTGCGAGTTGCATCGCGAGAGAAACAAAGAGTTCAATCTTATCTCAAGTTTCGTATCGGACACACTGCTTTTGTTATCGCCTCTTTATTTAGAATTATAGAGACAAATAAAGTTTGAGTTGAATACTTTAGGAGGCGTTGAAACTATTTAATGCTTTATTCAGTTCGTATTGTTTTTCAAGTGCCTTCCAATGGTTATTGCTTTATTCTTTAACTCTGACTTGCCAAATGAAATGCTAAAGTTAACGCAAAAAGCAGCCAAGAGCCAAAGAACAAATGAAGCTGAGCAGCGCCGTCGCCAGTTGGCTTAAAGCCGCAAAAGAGATCCTGTTCCACAGTGCCCGTGCCATAGGTGCAATTGTCATCATAGTAGTTGCCATAGATGGCAAAAGTGACCAGGTCCGATAGCTCCAACGATTTGGCCAAAGCGTAACGAGCATTTACCTGGTTGCTGGTAATGGAAATGTATTGTTTTATTAATTCTGTACATTGATGGAACTTTTCTAACTCACCCATTTTTCAGCTCCGAAACTGTAAACTCAAACTGTGAAGGCACAAGCGGCAGTAGATTTTCCCGCACACTATCGGGAAATAGCAGAAATTCCTCTGACTTGGGATAAACAACCTCAATGAGCAACCGGTTAAAGATTAACTGAGATCGATTTCCGTTGAGCAACTTTCCGCAATCACTTAGTTCGGGTCCATTGCAGGCAAATATACCACAATTGCGTAAATAGTTGTCATCCACTTTGGCCTCACTACGCCAGCCATCGTACACAGCTACCCTATAGCTGTACTGTCTGCCCTTGGGTAAGCCATCCTCCGATGGTTGCCACTCCAGCTCGAAGTGACAGCACAATTTGCCATGACAGAGCTTCGTTGTGACATTGCCCGTTGAATTGGCTTCTTCAATGTCCAGCAGCTTTGTTACATAGTGTTCCAGGTGCTCATCCTGTTTCATTTTAAAGTCGGAACTACCGATAAGCCTAGGAATCTCTGTCTCGCTTAGGGATCGTCGCTCTCTTCGCTTTGGCTTCGACTCTTTATACTTCGGCACCTGGGCCACATACAAGCGTCGTTCGCCTTCTCCCGTATTCATCAAGCTAACGATTGGACCCGCTTTTCCATGATAAATGCCCGTACCGGTACTTCCACTCCACTCCGGACGACTGGCACCCGCTGCCAATAGATTCACATCGTTGCTGTACGCCCAGCCCATCTGCACTTGAACCGCTAATAAGAGGTAAGAAGATCCATTGCATAAATGTAATTATTTTCAGCTGATGTACTTACCTGTGAGAAATGGTAGCTGGGAAAACCACATAGAGGGGAAGAGAAAATCCGTAATACCCTGCTCCACAATCAACTGATGGGCAGGCACATAAAACAGAATGTCGAAACATACAAAATGTCCGAACGTGACATTAAAATCCGTCTCAAAGCTAATAACCTCCGGCACAAAAGTGGAGTTCCTTGGCTCACCGTAGAGATGAACCTTGCGGTACCGGGAGACGACCATACCACTGCGATCAAAGACCACATTCGTATTGAAGATATTATGTCCACTCGATGCACAAGGACGCGTATCCTCGGGCGTAAGAGAGCACAGTTGACGCTCACTTATATTGATCACAACATACTTGCTGGCATTGCGAGCGGCACAGGAGAGCGCAACCAGAAATGGAGCATAGTATGTGGCATTGGGATCGGATAAACAGGGTGTTACCTCCTCCACGACGGACGGCACAAAACTGAGCGTATTGAGTGAATTCAATGTTGCCTCCGGAAAAACAATAATATCCGTTTCACTGGCATTCGACGATTCAATTATTGCCAAATATCCAGCCAAATTATCCGCCACATTTGCATTATCATCCTCGCCAATTGCCTGACGAAATTCAACAACACCGGCTGTATAGAAACTCCCCGAAACAGATGCCTGTAATATATTATGATTTTCCGATTAGACTAAGCTAACTAGGTTCATTTGGCCGAAACAAAAACAAAACAAATACCTGCTGACTCATCCCAATGCCGGCTGACAACAAAAATAACAACAACAAATGTGTCCAGTTAACGTTTGCACCACCAAACTTGGCCATTGCTGTCTCTTTCTCTCTCTCTATCTACCTCTCCCTCTGTCTGGTTATGTATTGCTGCCTCGTTGCCTCGCTGCCTGGCAAACGTTCAACTGGGTCGCCGGCTGCTTTTTGGCAACGCTTTATACGTTTTAAACAAGCTGCGGGAGAGAAAAGCCAAATACACGTACGTTAACCAAATACCAAATACCAAAATCCAATACCCCGAAATCATTAATCTTATCGTTAGTGGCGACTTATTATGGTTTTTAGGCGCGACACAATCATGTTTATAGTTTTGACCACAGTAATACAAAATCAGGCAAAGTATCAAATTATAAATACTTACATTTACATATTATTGAATATATGATTTTATGATTGGTAAATTGACGCTCGTTGTTGTAATATTATAATTTCGCTATTTAAAATCACATTATTTATAGTATTTATTGTATCCGAAATAAATGATTTCAAATTTTAATTCTCTTTTAAACTAATATTTGTATTTATTTATTTGTTCGTTGCAAATCAATTGTTGACCACTATCCAGTCAGTGGCTTTAATTAGCCACCACTTACTTGCATTTAATTGGGAATATTAAATCTTTTGTAGATGACACTAGTTATTTGGCTTTTGGAAGACTTTGAGTTATATCTGAGTTTCATGCCAATGTTGAATGGGTTTTTTGATGAATTGAACCTTTTCGCTTGTACATTGGACGGCCGATCAATCTATTTGTACACATACGTGCTAAACCATTATCAGGCTGAATACGGTTAGTTATCCGAAACACAACGCGTTTTAGCTAACAACCATAAGCAGTGTTTCTTATCAATTGGCATTGTTGACAAATGTCTTTTAGCAGTAAAATGTTGTTATCAGTCATGCACTTGCTTATTTTTATATACAGCTTAACTTACATTTAACACGGTTTTATCTAATTTTGTATGGTATATACATATATCGCTTGCCTGTTTTCTCTTTAGATAAGTGCTAGCATAAAGAAGTATTTGAGCCATATCGAAATATCTCATTGTCTGAGTTCATTTCCCGGGAACGCTTTTGTAGCTTTTGTAGACTAAAGTGCCAGTTAAGTTAAAAATAAATTTTATGCTGTTATCCAACATTATCCAAATTTATCCACTTTTATCCGATCTTTACGAAAATTTACCCCAGGGAAACGAGCTGTATACACACCTGTGTGTGTGGGTCTGTGAAGATGGTGACTGCTCATTTTATGCGAAGGCTGCCATAAAAAAGAAGAAAGCGAACAGCACAACACGTAAGGTAAAAGGTAAGACGTGAAAGCAACAACAACAACAAAAACAACAACATCGAAAAAAAGGCAAACGAAGGCAGCTTCATTTAGACTTTGGCCCGAGCCTAAGACCCTGCTCCACATATGCATAACCAAATGTTCACTAACCATGTGTGTGTGTGTGTGGCAGGCGGGTGCGGGTCAGCTGAGTCTGTGTGTGTGTGTGTATGTGTGTGTTGCCTGTTGCTACTTATGTTAAAGCTTTGTACTTAAGCTTTTTGCACGATTTCCTCTAACAAATGGATTTTCACTTGTTGCCCCCATCTATGCATATACATACATATACACACCATACAATCATGTATGGTATATATATTATGTAATCTGTATGTCCTTGTTGTCGTGCCCGTTTTTCTAGATGCCCTTTATATGGGCTCTACGATGTTGCTGCCTTGCTTGCCACACGTTTTGCTCCTAACAAATAATTTAATTTCTTTTGCCCATCTTTTGTGTGTGCGCGTTTGTGTGTATGTGTGTGTGTGTGTGTGTGTGTGTGTGTCTGTGTCCGTGTGTGACAACTTGGCCAACAACTTTAAGGACCAAGTCGCATTTGTGGCTATGACTTTGTGAGCCTGCTCATCGATGGCAACCATCAACCGCACATACTCAAGAACACAAAATGTTCGTTTTCCTATTTGCAGTTAATAATCAAAAAAATATAAATAACTAATGTTAGTTGACCCAAAAATAAAAATCAGATAAAACCGTAAAATACTGCATGCTAAATTGTATGTTATTTTATTCAAGACATTGTTGTTTGCAATCAAAACTTTATATCATATTTTAAGGTCATTTAAATACAGTTTATAAAACGGTAAAAATTTAAAGCAAATAAAATAAATTAGAATTGGAGCATAAGCATTAACAGGATCCGCTTTTATCTAGGTTTATTGGTTTCTATCCGGTTTTATCCGTATTCATTTCAACCCTTTTTTATGGCCTTTTCAACAGTTTTTGTTGCGCTTAAGAAAATCCATGTTTATTTGGTTTTATCCAGTTTTTATACAAACTTTATCCGCGTGTTGTAGCTCAAGTTTAAATGTCATTTAGTTTATGGTATAGCTAAATAAAATCTTAGCTCTAAATAATACCTTAAAACACCGAAAATTGTGCGTTAAGTTAATAAAGAAAGCAATGTCAAGCAATTGACATCAAATTGTTATTACTTAATCTTAACTTGATATCAGGCAATAAAACGTTTTGACTGCAAGATGAAACAGCCAAGCTAAAGTGATGGCATTTTGTAGGTGACATAATCCACACACACAAACACACGCACACACATCAACGTCATCAGGCGCTGCCAGATTTCTTGTCTGCTTGATTAATTGCAACATGTTACGGCAAACAAGTGAATGAAGGGTAATGATACCCCTGTCCTTTCGTCTGTTTCTGGTTGGCTGCCATTTGTTAGCACCCTGCATATATATATATATATATATATATATATATATTGCGATGCCATACGCATGCCGGCAAACTAAAAATATTATTAATGATGGCTGGCAACTCGGGCTGGCAGTTCTCAGCCTTTCAGTTAGTCTGCATTTGACATTACTCATTCGACGCGTTGTCTTTTGCAATGTAACTAAACCCTTGTCGGTATCTTTCTCTTTCACCCTTCCCTCCCCTCCGCACCCTTTGCTTCTCTTATGCACAACACAAGCAGCTGAGATTTATGCGTGTAGTCAAAGTGTTGTACAGGGCTGGTGAGGGGGCGTGGTATTTAGAGGGGCTGTGCTGTGGGGCATTGGCTGATTAATTAGCAGCTCTTAATGCCAGTAGCAAAACGAATTGCCGAATTATGAAGCTCTTCCGATTACCCAGCCACACACACACATACACACACACACACACATTCATTGTATGCTTCTAGGTGTATGTGTGTGTTTAAGCCTTGGCAATAAGCTCTGCTGACGTTTTGAGCCACTTGGCATGTGTTTACATGTGCGTGTGCTATAAGACAAACAGGAGATGAGTTTCTTTTCGCCCATTTTTTCATTTATCTAAATCATAATATCATATTTTGCATCTTTTCTTCTTCTTATTTATGTGTACAATAGCGCAAACTCATTTAATATAAAATTACAATGAAAATAAATTGCAAAAAGCAAAGACTCTAAAATATGATTCAATGCCTTGTGAATTGTTTCTCTGTGAAAGAAAATTTCACAAAGAGAACTAAAAGGTTAGAGTCATTAATATAAAATGCTATTTTCAAATTTGCAAATCAAATTTGTTTTACTTTTATTTAGACCTTTTCCTGTTTAAAATATATCGATAAATCGATAATAATAGCAAGAAAAAAAACCATTTTAAGTATATATTATTTTATTTTGGTATAAGGAACCCTTCACATATTAATGATCATCTGTAAAAATATTGCAAGGATCTTTGAAGAAAAATCGAAGAAAATCGATTAGTTATTAGCAAATATATCGATAAATCGATTACCGATAGCAAGTAAAGAAACAATATTAAGGAAATATTCTTCTATTTGGGTCTAGATAACCCTTCACACGTTAATAATCATCTGTAAACATTTTAGAAAGAATCTTTCAAGAAATATCGAAAAAAAATCGATAAGTTGTAAGCACAGTATTGAGCTCAAGCTTTTGGTGCGGTATCTACAGGTCGTAATACTTTACTTCATAAGCTTTCTCTTCCCGAACGTTTGGCTCCTTTATTCTCATCTTCATTATGTTTGTTATTTCAACAAGTTATTTAATTAAACTTTGCGTAAATCGATAGCATTTTTTTTTTGTTCGTCTCTTATCAATTTGTTGAAGTATTTTTGACACACACATACACGCACATACACATGTTGTCTGTCTATCTTTCTAACAAACACACTCACTCCGTGAGTTCTGTTGGGGAAACCAATAAAGCGCTTGAAGCTGAGTTCATAGCTCGGCGTCTCAACTGTTTGTATCGTGGGTGGAGGTGGGGTGGAGCTGGGTTGGGTGCTCTTGCTGATTTATAGTCATGTGCCTTAAAGCATCGTCCTGACCTGACCCGACCCAACTCGACCCGACATGAACCTCTACACCTGCAGCTGAAACGCGGAACTGTGAACTGGACCACGAGACCAGAACAAGGACCCTGGACAAGGGCCTTAACATATGGATGCCACTTCAGGCGCTGTTTAATAGGTCTAAGGGTAGGCAGGCTGCCATGAGCAAAGGGGGTAGGGGTGGGGGGAGGATTGAAAACAAAACTACTCTCGTAAAGCCAACGATTCGCGTTTGCCTTTTGCACTTTCTCGAGATTTATTGACATATAAATTTAATACTCATGCCCAAACCAAACCTCAAAATCTTTCGAAGCTTCCATTTCCCATCTTCATTGGCCCGGATGAGCAACGTTTAGGAGCAGTTGATTGAATGCGCTTTGCTGCTTAGACTTCCGTTAGTAAATTGGAAAATATGTACATACGTTATTTTTAAAGTGTTGCTGAAGGTAATGGAACTAAATGTCAACTAAATGTCACAGATTTAGCTTAGTCAACTATTTCTCTTCTTTTTTTTTCCTTTTTTTTTGTTAATTTTCCTATTTCCATATTGAAAACTAGCAACATGAGCAATCAGAAAATGCCATTGCAATATTCGCCGAATTAACTACGGTAAATGTCAAAGTGAAATGGTAAAAAAAAAAAATGCATATGTTGCATGTTGTTAAGGCATACGCTCGACTAGAAAGTGTTCTCTACAAAGTGGCTTGAAGTATATAACATGAAAATAAAATCTATACAAACATTGTTTCAAAGCGGACAAATAATAATAAACTAAAGTGAATTCATATAAGATATCGAATAAAAATATTTTATTTGCATAATAATATCATTTTTCCCACGTATAAGTATTAAAAAGTTATTCAAATAAATCTTATGGCTATATCATACCCATTTCCATAATATGTCCGAACACAGGATGAAAACACAACGAAAACGACCCAAACGTCATAGGTAAGAAAAAAAGACCAATTTCCTGTGGCGCATGTTTCACCATGTTTTACCATGTACAGAAATCTTTTTCATTTTGCTTCCTTTACCCATTTTCTTGTGCGACTCTTTGATTGCTATCAAATTATGGGTCATTCATTCAGTCGAATATTCAATTTGGGCTGACATTGAGTTAGAATAGTCTTAGCTTGAGACTCGTGTCTCGGTTTTGACTCATCCATTGTTATCATCATCATCAGCATCGGCATCATTAACATCATCATTTTCACTTGCACTTGCTCCAATGTCAACATAATGAAAACTTTTGCACTTGCAATTTTCTACTTACATTCATTTCTTATTTTTTCTTCCTTGTGATATTTTTTTGACTTCACCTTAACAACTGTCGCTCAGTAGACAGAAACCTGAGATTCTTTCGACATTAGCTCGAGCTACATTTTGCAGTCGAATCAGCAGCTTACATCCTGCACACATCGACTCGACTCGAATTGAAACGAAACGAAACGAGGCGAGGCTTATTGAATGGCATTGAGAATGGAAGTGAATTGGTATGAGAAAGAGTTTGAGCAAAAATTACTTTCAAAATAGAACGCATGACAATGTCAAAGCCAACGTCTATGAAATGATTCGCAGCTCTTCTTGAGGTAGCTGATAGAAACAGGAGCGAACTTGAATCAATTTAACAACAATTGGAAGCCATGTATAATCGTAGTGAAAGTAACGAAAACAGCAGAGAAAACGAGAAACAAAAGGACGAAGTAACGAGTGAAAAGCAGCGAGTAAAAAGCAACAAGAAAACAAAAGCACATGATGAACAGTCACAGAAAAAAATCAATGAAAATCAAGAGGCGATCTTAAGAAAGGATCAACAAAAAACAACGACTAGATAGCAACGATTAAAAATCAGCGAAAAAAGTATAGCAACTGACATATATAAATGATAGCAAAACGAGGATAGAGAAGCCATATCAATGTTTCTGTCTGGCTTTTAAGAAGTAACGAGTAGAAAGAAACACAAAACAAAACCAGCGAGAAAAACTTATAAAGGAATGCCACCACAGCTTCTAGCTTTGCAATTGTAAAGAAGCTAAAGCCAGGAGCGCCCAATTGCAAGCTCGCTACTGTGCACACCTACTAGTACTTTCACATTGATCCATAAGTCAAGCTGCATTGGGGGTAAGCAGGACAAGGACAAGGACAACAATGACGCCAAACGGCAAACGGCAAACGGCAAATGTGGAATGCCAACGCGACAACGACAACGATTTGAGATGCAATTCAATTTCTTAGCTCATGAAACGCCACCGAATGTCGCGACATTACCAGCACGCTCAACTTTCAAACTACTAACCTGTAATCGCAATCCATGATACGCCCCCAACCCCACACCCCCAACTTCCCCTCTTCTCCCTTACCTAGTCTCAACAGAGCCCCGCCTTTCTGCAATGCACCCAAACCCCCACCCCCCTTCCCCAACCCATCTCGTAACAGTTCAATGCAGTTCAGTTCAGTAAATATTATGCTAAATTGAGATAATTTGTTGCCTGATACTCTGGCACGCACAGAGTGAGACCCAGTCGAATCCAGTCGTCCTTCGTATCCTGCATCGTGAGTTCTTTAACAGTAAGGGCGAGAGAGCGAGAAAGAGAGATAGTTAAATGGGGGGGGGGGGGGTTGGCTACAGACAGATTTGCATGTAAATTTGTTCGCGTTTTATAGTCACAAATTTTTGCTCGATTTTGCACATTTACTAGATTTCTATCGTAATTGGCGGCTTGTTGTGGCCCGTTCACAATAAGTCCCCGGCCTGCCCAACCTTTCACCCAAACCGGAAGCTCGAGTATCCGTATCCGTATGTAACTTTTTTTTACCCGATGACAATTGCGGCTTTTTGGCCTTAACAGCAAGGAAGGGAAGTGTTCTACTGTTGCAGTTTATGTGAGCAATTCACGTATTTCATAACTTGATTTTTATGGTAAAAAGCAAAAAATTTGTGTGCACAAGAATCACCGTAAAAAAAACGAAGTAACTTCTCTTTAAAAAAAAATATTATAAGTTAAAGTACTTATTTCTTAAGTGAAAACTTATACCAACATTAAAGTGGCTGAACGTAGGAGAATCACAATTATTAAAATTATTATTTTAAGCTCACAAGCAGCTTTGGCCTTGTAGTTGAATGAGCTGGTTTGGGCTTGGGTTGGGTTTGGCAAGAGGTTCTTTTGCCAAGAATTGTGTAGTCAATAACAAACATTGCATATTTTGTAGCATACTTTTGTGGGCAGACGAATATGCCAAAACGCACAGGCTTTAAATATTATATAAAGCCTTCAAACAACAAGTTAAATGGAAAGTCTGGGAAGTCAGTGACCGAAAAGTGGGCCATGACAAAAACACAAAAACACAAAAACAAAACAAAAGACACACAGAAAACCCGTTGTGCGAACAACCCACAATCATAATAAATTGTATGGCCGGAGCGTCAGTCGTGTGTATAAAATAGTCATTAAAAGGACATGGCTTCTAGATACAACAAACAACCACAGCAAACAGGAAGCGCACACACACACACATATGTGTGCAATTAATTGTTTTGCTTATAGTGTTTATCCGACGCTTTACGCATGATTTGGCCAACGCAAAAGGTTCCTTGACCAATGTCCACTTGTCTATTAGTTGTCATTACTTATGGCCTTTCTAAATGGCCCTGTTTCCTTAATAAAGATGCCTTCTGCCTGGCGTTCATTTGATTAAATAACTGAGCATCTAATAACGCTTCAATGATCATTTAATTTGGCTTAAGTAACTTTTAAGTGATTTAAATTTGGCTTCAAGTAACTTGAACTATTTAAATGACACATGGTATAAGTTATGTATGTATTTAAATCGTTGAGAGCGTATTTGGAGACTATTTTTAACAGTGTTTGGTATTTTGCATATTTAACATGTCAAAATTGTATTGTTGAAGATTTTTAACCAACTTTATTTTGTATGGTACCTTTTAATAATTATTTGATATATTCATTTTGTTTTGCCTTTTTTTCAAAGTGTCCAACAGCAAAAAAAAAAAACATTTAACGCATTTTTTCTGATGTTTTGTGGTTGAAAGCGTTTCAGAACTCGCCATTCAATGCCAACTTTAGCGCACTGCGGACAACAATAGTCGCCATTACATGCCACTAACGCGCAAATTCAATGTTAAATGAAAAAAAAAATATATGCATATGTGTGTGTGTGTGTGTGGAATATAACAGAGTCGATGTTATGGGGCCAATTGTCAGGGCAAGAACAGAGACCAAATTTTTTCTTCTTAGATATTCATATAAAGTTCTATCTTGTCAAAGTTTCTACAGCAAAGGATATCGATAACATATCGGAACAGGGATCGTTGTCGTTCATTGTCGATCAAACTTTATCCGCCTACCTTATTTACAGTTCCTCAAGACTCGAGCTAAAAATCAGGACTTTTATTGTTATCGATAACATGGTACAAGTATCGAAACAATCTCTAAAATTCGCAAGCGTACTGTCTTTATACTTTTGGGATCAGAGATGATTCCTTCTGTCTTCCTTCCGTGTTTCAATGCATATAAACATATTTGCTAGATTTAAGTTACAATAAAATTATGAAAAACAAAATAATAAAAGCATAAACTTAAATAAAGCTTAATGTACATTTTGAACTAGCGCAGACCTCAATGGTCTTATCTTCGGGCTTAAAAGTGCTTAATATATTGATTTCTTTTGACGTTTTTTTTTTTCGGCCAACTTCTTCTAAGCCTTATCAGTCTTAAAAAAAGCAAAGAACAGAAAAGAATTTTTTTTTTTTTTGTTCGCTCAGCTAATGGCCAAGTTTTGAAGCCTTTAGGCCAGCAAGCTGTTAATGCAACCCCGTTGCAAGTTGTTGTTGTTATGTGCAGCATGCACCACAAAATTGTCAGCGGCAACACGTAGCACGAAACGTGTTCAAAATTCATTGCGGCAGCCGTAGAGGGAGGATATTTTATATTGTTGGTTGGTTTTGCACGTGCGATTATTGCGTTGGCAATAAAACGATTTTCAATTGAATATTTCTTCCTTTATTTTTTTTTAATAAATACATTTTGTTCACAGCTGCTGGAAGAAAATCAGCGAGAGAGAGAGAGAGAGGGGGGGAGCGAGGAAGAGAAAGGGAAAGAGAGCGGACATCAACAGAATTTATGATTTACTTTAATAATATATATATATATATATATATATATTTTGCACAACAATTTCCTCCCTTTATTTTGTTGTTGTTGTTGTTGTTGCCTTGGCACCTTGTGCGTGTGCATAAAAATCAAGATTTTGTTTCGCAGCGTTGACTTCATTTGGTTAGCATAAAAAGCGCGTAAAAAAACGCAAACGAAAACCGTTTGCCAAGGCCTGGGTGGGGGTAAAGGGGGGGTTTGGGAGGAGACAAAAGAGAGAGCGCGCGGTCAGCGCCGCAAAAAGTATGCAACATAAAGTTAAAATCTTAAAAGGCTGCCTACCCAAAAATTGTATGCACAATACAACACACACACACACATACACATACACACACAGTTACGTACCAGCCTAAATAAGAGAAATGCGGCAAAGGAAATGAAGAAAACTTGATTTATTTTTATGTGCTCAACGAGCTGGGCTTTGGGCTGGCGCTTTGCAAAAGGTGCCAAGTGGTGTAAGAGTGAGGGTTGGGGGTGGGGGATGGGTAGAACGGCAGGTGGTGGCCATTCATACAAGTGGTACGTGCGTAATGACCAGGCACACATACACACAAGCACGCACACGTTGACGCACTTGAACTTGAAGAAGTTTCCACATTGCGTATACGTAATAATACTGTTCGTTCTCTCTTTCTCCCTCTCTCTCTCTCTCTCTCTCTATCACTCTACTTTACCGCTCTATCTCTCTCTCTCTCTCTCTCTTTCTCTGTAATGCCCTTCGTTTCTTGGTCTCTGTCTGTCTTGCTGCTTTTATTTTTGTGCCTTCGCGTTAAATTATACATCTGCATGCCATTATATCAAACACATTCACATACCCAGGAGTGTTTGACGAGCGTGGAACGTTGAGCTGGGGGGGGGGGATGAAGCAGGATTTGAGAATTGGAAGACGTTTGCAGATTTCTGTTGTTGCCTCAGTGCGCGTGGACAAGTGGCCAAAGGCGAGAAACGCAACCATTCAACATGAAAGTAACAATTTGCCAAACACAATTGATCTGTTATCTGTATCGGAAAAAAACGGGCATCGAAAAGTGCGGAAGTGTTTGCATGAAACTTCACAAAATAATCAAAGGTTAGAAGAAATAAAAAAAGCAAACAAAAAATGCCTTGGCCAAAGAGTTGTAAACATGAATTGTGCATCCAAATTGAAATATTGTAATATTATTCCAAACAATTTCTGAAAATTCACCCTCACCACCCATCCCCCCCCCCCCCCCCTTCCCTTCCCGACCATACAAACATGATTGACAGCCAACAACTTCATGTAACTACCTTAGTCAAACATTCAAAAAATAAACTATAACGCAAATCGAAATGACATACATTTTAATTTGAATGCCGATTCTCATTGAGTTTTTTTAATGACCAACATGAACTTAATTATGTTGCTTGAAATGCACAAAACAAAACAATTAATAAATTAATGATAAATGCATTTTCCGAATGCTGACAGAATGCAAACAACACAAAAACAAACAGAAGAAAATGGAAGTATTTTAATTTTATAAACTCTTCATGTTGAATTTTTTTTTTTTCGCCAAGAATTTTTATCATGAATTTCGAGTGAAAATTTCGTTCTAAACTGGAAATGCAGTATTAATCTCGATGCCAAGCAATGACTTTAAAGGTATTGCATTTGGTAATCGGTTGAGTTTTGAGGAAGTTATGACTTCGGTAAGTTTTGATATATCTTTAAGTTGATTTTTGCCGTACTAATGTCTAGATGGCAAGCCATTTTCTTACATTTGCTTACAAACAACAAGAGCTTACAAGGACCTTAAGCAAATGCCTTAGAGCAAACTAAAAATTATATGTATATATATATATACAATATAAAAATCAACTAAAGGCATTTTCATTGAAAATTCAAATGGCAGCCAACGCTTGAGGGGGTTTGCAAGGGGAACAAGTCGCTAGCAAAGGGGAAGGCAAGAAAGAAAAGAATAGAATGAAACTGTAAGCTGAAAAACTGAAAAACTGAAAAACTGTAAGCTGAAAACTGATATTCAATTCAATCAGTTCTGGCCACCGTCACAAGAGAGAAATTCCCTATCAAAAAAAGAAACTAAGAAATGCCAACGGGCAACAATGCCCAGCTGTGAATGCCACTGCTTAGGGGTTGTTCCAGTCTTTGTGTGTGTGTGTGTGTGTGTTTGTGGTAAGGGTGTGTGGGAGGTAAGAGTATGTGTGAACTGAATGGATTGTCAGACTTTTTGATTTTGTGGTCGTCGTCGACATCTTTCGTCTTCTGTTTTTTTTTTTTTTTCAAAACAATTTTTTCTTCGCTCTGCGAGTGTTGAGTACTTGAATCAAATACACACACACACACACACACACATACTCATATATGCATCTTGGTGATGGTGGTATTAAGTCAAAACCAAACCACATCCCCCTCCACAGCCAGCATACCACACTCCCCATCCATATTCACCCGGTCCATTGAAAACATTTCACTTTGGCAAAACTCGAGGGCAACTTAACAATAAATTTCAGCAAATAAATCAAAATGTAACAGAAGCCGTGAGGAATTTTCAAGCGCCAGGTGCAGCTGCACAGAACACCAGCCAGCAGCTGATTGCTAGACTAAAAGATGCTCTGTAATTGGTATTAAGCTAAGCAAATAAGTTTTCTTCAAAATGTGCTTAAAGTTTTTTTTGCTTGGAATAAGAACAATTTGTAAAATTAAATCTCATTTTTTTGAAGACAAACAAAATTGGAAATCTATGTATATATATATATATATATATATACTGTATGTATGTGCCTAACTATATGACTATCAATCTTAAAATCGATACATTTTGTTATCTGATTGTTAATAGACTTCATGGCATGGTTAAGCAAAAGTTAAGCCAAGAAAACAAGTCAACAAAAAAAAAGTCATAAAATTATAAGGAATAAGATGCTAACAATATCGTTGTAAGGCGTTCAATATAGCCAATTACGACTGTTAACGAAGAAGGTTTAAAAACTTGCCAAAAAAAACAAAATGGTTTCTGGAACGTTAGAGACAAAAGAAAGTTCAATTAGAAATACTTCAACAGGGTACACAAGCAAAAGGCAAACACTGAGTGATATTTATTTGAAGGCGGCCATCAGGCCAAGAGGCGTGGCCGACGAGGCGCAAACAAAACGAAAAAAGAGCGAGAATGAGAGAGAGAGAGAAAGAGCGAGAGATACAAACACAAAAAAACCAAAAAAAAAACGTTTTTGATTTTTGTGAAAAATGTTTTTTTTTTTCGTCTTTCTGGTTTGTGTGTGAAAAATGAAAATGTGCGAGCTAAGACGCGAATAGCGGTGGGGGGGGGGGGGAGGGGAGTTGGTTGGTGTTGGAGGGGGCATCACACACGCACACAGAATGAATGAAATGATGGCGCCAACAGTCGGGCAGTCAGGATACGCATCGCGCAAGGGGGGGGGGGGGGGGGCAGAGGCGTGGCATAAACGCCTATAAAGATTGTTTGTCTTCAAAGCAGCCAAAGTGACAGGGGCAGGAACCATCTTCACACACACGGAATGTGTATATATATGTGTGTGTGTGTGTGTGTGTGGAAAGAGCACACTAATTGACTTTTTATGCTGTGCATCGTCGAGACATAGGAGACATATCGCACATCGAAGAAGTTAAAAAAAGAGACGAAGCGAAAGAAGGCGGAGAAAATTGTTGTTGTTCTTGTGCCCCAGAGTGCTGCCCTCGCCTCGCCTCCCCACCACCACCACCACCACCACCACCACCACCACCATCGAATCTGTGACTATGCGCGTCTAGACAAACAATGATTGTGTGGTCAAAAGATGAACTCGCCCGCATAATGTTGAAACAATGGGTGTTGATGTGTGGCACAAAGAACGCAAAAAAGAAGAGAAAAAAAGTTTGCCTTGATGACATTTTAATTAGTTTTTGAGCAATCGTTGAATCGTTGTTTGCGAATGTTTGCAATATAAGAAGAAGAAGAAGAAGACCTCCAACTAAATGTCAACTTTGACAGCACGATTTAGCAATGATTTTAGTTCGCTTTTAATAAGTTTTCGATATCTTTATAAGTGTTTGTTACTATTTTTTGCTTGGCTTACCCTACCTTACCTTTCACTTGTAATTCGCAACTAGTTTAAGCTGCTCAACAGCTAAACTTGTTTACCATAATGCTTCTTCTTTTTATACTTTCTATATTTTCAATTTTTTTATTTTTTTTTTTGCCTCAGGCATAACAAAAAAGTATTTTGCACAGCATTAGCTCAAAACACTTAAAAGTTTTAATGTTATTTTCATAAGATACATTTTTAATCGCATTATAAGAACAAAAAGAAATTCATTTTAGTCAAGTTTATCTCTAACTTGTGTTTTATGTTGAACTTTAAGTGAGAAAAATGTTGGTTGGAATTAACAAACAAATACAATTAATTACAATTGTTAAGTTGTGCATATAAATAATTATTTTCAACATTTCCAATACATTTTGAGCAACAACAAGTAAGATGGCTCTAGTCGAGAAACCCTTAACTTAACGCGTATATTCAGTGCTTGCAAGTATGTGTGTGTGTGTGTGTGTGTATGCATACTGCATACACAGCTTCAATGTTTCATATCTCCGGTGTTTCTTAACCGATTTTAATAAAAATTTCACAGATTGTCATTATTTTGTTCATTATTTCAAATGCTATCTCAAAATTTTCAAAATTCAAGATTTTGTTGTTATCGATCACATGTGTATATCGAAAACGGGATGAGTTATCGATAATCTAAAACAAACTTGTACTGCCTAGGGATTAGGCGAGTTAGGCGATTAAGTTCGAAATCTGGAGTCTCTAGATCTTATAGTCTCTGAGATCGACTCAATTATACATACGGACAGAGGGACATGGCTATATCGACTCGGCTGTTGATGCTGATCAAGAATATATATACTTTATGGGGTTGGAGAAGCTTCCTTCTGCCTGTTACATACTTTTGCACAACTTCATTATACCCCATTTTTCCCCATTTTTAATGGGATCAGGGTATAAAAACAAGCTAAAAGTCAGACCCTGTAATATTCATTAAATGAAAAACTAGAAATATAATAAATTAGTTTATTAAAAGTAAGTGACAGTAAGCAAGAAGCAAAGAAGATCTAAGTCAAATCTTTTTGAGTATTTCAAGACAATAACAATCAAATATAATTTCAAGTCTCGAAAAACCTGAGCTCTTTGGATGAAAGAAGTTTAACGATATGTTTCAAGGATAACTGCGGCTAAGGCAATCGTCGCAATTGACGATTGCACCATTCGCCGCACAGTTGGGTGCCCCGGAAGAGAAGAAGAAGCACAAAAAAAAGAAAAAGGTCAGCCACTGCGGGGAGGCAGGGGATATAAGTGAAGTTTAGCGGTTACTTTAAGGATGCCAAACAAATGAATTTAAAGCGCACAGTGCTAAGGGAGAAGGGGAGCAGGGCGAGGGTAGTGGCAAAGGGATGCAGATGGTGGTTGGGGGGGTGGGGTTGGGGATTGTTGCACAGCATGAGTCTAACAGACGTCAGATCAACCACATACAATTACGCCACCCTCCCCCCCCCCCCCTCCCCATCCTACCACCCCATCTGACTGGCCTTGTGCAACAGCAACAAGCCTTATTATAAATAGCGGCGACTGTTGCACGGCAGCGACGCCAACGTCCAACGTCGACATCAACGCAACGGCTACCTGTTGGAAATGCAAACACGCGGCTTTCATGCTGACTGCGACGCTGGCAGCGACGTCAAGCGCAAGCGCTGGAAGCAACTCTACAACAGCAAACAAAACACAGTCGCATCTGGTGTAGAGTTTAATGTGAGACTTTACGCCATACATTACCTCTTCCCCCTCCCACCCCACACACACACACACAGCAGCTGGCCTATCAACTAACTTTGAGTTTGGCGCAATTTTTCAAATGCTTGAAACCGTTAGGAGCGTATAATCATAAGATTTATTTTAACCATAAATCAATCGATTTTATATATACAATTATGTATTTTCATAGTGTTAAGTTAAAGTTCAATAAAATGACGGAAACAAAATCTTAAATTATAAATAGAAAAAAAAATTTAATTAATTTTAGCCAAGAACATAAAAAACTTCGGTAAATTTTTGTGTTTTTTTATTTAACTTTATAAAAGGAATTAAAAAGATGATTATAAAGTCTAGCTAAAAAAAAAAAATATGTAACTCTAGCTAAATACAAAAAGTCTAGCTAAATTAACGTTGAAGGAAAAAAAAAGAATATTTTGTTTTGTATGTTCAATGATAATTGCGGCTAAGGCAATCATAAAAGTCTAGCTAAATACAAAAAGTCTAGCTAAATTATTGTTAAGAAGAAAGAAAAAAATAATAATAATAATAATAATTTTGATTTGAACTATTACAACTGCAGAATAAAAGAGAGTAAGAGCAAGCAGATGGTCGCTGCAGGAGCAACAATACAAGCCGAACCACCTAAACCTGTTTGTGTTCCTGCACCTGTACCATTCGGTTGCAGATGATCCAAATTGTGTGTGGTTGGCAGCTCCGTAAAGTAATTGGCCCAAATGCCAAAGGTCAACAGATCATTTTTTGGCAACACCAAATCCAAGCGGACTTGCGTATCGTTTAGCTCCTTGGCCGGTGGCGTCTCTGTCCAATTGTATTGTGCCACATTCAGTGGCAATATGGCGCCATCTAGTGTGCTGGGCATGATGAGGCGACGTGGTGCCGCCGGAAAAACACCCTCAATGCTAATACGTTCAAAGTAATGGGTATTGGTCACAGCGACATCAGAGGGAAAAATGAGACCACAGCTGGATAACTGTTCACTGAGACAGGCAAAGATGGCGCAAACAGCCTGCTCGCTGCGATCGACCATAATGAAGGTGGTCTCATTGCCCCGATAGACGCCCAGTCGATAACGATAGGCGGAATAGTCCGTAGAAATGCCAATCATACGACGTTGTGCCTCAAAGGTACAACAGAAATCGTGATGACAAAGTTCCTGTTTCACGATCTCCAAGAAGTTCACCTCGAGCAGCTGTGTGGTGAATATGTCGAGATTGTAGTCACGATACGTGGCCAGCTGTTTGAGACGCGGTGTGACCAACTGTGCCTGAAATACCGGCAACACCTGAGCCGGTAGTTCAAACGGAGATCCTCCGCCGACGATTCTTTGCTTAGGCACCCTCGCTTTGAACAACCTCTTTGTGGGTTGCTCGAATATTGCAGCTGTGAGGCGACCCGCTCGTCCTGCATATATACCCGAACCGGTGGTACGTCCTGCTGGTTTGCTGCCATCGGCAGCGAGTAGATTCACATTGTTCGCATAGGCCCAACCCTCCTGCAGCTGTACGGCGCTCAAGAACGGTAGCTCCGAAAACCAATAGGTCGGATAAATAATGTCGGTAACATTGCGTTCGATTAATAATCTCATTGCTGGCTCATAGAACAACATATCGAAGCAGATGAAATGCCCGAACGTCACACCAAAGTCTGTCTCGAAGGTCGCCACGTCGGGTTGACGGAGTACCGACCTCGAATTGTACTCCTGACGCCACAAATGTGTCTTGCGATAGCGTGAAATGACTTTACCGTTGCGATCAAACACAACGTTTGTGTTGAAGAAACGCACTCCATTGGCTGGACAGGGAGTTAGGGTATCCGAGCCACCGCCGACAACTCTCTCACCACACAGTTCCTTCTCCACTATATTGATGAGCACATAAATTTTGCGCGAACGTGTTGCACACGAGAGTTCCACCAGGAACAGCTCGTAGTCGGGTGAGGTACAGGGTGTCACATTCTGTGAGGGATGTGGTACGAATGTTGCCATCTCCAGATCGTTAAGCACGTGCTCGGGAAAGACAATGATATCCAGATCCGCAGCATCATTTGATTGAAGAATCTCCACGAAACTGGCTGTCATTTTGCTCGTTATCTCTCTCGAGGTTCCGGTCTCTTCCGGATGTTCCACAACGCCAGCAACATAACTGTTATCCGTTGGCAGCGAAAGCTAAAAATTGAATAAAGAACAACGAAATTTTCTTTTTATTTTAACCTATTTTGTTCGTTCTTCCGATCGATATCAGTGAAACTTTAATGTAAATGAATGTAAATATTTTCAGTCAGGAATAAAGTTCAAATGTACCTGTTGTGTACCCGTTAACAATGTGGCTAAGAGCAGCAAATGTAAAACGTTACCGTTCATCTTCTGATTGTGGCAATGGCCAAGTTAAGACTGATATTCATGTCATGCGTCAATCGGCCACGAAGAATATTGTGAAAATCATGTGTGAAGATCAGGGATTGTGAATGCTAATCATTGCCATAAGATGTTTATGCCAGGCATGCTTTTATGGCGACTTTTTTATTATGCCATCAACATTTTGCAACTTTGACGGCAAAGATAAGCCAAAGACAAAAGCTTAGCTATCATTATATCAATGTTTGTATAATTCCCAAAAAAAAAACCAAAACAAAACACTCATTCGTTTTAATTAGTTTATGATCAATTTTATTAACAATTTGACTATTTTTAAGCTGTAAAATGAAGTTTTTATATAATAACCATAGTTTTGTTGCTGCAATATGCAAACACTATTATTAAAATATAACAAAAAAAATCATAAATGTATTTATGAATGTATTTAAAACTGTATTTGCTTATACTTAAAGAAAAGTAAGATTAAAAATGCATTGAACCCGTCAAATCTATTTTTTAAATAAATATCATCTCTTTTTACACATATGGCAACGCTGCAAATAAGGCTTTATATACCTTTGGTATTTTTCAACAACGCACTGCTTGCATGTGTTTTTGCTATCGACCCAGCGATAAGTTTGACATGAGTTTCAGCTGTTCGCCAAACAAAACAACAGCGAAAAACAGTAGCAGCCGCAGTGCCGCAACAAACAAGCGGAAGATAAATAACAAGCGGCGCATTGACTATTACTGTTCGCAAAGAGTTAAAACAATAAACAGCAAATAACCTGCATAAACAAATGTAGCAAATGCGATAAGAGAACTTAGGAAAGTTAACCAAGGTGTTTTAAAACTGAAGGTCATTTTATGTAAATGTGCTGACCGATCCAAACAGCGTGTGTAAGCGAGACAGAACAAACGCCAGAGAGTAAAGAACAACAACAACACGAAGAGAAGCTATCGCAGGTTTGTCTTTAAAGCACGTTTACGTTTGTGTGTTCTATGTATAGCGTGTTTCTAATTATTAATTAATTCTTTCAATTGTAAAACGCGGCATGACACAACAGATTTAATCACCATAACAACAGCAGCAGCAACAACAATATTCTGGGAAACACTTTTACGAAAGATTGTAACTTCAACAAGTCGAACACAAGTTAATTGTTTAGGTTTACCAAATACAGTGATCGCTCTTCAAAATAAATCGTCAAGTAAACTTTAAATAGTTTTCAAACCACAAATATATTTTGTTTAGTTCCGAACGAAATCATTATTTTGTTTTTAATAATTAGAAACAGTTTTCTTATCGAAGACACACACCTTTTGAGATCGTTCACTGTACTTGCTAACTGCGGTTAGCGCGTTCTCTTACTCACACACATACAAAAGTTTATCTGCTCATGTGTGTGTGTGTGAGTGTGAACTTGTCTTATAAAGCCATCTTATCAGCTGCGTGCCGAAACTTGTAGAAAATGCCGGTAACCGCCAGCTGATAACTGCTGCTGATCGTTAGCCAAGAATTTCACAACTCCTGAAACTATTCTCCCTCTCTGTCTTTCTTTCAGCAGGATACACACAATATGGAAGTCAATATGAAGGCCCTACTGGGCATGCTATTTGTATTTATTGGCTGCTGCAGCAACGTTGTCTTCCTGGAGCTGATCATACAAATCGATCCCGGGGCTGGCAACCTAATAACATTCTCACAGTTCCTGTTCATTGCCGTCGAGGGACTCATCTTCACCTCCAAGTTCTTTACGGTGAAGGCAAACATTGCCCTCAAGGACTATCTGATCCTCGTCCTCTTGTTCTTCGGTGCCAACGTGTGCAACAATTATGCGTTCAACTTTAATATACCGATGCCGTTGCACATGATCTTCCGGAGTGGATCGCTGATGGCCAACATGATCATGGGCATCATACTGCTGAAGAAGAGATACAATCTAAGACAGTACAGCTCGGTGGCAATGATCACAGCTGGCATAATACTCTGCACTCTGGTGTCCAGTGGCGATGTCAGGGATAACACACATCATACACTCAAAGTGGATACCTCTTACTCGGAGTTCTTCTGGTGGAGTGTTGGCATTGCCCTGCTCACAATTGCTCTCCTCGTGACTGCCTACATGGGCATCTACCAGGAGGTGATCTACAAGCGTTATGGCAAGCATCCGAGTGAGGCTCTGTTCTTTACGCACATGTTGCCCTTGCCTGGGTTTCTGATCATGGCCAGCAACATTGCTCAGCACTGGAGCATTGCTGTCGCTTCTGAGACATATGCTGTGACTGTGCCGGGAGTCAGCTGGACCGTTTCTTTTCCACTGATGCTCTTCTATCTGCTGTGCAATGTGATTACCCAATACGTTTGCATCAGCTCTGTCTATGTCCTGACCACGGAGTGCGCCTCACTCACCGTCACATTGGTTGTCACTTTAAGGAAGTTCGTCTCGCTGCTGTTCTCCATCATTTACTTCCGTAATCCTTTCACCTCCAGCCATTGGCTGGGCACAATCCTTGTGTTCTTTGGCACCATTCTGTTTGCCAATGTGCTCAACCAGGTGAGGGATGCTTACAAGGCTCGCACAACGCGACAGTTGGAATCGAAAACGAAGCTCAAGACGGGTTAATTGGTTGGATACATTCCCGCTTAAATCCTTCTTCCCGCATTCTATTTGGAGGCCATTTAACCATGCCATTTGCTGTCCCGCTCTTTATCGTGCTATTATTGTTCTTTCTCTCTTTTTTTTTTGTATATTTTGTAAATAGCAATTTAGTTAAGCTTAAAACCCGACTATATATGTATACTCTGTTAATCCAAGCCCCTGACGCTGTACTCTGTACCAATCCCCCGTCCTCTCCACCCCTCGATACTCTGTCATATTGTGCCCATATTCTGTTTTTGTGACGTTTGTTTTGTTTTTAGAAACAGCTAAAAAAAAGTATTTTTAAGCGAAAAAATTTTACAAATTATAATAAAAAGTTTGATCAAAAGAAAGAGCAAATTATTTGTATGTAAAGTAACTATTATTAGTAATAACTATTTCCTATATTTCTCTCTCCTCCCACCATCATATCAATTGCAATTGTTTATATATATATATTGTTTTTTATTCAATAATAAACATGAAAATCTAAACAACAACTTTACGCTCACAATAAAGATTTGTTACCTTAAACTTTACTTCGACTCTTACCAATCTTTTCACTGGGCTTATCTTTATTTCAAACTCTTTAACATGCCTCTGTTTTTCTCTCTCTCTCTCACTCTCTCTCTCTTTTGCGTACTCATTTTAGATTTACTTTTCAGCTCTTTTTTTCTCTTAACATTGTTTTAAGCTTCAACATTTCTTTGTTGCAGATAACAAACAAAAAATTTCTGTCTGTGTAACTTCTGGCTCTTATTGACATTATTGCCAGCTGTTGAAACATATACCCGACAAATTCAACAAGAATAATACTTTAGGGGTGGACTAGATTCCCTGTTCGAAAATATGGGAAAAATATTTCAGGCATTACAAATATGATATGATCATAAGCTAAGCTTTCCATCAAAAGCTACTTGGAACATATATTTCTACATATAGTTATAAAGCACTTAAAACCGATCGCTTAAATGTTATGTAAACTAAAGTACAGGGTATTAAAAGCCATACCAAACATATTTTAGAAACTAAGGGTATTGATATACCGACCATACTTGAAAAGCATTCAAAGCAACTGTTTTTTCTGTTTAAGAACAACAAATATTCAAACTTGGTCAACTCACACTTTGTGCATTTTTATTCAGTTGATTTCAAACTTGTGAGGTGTAAAGAATAAACTTTATTACTCAACGAAATATTTTGTGGAATAATTTTTTTATTTTTTATTTTTTTTTTTTCTATTTGCCTAACCAAAAACAAAGTTTACTGTATAGAAAAACCAACCAAAACTTTATATTAATGAAGATTTTTGAACTTAAATTTTCCTTATCTAGTTGTTTATTGAACTCTAAACGTAAGTGCAATTTTCCTTATCTAGTTTTCATTTCCTATTTTACTTTTATTTTCATTTATCTCTCTCTTACCACGTTTCGTTTGTTCCCTAACAAAAAGGAGGCCTCCTCGGTTAGGTAAAAAAAAATAAACAATCTCACAGTACACTTTGAGCAGGATAGTTGATCAATACACATTAGCTTCAAAAATATAAGAAGAAAGTGTATACACAAAAGATTTATTTTTTTTCTTACACTAACTATTTTTTTTCTTTTTTGTGCTATCTATAAGAACATATTTTATTTTTATTGAAGTTATGGGAATAGCAAGATGATTAGTTTGAGTATGATAGAAACCACCATCCAAATCAGAAAAGTTGTGTTTAGTGAATTAAAATTGTTTTAAAAACCATAAAAAAAAAACCAAAAAAAAAAAATAATAATAACAAGAATAAAAATGTTTTATAGGTAATTATGCAAACCTTAATCAAATGTCGCGTGGAATATTGAATAAAACAGTTTATAATTTTAATTTTTAATTAAAAAATTGATAAATTCTTACTTACATTATGTGTTGTTAAAAGAAATGACAACTAATGCCTTAAGCTAAATGTTAACAAGAACAAGTAAGAAGGCTCTAGTCGAGAAATCCCGACTAGACGATACCCTGACCCCTTTACTTAACGCGTATATTCAGTGCTTGCAAGTATGTGTGTGTGTGTGTATGCATACTGCATACACAGCTTCAATGTTCCATATCTCCGGTGTTTCTTAGCCGATTTTAATAAAAATTTCACAGATTATCATTATTTTGTTTGATAATTCAAATGGCGTCTCAAAGTTTTCCAAATTCAGGATTTTGTTGTTATCAATCCCATGTGTATATCGGAAACGGGAAGAGTTATCGATAATCTAAGACAAACTTGTACTGCTTGGGGACTAGGCGAGCTTAAGTTCCAAATCTGGAGTCTCTAGCTCTTATAGTCTCTGAGATCGACTCGATTATACATACGGGCAGACGGACATGGCTATATCGACTCGGCTGTTGATGCTGATCAAGAATATATATATACTTTATGGGGTCGGAGAAGCTTCCTTCTGCCTGTTACACACTTTTGCACAAAACCATTATACCCTTTTTACCCATTTTTAATGGGTTCAGGGTATAAAAAGAACAGCAACGAATTAACTCTTTTTTTTTTTACCAAAAATTTAAGCACAGCGGGAAAGGTACGACAATTGCACCTTTAGTATGTCTTCAGTTCGTGCTCTGATAGGGTTATAAATATCAATAGAAATTGAAATACACACACGTTTCAGGTGCGTGTTCTTCTTCTCCAACTTGGACATCTGGTTGCAGAGCTCTTAAATTGTCTCGCTCTTTGTCTTTGTCTCCGTTAAGTTAAAAACGTTATGTCGTTCGAGGTCTACTTAATTGAATGTTGACTGAAGTGCGAAACGGTCGTAGACGATTGTAACGGTCGATCGTAAGGTGAGCTCTAAAACTGAAAGAGTTAGTGTAAAATACATAAACCATTAAAACTGAACAGATATTCCAATTTCGTTATCACAAAACAAGTAAGAAGGCTCAGTGCTTGAAGTTCTTGTATCTGTGTGTTTGTGTGTGTGTGTGTGTGTGTGTGTTTTTACGCGTGTACTTCATACTAGACTTAACTTCGATGTTCCATATCTCCGGTGTTTCTCAACCGATTTTAATAAAATTTTGACAGATATTCATTACTTCGTGCATAGTTTAAAACGCAATTCCCCAGTTCTGAAAATATACAATTTTATTGTTATCGATTACATGTGTATATCGAAAACGGGGTAAGCTGTACTAACTAGGGCTTAGACGAGCTTGTGTTCCAATTCTGAAATCTCTAGCTCTCATAGTCTGTGAGATCGACGCGTTCATACAGACGGACGGAAAGACATGATTATTATATCGACTTGGTTGTTGATACTGATCAAGAACATAGTTACAAAAAAACATACGTATCTTAAAGTCGTTGAAAAATACATTTTTTAAATTATTTTTTCTTATAATATTTTAAACGTGAAATAGATATGGCTCTTAAAAATCCAATCGATAATATTTTTAAGCAAAACTTTTCTTTCCAAATAAACTTAGATCAAAAAAGTGAATATATAAAGTTTATTTGTTCTTGTATTATATTATTGTTGTGTGCCTTCTTTATTTTCCATGCTTTGAAGATTTTTTTATCACAACTTTATCAGTCGTTCCATAGACAATTACGATAAGTGTTGCACTAGTTTCGACTTCTTTCGGTTCGGTTCATCTTGTTGTATTTTTAGCAATATGTTGTTTTTTCAAACAAAAGTTATCTTGATTTATTTCCGGACTCGTTTGAGTTGGCTCCTATTGATAATGATTATTTATATCAATTGCAGGTTTGACATGGTGTACAATCTGAAGGCCTTGCTGGCCATGGTCTTTGTGTTTGTGGGCTGCTGCAGCAACGTTTACTTCCTCGAGCTGATCATCAAGATCGATCCGGGTGCCGGCAATCTAATAACCTTCCTACAATTCCTGTTCATAGCCCTCGAGGGTCTCATCTTCACCTCCAAGTTCTTTACGGTTCGACCCAAGATAGCGCTCAGAGATTATGTGAAGCTCGTCGTCTTGTTCTTTGGCGCCAATGTGTGCAACAATTATGCGTTCAACTTTAATATACCGATGCCGTTGCACATGATCTTCCGGAGTGGATCGCTGATGGCCAACATGATCATGGGCATCATACTGCTGCAGAAGCGATACAATCTGAGGCAATATAGTTCGGTTGGAATGATCACAGCTGGCATAATACTTTGCACTCTGGTGTCCAGTGGCAATGTCAAGGACAATACGCATCATTCGTTGAAAGTGGATACCTCCTTTTCGGATTTCTTTTGGTGGAGTGTTGGCATTGCCCTACTCTCGATTGCTCTCCTCGTGACTGCCTATATGGGCATTTACCAGGAGGTGTTGTACAAGCGTTATGGCAAGCATCCGAGTGAGGCTCTGTTCTTTACGCACATGTTGCCCTTGCCTGGGTTTCTGATCATGGCCACCAACATTGTCCAGCATTGGAGCATTGCTGTCAATTCGGATAGTGTTGCAGTACCCATACCGGGTCTCAATTGGTCCTTCTCCTTTCCACTGATGCTCTTCTATCTGCTGTGCAATGTGATAACCCAATATATATGCATTGCATCCGTCTATGTCCTGACCACGGAGTGTGCCTCACTTACAGTCACATTGGTTGTGACCCTGCGAAAGTTCGTCTCCCTGATGTTCTCCATTGTGTACTTTAGTAATCCGTTCACGTTGAGCCATTGGCTGGGCACTGTGCTGGTGTTCTTTGGAACGATACTGTTTGCGGATGTGCTCAATCAAATGTGGGATGCGTACCGGGTGCGGGTGCAGAAGCGCTTCGAGACAGCACCTAAGCCCGAAGTTGAATATAGTCGTTTATAAGTTGTACAATAGTTATTTAGCTGAGGTAAACATGTTGAAAGTCTAATAAAAACATTTGTTTAGATTAAGAAAAAAAACGGCATTTTAATGGGACTCACTCAGCAAACAATGTTTTATGTTGTTTATGTGTGTGTAAGTGTGTGTGTGTGTATATATTATATATGTATAAATATTGAATATAATCAATGAGTTAATACTTAATGGAAAATCGGAAAGAAATCGTGTTATCAGTTCACACATTTGTTAAATCCTACATAAAAACGTTAAATATTTTAAATGCGCAGATTACAAAGGAGAGAAAGAGAACGGAACGGAACGGAACAAAAAACGAGTGGCAAATATTAAAATGTATGTATAAGATATATATATATAAGATAAAGGTTTATATATATTAAATACACGATTCGTATGACAGGTTGGACATTTGGAGCTGGAATATATATCGATTTAGCCAACCTAGCAGAGCTGCTAACGGAAGGCTCAATTAAGTACAGTATTGGATATTGGAGTTTATTGCTCATCTTTGTCCTTGGCACCATGCTTAAGAATCCGTGTGAATTCCAAATAATCAAATAGACCATTCTTAATGGGCGCCTCACGGTACATCTCATCCACCTGAAAGATTTATAGAGACGATTGTTTATTGAATAATTCTTGAATTCATCTTCTGCTTAACTCACATCCTCGTCGGAGAAACGATCACCCATTGTGGTGAGTAGCTCCCGAAGTCTGTCCTCGGGCAGCACACCCATGTTCTCCTCATCGAAGCAGCCGAAGGCATTCTTGATCACATCCTCGGGATCGGTGCCCTGCAGACGCTCACCGAAGAGCGTCAGAAACATGGTGAAATTGATTGGACCCGGCGCCTCATTCATCATGCCATCCAAATAATCATCGGTTGGATTCTTGCCCAGCGATGCGAGCATATCATGCAAGTCCTCCTTCTCCACAAATCCATCACGATTCTGATCGATCATATTGAACGCCTCCTTAAACTCGGCAATCTGTGCCTGATCAAACATCGCGAACACATTTGAGGTGGCGCGCTGGGCGCGTTTCTTGGTCGTTGCACGACGTCCGGCCGTTTTGCGGGAAGACATCTTTAAATGGACTATGTGTGTGTGTGTATGTAAGGGTGTTAACGTGTGTTGTTGCGTGTGCGTCTCTGAGGTTCGCTGCTGTAAAACCGAAATGGAAATGAGAATATTAATTGCAATCGAAATGTGAACGAACTAAATCTCAACAGATCTAATGTACGTGCATGTGTGTGTTTGTGTGTGCTTATGCATATGTCTATATATAGATACATATGGATGTGTGTAGCACTGCAGCAACAGCAACAGCCGCAGCAGCAGTCGGCAAGTTCAGCAAAAGCTACACAAACTGTGTCAACATTAAAAGTGTAGTCTGCAAATAGCAAAGAGTCGTCACTACGATAATACCCTAACATCATTAATAATAATGATACTAAACATTTTTTTTTATATAATTAAAAAAAACGTATATCCTCCGCTTTGCACACTTTTCATTTGTACAGGGTATAATATGTCACACTCACACATTCAAGCGTACAGCAGAAATGTGTGTGAGTCATGTAGCCAAAATGGCAAAAATGACAACGTCGTCAACTCCATTTGTTGTTTTAGTATATGTGCGTGTGTGTTTATCAATGCGGTTTCGTTAAGTTTGAGTTTGGTTCAATGAATAACATCAAAAATTGAGCTCTTACACATACACACACACACACACACTTCCATGCATACATAACTGTGATGTTTAATTGAAAGTCCATAAAAGGAATGAAATCAGCAGCCAAAAGCTCGACTTCTGTGTTAAGTGCATATCGGTTCGTATGTGTGTGTGTGTTGCAGGCAGCTGGCTGAAAATAACCGATTAACCGCGCCCCATTTATGAGCCCATCAAATGCGCTACTATCACGAATTCCACGTAAATCACTTGCAAAGCGCTGAACGCTCCCGCTTCTTGTTTGTTTTTTTTTTTTCTCTCTTTAGGGCTGAGACGCTGACTCATACACACTCACACACAAATGTGTGAAGAGATAGAGCGGGGGAAGAGTGAACGATCGTCTCACAGTTGGCATCTTTCTTGTAGCGAGTTATAAGTTGTTTTCTTTTTAATCAAATATTGTTCACTTATACTTACAGCTGCCGTAACGAATGTCTTGTTTTTAATACTTGTTGTTTTAACTGTTGCCGCTGCAGCTTATTTGTTATGTTGTTCGCTGTTTGCACAGATGACAAATGCTGATCTTATCGATATGGACGATTGCTTTTATGTGCGATATCATTGCATTCAGCTGCCAACAGCAACTCTGTGCAGTGTGACAGTACATTTTGGTATTAAATCGATAACAACTAATTTGATAAATTACCAACATGTTTTAAATAAAAAATTCCTGTTTAAAGAATTTTTATTAACTTTTGCTTCTTTTTTTTATTCGCTACAGGGAAAAAACGAAATCATTTATGAATAGAAGGCATACAAATTTTCTACTTAAACTGCGTTACCAACTTATTCAAATTTGCAGCTGGACTGGGCATACTTTTATACAAATTAGAAATATATTCAATGTTACCATCTGCCGTGTAGCTGATATTTACCAAAAATGTGTGAGTTGTCACATTTGTCGGTATATTTAGGTTAGACAGCCTCAGCCACACTGACCGGCAGTGGCTGAAATTCGAAGCGCAGTAAATACACACGGCGACGCATCAAAGGGCCAAATAAACAGCAACAGGAGCAGTCGACACCACGAAGCTGATTTGTTAAATGCACATGCATATTTATTTATAAACGTGTTAAATGCGCCACAGTCGTCGTCGGTAGCAGTGTACCAGCCAAGTGCTAGTGCTAGTACCAAGTGCAATTATCGAGCGCAATTTCTTCCTCTTCTACGCGTCCTGCATATCTTGTTGTTGTTGTTTGTCATATAGTTGTTTTTGTTTTTGGATGCTAATATTTGTTGTTATATGTACATGTTTGTGCATGTGTATGGATATTCTATTCAATTATTGTGTCGCTGTCTGTGCTGTGCTCTTATATGAGTTCGTGATTGCGCGTGTGTGAAAGAAAAAGGTAAAACAAAAACAAAAAAGGCGCAGTTGCGGCAGCCGCAGCCGCAAAGCGTATTCGTATGCAAGAATTGTCGTCATTATATTGAGAGCGTCGACGTCGCCGTCGCTGTCGGCGCGCTGCGTCCGGTTTAAATTCAATCAAGCGGTAAGAAAGAAAATTTAAAAAATAAAATAAAATAAAGCCAACAAAAAAGAAAGAAAAATAAAACATTGGCAACGCCGCATTGTTATTACTACTTCTGCTGCCGCTGCCGCTGTCGCTGTCGCTGTTATTGTTGTTGTCTCTTGAACGAAGATTTTTTTTGTTATTTTTGCGACCCCAACTACCTCGCCATCGTGTGCTTTATACTGGGTCTCTGATCCGCCGTTAGCTTTAACAAAATTCGTGATCCGTGAGCGCGGTAAGCACGTGAGTGCATTCAACTCCACTTAACGCACATGCTAACCCTAGCCAGGCAAAATAATGATGCAGCAGCAGCAGCGCCAATTGTGAATCTGCATACGACGAAACTGAACGAAACTCTTGTTAAGCTTCAAGCGCCAAAAGCATCGCTGCCAACCGCAATGCTTGCTGCTAACGTGCCCTCAACTTCGAGCGGTGTCGCTGACGCTGGCGTCGCTGTCAACGCCGGCATCACAGCGGACGCTTGCGATGAGCGTACAAGGCTGCTGGGCAGCACACCGACGCCACCGCTGGCAGCATCGCCGCCCACAACGCTGGCGTTGCCACTTGTGCATGGAGCGATGCATCCGTCCCGCAGCAGTAACAACAATAATGAAAACAACGATTTTGAGGCCACTAACAATAACTACAATAACAACGAAAACAACAGAAGCGACATCGATGATCTGTCCGAGGAGACGGCCACAACGGCCGGTGCGGCCGATTCTAGCGATCAAAGTGATAAATTCAACCGCCCGCCCACAAATCAGAAGAAACCAAAACTCAGCAAACTGGGCACCAAAAGCGTTGGACTTAAACGGTAATAGAACGAAACTTATGCTAATACAACGAAACTTTACTCTTTCTATCTGTCTTTGCTCTCTCTCTCCCTCTCTCTCTCTCTTTCTCTGTAGTGTTTCGTTTGGCTCGTCAAAAGGCTCAATGGTGGAGACATTAGTATTTGAGACACCAACACCGCTTTCGGAGCATGTTGAGCCGAATTTTGGTTTTGATTCGGCCGATGCTGCTGCCGCTGCTGGTCAGCCGCAGCAATCATTGCTATCAACCGCAACAGCTACAACAACAGGAACAGGAACACATTTACCGCTAGTCAACAGCAACGGCACTTACGGTGGTGACTATGCGAAACTGAATATGGACGATAGCGGTATTGAGGTGCAAGAAGAGTGAGTAGAACCAACTACAACAACAATAACAAATTAAATCTAAGACCTGAGCAATAGGTAAAAAGAGAAAATGAAAGAAGAAAACGGACAGAGGGGTGAGATGGAGTTAAAAATGCTGTTGATCGCTGTTTAATGAGCTGCGAGCTCTCTGCCGTTAAACGTGACGTCACTATAAACAACATACACAAAATGTTTATTTATGAAAGCAGCAGCAGCAGCAGCGGGAACAGAACAGCAGACTGCATGGGAACGAAAATTGATCGCAACTGGAAAAACAATTACAGTAAAAAGCATGCAAATACGAATGAGGGAGAGGGAGAGGGAGAGATAAACGATACAAATTGGAATTTTCTACAAAGAGATGAGATAATAAGAGTATAATTTCAAAGTGCAACAGATGCTTGCAAAAAGTAAAGAAAACAAAAAAATTGTATTGTGAAATGCGATTTCGGTTCCGGGTAAATTGAAGGTTTTGTGTGCGTTTAACGCGAAACTAGCGAAGAATACACAAGAATCATTTTGTTTGCTTGTTTGGATCGTGAGTCGTGAGTGCAAGCTCATCACGCTTTCATCTCTAGCGCATCATTCTAAAGCTAATGAACCCTATTCTTATTTTTCCATGGGTTTTGATATTTTAACTTGTGTGTACTGTATTTTGTTTTTGTTGTTGTTGTTGTTGTTGTTTTCTTTTAATGGATATGCCCTAAATTACGTTTACTTTTTTGTTATTGTACACGAGACTCATTAAAAGGAAAAGACAATACGTATAATGACTTTTTGGCAGCTTTCACTTGCTTTGTTTTATGGGGCTCATCCAAATGCACAACTAAGATTCTGGCTTATCTGGCGTTAACCCAAATTCCATGCAATGAACTTTGTGTGCCCCTTAACCCTTTCCACCTTTCCATTCCATTTCATTCCATATACAAAAGATGAAGTAGCAGCTGCAGGAGCAATAGCCAAAAAAAATAAAAGAGAGACAGACAAACCTTAAACTTTTTCAATCGATAATTACGTTGAGTGTTTTAAATACATCATTTTGCGATAAACCAAACACACACACACACATAGACAGTAAGAGAGAGCGAGAGAGAGAGAGAGAGAGAGCAAGAAGCACACCCACTAAGAAATGCTCTCTGTTTACCAATGTTGCGGTCTCTTCTTCTTATACTTTTTTGTGCTCTCTCTCTCTCTCTCTCTCTGTGTCTCTGTGTCCTTTAACCATTCCCGATTTGAAAGCATTTTGCATACCACCACCAACACAACTCCAATTGGAGTCGTAACTGTTTCGTTCTGCGCCGGCGCTGCAGCGCAGCGCAGTAGCAGCAGTAGTAGCATTTGCTGGTGAAGCTTTGAATACCGTTAAACTCATCGACGTCGACGTCGCCGTCGTCATTTCTTACATAATGTGGCTTGCTGTCTGTGTATGTGTGTGTGTGTGCGAGTGTGTTTGTTGTCTGTTGGCGTTTTAAAGCCTAATGTAGGTCAACTTCATTTGGTGGTTGTTGACCCACATCTTTTTTGGGCTTCTTAGGTGCCTTTTGTCTCTGTGTCATTAATAATAATAATGCCACGCCCACGCGAATGCCTTAGCAATTAAATTGAACCTTGCTTTGATGCCCACACGTTTTGTTTAGGCTTAGGTTTATTTATTCATGATTTGTTGCTTTTGCTTTGTTTTTGTTTTCGCGGTCTAATAATCGATAGCACAAGCACGATTGTCGATAGCAGATAACATTTTGGCGTTGTCAGAGTTGCTTGCGATTCGATTAAAAGCTACTTTTTTCCTTTTTTTTTCCTGGGTATTATGTTTTTGTTATTATATGTAAGCGCTTTAAATTTTCATTTGATTATAAATAATTCTTAAATGATAGTTATAAAAAAAAGAACCTAAACTTATTTAAATCCTAAATAAAAGCTTACTCATATTTTATCGTTTTTAATAAAGGAATCTCTAAATAAAAGAAAAAACCTTTAAATGAATATACATAAAAATTATGCAGGTAGGGTATTCAATAATCGACATTTTCGGTCGCTCCTCTATGCGTATGTTTGTGTGTGTGTGTGTGTGTGCCTGACTGTGTGAGCTTTAATTTGCCGGTTGGTGAATAGCTTTAAGCGCGGCGTGATGTCATCGAGCAAGAGACAAAAGAAGGAGAGTGTGAGAGAGAAAGAGAGAGAGAGAGAGACGGAGCAATAGAGCGCCACTTGCTGTATTAGAACTTTCTTACTTTCTTTTCATCTCCAGAAGACAATGCAACAAACAACATACAACAGTTAGACAGCGAATATGAAAAGCATAAGAAAAGTAAACTAGAAATATCTGCTGCCATTATCGATTATGTTGATGAGATCAAATATAAGATGAGAAATGAGAAATGAGGTGAGGCCGAGGCCGCACAGCTTTAACAGCCGGACCGAACCTCCCCGAACCCGGACCGAACCCATCAATTGTTTTTTTCTTCTTTCTTTCTTTTTAAGTGAATGTCTTGAAATTCGAGCACCTTGTGCATGTGTATGTGTGTGTGTATGCGTGTACGTGCCCACATCAATCTATTGTGAAAGTACGCAAGTACAGTGGTCATTCACTTAATAATATATGTCTAAGCTTATGCCATTTTAAGATCGGCTTTGTCGATGCAAAATAAAAGTTTGGCAAAGTTAATCAGTAGGAAATATATATAAAATTAACTTATGCAACTTATTGCAATTATTTTTTTCCATATTCCAAATATTCCTTATTGCAAATATGAAATATGAAGTCATATTTAGTAAGCGATCACTGTATGCAAGTATGTGTGTGTGTGTGTAATGTATGTGAACTGTCATGTCGATTGATTTTCCGGTGCTCAATCGGTGCCCAACACACTTGACATGCATTGCAGAAAGAAGAGGAAGAAGAAGAAGCAGAAGCAGCAGCATAAAAGTTCAGCCATTGTCACATTCTTTATGTGTGCATATGTGTGTGTGTAATGTTTAACGGTAATTGTGCCGCTGGTCAGTAGTGGTGCTGTTGTTGTTGTTGCTGCTGCCAGTCAGTCTGCCTGTCACGCAGTCAGTCAGTCGCGCAGTCAGGCAGCCCTATTACCTACATACACACGCACACACACACACAAATATCGCATTCTGTTGTACGTGCGCTCTGAATAGTTTGTGGCGGCGGCATCGACAACAATAGACACACACAGAACACATCAAGCAGCGTCCCCAATTGTCAGCATCAGCTTTTGTCGGCCGTCATTCTGTCTGTCCCTCTGCCTGTTACGAATGTCGAGTCGGCGCCGCGACAACCCTGTTTATTAACTGTCAGGCACACACAAATAAAAAACAAAAACAAATCAGACGCGCGCTGCTGCTCCCGTTTCCATTTATTTTGAATTTTTTTTGTTGTTTTTTCTGTATTGTGTTTTTTTTTTTTTTTGTACCCAAACCATTTATCAGTCAGCTTCCCCAAATGGCTCTCGAGATTACCTTTTTATATAGTTACGTGTTTATGTTTCTTATGTTATTATTTTTATATTTTTGTTCACGCTGTTCGCTGCCATCATTCCTCCTGCTGCTGCTGCCTGCTGTGTATAACAGCGCCGGATAGGAAGCGAGAGCGAGAGCGAGCGCTAACAAAATAAAAGAGAGCAAGTTCGCGCGCTCTCTCTCGCTCCGCATTACTTTGCATTTTTGTGAGTGCGCAAAAAAAGTGATGTCATGTTTGTTGGTTTAACAGCGTTGCCAGATGTTGCGGTACGTTTGGCGCTGTTTTTGTTATTGTTTGTTTTTGTTATTACAATGTGCGTCGTTCTCTGCTTTTAATGCGCATCTTGACAACGACGACGCATGAATCTGACAATTTGCGCAGTTTCGCAGCCTTTGTATTGTTGTTCTTATTGTTGTAACAGCTGCCAAATATCCGAAATTTCCGCCATTTCATTTGTTTGTTTTGTTTTGGTTTTTTTTTTGATTTGCGCGCATTTTTCCCAATTAGCAAGTTTTTTTTTCTCTTTGTTTATGGAATGTAATAAAAATAGATAAACAGTGGTCGCTTTCAAATTGGAATACCTTTATATATCGGACTTAGTACAAGAATGTATGTATGTATATATATTGGATTCAAAAAGTAATGGAAGTTGTAAATTCCTGGCGATAAATGTATCACTTATTTCAGTTCAGTTCATATTCAATTGGAACCCAAGCAAATACAAATACCGAAATTCGAATTTTCTAATTTTGCATATAGTACACATAACTCTTAACTATAACTCTTAATTTGCATTTGAAAAAAATGCTATATAATAAAAAAAAATGTGTGGGAAGCTTAGTTTGACTAGAAATCAAGTTATTATTTTCCAACAAGCAAAACTTGACCAGGTGGCAACCTTAACGTGTGAACTTCACTGTTGGAGAGAGCGCTCTTTCGCTCTTTTTCTCTCTCTGTCTGTATTGCGCTGCGGCTCAGTAGCAGCAAGCGCGCTCCTGCAAACATTTCCGTACGTGTGTGTTTATGTGTATGTATTGTATTGTATCTTTTACTTTTTAGCAGCAAGCTTGCAAGTTTAGCTAGGCAAACGCAGCGACAACGCCAAACAGCCAACAACAAACGAGAATTACGTGCGGGGCGCTTGTCCGCTCACTGCTTAAAAATTGTTGCCTTCTTCTTCAATATACATACATATATAGAGTTTGTTCGTTTTACCGTTTGGTGAGTTGTTGTTATTGTTGTTGTTTTTGGGTTTTCAACCAAACAACCCCATCAAAACCAGCAGCCGCCGCAATAGTGAGAATAACGCTTGTGAGAGTCGAGTGAATCGAGTGTCGAGTAAAGGGCAGAGACAACAAGAGGTCGGTCGCAAAAGTAAAACGCGCGTAGAACCGCAAAAGAGGAAGCAAAACGCTGAAAAAAAACACTGCCAAAGAAGCAGCAGCTGCCGATAGTCGAAATTGCGTCAAGTGCGTAAAATGAATTGTTAACAAATTAAATTCGTAGTGACAGCGTTTTACACAAACAAAAAGAAAAACAAATTCAACAAAAAAAAAATAACAACAACTGCAAAAGTCAATCGTGCGTGCCAAAGAGGAACACACACACACACACACACATAAATAAAACGCAAGCAGCGACTTAGCAGCGGCAGCAGCAGTCAGTGCAAGTGGTTGGTGTATTGGTTAGTCCCTGCTGAAAGAGAGTTTGAGCAAGTGAGCAAGGAGAGGGGGTGTTGGGTGTTTGCACTCACTACACCCACAACACACAGTGTTGGTAAATGTTAAGCAATTAATATAACACAGGCAAATAATTCATCCAAGCGCAATACACAACAATGTGAAAGTAATTTGTGATTTGCTTTTGTTGTTGTGTGTTGTGATTTGCTTAACAAACACATACACACACACACACACACACATACAGATCAAGTGTGTTACGCTTTGCTGCTATTGCTGGTATTTTTGTTGTTTTTGTTGTCCATGGTGGGATGCGCGCAGTGAGTTCATCGCAAAAAATAATACTACACACCATCAGAGAGTGCCCATACCTTCTGCCTGGCCTCCCCCCCCCCACGCTCCTTTGTCATAGTGCTCGATTACGCCGCCAACACCACTTCACCACCACCCCATTTGCCACTCCCCACGCTCTCTCTTGTTCACACTCTCTCTCTCCCTCTATCGCAGTGCTCTGCGAACGCAATTAAAATACACTAGCCGAGTATTTGTTTGATAATGTATGTGCTGGTGCTGATTTTAACAGTGTTTGCGTGTGTGTGTGTGTGTGTTAAAATATAGTGCCTTGTTTGTACATAAATTAGACATAGCTTTAAGTTTAGACGCTGTTCGTGCCCGCTGTGCCGTTGTTATTTCTATATATATACACATTTCTTGTTTGCTTGTGTGTGTATATAATATATAGATTCTATAATATAGGCATGTGATCGCATTAAAATTTTTTTCTCTTTTCGAAAATCAAATGCCGACAGCAAGAGCAATACACAAAAATCGCGCGCCTCAATGCAACGCTGCCGTTTATTGCATGCAATACAAAAACAAAAACGTAGAAAATAATCCAAAAAAAAAAACACAACAGCAACAACAAAGTGCAAGCATTTATTCCCAATTGGCATGCAAAATAAATTGATGTATGCTGTTGTTGTTGTTGTTGTTGTTATTGTTATTGTTGCTGCTGTTTTTGACGTCAAGTGCAAAAATGTTCAATTAACATTTCGTTCAACTGTTAATTTCTGTTCTGGTTTTTTTTCTTTTCTTTTTTTTAAAGCTTGCGGGTGGGGCTCATTCACTGACACAAATCAACAAACATACATATATGCAAGCTAAATGTACATAAGTATATGTCTATAATTTGTTAAATTAATTTACGCTGCTAAATGCGTGTGCGTGTTTGTGTGTGACGTTATTGTGATGTCGCACAGTGGTTAAAACAAGTGGCAAAAATTAAGAAACTTATAAATCTAAATTGATAAAAAAAAAATTTTTTATCGGTGCAAAAGGAAACAATTTTATTTTTTTATATATATATGTATATATATTCCTAAACAATATGTTTGTTTTACCCTCATGTTAATCAAATCGAGCCCACTGTGCGTTCAAACCATAAACTAATTGAAAGCTGGCTACGCGCTGCGCTGCTTTGCCGCCAAACTTGATGCGCTCATCGCCTTTAAAGAACTAATAACAACAACTACAACAAAAACTCTACAAATGGAACACAGCGATGGCATGGCAGGGCAGCAGCAGAGTGTCTCAAGTTCGCCGCTGCTTTTGTTTTCCAACACCTTCCAGCACTTCTCTTCTGCTTATTACTCGCTCTCGCATTCGCACACGCACTCACACTCCCACGCCACGCCAAGGGAAAAGAAGCTGTACTGTTCTTGCCAAGTGCTTCCAGCAACAAGTTTTTTTTGTTGTTTTTGTTTTTCGTTTAGTTGCGCTTCTTTTTCGTTTTGCTGTGCTTAAATTTTATTTGAACACACACACACTTCAACAGGGAAGTTTATGATGAGATGACAGCCTTGCCAACTCTTCCTCTCTAACCCCTCCCACTTCGCCGCCATGGCACTTGAAAAATAACAGCAACGAACATTTTAAAAAACTTGTTTTTATTGTGTTTGTAAGTTTGCTTGTTCTTGTCGCTGAGCTTGTTACAGTTGTGTTACTGTAGTTAATGTTGTTGTTGTTGTTGTTGTTTTCGCATTCGCATATCAATTTCGGCACATGACGTAATCTTCACATGCTCAATGAGCTGACAACAAATACAACAACAACATTAGTGACTACATATGTGGAATTTATGAAGTGTATTTGAAAAGTAAACAGATAAAACAAACTTGACATGACTTGGCTGACGAAATGGTTTTGATTCGATTCGATTCGATTTCCATTCGATTCGTTACGATATCAAGTTATCTGTTCGCTTTGGAATTCCGCATAGTTTACAAGTCTTTTACATACCCTGTAGTCATAAGACTAAACAAATGCAATATAATATTATCTACCTTATCTTTGAGTTAAGAAATCGAATTTCATAACGAGATATAAGCCTTTGTAACTTCAACTTGTATATATATATATACCCTGTAATAAGAGTAAGATCAACTTCAAGATAACTTATGATTGGTTGGACTTAACACTTAAATCGGTTCATACTATATAAGATGTTGTAAGCCAGCGAAGCAAGTAAAGGGTATCTCTAAGTCGAGCACTGTTAAAACTTACTTACAGAACTTGGCTTTAGACAAGTTTTTGCCTATTTTTTTTCTTGGGAGGAGGGGAAGTTATTGTATTAGATAATTAAATGACTGGCAAAATAGGCAAATAAAAAAAAAACTGACTTTAAAATACAAAAAAAGAAAAGAAAAAGAAACACACACAAACAAACAGAGTAAAAGAATGGTTAAAAAGACGACAGCTAAGACTAAAACGTAGATCGTATCTACCTAGAGCAGAAAACCGAAAGAAAAAGAAGAAAAAAAAACCACAATTAAATAGAGCTAAGAATATTGCTTTTGGCTCGTTTCAGTTTTCGTAGAAGCCACAAAGAAATAAACGCTAACAACAGAAGCTAAAAATAAAGCAAAAAACTTGGAAAGTAACAAAAAAAACAAATCCCAAATAATAAAAGCTAGTAATAAGAAACAAATTCTGTTTCCTGACTTTTATAACTTTTTGTTTGTTTTTCTGTTGCAAAAAAAAAAAAGAGAATTAAAAAATCTCACGTTCAAGTTTTGCGCTAAAACTGGTTATAAATCTTAATAGTTAATGGCTGCAATGAAAAACCCATTTCCATCATTCGATTCTCTTTAATTTTCTTTTTTTACTAAAAGTATTTTAAGCAAGCTGCATGCAAGTTTTATTTTGCTTTGCTTAATGACCAAAAAGTTTCTCAAACTCAAACTTAATGCAAATAGATTTGTCTAACTTCGATTTATGTTATGACCAAGTTATGACTTTATAACTTTATTTCTTTTGCATTATGTTAAAATGCATTTGAAGCTTTTCTCTACTCACATTTCATTACTCAAATTTGGGTCAGACAGCAATTAGTTGAAGGTTGAAGGGGGGAGGGATTTTTACTTCCTTTGCTTGCGGAATATGGCAAAAAGGGAAATCATTGCGCAAAGCCAAAGAAGAAGAAGAAGACACAACACACTTAATTGTCGTACGACATGAAAAGGAAACAAACAAACAAACAAACAAAGCTCACACGTTCAAGGTTGACAAATTATGGGTTTGTTTTGCGTTAAGGGTTGTATTAAATCGTCTAAACGAGTATATAACTTCTTTATTTATATCTTTTTTTTTTGTTTTTATTGAATTTAGCTTTTTGTCTGACTTTAAGTCGTTGCAAGGTCAGCTTTAAATGAGTTAAAGAAGAAAAATGAATATATAAAACAATTAACATTAATCGATAACTTCTTAAGAATTAAAATATGATTGTCAAACCTTTTTTAAGCAAGTAATTAAGCTATATTTTAAATGAGTTTCAGCTTTAAATGAGTTAAAGAAGAAAAATGAATAAATAAAACAATTAACATTAATCGATAACTTCTTAAGAATTCAAATATGATTGTCAAACCTTTTTGAAGCAAGTAATTAAGCTATATTTTAAATGAGTTTCAGCTTTAAATGAGGTTAAAGAAGAAAAATGAATACTTTTGCGTTTGAAAAAAACAATTAGCATTAATCGATAACTTCTTAAGAATTCGAATATGATTGTCAAACTTTTCTAAGCAAGTAATTAAGCTATATTTTATTTGTAAGCAAGTTTGAAAATTCATATTGCTTTATTTTTTTTTCATTTATAGCTTTTTGCGCTTATAATTCCCAACTAGTTTAAGTAGTAGACCGACCTAACGCAAGGTGTAAAAGCAACTCTTTGGGCAACTTGTTTCGAATGTCGAGTGTCGAATCAATATTACCTACTAAGGAAATATGTGTGTTAAATAAGGACTTATAGAATAGGAATATGTTGTCAATGCTGCGCTCCTATAATTCACAACTGGTTTAAGCCTGACAGCCTGATTGATATTAAAACTGTTAAAGCACAGACATAAATATTTACACACAAGGGATTCGTGCGACTTCCTCGATGACTTCTTTTGGTCAGCATATATATATATATATATATATATATATGTGTATATATATTGCATGTAGCACGCTCTTAAACTAGTTGTAGGTGACGTAAAAACAAGGAAAGGAAGGAGGGGGTTGGGGAAAGGGGGGGGGGGTTATGTCGTTCACATAACAAATCATATATAGTAGCAGTATGTGAGATGGTCGAGATTTGTTGTCATGATGTCTTGCCATGTCAATTTTAATTGAAATTTTCATTTGCGAAACGAAAAAAAAAAAGTTGAATTGAATTGGAAAAGTTCAAATCGCTGACGCTCGACTCTTCTCTCAACGCAATTGGCAAATGACTTAATTTAATTGACATTGAATTTACTTTAAGGTTGACGTAATTCGCTCAACTACTATTTACCGAGAGTTGTTCAAATGTTGTTGTTGTTTATTTACTTGCTTTTTGTCATTTTTTCTTTTCATTGTTGTTGTTGTTGTTGTTATTGCAGATCGGAGCGTTCGATAGTTCGCGTTTCAATTTACCAAAGCAGTCAACCGCAACAGATTTGTCCACCAGCCGAATATACATTTACGAGTTTTGCCGATAACTTAGATAATACGTTTAGTAGCTACAATTGTAACATAGACTACACCCAAATGGCGACAGCGACAATGCAGCAAACTGTTGGCCTTGGACCGGCCTACGACAGACAGCAGAGGTGCGTACTTTCAATCTTTCAATCAATTAATCAATCAATCCGAATTATAATGTAACTCTTTACTCTTAACACCATCCATTCGATCAGCACTGATTCCGGCTGGGATAATCCATTTCGTCCCGGTGGCGATTTATCCAGAGAGGCTGATGAAATTGTTAGCATGATACGTGGTAAGGTTTTTGCGTTTCCTTTTTATACCCTGATCCCATTAAAAATGGGAAAAAAGGGTATCATGAAGTTGTGCAAAAGTATGTAACAGGCAGAAGGAAGCATCTCCGACCCCATAAAGTATATATATTCTTTATCAGCATCAACAGTCGAGTCGATATAGCCATGTCCGTCTGTCCGTCTGTCCGTCCGTCCGTCTGTCCGTCTGTCCGTCTGTATGTATGAACGCGTCGATCTCAGAGACTATAAGAGCTAGAGACTCCAGATTTCGAACTTAAGCTCGCCTAATCCCTAGGCAGTACAAGTTTGTTTTCGATTTTCGATAACTCATCCCGTTTCCGATATACACATGTGATCGATAACAACAAAATCTTGAAATTGAAAAAATTTTAGATGGCATTTGAATTATTAATCAAAATAATAACAATCTGTGAAATTTTTGAAATCGGTTAAGAAACACCGGAGATATGGAACCTTGAAGTTGAGTATGCAGTATGCAGTATGGTCGTACACACACGCACACATACTTGCAAGCACTGACTGTACGCGTAAGGTATAGGGATCAGGGTATCGTCTAGTCGGGATTTCTCGACTAGAGCCTTCTTGTTTCTTATCTATACTATATATCTTTAATAATATGTTATATGTTTTTGGCAGGCGGCAAGCCCATCACGCCCACTGAGGATCGTACAATAGGCAATGGCAACGCACAGCATGGCGATGATAACAACTGTAATGGTGGCGCCACAACTGCAATCAACGAGAGCGTAACAAAAACAAATGTAAGGCAACAAACAGCCTACATCCAAAGTTAGCCTACTCTTAAAGTAGAGAAGGGAGAGTTAAGGGGAGTTAACTTCCTAAAAACTCAAAACTCAATCGATTTGTATACTTAGGAATGTTTAAAACTGTATAAGACTTATCTTGAATAATTTGAATAAGCTTTAAGTTGTGTTATATATATATAGTTCGATCGAACTAAACACACGCATTATACAGTTAGTTCGTTTGGTTCGTTGTAATCAACGAATTAGTCTTTGGAACGCAATCAATGAGCAAAAGACAAAACTAAGCTTCAATTAATTAGCTATTCATTCAATTCAGCTACATTTTACAACTGCAACTCGATTTTCATATTAAAATCGATTAAAATCGATTATTGCAGCATTGTCTATATAATTGAACTTTATTGTTATGAATATCTTTTTGCTGTGTTAACTTTTAACAGCCTCATTTTACTTATTCCCCTTTTTCGATATAAGCCAAAGAAAGAAACTATCCAATTTAGATCCAGTAAATCCCAAGTATCACTTTTTGTATAACTACTTTTTACTATACTACAACGTTAAAAGAGTATTATAACTTTTAGACCTTCCATAATCACAGCACATATTTAAAAGATACTTTTACTCGTTTGTTTTTTGTACTCGTTTAGAGATTCTAAAATGATTGATCAACAAAAATCTAGACAAAGAGAGCATGTAAATATATATATATATAGTTAAATGTATTTCGAAACTTAAAAAGCTTAAGCTAAAATCTACTGGTTATAGCTAAATGTTAAGCGTTAAAAAAAACTAGTCATTGATGTAAAATTGTTCGATAAGCTAACTAAACTAACGAGTATGAACTCGTTACAAACGTTACTCGCTGAAATTGACTCGCCATATTTTGTTAATGTTATATTTAATGTCTCAATTCGATTTGCCTTGCAGCTCTCGCAAAATCAAGCGACAGCACAAAATGGTACAAATTCCCACGGCAGTAAAGTGGCCAGCTCGACGGGTGGTGGCGCTGGAGCAGGATCAGGAGCAGGATCAGGAGCAGGAGGTGGTGCAGCTGCTGGCAAAACGGAGAGCAACAATGGTGTCACTTCTCTGGCTCAGGTCTCAAAGCAAGTGGTGCCTGGACCAACATCCGCTAGTCATGTGGTTATCGACGAGAAGAAGAACAAGAAAAAGGGATGCTGTGTGGTGCAATAAAAATCAATCAGAGACAAAAACCAATAACAACAACAGCAACAACAACTACACAAACAACAAGCAGAGCAAGCAAAACCGACGAGAGACAGACGAAACACCGAAAAAAGAGAGAGAGAGAGACGAAGAAATGTGGAGCCTGAAAATTAATGATTGAACGAAAGAAACAAAACAATTTGGTGGGGGGGGGGGGGGGGTATGAGCTTTTATTAGCTTTTGTATTTGGTGGAACGTATCATATTTAATGTTTAACGCTAACTTTTTGAGGGGGGGAAAACAAAAAAACCGAAGCTGTTGATATTTGCAAAAAAAAAAGAACAATGCTGTTGTATTGAAACAAACGCTTGCTTTAAAGAAAACAAAAGAAAACGAAACAAACAAACACACACACACACACACATAAAAGAGAAGATAGAAAACGCAAGCTCTCTGAACAGAACCAACAACACAAAAACAACAGCAACAAACAGTAAACAATTCAAACACATAGCTAACAGTGAGCGTAACAGCAGCTGTTAAGCAGTTAACAGTTGCTGTTGCTATTGCTATTTGCTATTGCTATTTGCTGTCTTACTCATTACCAACTCAATGCGCGCGCTATAGCTGTCGCTGTCTAACCCACGTGCAGATACAGTTGCAGTTTAAGTTTAAAAATAAATGAATAACTCTGATATATATATATGTATATGTATATATATCATATATTTATATATATATTTGTTAGTCTGGATATATATGTATATGTACATAGATATCTAAATATGTGTTTGTATGTCTGGATATATTATTATTATATTTTTTTTTTGTTTTTTTTTTGTACCTATATTCTATTAACTTTAAGCCTATTCATACTTATATGGAGCACGCTAGAAATGAACTAAATCTAGATGTCATTCATAGAAGGTCCACGTCATCGCCTTCAGATAGTAGTTATATCACCTCCGATCTATAACGGTGAACGCCTGTACCACACCTATATCGATTTCTATATACATTTCTTCTTCAATTTGATCAATTCTACGACTGGTTTTAGCTCGAGTATTATAAATAATATCCCTAATATTCCTGCCATTGAAATTTGAATTAAAGCATACATAACCGAACCTAATGTAATCGAGTTATTCTGAGATTCTAAAACAGTTAAAGCTAATCTTACGCTATGACCAAACAATATATATTTGTGTTATGGCATTACCAAACAATAAAAGTTTGGATATCCAATATAGCAAGGTTAAAATCCGTCTCTGGTTTTTCATCGTTCTTAAAACTCTTTTATTCTTCTTTAATCGTTGTCGCCAATCTTTCTTCCAATTTCAGTAGTCGGGGTGAAGGTGAAGGGGTGAGGGTGAACTGGGTTCTGGATTGTGTTCTATTGTATGGAGAATTTGTAGGAATCATTGAATCGGGCATATTGGGGATTTGGATATATCTCATTCCATTTACCTTCAGTATGAATAATATGCGTCTGTCCTTTATAACCGTATATTGGCTTTTCTACCATTTAATAATCTTCTGGGTGGTACAGGCGTTCACCGTTATAGATCGGAGGTGATATAACTACTATCTGAAGGCGATGACGTGGACCTTCTTTGAATGACATCTAGATTTAGTTCATTTCTAGCGTGCGCCATATAAGTATGACTAGGCTTAAAGTTAATATATATATATATCTATCTATCTACATATGAATACATGTATTTTCCTCCATACATATATATGTATAAATATATATATTTTTTTTTTTTTTGTAATGTGAATCGACTTTTTTATACACACATACAAACATACATACATTACATATATAAACATATATATATATATTTTTTTTTTTCGTACTTGTAAAACTAGTGCAGCTTTTTAAAGAGTATTTAAAAAGTCGATATAGAAAATAAAAACAAACAAACACACACAATGAAACAGAAATAAGAACAGTTTTTGCCTGCATGCATAATGAAAAAAAAAAAACAAACAAACAAAAAACAAAATATATTTATTTTTTATTTATATGACGATGAAAGTAATGAAATTAAATTGAATGTTAAAACCTTAAACAAAATATACAAACAAATAAAAAACAAAACAAATACACATACACATACGCAAACATATACAATTATATTTGTACCTACACCCTTCCACACACACACACACACATATACTGAAAGTACACAGCGAAAGAGAGTAAATGAAAAGCTTGGATTGGAAGATCGAAAACGTTTGTCCAGCCCAAATACCCAGTTGAACTTTCACGCATGAAATACGCACAGAATTAAGCATGCTTCTTTTGGCACACGATATACATATATATATAGTGTGATTTTCTTGTTGAGTTCGAAAAAGAAATGTTGTTAAGCTTAAGTTCTTATCAACTATAAAAAGAAGTTTCTAGGGGTTTTTTTTTTTTTGTATGGCCAGTTTTTTCAAGGTGCTGGGTATTGCAAATGTGGATCCTAAGCTTTATTTACGTTGAACTTGAATACATATATACAAATTGGTTGTGTGTGTGTATATATTTAACATCCACCCACCCACACATACACAGATACATACATACATACACTGCAGCCTAGTGAAATTTGTGCGTATGCAAAATATATAGAAAGCTAAACCAAATAGATAAAAGAGAACACCGAAATGGACCGCCACACACACACACACACACACATATATACAGTAATACACACACTTACATACATACAGCCTAAGCATTAAAGTGCTGCATTTGATAAATGTAATAATATTATTAAACAAACAAACAAACAAACAAAAAATTAAAAGTAAATAAAAAAATAATAATAATTAAAAACAAAAGATTTAATATGTTTAATAGCAAGAGCCCCGATATATGTGCTAATTCAAATTCGAGCAAAATATACATCAATTAACAAATTAAAAACAAAACGCAAACGCAAATCAGCAAGCAAAATCAGTGAATTAAATTTAATAAAATAATAATATTACAAAAAAAATAAATGCAACAAGAAATCAATATTTAATATTGTATATTTCCGATTCCAAAAGCAAAACAAATGTTAAGTTATTGTATAAATCCTAAATAAAAAACAAATGAAAACATTAAAAAAAAAACAAAAACGAAAATAAAAAAAAAAATAAACTAAAAATGCAATAAATATTTTAATTAAATTTTTCTAAGCTTGCTTTTGAGCGCTCACGACAAAAGGCGATGACAAAAACTGCAGCATACTTTCAGGCCCGCTTGAAAAGTACATCGAATGTCTCTTGAACGTGCTTAGTACCCGAATGGAATGCATTTGCTGAGCTTCTTCCGCATTGTCAAAAATGGCAGGGAGGCAGAATCACAGAATCATAGAAAAATCACTACGCATTAACCTTTCACCTTTTTGCACAATCAATTCAATTAGATAATCAAATGCAAATAAATCGCTGCCAGCAATTAACAAGCAACCGCAAACACAAACATAATTTATTTGATTAATCTTTTTTTTCTTCTTCTTTGCGGTGTTCATAAATTCAAACAATTGCTTTGACGAAGCTTGTGTGCTCTTTAACAAATGTTGCGCGCTTGAGTGGAAGGAGATAAAACAAGGGAATTTTATGAAGTGAATGGGAATTTTTTCGCTCTTGGTCCATTTTTGGTTGGGAAATTGCCAGGAAAAGATGAGAGCAATTGGACAGAATGGAATATTCTAACTGTAAATAAGACTTGGAAAAAGAGATAAAATGCATACACACGAACATACATATACGTATATAACCTTACACCGTTAACGACTTAAATGACTTTAAATCGATCTTTTGTGTTGTTGTTATGTTGAATACACTACAAATAATGTTCTAAGGTGGGCAGTTTTGTGATGCTAACAGAAACAAATAAAACAAACAAACGGAAAACAAAAATACTTTCAAGTAATTTAAATTTATGGCTGACAGTTTTGTTTTTTTTGGTGTTGCGCGATTTACGATTTAATTTATGAACTTAAGTCGTTAGGAAATTTTTTTTTTTAACAATTTATCTGGATTTGATATCGCTATATTTGATTTTGTATTTTATTAGTTTTACCATTAGGATTACTTATGTTAAATTAATTGGCAGAGCAGCTGTCAACTTTTTAATTGCTCCACCTAAACAGCAGTCGGAAATACCGATTCGAAACGCGATTTATTCGCGATTTATACGAAAATAAAAGCAATATACACACACACACGCACACATAATCAAAATGATGTATTACTCATAAGGTGATGCGGTTCCAAGTGGAGAGCGGCAAATAAGTGTTTTAAAATTTAAATAACTATCGAACTATCTATCTGTCTATCTATCTGGATATGTACAAATGTATCTGACTGTGTTGCTTCTAATGGGCAAACTTGTTTCGCCATTCCTAATGACACATCACACAGTGACTACAAAAAGACTTCGCACTGAAACGGATGTTATTGCTATATTACAAAAGAAAGGGTGTAGTAAAGTTGCAGTAAAGCATTATTGCATCGAAACGTGTTTTGAGTTTTGTTTTTTTTTACATTTTCCCATTATGCAAATCGAGAAAAAATATGAATGTTAATGCAGCTGTTAACTTTTGCCAGTCACTGTGCCACCTGCCGCACCTTAATGAACCTAATTTGCTAGCGCGCCTTTTTCGTGCAGCTGCAAACTATGATACACAACAACAACAAAAACTCTCAACTTCCAAGCAAGAACAACATACAACATCAATTGATTAACTGCATAAAGAAATCAACAACAACTCTGCAACACTCTGCGGTAATATCTGTAAGCCCAGCACCAAAAAACAATTGAGCGTGTAAGCACACACTCACATGCATAGCAGTATGTAAATGAGAGACAGAAACACACACACACACACACACACAAAAAAAAACACCACAATCGACTGGAAGCTGCGCATGCGACACACGCGTTGCTCGGCTACAAAAAAGAAAAAACAAAAACTGACACGCTCTTATCTCGTATGTTAATGCACACGCGCACGCTAAAAACAAAAACAAAACAAAAAGAGCGAGCTAATTTATATTTGCGCATGTCTGCCTAACTAACTGACGAACTAACTGTAACCAGCCCCAGGCGGTTGTTGTTGTTGTTGTTGTCAACGGCGCGCACGCGCTGCTGCTGCTAATACTCTCAATGGAATGGATCTGTGTGTGTGTGTGTGTGTGTGTGTGTGTGCTTTTGGAGTCACTCTGTCTGGCACTGTAAAACCTTTTGGGAAGTGGAGCAAGTGTTTTTGAGTTGTGGACGATGTTTTCCATTGATTGAGTTGAGTCTGATTTGTGTTTCTGTGATGTTTTACAAGGTCGACGAGCAGTTAATAGTTGTTGTTGTTGTTGTTCTTGTTGTTCGTTCGTTCACTCGTTCGCTCTTTTTGAAGCGTAACAAATGGCTTAGTTTTGAATGTTTTAATATTGACATAAGCTCAGCGAATGGCATTGATTTAAACTAAATGCTTCTTCTTTTTTATTTTTATTGATGATTGAGTGATTAATGCAATGCAATATTTGTGCAGATTTTGCACTTGACATATTTTTGATGTATGCACTGATTGAATCATGTTTAAAAGTTTCTAATAGCTGAATTTTAAGTTTAAGCATTGTCTTACCTATGAATATTTTTTTGTGTTGCTTTTGGTTTTGGTTTCTTTTTAATGTATTATTTTAAATGCCGATTCTCTTTTCTTTTTTTTTTGCTTATCAAACTTATCGAGCTAAGAAACAAGCTTGGAAATTTTCATTTTTCATTTCTTTTGCATTCAACTTGTAAACTACATGGCGTATGCGTAATCTTTTGCATTAATATATTTGAACTTAAAGTAAGAACTCTTTACAAAACCACAACGAACTGAATTTAAGCACTTTTATGCCTACTTTTATTCTATTAAAAAATATTTCAATTAATTTTACAGAAACAAAATAAAAAACTTTAACGATCATTTTTGTTGTCGTTTCTCCGATGTTTATTTATTTAGTTTTTTTATCAGTTTGTTTTTGCCACAACATTAAAAATTAACGCTTAAAACGCGACTGTTTATGCTCTTATCTTTTCAATCTCTTCAAAAGATATGCCAGTGAAATAAAAATTGAAAAATTCATCAATTCTTAATCTACAATTTGATTCCTGCGTAAACAACATAATTTTTGTTGTTTTTGCCTAACTTTTTTTTTTTTTTTTTGAAATTTATTCTTTTTATTATTGTAAACAAAAGTTTTCTACGCAGTTCTAATTCGAATATATATCTACCTTGAAACGCATTTTAAAGCAGTTTCTGACCTGATTCAATTTTTCCACACAATTCTCATTTCGAATATAATATTCGATTTCGATATGCTAAAATTTGTATACACATAAAGCTTTTCAAGTTTTCAATATCATAAATTAGAGAGATAACAATAATAAAAAACAAAAACAAAAAATTAAACAAATTAAGCATTAAAACAACTTTTAAGTTGCTTTAAAAAAGATTTTTTAGTTAGTATTTTTTTTTTTTTGAAATTTTTTAGAGTATAACTTTGTCGATCTCGAATTGATAATTAATTGATAAGGCAATTTGCAATTTTTATAGCGTGTTAATTTGAGTTGACAAATCGGCAAGATAGATATATATATATATTTTTGTTGTTGCCACTCCCTAAAAATGAGAAAACTGATTAGTTGAGATCACATATTGGTGAAGTAATCGTTTTATGAACTGGTTCGCCCATTTTTAATAGCAAAAAAAAAACATATATATATATATATATATATATAGAAATAGAAATAGAAACAGAATGGATGCCTAGTTAGTAAATCCACCTACCCAGCGAAATCCAAAAAAAAAAAATATATACATATATATTTATATATTTTTAATAAGCCAAGTTTTTGGGGTAAAAGCCAAACGTGTTTAGCTTTCTATTTGGCTTATGCAAATATCGAATTTGGTTATTTATTTGTAAGCCATTATTAAAAACGAAACGAAACGAAACGACAAAAAAAAAACAAAAAAAACAAAATGTGTGCATAAAAAGCGCCATAAAAAGGAGCAAAAAATCGAAAGAAAAAAATCGAGAAAAATCGAGAAAAAAAAAAGAAGTTGATATGCATAACCGGTCAAAGAAGACCACAGCAAAGAACCAGAACCAGAACCAGAACCGATACCGATACCCAACACAAGCTAAAGGAAAAGAAAAAAAAAAAAAACTAAAACCTGATTCCAATTCGGATTCAGTTTCGTGAATTCACGGATTTTGTTTCGATTTGTTTCGTTTCGTTTGTTGTTGTTGTTGTTGTTGTTGTCCATCTCGCTTGTTTTGTCAAATTTAATAATCTCTAACCGCCCTGTTGTATATTTATATATACTATATATATATATATATATGTATATTGGTGTTGCCTAGCGTGTATTTCCTTAAGCTGACTTAAGACAGGTGGAAGATATTGATTATGTTTTAATAGCTGACTTCAACTATACCCCAAACTATAATTAAACATTAATTTCAACTTTGTTCGAAAGCTCATTAAAGCTTTAACATTGCACAGGACATTTATTGTTTATCGAATCGGTTTTTCAACATAAATTTCTCAACTTTTGAAACCTTTTTTTTGATTGCAAAGCACATTAAAGTTGAGTGAAAGCTGCAAAAGCTTTTGAAAGCTCTCTCTTTGTTTTGAAAGCTTTCACAAGACGCTTTTCAAAATCACATTTCACTAAGCAACAATTGAATTAAAATTTTAGGTTTTTCCTCACCAACGATCGGATATACCCTTGAAAAGGAGCTTTCGTGATGTGTGGGTATGCCAATTATATAGCCCGTTTAGCCCGTTATTTATGCCCTAAAAACTGTTGACAAAAGCGATAGAACAACCAACAACAACAACAACAACAATGTGGCCCGTTTGGTTTAATTTTGAATATTTTATCTCCGTCGAACCAAAAAAAAATGGTCAAGAAGAAGCAAAAGAATACACGTATATATATATATGTGTGTGTGTGTGTGGGAAGTAAGGGTAGGGGAATATTGGGGGGGGCCATAAAGTATCAGTTGTTATTATAATTTAAATTAATAAGCAACAAAATGCTCCAAATCTGACAGCTAAAAAGCCAGCTTTAAGACGGGAGCTGGCAAAGAATTAGAGAATTGCTTATTGCTTATTGCTTATTATAGCTGTTGTTGTTGTATTCGAAAGCTGCTCTTCAAATCTCAAGTAAAACATATACACACACACACACACACACACATATATATATATATATATATATGACTTTTGCGAACTTGTTTTCATTAAATTTTTTAACAACATATTTATTTCATAAAAAATTTCAAGAAAATAATAATAAATTGAACTTTTATCAAATGGTTTTGATTTGGTTTTTATCGAAAAGTTCAGATAAGTTAAGTTAAGTTATGGTTGCGTTTTTAATAAGTTTAGATTTGAGTTACTTAGCTAAGAATAACTAGAATTTAGTTGAATGTTTCTTTCACTTGAAGATTTTGTTATCTTTGTTATCGATTGCAAGCTAAGAATTTAAGTTAAGTTAAGTTAAGATTTTGAATGGCAGTTTCTACAAACAAGTAGCAAAAATCCAAAAAAAAAACGTTAACAACTTAAAGAAGCTTATATTATTATTAAATAGAATGCTTAAAGCTTCTCACTAACATTTTCTTTTTTCTCCAAATGTTCATGAAAGGAAGAAGCACTAAGACTTGGAAAAAGCCAGAAAGGAAGCTAAACAAACTTAAGCATCTCCTTCTCTCTTTCTCTCTCTCTCTCTCTCTTTTCTCTCTCTTTTCTCTCTCTGAAAGGAAGCTAAACAAACTTAAGCATCTCCTTCTCTCTCTCTCTCTCTCTCTTTTCTCTCTCTCTGTTTGGTACTCTCTTTTTGGTATTTGCCTAATAAAAGTCAGAAAGGAAGCTAAACAAACTTAAGCATCTCCTTCTTTATCTCTCTTTCTTTCTCTCTCTCTCTCTCTCTCTTTTCTCTCTTATTTCTCTCTCTCTTTTCTCTCTCTTTTCTCTCTCTCTTTTCTCTCTCTTTTCTCTCTCTGAAAAGAAGCTAAACAAACTTAAGCATCTCCTTCTCTCTATCTCTCTCTCTCTCTCACACTCTCTCTCACTCTCTTTTCTCTCTCTGTTTGGTACTCTCTTTTTGGTATTTGCTTAATAAAAGTCAGAAAGGAAGCTAAACAAACTTAAGCATCTCTTTCTCTATCTCTCTCTCTCTCTCTCTCTCTCTCTCTCTCTCTCTCTCTCTCTCTCTTTTCTCTCTCTGTTTGGTACTCTCCTTTTGGTATTTGCCTAATAAATGTCAGAAAGGAAGCTAAACAAACTTAAGCATCTCCTTCTTTATCTCTCTTTCTTTCTCTCTCTGTCTCTGTCTCTGTCTGTGTCTCTGTCTGAAATGCAACACTGTTTGGTAATCAAAGCAAGAAGCTTTTATGTTCTTAGTGTTCTTAGTCATGGCTTACAAATATAGCGCATGATTCCATGCCACAAATCATCAACGTATTTGGAACTTTACATCATTTTACACACACACACACACAAATAGCTTTCAAAGCAACCAAAAGAAAGACAGAGAGGGCGAGAGAGCGAGAGAGAGAGAGAGAGATGGGTTTAGATTGTATGTTAAGTAAATTGCGAGTTGATTTCTTGGAAATCTTGTTTGCTTCATAATTGCTAATTTATCGATCCGCGCTTCTTAATTGCCTTCTTTATTATCTATCCAAAGACAATAACAAAATGTATACATATATATATTTACAAAAACAGCAAATACAACAGCAACAACAACAACAAAACTCATTTCGAATTCGGCGCATTTCAAAAGGCAAATGCGTAACAAGTTGTTGTTGTTGTTGTTGTTGATATTTCTTTGAAACAGATCTGTTAATATGCTTGAAGGAATTAACACGAAATGAAATATATATATATATATATATATATAAGAAACAATTTCTTTTCGACAGCAAAGCAAAGCCGCTAAATGCAAATTGACTGAAAACAGAGCAATAATTGTTATGCTATCGATAATGTATCGATATTTGCATAAAGCACAAACAAAGCGCACAGACTTTTACTATTTGCGATAATGGTAATGCTAATGCTAATGCTAATGCTAATGACTCAGCGACAGTCTCAACATGTTGGAGAGTTATTGGGAAGGGAATTTTTGTTTTTGTTTTGGTTTTTTGGTTTTTTGTTTTTGACATTTCCTAGAATTGTGAATTTATGGATTTGTTTTCCATTAAATCAGCTAGATTTTTTTTGAAGTCGAATAACATTTATTTACATATTCAATAAGATTTGTATGATAATTAAAATCCGTTCTGTTCAACTTCGTCTTTACAATATTTTTTATTACAATTTATCAAAAAGTACTTAAGCACAAGAACAAGAACAAGATATTGAACATATATATGTATATATGTATATATGCGATTGGAATGATGATCATTTTAATGCTCGTTTATGCTTAATAAACCAAAACGAATTCAGCTTGATTGGCATTCATATTTGAAGAATCAAAAAAAAAAAAAAAAAATATATGTTGATCAGGTTTCTTTATAGATTGAAGACATGAACATTTATGATGGTTTCGGATGGATGGAGAAACTAATGAAAACGTTAAGCGTTTTCAGCAGCTTGTCAAAAGATTTGCTGTAGATTTGCATCGAATGCGATGTTCTTCATCATCATCATCATCATCTTGATCATGATCATCATGATGATCATCATTTGATGGTGATGGCTTTTGCCTTGGATTTGGATAGTTTCTCGTTTCGTTTCGTTTCGTTATGCATAACACACACACCGAAAATCATTTAAACGCCCCAAAAAACAAAACTTGGAAAAAAAAAACATAAACACACATCAAATCTTTTCCAAAGTCCAAAAACTAATTTATATGACACGTCTAACTGACAGTTGCGGAGTGATGTCTTCTTTAAAGAAGAAGTAGAAGAAGAAGAACCAGAGAACGAACTTTGGTTTTTGGAAACGAGTTTTGTTTTTTTGTTATTGTTATTGTTAATAATCGTTGAGGGTTTTTTGTTTAGCCATTCTTTTGATATGATGGAAATCGGTTTTTGTGCATAAAGCTCGATGTTGGACTAATGATAACTATTTTGAATAAGCTCAAAATCATCTCAAAATCGTTTTCCCATACAATTATGGCAACAATCCAAAAAAATAAATCAACATAAATCATTAAGCAACCAGGAACCGAAACCGAATCGAACTTTTGATAGTTTTTTAAAAAGGTTTTTAATCATTATCCAACCAAAAGTATTGACTTCTGACTTGCTTTCAAAAATTCCCCAGTTTTTTTTTGTATTTTTGGTTGTTTTATTATTCTGTCGACTGAAAGATCTGCATTCGAAATGAGGCTCAGCTCAGTTTGTTTGATAAATGTGATAAGGCCCCCAAAAACGGAACGACTAATTAACCGAAGGTTAAATCAACAGTCGATCAGTGTACATTAACATAACGAACTCTCGAATGTCTGTGCGTGTGCGTGTGCGTGTACGTGTGAGTTTACGTGTGCGTGCGTGTGTGATGTCGGGGAAATATTCTCTTAAGAACAGAAGGCACAAAATGCGTTCCCATTATTCTCGTAATATTGGATAAGCTTAAGATCATATCGAATTCGGATATCATTGAGTGAGTGTGTGTGTTGCGGGGGGTGGGAAGAGAACAAATTTCAACTCTTCAACTCTTAAACAGGTCTTCGAAAAAAAAAAAAATGGACGAACGAACGATACGAACAAATGTCTCGCATATATTAACGCTTAAACTTCCATGCATGTTTTAAGAAAAAAATAAAAAAAAATTTAATGCTAGGCAAAAAAGACAAGAAGAAATATATTTATATCGTATATAACGTTTTGTATGTATACACACACACACACACACACTCGCACTCAATAAAAATCATTAAACTTAAACGCGTATGCTAATTTGATGATGGCGGTTTTCTAATTTGTTGTTTTCAACAAAACATACACACACACACACACACACACACAAACACACACGCATGCAAAAATACACCCTAGCTGCCCAGCAAACCCGATCGCCCTACAATGAGTTGAGACGAAAAAAGCGATAAGGCCAAATGACCAAAAGCCCAAAAACAGTTACAACGTTTTTTATTTATATATATATATATATATATATATATATATATATATGTATATTTGCAGAGCTTGGAAACTAAACTAAGCGAAAATCAACTAAATCTGCCCTAACAACCCAGCAACCTAAAATATTGATTCAAATTAACTCAAAGTTTTCAGTTAAAACCGAGATGTACGCCATGGCGATACCCTGTTGTATTGCAAATGCATTTTATTTGATGATTTAACTGAGTTTTTTTTGTTTTTTTGCTTGTTAAATCAAGTTATAGAGCTTTATTAGTATTGGCAATATATAAGATTTTGTATGCTAAAACTTTGACTCGGGCTAACTCTTTTGTCTCCTCGTGCGAGTAACCAAATCATCCATCTCAACTAATACATATTTACAAGGTATATCAAACACACGCAACGCGCGCGTTGACAACTTGCGCTTCGTCGTCGATGTGTTCGCAATGTCCGCATCGGTTCGTTGTCCGGTTCGGTTGGATCTTCTTGTTGTTGTTCTTTTTTTGTGCTCTTCGTCTTGTGCTTCTTGTTGTTCGTTCGATGCTGCGACGCCGGCAGCGTTTTGTTGGTGGGCTGGCATTATCAAAAGACGATATATAAGGAAACAAGAAGTGTCAGCGTTTGTATTTATTTGTTAGAACCTGTGCACAACGCACCTCTTGCTGCGAGTCTCAACAGTTCCAACTTGCAGTTCGGCCTCATCACTCACAAACACTGGGATACCTTGTTTTTTTTTTTGCTCAACTCACGCAAAAAAACCCACTAAAACACAAACACACACACGCGCACAAAAACATGAAGAGTTTTGTAAGTTGAAAAGAGTAGAAAAAAATAAAATAAAAATAACTAAAATAACAACTAAGTGACAAGTGAAACAAACTGATACTCATAAAAAAAAATCCTTGTGATAAAATAAATAAATATTTTTTTTTGTTAGTGTTATTTCTTAGAAACTAAATTTATGAACGTGTTCAAAGTGCACAAAGTGTTTTTTGCCTTTTTTTTCTCTCTAAACATAAGACAGAAATAGTTGAAAGTGTTGTCAAAAAAGTGTTTTTTAGCATATATACACAAAAGAATCCTTTTTAGTACATATAAAACAAAAACCAAATTTTGTATATGATATTTTTTAGCCGGCTCAATTTAAACATTGTTTTTTTTTTGGCAAATTAACACGTTTTAATTGCACTCGCTAATTAGCTTCATTCACAATTCTTCACTGGAAAAAATTCCAATTCCACTCATGCATTGATAGGCGAGCAAGCGAAAAGAGAGCGAAAGGACTTTTCAACTTCCAGGCACATAATTTCCCTCATAAATTTCCTTTTCACTCCGCTCGCGCTCTATAACTGTAAACAACAAAAAGCAAAAAGCAACTCGACAAATTATAAGCACTTAAGACTTGAGAGCAACTCTTGATACGACACCAACTGAGATCAAATAAATCATAGCGCATTAGCGACAGCAGCAACATCAACAACAAAACAAAAGCAATCAAGACGCGCGAGACTTGGTGGCGGCATTTAAGGCAGCGTTTAAATACGCTAATAAATCGCCAGAAAAACGCACGCGCGCAAATCGCAACTTTGATTTATTGCTGCTGTTATTGTTTTTATAGCATTTTTATAGCCGCAATAAAAAGAAAAAAGTTCAGAGAAGAGATTAAGGCAGACAACTTGTGTGACACTTGGCACAGATTATCGATTGATCGTTAAAGATAATAAAAATATGTTGAAAATCCAAAAATCCAAAAAAAAAAAGGAGAGAACATGAGAAAATTACCATATTTGTTCTGTTATTAACTTGTTTTGGCTGTTAAGTGGCAGCATCGTTTATGGCTTGTCGTGAACATAAACATACTAATACTTATTCTTATTAATTTTGGTTTCTGTTATTATTGTTTTTGGTTTTTAGCTGATTTTGTGCTTTGTGGCGCTGGCCTGTGCCGATGTCAAGCATCTGACAGATCGCAATCTAGATCTGTTCAAATACAATCCCAGCGATGTGTATACCCTGCCCGAGGACATCGATGACGATAAGCCAGCTGTGCAGTTCAGCGGTGATGTGATGAAGGCCAAAACTGAGGAGCTACAGAACTACAACTCTGGCAAAAAGTTCAAACTGTCGTAAGTACAAAGAGAACAAACAAAAACATAAACTTAAGCGAGGAGAACTAAGAACTAAGAGAACTTAACCGTTCTAAGTGAAATATATCCTACAAAGAGAACAAAAGAACCTTAAGCTAAGAGAGTTTAGGATGAGAGAGATGAAGAGAGCCAATAAATAACTGTTAAATGTATTTGGCTCCATTTGAACTTATCGATCAATTTACACAACTTGTTAAGTTAAGAGAAGAGAGCCTATGAATAATAAATGTAAAGTGTGTGTTTTAGCTCCATTTGAACTTTGATTAATGAACTTATCGATTAATTAACATTAATTTTCACAGTTTGAAGACCCAGAACGGCATTGAGGTGAACAGCGTTGGCAAATTGAAGGACGATAAGACCTTTGTGGTTAGTGGCTCGTATTCGTTTACCGGTGCCGATGGCAAACGGTATAAGACCCGCTATACAGCTGATGAGTTCGGTTATCATCCCAAAACTGAGCTGGATCTTGATATACCCGAGTAAGTGACAACAATGCTCATGATGCTAAAGTCTCTCTCTCTCTCTAAACTAAATATAATCTTTGTCAATATTTTAGGCCACAACATTTGGCAACTGCCAACCAGAGGCAAACAGTAGATCCCAGCAGCCTGTTGGGCAACAAGAATCGTTTCCAGTTCCTGCAGCAGAACCTAAATCTGGAACAGGGTGGTCCACTGCGCGGCAGCGGACAAAGTGGTGATGACTACAGCTACAGTGCACCCAGTGCTAGTTTGTATGGCAGTGGAGCGGGTGGAGCTTCGAGTGCTGCCTATGGAAATGGACTTGGCAACGGTTTCGGTGCCGGTTCCGGTAATCCCTTCGGACCAGGTAGCTCATCCTTCGGTGACTCACATGGCAATGGTTATGATTATGCGCCACCAGCAGAACCATCTCGCCTATATCTGCCCACGGCATAAGTGAGCCGATACCCACCCCCCACACCACTGAACGCGCCCCCTTCCGCTCCTATCTCCAACACCCACCCGCCCAAAAACAAAAAACAATCCTTGTATTTAGTTTTTAAGTGAAACTCCCCAACAGGCAATTTATTTTATTATATATTATTATATATATATATATATATGTATGAGTAATTTTTTTTTTTTTTATCATCTTTTAGTGTTATATGTATACATAAATATGCAGCAAATAGTATGTCCCCTTTAAAACATATAGATAAATACCGCCCCTTCCCTAGTTCCCCCAACACAAACCAACACAAACAAAAAACAAAAAACACAAACACATGCCAGTCAAGATATGAAAACGATATAATTGAATATGACAATGAATCGATATATGAATATATATATGTATATACACTGAGTGATATTAGTAGTAAATAAAATGGCTAAACTAAATTTTAGTTTGTTTTTGTACCACTTGCACGGGTATGGTTGGAGTATTGACTAGATTTTAGCAAGCAAAAAAGTGTAGCATGCTTTTAAGATCGTTACGAAAATAACCTTACAGCAGAAAAATTCAAGGATTATATATAACACGCGTATGATTCTTGATTATCAAACGGCTCATGTTACTGGATTCTCAAGCATCGCCTCGATGCGTTCTTTAGCTGTTGTAAAGGCAGCCATAACTTCTTCGAGTGTTTTGGTCATTCCTTCTCTCGATTTTGCCTTAATATAACTTTTATCCTCATAACTATCATCGACGTCGCTCAGATCTGTCTTCAACCGATAGCCAAACTCAGTCTCTCGCTGTGTCAGCTTTCGCATACTAAATACCAATCTGCCCGTTGTGACCATCGCCTGTGTCCGATCCTCCTCCAAGCGAGTGTGCACCAAATTCTCACGCACTTGCTTCGGATTGAAGTAGTTCACAAAGTCAAACAGTACTCGACCGCCAATGAAGTAGCGATTCAGTGCATCCAGCCAGTTGCCAGCGGGACGAGCGCATTGCAGTTGCAATCCTTTGATGACGAAAGTCGACAGTGGCGCCAGCAAAGAGCACGCAAAGTGAGCGTAACCCTCACAACGTTCCCGCTGCCAGCTGTCCACGCTGATCACCTCGAAGTAGATGTGCATCTGATGATGCAGCTCGAGTAGTTCCTCATTACAGAGTAGCGATAGTTGCCAGCAGTGGCCCAGGAGGGCTACTTGCGCTGCGCCGCCTGCCACACAGGTGAATGTGGCGCCACGCAGTGGAAATCCATCGGATGGATTCACAGCCTCCAGTTGCGTATGCCTTGGCGGTTGCATATAGTAGCGAACGTGTATGTTGGGGTATTCAAAGTGTTGTGCCTCCCGCAGCTCCATTAGGAGGGTGACGCGTCGCATGCGCTTTCGAGGTGGGGCAAAGTTCAACATGCGACGCATCTCAGCGTTCTCCAAGCGTTGCTGCTTAAAGTGCTCCAACACCTCCAGCGATGTGGCACCTGCAGGTGGCATGGTCAAAAGTGTCGGCACAATCGGAGGATAGGGTTTGATTATTGTTACCTCCTCGACTGCTCTCAGAGGTGTTAGATTCTCGAAGCCATATGAGTAGAGTTGCCGGCAATCGTTATCGATTTCCACCACATAATCCATGTCCTCGGCACTGCAATTGAAGTCCGGATAGACATACAGCAAGCCCTCTGTCGGCCGGTAGCACAAGCTCAGCAACAAGGTCACACGCTGCAGCTGAGCATACACATACATTAGCTGACAGCCCTCCGCAAGCAGCGCCCGTGCGCCAGGTGGCAGCTGTGCGTCCTCCATTAGCTCCAGATCCGCAGTGATCAGCGTGTAGATGAGACAGGTGCGCGCCGTGAAGTTGGGATCCTCGTCGCAAGGTGGCGTTATGGATTTCTGAATGGATTCTTTGCAGCGTCGCAATTTGCGTTGACGCTGATGCAACAATTTCCTGCGCGCCTCCACGCGCTCCCTTTGCTGTTGCTGGTGCTGCAGCTGGAGTGTGTGTTGTGTCCACCGATGATAGCGTCGCTGCAACTGTGTGTGGCACTTGCTGGCATCCGCATAATGTTGCAAGTCGGCGCGACTGAAGTGCTTCTGTTGCCAGCCAATGCACATTTGGGCCGTTGCGCCATTGCACAGCTCCCGATTCCATGTGTGAAACTCATCCACAACTGGTGGCTCCACGCTCTGCGTTTGCTGTGACTGCTCGGAGAGTTGTGACTGCTGGGTGGATGAGCTGTTGGTTAAGCTGGCATTGCGACTGCGAGCGGAGCTGTTGCTGGGTGTGTAATAGGTGTAATAGCTGAAATAATTGTTGCCACTCTGGTCCTCGTACGGCAGAAAGATGAAACATTCAACGCTGTTGTTTGGAGTATTCTCCGGGCATGGATTGGGACTTAGGTTTGTAGCGCCGGGATATTCAAATTTTGGCACTGGCAGCCATTGGCACATATGGCGCAATTTGATTTGCAATTGAAATTCGTTGATATTGCCGTCTACGCGATAAATGCCTGTGCGTTTGGGTACGCTACTTTTTAACATTTTGTCGCAATAAGTATTTTCATTTAGCTTTGTTTGTTTAGTTTTTATTTGATTTATTTCTCGTATTTGTCGTTATGACAACGATAATAACAGCTCGACTTATCGATTACGCTGACAAACGTCCAAAAAATGGTATTTTCTGTTAGTAACTGGTCTGCTTTTATTTGCGCGCGCAAAGCCTAATTTTGAATTGTTGTTCGCTTTTAAGTTTCTTAAGGTAAATGCACATACTCCTGCCTTGTGAATATGTATAAATAAATACTATTATTGCCAGCGGAGTAATTAAAGGTGTGTTTGATTTGCTGTTCAAGTGCTTATTTTCAAACTGCCTTAAAAATACCAATAGCATTCGTATTTTTTTGTGGTATTATTGTGAGCAGGCAAAGGGCTGCCAACTAGTGTCACAGTATGCGCGCGCTCTTTCGAGTGTGTCTATTGCGTGTGAGTGTATGTGTGTGTGTGTGTGTGTGCTGATTGGTAATAAGCTTTTCCACTGCGCTTGCCTGCAGTGTTTTATCGTCAGTTGCTTTTCGCACCGTCAGTTGTTATTTTGTAGCGCTGCGTGCTGGTCGTGCATATAACGCGTTTCCCATCTATCCACACATTTAAATACACTATTTTTGTTGTGAACACATTTCTCGTTAAGTTACGGTTCGTCTTTAGCTGTTGCTGTTGATTTATTTATTTTTTTTTAGTTGTTTCTTGCATTTTGTGGCAGTAGGCAAGCGCGCGCGCGCGCATTGTAAATGTAAAAGAAAAGAAAAGCAGTTAAACAACTGCAACTGTTTAACAATAACAATTGTAATAATTGCATTATTATCATTATAATTGCTAGTTGACTGCCACTGTTCTGCTATTTATTTTTTTTTTATATAAAAAAACTATTTTAAGTGAAAGTGTTTTCTTCTTTTGATTAAATTTGTTTTGTTTTCAATTGTTTTACCGTTTCGTGTGTTCTAATTCTTGCAGCGAAACAACAACAACAATACACCATAAATCATAAGCGACAGAATGCAGCAAAAGGCCGATGAGGTGAGTACAAGAAATAGGAATAGAAAATAAGTTGAGAGATCGCAGTGTTGCGGTTCTTGTTGCTCTCTTTCTCTCTCTCTCTCTCTCTCTCTCTCCTCTGTCTGTATGTGTGTGTCCTTGGCAACATTTGTTGCTATCGCTGCTGCTGCTGCTGTTTAACAAAACGGATCCTTTGCCTTTCTTTCGCCTGCTGTGCGTTGAACTCTCTTTAAGAGCTCTCTTTTGCTATTGCTATTATTTGTGTTGTTGTTGCTGCTGCTGCTTGTTCTTGTGCCGTGACGTTCCATTGACTGATTCTGGAATATCATCCACAGCATTAACAAACGGCCTCATTGTAAACCGTTTTTTTTTTTGTTTTTGTTTCTTCTGTTTTTCTGTTGTTTGGCTTTTCATTTAAATTTATATGTTGTTTTGTGGCTCACGCGTGTTTTTTTGTTGTTAGCGTCTCTGTGTTTTTTTTTTTTTTTTATGTACTACTATTTGCACAGTTGCCGTTCAAAAAACAAAAACAAAAACCAAAAAACATCAAAATTGGATGCTATTGCTCAAAGCTCTTGGAAATTGTTTTGTTTTGCTTCTCTTTTTCGAAGCTTTAAAGTTTGCTGCTCTGCATTTTTGGCCTTAGCTTAGTTTGCTTTCATGTTTCATGGCATTGTTTATAACTTCTTCTTCTTCTTCGTCATAATTTTATATATATATATATATATATATTGTTTTTTTGTTGGCCGCAAAAGTCAAAGTCATGGCAACATTTTGTTGCTGTTGCTGTTGCTGTTATTGTTGTTGTTGCTTTCAGTGAAATTTCTTTAGCGCCGCGCTTTTTTGGGCGATTTCTTTGCCCGAAAACTTCTATTGTTTGCTTTGGCTTGTCTGCTTTTAATGCTGCCACTAATGTTTTTATAGTTGTTGTTGTTGTTGTAGTTGTTGTTGTCATATGTCAACCCCAAGATGAGCACATAAAGATCTGTATCCACAACAAGTGTGCCACAAGTGCCAAGTTCGATAAATAAACTGTCGACCCAGAAGTGGCAGCAAGCAACAAAAATGCCCTCAAAAGTACCACGACTAACCGGATACCCTGTACAGTCGATATTTGGACTGTTTCTGTGTTCCTTTAATCGTTCTCCAGTTGAAGATTTGTTGTTTCAATATACGAAAATCTATTCAGATTCCATTAAACTTGTTGCACATGTCCACATGCCACAATGCCTGCCACATGCCATTAGCATTTAAATCAACAGCTGTTTAGTGCTCTCTGTTTTTCTTCATTTACAACTCATTTAGCGCCCAGACGAAAAAACAAAAACAATCCAAGCAACAACAACAACAACATAAATTGCCTAAACCTGCCTCAGCTTCAGGCTTTAGTTTGAGCTTGAGCTGAAATTAATGTTCATGAGCCAAGTTTAAGATCGCAAGACGGAACCAACCAACATCAACAACAACAACAACAACTGTTGCCCGGTCTGGCCTGTTGTCTCAAATGTTGCATTTAGCCTTGCTGCAAGTAAAAGTCGAAAAACCTGTACTCCAACAACCTTAGGTGAGGGGTATGCAAGAAGGTGGTGGTGATGGTGGAGGAGGAGGGGGTGGGTTTTGAGGTAGTTTGATCAACAGAAGAAGATGACTGTCCGTGACCCAAATAAATTGGAATTAAAATGAAAAATGCTACAAGAATTACAAGCGAAAGAGACAACAATAGAAAGAGAGAGCAAGAGCAAGAGAGAGAGGGAGAGGGAGAGGGAGAGGGAGGGGAGAGAGGTGAGAGTGGAAGCGTAAAAGGCGGAGCTGATAAGTTATATTTGAGTCATGATGATCTTAATAATGATAATGATGATGTATTTATGAAGTATCTTAAAGATCGGCTGACAAATAACCAGAAAAAAAAATGTGTCAATTTGCATTTGAAATACTTTTTAATTTCATATTAAAAAAAAACGAATTTCAAACTTAAAGCATTTGAAAATATTATTTTGGATAAGCTTTCAAGTTATTCGCAATTTACTATAATATGAAAACTCAATCGATTATTAATTCGCGAGGCAATTTTATTTCAGTTTTTGTTTTATTTTTTTATATTACTTTTCACATTTGAAAATAATTCGCTTTTCGTTTTTTTTAGAGCTTTTACAAAATGTTTTTTTCGAAGAATTTTGCATTATTTTTACTTTCAAAAAAATATAATTATTATATATACGTCCAAGTTATGTGTTAATTTATTTAGCTTACTGCCAAGAACCAAAACGTTTTGTTGTTGTTTTTTTTTCTTATTTCTTATGAAATAACTTTTGTGAAAAAACCGGTCAGAATTTTTTATTCCTTTTTTTTTAACACATTTTTTTCTTCACGTTTTTTTTTTTTGATTATTTTTTGTCGTTCACAAAATTTCGCTTTCAGACAGCGACAAATTTGTGTTTTGCTTTTTTTCCTGTTTCATTTTTTTCTCGATGCAATTTTCGCCGCCTGCCAATTGAAAGTAAAAATGGTAAAACAAAAAAAAACAACAACAAAACCGGTCAAATGATGCATGTTAAAACCAAATGCAAATGCAGTTGGCTAATGCATTTTATCTACCCAAATTCGTAATTCGTAATTGAGGGAGATTATGAAGAAGGAAAAACCAAAAAAAGAGGAGAGAAGATAACCAAAAATCATCATAAAAGACAATAATTAAGGCTAAGCAGCCAGCTAAAAGTTAAGCATGGAAGTGTTTTGTGTTTTGTGTGTTTGTGTGTTTGAGGGTAAGGTAATGTTTAGCTTGAAAATAGAAAAAAAAACAAAACAAAAAGAAGCGCTTTGAAGATGGCAGCCAAAAAAGCCAAATATCCAAATCCAAACCCTAAAGCCATACAAAATGAAAAAAAAAAAAAAGAGTTAAAGAAGAGCCAAAGGCGTATCGGCGAGCAAAGAACTCTTGAAAAATTCAAGTGTAATTATGTCTGGAGTGGGATGCTAGAAGACCGAATAGGGAGGGTTTGGGGGAGCTAATGTTTATGAGGGAGAGGGGTTAAGGGGAACAGTCAAACAACAAACGCAAACAGGGTCGAACGAACGAACAAGAAAAAAAAAAAAAACAAATTACACAAACAAAGAAACAAACAAAAAATGAGCCAAACTTGAAAACTTGTCGCTTGGCGATCGTTGAGCGAGAGAGCGAGAGAGAGAGAGAGAGACGAGTGCATATTGGTGGAGGTGAGGGGTATGTAATGGGGAGTACAAGCTGAAAGAAGGTGGAGGTCAATGGCTGGGTCAATGACACTTGACCCCCGCAAAATGTAGCTTATGTGTGTGTGTGTGTATGTGTGTGCCAAAAAGGAGAGAAACTGGGGGAAGAATAGAAGCTCAATGTAAAAGAGAGAGATTGAGAATCTGTTTGTTGTTCTTGTTTTGGTTTTTGTTGACATGAGATGCGGAGCAAGAGACTTAAGACCAATAAAGGAAGATCTTAAAAGATGCATGAAAATGATATCTAAGATCAAGAAATTGATGCCTTGATCTTAAAAAAGATCTCAAATATCAAGTATGCTATATAAAAATTGTTAAAGTGAAATAAAAAATATTGCTAACTAGAAAGAAAAGTAAAATGAGCCCGATTCATTTCCGTCTTTAATGTGCTTCAATCGTTATACGATTTAAGATATGCCAAAACTTTCTAGGTACTCGTCATAAATAACCAATATAGAATGTGATTTTAGCTTTGTGCATAGTAAAACTCTTAGCCACATTTGTGAATCCCCCAACAAAGTTCCCCGCATTTCAGTTTACCCAATTCGACGAATCTACGCAACAAAAGTGCCGTGCAATCTTTGAGCCGAGCTGTTGAACTTCCGGTTATAATTTGAAGCAACTTTCGACTGCATTTCGATTGCACTACGATCGTTTTTGGGGCTATATGATCCGATCGTCTGGCAATGGCAGTTATATTAAACGCTTTTCAACGCATCATAAATTTCACTATTAACCGGCTACAGTTATCCAGTTAGCCAGTTAGCCAGTCAGTCTTCAGTCTTGTCAGTTCTGACAATGAAACCATTTGAAAAGTGATTTCAAAAGGTATTACGAAATCGCCAGCAACAACACAAAGAAGTGTTTTATCGTTACAATCAAAATATATATATACGCATACGATTCATTATAATAAATGATATCGTTAATTTAGCTACTTTATTTAAATGTGTGTGAAAGGGTAAGGACGGGCGGGGCGAGGGTGTGTGTGTGTGTGTGTGTGTGTGGGTTTAAAAAGTGAATGTGTTGCTATTAAATATGCATATTATGCCGTTAAACGCACATCTCTATACAATAAACGCCCAACAACAATGCAATGAAAGTCTCAACTAAACTAAACCAAACCAACAAAAAAAACACAAAGTGTTTCCTATGCAGTTGAGTAGTATTTTATGAATTGTGGCAACGCTTAACGACGATTAACCGTTGCAGCGATCAAACGAGCAAGCGAATGCAATCAATCGATCGATCGATCGACCGACTGACTGACTTCATAGTTTTATGGCTGATTTTATAATACTTAAATCAATTTAACCAACATCAACCATGTCAACTCAATCACCAAAGTGAAAGAAATCGTCATCATACATAGCTCGATTATCTCATAGATGCGATATATGGTATTTGGGTTCGGATTGGTTCATTTTTTTGTTGTTGTTGTTGTTTTTGTTTTGGGTTCGTTGTAGCCGCTTGATTGCTAGCTGGCATAATTGCCAATAAATAGTCTGCAATTAGTAAATGATTTTGATTTTGTGTAAGACCCGAACACGAACCCAAACCCAAACCCGAAACCGAACCCAAACCGAACCGTATGCTATAATTTTATGTTTCTATCTTTGTTTTTGTTTTTTTGGTTTATTGATTCACGACCTGCGATTATAAATTTGATTGACGCAATCGCTAGCAAAACTGCAGACATGACAGCCGGTAGAAAAGACAGAGAGAGAGAGAGAGAGAGAGAGAGAGAGAGAAAGAGTTTAAGACATGCCACATTGATAGACACTTTATATGATTTTAGTGATATAGAACGTGCTCTATTTGATATGATAAACTTTTTACGTAATTCTTTTGGTGAAGCTTAACAATTTCACAAACTCTCACAAATTCTCAAGATCTCTGATTCTTTCTGTGCTTGCTTGGATTTGTCAATTTTGTTAAGAACTTAGTTTTATCGATGTTTCTTTTACTTTTGCTGGATTTATGCCATATAATTGATGGGCTTTTATTTCGGAATGTGTTATTTTTGAGAAGCTTGTGAACGATTCTCCGTTTGTCTTCAATTCTTCATTGTTCGTCATTGTGATTTGATTAGTTTCGCGTGTTGATCTTTGGCTGCTTTCCATAATACTGCGAATGATCTGACAATTGAAATTGTATTGCATTGTATGCAAAAATATATATATATATATATACACTTTAAAGTCGTAGAAAGAAAAAGAAAATCTGCCTCAATTTATTATTGTTTATTGTTTCACATCTCATATGATTATCAGAATTTGCATATTAACCTTAACCCTTTGCCACACACACACACACACGAACACTCTCTCTCTTTCAATTAGTTATACTAGCTTAATGCATATTTCAGCTGTGCGTTTTCCCTCAACCGATTGCATTCACAATAGTTTGTTTGAAGTAAAAGTATCAATTAGCGGCAGGGCGTACACATATCATGGGAGGTCTTGACACAAAGCGAGACACACACATAGCGAGAGAGAGAGAGAGAGAGAGTGCGAAATTAGAAAAAAAATGTCTTTTCTATAATTTGTGTTTTTATTGTATTACTTTGTGCTAATTTATAATTTGTCGCTCGTTGCATACAAAAGCTGCATTGTTATGCTTTTACTTTTCGCACAGTGTATTGACAGACGGGTGTGTATGTAGGGTTACCAACCCAAACGTCTGTTCGTCTGACCGTCTGCATTGACTGCATTGAATTTGAATGAAAGTCAATGGCAGAAGCGCGCGACAAAGGTAAAGGCAAAAATGACATCGACGCCGCCGTCGCCGCCGCCGCCGCCGCCGCCGCCGCTAAATCAAAAGCGTGTCGCATTTTCCATCAACTCAAATTCCAAACAATGCGCCCCGAAACTCTCGGCACTTTCTCCAATTGAATTGGCCACAAACGATATGATGATATATGGCATTCGCCATATGCCATATGGCAATGCAATAAGCAATTTGACAGGCTGGCTTTTGGGTGTTTTTGTTGTTGTTGTTGTTATTGTTTTTCTTTATGTTTAACGTGTTACGTGCGAAATACAAAAACCCGGCTAAATCGTAAATACTTCTATATACGGTTGCCCAGCACACACACACACACACACACACACACACACACACACACAGTATATAAGTCAAGGTTTTCAATCGCTGATATCGCTTATCATTGAAGTTAGCAATATCGGTTGCAATAATGGCATATGTTATAACTTACATACAAACACACACACATTTACATTTAGACTGCAACTGTGTGGCCTACATTCATCCATCAATGTCAAGGCGTTATTTTTGTTATACTTTTTGGGGTTAATTAGCATATTGTGGATATTATTCGCATAAAATTGTAAAAACTTGTGACTCCAAAATTGACTTAATTAGAACGAGGGCTTAAAATACGATTAAGTGACTGTTATACAACTGTTATACGACTGTTATACAGTCATTATATAGCATCAGCATGGTTCTTTATCTATTCAATTGGCAATATATGTATAAAAAAAAAAATAATTAATAAGACAATAACTGTTATACGTTCATAAATAATTAAGCACTTATATATATATATATATATATATATGTATGTATATATTATTTGTTGCCTTTCTTCCATTTAATATGATATAACTCAATTGTGGTCTATCTTATCGCACAGTTTTATAAGCATTCAGATATCGGGCACGGATTTGTAGCCAAAAGGCGCTGGATTAGGGAGCAACTATAATATACTACTACTGTTATACGCATTGGTAAAACCAGTCAAGTGCATACTCTTGCACAGCTGTTATCCGCTTTCTAGAGTGCATACTGTGTATATACCATAAATTCATAAAAAAAAAACATATGTTTTCTCCAACAATTCAATGTCTGTCAACAATATATTGTTGCCGCTTTGGCAAGTGCACATGCCAAATTGTATTTTATCTTATCAGAGTTTGCCATTAGTCGAAGTCATTTCTACTTAAATCTACAATACACATTCCGCTAACTAACTAACTAACTATTTACTGTTAAATACCAGAAGAGAACAAAAAAAGATTTCAAATTTATGTTATATCAATTTTAGAAATGATTACACACAAATGACTAAGAACCACTTAGTAAGTGGATGAGTTCATGTTTCTGTAATTTTTTTGTGTAATGCTTTCATAATTTACTTGTCTTAATGTTTTTCGGTTTTTTTTGTTGTTTTATTTTTGATTTTGTTGCTCGATAAGCGTTATAAATATACCCTCTTAACAATAATGACTCAGTGTCGCAACTAGTTTTGCCTGAACTTGAAACTCATGCAAGCCAATGGGCCCAGTTACTATTTCGCTATAACCATCCTGTCTGTATGTATGTATCTATGTCTTTTTATCGATAACAAAATGATAGCTGATAAGGCATTATCAGGCGTACATTACATACATATTCAAACTGATTGCTACGGCGCCCCTTCACATATACATATTTACCTTAACCATTGAATACCTTTTGTAAATACATTTGCTCAGCAAATAGAACATTTGTTGGTGCGAAACGATAATTAAGTCTGTAAAATAAATATTTAACACATATAAAGATCAAAGTTTCAATGAAGTATAAGTTTTATAACTTATGTAGCTTATAGAAACATCTTAGCAATCCCAAAAATCCCTTTCAATACACATTCAAATGAGTTTGAAAAAATCTTAAAACAAAATTAAGTTCTTCACTATTAACTGTATAATTAGCTGTGTATGTGTATGAGTTGCGGTTTGTTTGTGTAGCTTCGAACCATATGAACTTAATATACTCGCAATTGGCAATTGTTGAGATAATAACATGACTGCACCACCCTGAACCACCCAGAACCACCACCACCACCCTGAACCTGTAATATGAGGCGCACCTGCGCCGCCAACTTAAGAGCGAACGAGTCAAGAGTGGCTAAAAAGGGAGAGGGGTGGCAAAAAGAACAACCAACTACAAAGAAAATAAATAGGAAACCAGATAAGATTCTTTTTGCAGCCACTTTGGCTTTTTACCAATTTGCCATTTGTTGTTTGCACCGCCTCACAAACAACAACAACAACAACACCGAGAACAACAAAACTAATTGAAATGCTGGCGCTAATTATAAAAACAAAAACAAAAACAAACAAAAATAATGAATCCCAGTTTTGTGTACTTTTTTAATATGACTCACAAGCCTTTGAGACAAGCGACATGCATTCAATTTAACTGAAAGCTGTCCGGGGAAGTTACTTGCCGGAAACAAACAAAACCACTAAGAAGGCTCTAGTCGAGAGATCCCGAATAGAAGATATCCTTAACCCTAAACTCAGCCTTAGAGCCTCGTATCCAACATTACACCGAGTTGCAAGTATGTGTGCGCGCTCGTGTGTGTGTGTTTCAATTTCAATGTTCCATATCTCCGGTGTTTCTCATCCGATTTCAACAACAGTTTCACAGATTGTCATTATTTCGCTTAATGTTTCAAATATTTCAAATCTCACCTCAAAGTTTTTCAAATTATAGATTTTGTTGTTATCGATCCCATGTGTATATCAGAAACGGGAAGGGTTATCGAAAATCGAAAACAAACTTGTACTGCCTAGCGGTTAGGCGAGCTAATGTTCCGAATCTGCAGTTTCTAGTTCTTATACTACTCATACATAGGGACAGACGGACGGACAGACGGACATGGCTATATCGACTTGGCTGTTGATGCTGATCAAGAATATATATGTACCTTATGGGGTCGGAGAAGCTTCCTTCTGCCGTGTTACATACCTTTGCACAAAACCATTCAACCCTTTCTAATACCCATTTTTAATGGCTCCTAATGGGTATAAAAAGTAAGAAGAGAATCATACAACTCGGGCATATATAACAAATATGTGTCATAAAACGCATCTATTTTGGTAACGCGTTTGATAAGCAAAAATGTATTGAAGCAATCAGTAAATTGTCCAAGCCAACCAAAAAAAAAAAAAAGGAAAAGAAAAGTTTCCTCACTCTTTTTTTTGTACCCTTTCTCTCGGTCTGTTCGTATCGCTAGTTTTATTAATTTGATTGCACTCGAAATACCTGTAAGCAAGGTGTAAATCAAGTAAGCTATAAAAAGCTTTAGGTTTTTGCACAACTTTTCGTTGCATTAGCTCATTTTTCGAGCAACAAGTGCAAAAGTTAATGGTACATTTATTTGAGTACATGAACGAATATGAATATACTCAAAAAGTTGGTTTCTTCGGGCAAAAAGTGTTAAATGTTTGGAAATGCAAATTAAAGCATTTGTTATATCTATAAACCAGAAATGAATAGTTCCTGCTTAATTATCTTTAAGTGTAGTACAGACGTATAAATGAAAAGATACTCTTTCTTTCGATGAGCTTCAAACTTGAAACATTTGTTTGCTCGAAGTGAAGTGCTTGGGAATTCTTTTTAATTGGGGAATTCTTTACCGATCGTTGCAGGTTGATGATCTTAAATATAGATATATATAAATATATACTCATATCTTATTCTCGGTCATTTGCTTTGATTTCTTTTTGGTTTTGTTTTGTGTTTTACAATATTAATTAGAGGCTTAACATTAATTGTTCATAATTTGTCATTACCTCAATCAACATATTGGGTATATATATTTAGAAAGAAGTGTATTATATATATTTTGACAAGGAAATTTATTTTATATAATTTGGGCGAAGATATATTGGAATTGGCCCCAAACACTCGTTTACAAGTGAATGTTTTTTTTTTTCAATTTGTTTGTCATTTACACCACACTCTAATGTGTGTGTGTGTGTGTGTGTGTGTGTGTGTGTGCCATTTCGACATGTGCCGCAACACTTCCGCTGTATGGGGCATAAATCGAGGTGCCAAGCTGCAGGCTGGTCAGTTGTGAATGGACTGTTTGTCTCTCTTTGTTTCTTAGTTGCTTTGTTTAACGGTCATTGTATATATTATAAACACTAAATAGTGCCATCATCATCATCTACATCAACATCATCTACATCTACATCAACATCATGGTGATCGTTTGCTGCGACAGTTGTTGCAACAAAACAAAAAGAGACAACGAATCGACAATGGTGAAGTTGCACTTATGGATTTAGCAATCTTAGCTTTACATACTCGCATGATCATATATATCTTTCTATCTAGTCTCCCGTCGACTGTCGACTGTCGACTGTAGACTGTCGCTTGTTTCTTGTCTATCTTTTTGCATTTACATTTTTTTTTTTTTTTTTTGGGAAGTTGCGTTAGTTAGTTATTTATTTGTGACATGATTTGGCATTTTGCTTTCGAGACGCGTTAATCTTCGAAGAGAATCGCCATTGTCATCAGGCGTTGCCATTTCGCTTCTTAAAGCGTGGGAAAAGTGAACCGACTTAGCTTCTTCTTCTTCTCATGTCGGACTGTTATACATTTGACTAGATTTGCTTAAATTAGCTTAGCTTAAGAAATAATCAAAGACAGACACAAAGCAAGACCATAATAATACTACTTACCCATTGTGCCTTGATTTTTCGAAGTTTTAGTTTTAGTTTTAGTTTTGCAGTCATGCAAAATTAAAAATTTTTGCTGCTAATTTAAATGTTACGCTTTGGGCTCGTTTTGCTTGCGTTTTGGGGGTGTTTAGTAGAGTGTAACTAGTCTAAGTAGTTGCAGTTGTTGTTGTTGTTTTAAATTTTAGTTGTAATATGGTAAACGACTAACAAAATTGATCAGCTTTGCACGAGTGCTTGACTGTACTACGAAGCGGTAAAAATGCTCGAAATGTGTTATACAACACTTAAGACATTTAAATGATTACTTAACTTCAGAAAATAAAACTTGCGAATAATTGTTTAATAAAGTACAATTATTGTATTACTGTGACATGATTGTTATACAACTGTTATACAGCTCTTTTGAAAATTCCTTAGTTTCTTTTTGCACTGAAATAATTAATTCTGAATTGAATGCAACTGTTATACGTCTGTTATACAACTGTTATACGCCTTCCTAAAAAGCTTTCGTTTAACAACGCTAACTCAATGCAGACATCATTTAAATAAAAAACACATAACTCTCGATTTGTGGTATTTCAGACACCAGACAACCTACAAAACGTTTGCATCATTTAAATTGTTGGATTAGAGTGTAGTCGTGGGTGAAAGGCATCGCACCACACACACACACACACACACACATGACAAATTTCTAAGGCACAGCACACACAGACAGCCTTTCACAACACTGAGCCAACGATAATAATGATAATGATTATGATAATGATAATTTTTATGAACATGCCAAAGCAAACAGCAAACAGCAAAAAGCAAAGCGCATTAAGCCAACACAAAATATGACGCTTGTAAAGTGCAGTTAGCATGTGTTAAAAACGTCTAAGCAGTTAACCGTTAAGCAAAGCCGCTAAATGTCATAGAAATGCAGCACATTATAATCCATACCATACCATACCATGTTGGACTTGAGACCTTGCTCCAACGATCGTTGGCGGTCTTCAGTCTGTCTGACTATCAATTTCATTCATTCAACTTAACCGAAAGCAAAAATTCCCATTCATGATCTTACCAGTTCAGGTAGGTGGGGGTGGGAGTTAAGTAAGTTAACCGTTGGCTAAGATCCACTGCAAATTACCCAAATAGAAAAAAATCCCGTTAGCTCAAGACACTCAAAACAAAGCGGTGGTCAACACTTAAGCAGCTTTATAGTATTATTATTTTGTATTACTTGATATTATGCTGGCTGGCTGGCTGGCTGGCTGGCTGGCTGGCACTTTCCCAAAGAGATGAATAAAAAAAAAAATAAAATAAAAAAAAACACTTTTGATTATACTAAACTGGCTAACTGTCACTCTCTGGCCCGAATTGCATGGGATGATACGAGTTTAGTTGGAGCTTAGTTTTTTTAGTGGTTTCACTTTTGCTTTTGCTCTCCCTCTCGCTCTCTCTCTCTCTTTCATTCTCCTTCTCTCACTATGAAAGAGGCTAAGAGTTCACGACCATCTGAATAGGGTCTTCTGTGCCTAAGAACTCAATTATGCTTGTGCATTATAACTGTTGTCAGTTTACGTTTATGATAATTGTGGAGCGGTTTAATAGGCTTACAAATCTTCTTCATCAAACTTTTCCCACCGAGCCGAAGTGCTGGGAAACAGTTGTAGGAAATATTTTGTTGTGCGTGCGTTACTCAACATCTAAAAGTTATTATGCTATTTCCATATTGTGTACACCATTATCTAAACATTAGCAAGTTTTAACTGTAGGGAACGCATTACTCAGGGTCTAGTGTGTTGTTGACTTTTCAGCGGTTATTGTTTCATATTTGCTACAAGTATTATTTACCTTGTGGCATGGAACAAAGTAACTCAATTAAAACTCAATAGTCAATAGTTGAGCCTGCATTGCGTCTTTTCAATATGGTTTTGCTTGTTTTTCTGCTTCTTCTACCACTTTTAGTTCCACGAATATTTGCAGATGTATCTGTATCTATATGTCTATATGTCTATACGAATAGTGGCAAACGTGCCGCAAATATTTGCCATTGTTTTGTTTAGTGAGTTTTTGTTGCATTTTCGGGCAACATTTTTCAATCAAGAGCGAGAGGAAAATAAAAAAAATAATAAAAACCAAAACAAAGGCAACAAAACAACGTTTTAATTACAAGACAGTCAAGAAGCGGCCCAAAAACATGGCAATTATCAAAGATACGTCTACATTAGACTCAACTAGTATCTGTCTATCTGTCAGTCAGTGTGTCTGTCCGTCTCACTGTCTGTATCTGTATCTGTATCTTGCTGTTGTATCTGTATCTTTTACGTGCTTCATGTAGCGTGGCTTTGGGCCGCAGCTGCTGCTGTTGCTGCTGCTGTTGCTGTTGGCCATAATAACAATAATATAAAAAAAAGCGCGCTTCAAGTTCAGACACGCAAGACATCTCAGAATGCAGAAAACAAAATGTATCTAGATGCGTACTCGCTTTAGCTTGTTCTCTGCGTGTCAATGGCCCAGGGCAAAAGAAAAGAAGCAAGCAGCTGGTGCAAGTTGTTGCTGTTGTTATACTTGTTGCACTGCTGTTATACTATATACATGACATAATGTGAACGCCCGTCTTTTTTGTTTTGTTTTGGTTTTTATTGTCTCTGTCGTTTTGCCCCTTTTTTTATATATATATATGATATGCCGGGCACGTTTTCTGGGTTGCTTGGCCTCATCGGACATTGGCATGCGTTATGCTTGCAGTGGGTGAGCTGTGTGTCTGTTGTGTGTGTGTTGTGTGTGTGTGTGAGTAAGTGCTGTTTAAGCTGGGTGACATAATTTTGATTTGAAAATCGCTTTATAGAAAATTGTTTGTGTAACTTTGTCACTTTCTCAAATCACTTGGGAGTTATGTTATACAATCGCATAATGTTTCATGCTGCTCTTAAATGCATTGCAATGCGTCTGATCATCTAAAAAAAAAACTGTTCTACGTTTGTAGAGAGCTTAAATATAATGTTTGAGATGTTTTGGGTAAAAATCAACCCCATTTAGGCTAAAATAAAATCTTCTAGATCTTTGTAAGTTTGCGCCACGCGTTTAAAACAGTCTGCATTAACTGTTTTAATGTAATACGACTGTTATACAGTTGTTATACGTATTTTATTTATTATCTAATGGTAATTATTATGAACAAGCCAATCTTTTAAGCTGCATCGACTAAATTCAAAGGTAGCCAAGGTGTTATACATAAATCAAAGCACTCCCACTTTTAGTTTCAAGACTTTCAGTTAAAACACTAACTATCTTTAAGTTATTTACACACTATGCGTGCTTTGATTGACTATTAGACTATTATACAAGTGTTATACTATATAAATGCACTATCCCGAACACACCTCAATTGACATGACACGACTCATGTTGTATCTTAAGTAGTTGACAGAGTTCGCGTCATCATCAAGCACTTAACCTGATGACCTAAGCAACCAATAACAATGAGAACAGACAGACAAGAAGTCACACAAATCAATGGATAAACAAGGACTGCGAATGTATATATATTGCTTTTTGATTTGGCCAGGTCACGCAGCCCAATGGCCATGGCCAAAATAAATGACCCAATCAATGTTGTTGTACTAAATGGTATTTTACTTTTTTTCCTATCAATGTCTCTTTTCCCCCTTCCCCTTCTCTTACCAAATTAACGCTTATCGCGAATTCATTTCGGTAAAATAAATTCCAACCTACCTAGCTGAGCCATATATATATATATAAATGCGTAGTTCCCAATGCCGTTCAAACCTACGAAGCGATAAGAAAATATATACATATATATATACTTATATTTGATTTGAAGTTACGAAACTTAAACAATAACTAAACAACAATTTTTGTTAGACATTGCGCAAAATTCCAACGAACTGAATTAGTTCAACTCCGTATCTCCTTCTGTAAGCTCTCTAAGCCCCTTGGGATATAGTTTTAACAACTCATATATATCTTTTTTAACAGATACACTAGCAAAAAATACGTATGATTGGTTTTCTTTTGAACAAAAAAACCTTTATTCTTAATGTTACATTTATTTTGAGAGAAAAAAAAACAATATTGGAGTAAAAAAGAAAAATAACGCAAAACATTCATGTTGAACACACATTCGCTCAGTGTACGTGTTGTGTGTGTTAAAATTTTTCTTATTTTTTTTGCGCTTTTGTTTGCCAATTTGTCAGTTTGTTAATGGTTCGCCCCGTCAAGACGTGACTTTTGTTGTTGCTCCATCAACATTGGAGATTTGGCCAACAGTTTTTGGGGCAACTTTGATTTACTGGCGACCTATCCATGCCAAATATGCTTTAATAACAATAATCGTCGTTCCATAACGGTAATTTGTAATATGCTCAAATGATATGGCGTCATAATTGACACATGCTCCATGCTCCAAGTGCATCCGCCTCAGATTGTTGTATTGAACTCAACTGAATTGAAAGATCGCTGTTGATCGAGGGGATTCGTTCGTTCGTTCGTTGCTTCGATGAGAATAGAGAATAGATCACGATTTATTCAATAAACTGGGTCGATCGCATGAACTGAACGTCAACTAATATATTACCATAACTTTGTATCTGTCTCTCAAGCTATTCGCTGTATGTATCTGTATCTGTATCTACATCTGTTTCTGTATCTGTGAGTTAATGTTGATGTTGAAGTGAAAGAAACGCTTGAGGAGGTGTCGATTTTTGCAAGCAAAAGAGAACTAGCATTATCGATAAAGGCATACTAATGATAGGTAAACTAGCAAATGCTCTACATAATACTCTAGAAACATAGGCCTAATAGACCAAACAATCTTTATTATTGATAACTTTAAGGAAATTCTTCAAATCCCAACTGATTAAACATTATCGGATTTTTCTTTTATTATTATGTGATCTCATCCCAAAAAAAACTTAACCGTTTGTTTTCTCTTTCTTGAGAATCTTTAACATAAAATATAAGCTTTTTATCTTGAAAAGATAGTTAATGGAAAAGAAAGAGTTGTAAAGTGAGCTTAGAAAAAAAAAACGAAGAAAAAAATGAATACAAAGTAGAAATGATATTCAACTAAATGTTCTTGACGTTCGCTGATGTCTCTGAGGAGAAAACTGCCAACTGGGCGAACGATGGAAGCAAGAAGAGTTAAACGTTAATGAGTGCAGCTCATTTGTTAGAAAGGTGACGAAAGGAGGATGAAGAAAGTGGGTGGAGTCTTTGTTGTTGTTGTTGTTGTTCATTTTCAATGGCAGTTTAAATCAACAACAAGCACTTGAAATGATTGATGCCAAAGAGGTCGTTGCCACGCCCATTGAAGTTAATTTTGTTTGTATTGGCATGACATCCTTCAATCAACGTTATTGTAAACATTAACATTAACTTTAATGTTATCATAGCTGCTCTGTAACTGTTAATGTTACTGTTACTGTTACAGCAGACCCAAATGCCTTGCAGGCAAAAAGTCTCAGATTACACGCCCCCTTTTCTACCTTTTCCTCTTCCCACTTCGTCTTCTCCTTAAGCTGCTCTTGCATATCAATTCGGCATTGTTGTTGTTTTTTGCTTTTGCACGCTTCGCTTGCAGCTTCGTCGGTCACTAAGATGGAAGAAAAATAAAACACAACACAAAAACACAACAACAACAACAACAGCACGAACCAAAAACCAAAACAAAAAACGTTAAATGAATTGCCCCAAATAAGTGTTGTTGTTGTTGTTGTTGGTACATTTGACGCGCTGCTGTGTAGCATCATCAAATATCATTATCAACATTAACATCATCATCATTATCATCAGCTCTTCAAAATCATTATGAAGATCATGCTAATGCGCTGATCACTCGCCTGGAAACGATAGCCCGAACTCAAACCGACTCAAACAGCGACAGCGGCGCTAGCTGAGCTGCCAACGTCAACGTCAGCGTCAGCACCACTAGTGTTGCCAACTTTTGAAGCGAATTAACAAAAAACAGCTAGTTTCTGTAAGAATTAAATATATATATATGGATTAATATTTGATTTATGTAACAGAGCTTTACATGCGTTCAAAATTCATGCACAAATTCGATCCAAAACGGGGAAACGAAAATTGTTAACTCTGTTATTTGTTGTTATGTTATGATGTTGCTAGAAGTGGAGCAGGCTCTGAAGAGTGTAAAAGTGCTAGAGCGTGAGAGAGTGGTGAGAGCGAATGCGAATTCGAATTCGAGTGCGAGTGAGCGTGCATGCAGTCAAGTCACGGTCACGTTTATCGTCACGTTCTGCTGTTGTTGTACTTGTGTACTCTGTGTACAATTCTTGGTGCTGCCGTTGTTGTTGTTGCTAATTTGCTATTGTGCTTGCTTTTTCTGTTTCGTGTACTTGGCGTCGTCGGCTGCTGTTGATGCTGTTGCCGATCTTTTAGCACATTTTGCATGCACACCAAATGTTACTTTGGCGCTTAGCTCTGGTCGTTGTTGTTGCTGTTGCTGTTGCTGCTGCTGCTGCTGACCCCGGTAACATGCAAATGAGTTCAGCTTAGGCCAGCGACTTTGGTTCGGACTTGCGCTCGCCCAATTGCCGTTATGGCAAGCACATGCAAAAAATAAAAATAATAAAAAAACAAAACAAAAGAAGTTGCGGTAAATTTGCGTATAGAAGAAGTGGACAGGGAAGACAAGACAGTAGCAGTAATAACAACAGCTGTCAAGTTGGCAGCTGCTGCCATTGCACTTTGCAAGTTATACTGCACCCGCTTGCTGTCACTTGCTCTCACTCGCTCTCTCTCTCTCTCTCTCTCTCTCTCTCTCTCTCTCTATTTGTCTGTCGCTCTGTGTAAGTGTGTTTTGCTGCAGTTGCTGTCAAAATGTTGCCAACGATTAGCAACATGTTGCTTGCAAATATCAATACTTCCGTTTTAAGCAGCATTTTGGCATCTTGTCTTTTTAGCCAATGAAAACGACAGTTTTTAGCGGGTTTTTTTTGTTAGCGTTGTTGCTGTTGTTGTTTTTGTTGTTGTTGCTGTTGTGTGTGTGGCTTAAACGCACTATTAAATGAAAATCTGCATCGAATTGTACATAAAAAAGTTTAAGAGCGTCTGTATGATTATAAAAAAAATAAAAAAAAAACATAAAATGTACGAAAAAATGTAAGCAAATTGCTTCTTTTTGTTGTTGTTGTTGAGCTTCAAGACTTGTCTGCCAACTGACTACTTAGTGGCTCTAAATGCTCGGCAAACCGACATCCGACAACCAACAACCAACAAAGACGACATTTTGCTGCCACTTTCTAATACGATACAACAACAACCGAACAACAACAACAACAACAGCTATGCGGAAGCAACGACGCACCCACATACAATACAAGACACCCCCTCCCCCCTTCTTTCCACCCCTCCCACATAGACAGACACTCGAAAGAGTCAAGAGTCAAAGCCTAAACTACAATCCCTCACCTTACCTTACCTCACCTCACCTCACCTTGCCGTTCCCGTCCCCTTTTGCTATTGCTTGTGAAATGCACTGACCCGAAAATGTTGCAAACTTAAACCCATTTTCCCCTCCCCTCCCCTCCCCATCACCATCCCTCCAGCCTTTCTCTATGTCTCTGTTTGTCAGCCACAACATTTGTCGCCTTGCTACGTTTTAGGCCAGCAAATTGCATTTAATCAGCCACAAACACACACACACACACACACACACACACACACATACACACACAAAATGCAGAAAAAATTCTTTTCTTTTTCTGCACAAAGCTCATCAACTTAAGAGAATGAGAATGAGAAACACAGAAAGAAAGATCTTAACTGCTTTTGCAGTGCAGCAGGCACTTTTGTGGCTAATTGACTTGTCATTTGGCTTGCAATCATGATTAGCCTCAAGCTGGCAACAACCAAACTATTTAATAACAGTTTCCCGCTAGCGGGAAAAGCATTAGAAAATTGCACTTCCATGCTTTATGGTTCATTATTTTGCTATCAAAGTTGAACGAGAACATTTGAAAATCGTTGGAAGACAATTAAAATAAGTTTAGAAAGAATTTTTTTTAGCTTTTTGTTAACTTTAACATTTAGTTTCCTTACACAACAATTAAATGGTACTAAATGAAGAAAAGTTAACATTAAATAATTTGTTCCTTTCTCCACCCAAAGCTCAGGCTTCTAAAGATTTCAACTAGCTTTCTAGATCGTTGTTATGTGCTTTTCAGCTCTGCTCTCTTTTTTTTCTTCTCTCTCTCTCTCTCTCTTATCTTCCCTCTCTGTCTTTTGAAAGCTTATTATGTCTTCTAAGGTTTCTCTTCAAGCTGAACTCTTTAGATAAATGTTAATATAACAGACTTCTTTAACGACCTTCAACCTGCACCCCCCCCCCCCCCCACCCACTGTCCTTTTTACGTTTCCATCCACACACTCACGTATTGTATTACACAGTTTACTCAACCGCATCCGGCTACAACAACAACAATAAGTCTAACTACCCAATTTTCATTTTCATTAAAATGTTACTTTTTTTCTCCATATTTTGTTGTTGTTTTTTTTTTTTGAACCCATTTGATGTCATAACTTTGAGGTCGTCTTTGTCACGTCTCCCATCCCATCCATAATGCGTATGTGACAGCAAAAACAACAACAACATCAACAACAACAGCAAGCAACAAGTTATTTTTGTATTGTTATTGTTGTTGGTATTGTTTTTACTTTCAACCGCTTTTACTCTCGATGGTTTTTCAAAAAAATATGCTTAGCATTTTTACGAGCTGTTTAACAATGAATGCTACTTCCCCCCCCCCCCCCCCCACCCCGTCTTTCAAGCGTGAGTTAAAGCCTTTTGTTTTTTGGTATTGAATATACTTTTTGGTTTTTGTTTTGAATGTCATGCAGCAAGTTTTGTGATCGCAACGCATCAAAAGCTGCTTACGTTCAACCCCCCCCCCCCCCCCCCACACACACACACACACCCATACCCACCTATCTGTATCCTCCGCCGCTCTCTGTGTGTTTGTGGCTTTTGTTGTTGTCATTTCGTTTGACCCATCATCGTTATCCGCTTTTGTTCAATTGTGCAAGCTTCGATTAACTCTCATTTCACCTCTTACCTCTCCCTCCTTCTCCTCCTCCTCCTCCTCCCCCCACCATCCCACCACTCTTTCCTCTGCCAAAGTATGCGGGCTTTGCAACTGCAGCTGCAGCAGCGGCATCTTCGGTTCATCACATTTGATGTGAGTGTCAACCAACTGCAGCTTTAACAAGCGAAAGCTAATTACAGTGTTACCTGGCTATAAAGATTGAACACCCTTACTTAGGCTGTCTTCACTGTAGCTGCAGTACTAGTTGCATTTCTGCTTTCTTCGTTTCGTTTCGCTTCGCTTCGTTATGTCGAACAATCGCATCGATTGGTAATCGGATCACTTCCTGCTTCCCACCCAGAAGCACACATACGCACACACACACACGCATATATATATATACATATTAAATTACTAAAGACGGCCTCCCTCTCTCGTTTTTTGTTGCAGAAAATGGATCCATTGACGCGCATACAGGAGGAGATCAAAGAGGTGGTGCGACGCGAGGAGGAATACCGTCAGCTGGCAACAGCTGCAGCATTGACTGCGGGCTCCCCGCTTAAAGCAGAGCCAGCTGTCGTTGAGTGGAATCTGAATGGAAACGTTGAGAATGTCAAGGAGCAACAATCGTCGGAGGAGGAGCATGAATTGGACAACGATAATCAGGATTGTGATCGGGATCGGGATCAGGGTGTACTTGTGACGGCACAACCGGCAGCTGTAACCGTTGCCCTTCTGCTGCCCATCGAGGAGCAATCGCCATCGAATACTCCATCGCTGGCGTCCAGTGTTAACAGCAATAGCCACAAGGAGGAGAGTCTCGATGAGCTGCACTCGGATGACTCCGGTATTTCAGCATCCTCACAGAAAATGATCATCAACAATAATTTGATCAACAGCAAGGTGGAGGGCAAGGGCAACCTCAAGTTGACCCTGATCGGCAGACAAGAGTCTCGCTATATAGGACCCAATTGCTATAATCTGACACCAGAGCCACCACAGCAGAAGCTAATGACAAGCCGTACTCCCGGTACTCCACAACTGCAACAGCAGCAACAGCTGCAGAAGCGTCAGTTTGCCTTCAATGGCGCCACAAAGGGTGTAATGCAACGTTTCATTGCCTCGCACGGCAAACTGCAGTTGGGTAATGTTTCACCTTTGGGAATGTCACCGGCAGCTACCCCATTGCTTCTAACCTCGCCGAACAGTCCCACTCTGAAGCTTAACTCTCGCAATGCGATGGCCTTCTTGGAGGCGGGCAATAACAACACCTCAGCCCAGGCAAACAACATCAATAACAACATTAGCAATGGCACCCTGTCACAGGGTGCCATCGAACGTGACTCGGAGGGTCGTCCACTGAGACGTGGCTATGTGCCCGTCGAGCAGAAGATTCAGCGTGAGCTCCAGGACCTCAAGTCCCGTGAAACGGAGCTGAAGCGTCTGCGCAAGCTCAACCGTCAATACATGCTTGATAAGCTGTAAGTTAAAGTCATTTCATAAATGTTTCTCCCTTAACCCCTTGTTACCTCTTCTTCACAGACAACTCAGCACAGACGATGAGGCCGATGCTGATGACGATGATGATGATTCCGAGGTAGAGCACTGCTATGGACCTGGTAAATTGCGCAATGCACAATCCACACTTGAGCTGGAGCGCGAAAGGTAAGTGAGAAACCTTACGCTAAACATAATGCTTATCCCTTTTAAACTCACTTTCTGCCTCTCTTCGTTAACAGCAACGATACAGAACTGATGGGCCACAAGGCGTCAGGTAATCGCAGTTTGAATGCCGCCGCAATGCTGTCCAATGGCGGCAATGTCCTGACCACAGTTGGCTCCAACTCTGGCATGCGTCCGGCAATGTCGCTGGCGGAGCTCTGTGATCTGACGCCGGAGGAGGCACCATCGTCGCATCGGCTCATTGCCCAGTGGGAGAGTCTGATCAAGAAGAATGCCGAGGGTACTATTGAGGCGGTGATCTAAGAGTGAAGGCGGCGACCAAAGCACACCAAATTATTATTGTAATGTCCCAAGCACTAAGCAAACTTCCGATTTCCCTACAAAAATCCCCAAATTACATCATAAATGTATTTTTTTTTTTGTGTAACGTATATGATTAATTAATTCATATACGAACAACGAATTATTTTTAAAGAGCAAGGCATGTACTTAAAATTATTTGTTTATGTAACTTATGCAAATATCTATGTAAAAACTCTTGAGATCTGTTGTATATAATTCTTCGTGTTTCAAGTGCAAGTATTGGCCCCGACTTGTCTATATAATTTATTAAAAAAATATAACCTTACAATACAGTATAAATGTATACAAATAATACTATACTTACGTACTTACGATATGCGATACCAATATGCGAAAAACGATTAAATAAAACTTAATGTAAACCTTTAAAATATCTAGAATTTTAGTTTGCCCTAAAAAAAAAGTGACTAGCACTGACACATTGGTTGGTGCATTGGCTAAATTGCCACCAAGGAAAAATTACAGCATGCTCCCAGGCGCAACAGAATTCGGATAATGATGCCCTCTAAGAATGTTGCTATCAATGTATAAAATAAAACACAATAAAGATTTTTTTTCAAGTTTTTTTTAAATATTTTTATTAAATACATTTCGTTCATTTTTGTTGTTGTTGTTGTTTATTAAATTTGTAAGCACTTGTTGCTGTTCATTGTTTTCATCTCTCATTATTATGTTAATATTTATGAATATTTTCTTTTTGGTTTGGTTTTGTTTTGTTGGTGTTGTTCGGTTTATTAATAGTTAGCACACACATACTATGCATATAGAAATATATATTTATAGATATATATATATATATATATAAAGATGTATATATATATATATATATATATGTACGTATATGTATGTGTATACATATACACATGTATGCATGTATGCAAGTAATAGAATGCCTCGGAGAGAGCGAACTTTAGTTTTTGAAATATAATCAAGGTTAAAGCAGAAGTTCAATTTCTACACACTAGATAGATGTTAGTAGTAGTTAAGTAAATATTCCGTTGCTCCTGCAATCACACACGATTATGCTGTGTGTTCGTGTTTGTGTGTGTGTGTGTATATATATATATATATTCGTATTCTTATCTGCTCTGCTCCTAGACACTCTTATATTACTGCCTGTATTGCTGGAAGCCTCAAAAAACTTTTGGTATACTTAAGATTTGCTGACTGTTACTGTAGGTTTACATTCATTCATTCTTTTCTCATTTAGTATTTACGGCTAATTAATGTGAAATGTGAAAATCTTATGCTTAAAACTGTATTGCAAATAAAAATCATATTGGATCGTATAATTTGTATAATTTTGTTTTTGTTTTCCGTTTGTATGCACTTGTTATTAAGTATAAATACTTTATATGTATATTTACAAAAACCGTTTACAACTTGCCGCTGGACCAAGCTAAGCTGTGCTCACATCCAGATCCACATCCACAGATACAGATACAGATACATTTACGGATGTGAACATGACATAACTCAAATATCAATACATATTTGTATGTATATATGCACTCGATGTGTGTGTGTGTGTGTTTGCTCTCTTTCTCTGACTTTATTTTTTTTATTTATTTTTTTGTTGCTCTCTCTCTTCTTTTCTTTCTTTAACTCTAGACAGTGTTGGATAACATAAAGCTTAATGAGGGGAGAACAGAAAACTTGACAGCAGTAAAACAAAATGTCAGCTTATTGCACAGCATTGCCAGACTTAAAAAATAGTCGTTAATATTAGAAATAATTCAACAAATAACAGAAAATTGCTAGCTAATACAATTATAATAATAAAAATAGCAATAATATTTAAATACTTTGGCACACATAAAACATAATTGCGTTTACAAATCATAGTTGCTAAATGATATCATATACACACATATACATATATATATATATACATATATATATATATATGTGTAGTATATGTAAAATCGTATATTGCACATTGATAATGCTGTCAGATCTTACCCTCAACTGTTCGAAATACTTGTTTCTTATCATGATTTCTTTCTTCTTTCTTAATTCTTCTTGAATTTCTCTTTTCTTTTTGCTCTGGAACCAAAAAACCATTGACTGCTTTATTTTTTAATTGTGTATACTATATGTATATATAGTAAGAATAAATATATATATATATATATAAATATGTATATATATATATATAATGTTAGTTAGCCCATACTTATCTTTCGCATTCTACATTTTAGAAGCTAACACTTAAAACCGACAATTTTGTTATCATATGCGTTGCTATATCCTTGCCATACGATATCGATATCGATGAAGATATCTTCTATGTATCAGATCGAAATCAACTCATATCCATTAATCAAAAGCGCTTTGAGCGTTCTACTTTCTGCATGCCTGGCCTTAAACTAGGAAAAAAAAAGACGCTCACCTCATACTATATAAGAGACGATATATCTAGCTATCGATAACTCTGATCGATGTACACATATAATAATCTAAATATATATATAGTATGAAACATAAAATTAATCAACAAATTTGTTTTATAGATGTTGCCCCGCTTAAAAACAGACGACATTAAGCGCAAATCTAAACATATGTATATGTCTCTCTTTCTTACTTTTATCGTGTAAACTTGTTGCCGTGTGGAACACGGGGCTTAAAGTAGAGTATTAGTATTGTGATCTCTGTGTATTTTGTTTGTGTGTGTGTCTGTGGTTTTTTCTACGTAGTTATCTTAAACTTTGTAAGTATTTAATATACGCGTGATATCGCTAGATACGAATAAAAAGTAGTATGTGTGTGTTTGTGTGTGTATTCCTGTTGCTTATTGTATGTCTAATTTGGTTATTTTGTTTGTCTTCATTGTGTAAACATGTTTACAAACAAAAAAAAACAAAAACAAAAAAAATCCTCTTGCAAACTTTGTGTATGTTGTTGTTGTTGTTGTGTACCACTACTGCGTGTAGCAACTGTGTCAAGTGCTCTTTTTTTTAGATCTACATAGAGTGTAAAACTATATATATGTATTTATAGTTTATGTTTGTGTATGTACGTATGTATATAATAGTTATTTTATGTATATAGTGTATAAGTAATTCATTTGGTTTTATGCGATTTTTTTTTCTCATATTGTCTGAAAGTGCTACGTACTTTTGCATTTTGTTTGTTTTTGGTTTTTTGTTTTTGTTTAACGCTAAACTACATAGTTCGTGTTTCTTAATCCTCCTTTGACTATCGTTCTTCTTAATTTGTTTGTGTGTATTGGTTAACGAAATGAAAATGTTACGATTATAACAGAGGTTAATTTTTTTTCTTTTGGTGAGTAGAAACAATTGGATAGTTAAGACTAGAGCATATAACTAGTGCATACATTTACCATATATAATATATATGTGTGTATATATTTTATATAGTATAATATATGTGTATATATTGTGTATGTATACTCTATATGCTGTTTTTTTTTTGGTTTTATATATATATATATATATATATATATATATATATACTATCAATATGTATGTGGAATTCTGTACGGTGTGTTACATTTAACCGTTAACAGCGCTCAGTTTACAGCAATTGCGCAATAACCGGTTCGATTAGACACATATGCTCCGCTCCGCGCACTGGCAATCGGTTTAGACAGAAGTGTCGGATCATATCAGACACCGTCTCAAAGGGTCGACTAAATTGACCTAGAATATATTGGCCGGCCTCGTTGCGTTGAATCCTCATATGCATAAATCCCTTAGCGCCCCTAAAATAGGAGAAAAGCGAGAAAGGATTAGGGATAAGATGCTTCTATCTATCTATATAGAAACCTACTTGAGCGATAGGGAATAATCCTGTTTGGTGGATTCGCAATTGCGCACAAGAAATGAACCCTCCGTCAAAGGACGCAACGTTGTCTCCGCCTCAATGCGTGTTATGGCGCCGTGGTACCAGCTAAGAGGTAAGATAGTAGAAGAGTGAGCAGAATGTTAGAGAAAACTAATCATCTCTTACCCCTGACGCTCAAGTGGTATGGTCACATCGATGAGATCGACAGCTGTTACGTAGCCCTTGCAGAGATTCATATTCAGCTCCTTGTGACTGCTCAACCCGCGCAAGTCGAGGCTGCCAAATTGTTTGTTCACCTGACGCGGCTCATTGAGATTCAGTGTGAGATTTTGACGGAAAAGCGCCGTGTCTGAAATAAAGCAACCAAACATAAAAATTGCAAAATGTAATTCATCTTCATTGAAGGTCCTTGTGGTTAACCTACCCAGCTTACTGGCCAACTTTTGCTCTTCGCGCATGGAATGACTCGAGGATGCTTGCGAAATACCGCTTGATTCGGTGCTGTGCATCATTAGATTGTTGATCTCCGCCTGATTGGCGCGCAAACGACGCCGCAACTTGGGCATATCAAAGGGTAAATCGCCGAGATCTACAGAGGTTGCACTACCGGATGTACAGGCGGATGCCTCCTGTTGCAGTGTCTTGCGACGTCTCAACTTTGGCATATCGAAGGGCAAGTCACGCAACTCCTGCGGCAGTGCCGACGATGATGACGCCGCTGCTGCTGTACCGCCGGCAGCACCCGACGACGATGTATCTGCAGCACTACCGCCACCCTGCAGCTGTAGCTTGGGCAGCGTTAGACGTTGCAGCGCCAGATGTGGCACCTTACCATCCTCACGTGAATGCAACGATATTCCGCTATCCGAGCCAAGCAGTTCGTCGGCCAAATGGAGTAGAGCCTTGTTGGGTGCTGCTGCTGTTCGTTGGCTGCTGCGTGATTTTACCAACAGCTGCGGCGGGGGAGCAGCTGTTGCAGTTGCAGTTACCACATCAGTTGCCTGTTCCTTTGAAGCTGCTAAAGACGTTGCTGTTGGTTGCTGTGATTGCTCGGAACTGGCGCTAGCTGAGGCCGGCTCTTGCGAGGACTTGTCCGATATGGGGCTTAGGATGTGCAGCTTGGAGTGCAACAGGACGGGTGCACGTAGCGGATAGGCAATACTTGAGCTGACACTACCGCTGCCACTGTTGTTGCTATTGTTGCTGTTGCTCTCGGAACTGTGGGAGCTCAATGAGCTGGAGTGTCGTGACTCGGAGCTGGAGGTGCTGCGATTGCCCTCACTGGTGCTGGAACGCAGTGATTCCATGCTGCCACCACTCGACGAGGTCGCAATGCTCTCTGTGGAGCTATAATTGTGCCGCCTTGTGCCTGGCTGCAACTGTTGCTGCTGTTGTTGTTGCTGTTGCTGTGAGTGTGTGTGTGTGTGTCGACTGCTATGATGATGGTGTCGCTGCTGATGCGGTTGAGCGCTGCGGCGCAGTTCCAAAACGCGACCCGATTCTAAAACAAAGCTTCGTGGACGACGGGCAACAACAACTTTTGTTCCTGCTGCTGCTGCTGCTGCACATGCACCTGCACCTGCATCTGCAACTGCTGCTGCTGAGCCGGATGCGGAAGCTGAAGCCGAGACGGAAGCAGAAACGGATGCTGCTGCTGAATTAGAATTTGAATTGGTTGAGGGCGGATTAACGTAGGCGCTATCGGTGAGACTGTTGTCATTGCTGCTAGCGCACAGCTGCAACTGTTGTTGCTGTCGCAGCGTTGTTTGCTGCAGCGGCAAACGCAAGTCACGTAAACGCGGATGCGAAGGTTGAGCTGCCGGCAAATTTGGTGCACTCTTAATGCTGTTCATGTAGCGTTCATGTTTGCCAGGAAACTTAATCGGTAGCGGTGCAGTGGAGGGTGGCGATGGTGTATAACCGCGTGCTGGCAATTGTTGCTGTTGTAGCTGCTGCTGCTGCTGCTGCTGATGTTGTTGTTGCTGCTGCTGCTGCTGTATTGTTGAATTCTGATTCTGATTTTGTTGATCGGTTTGGCTGAGCTGCAGCTGACTTAGCTCCGCTTGAACCTGCAACACAACCTGACCAGGACCTTCAGGTGATTGTTGTTGTTGCTGCAGCTGCAATTGCTGCTTTGGCTGCTGCAACAGTTGCTCCTGCAGTGCTTGATTCTTGCTATTCTTAGCGCGCTTGCACTCAAGTCGCGATTTACTGGACGGTGGCGGCGGCGGCGGTGGCAACAACAACGGATCATTGCCATTGCCATTCAGTTGCAATAAGACGCAATGATTGGTGATGCGATCGACCTCATCGAGATCATCATCCGATTTGGCAATCTTGCAATCGAAGGCCGTCTCATAGATCTGACGTCGTCGACTGGCCATATTGTCGGAGTCCGAGTCTCCTAATTGATCCTGCTCTTCCTCACCCTCCGGATCCACCTGATCGTTCTTCTGCTCTGCTAGCTTCTCTTTCTGCTCAATGTCTTCTTCGCCTTGCTCTTGCCTCTCTAGCAGGTGAGTCTTTGTTTGGTTTGCTTGCTGTTTAGGTGGTGGCGCACATTCGACGCATTCGTGTACACCATGCGGATGCACGTAGAAAATGCTGCGTGGTCGAAAGTATTCCTCAATCTCCTCCAGCTCACCATTGTCATTATGGCCCAGATTCAGTTGACTTCTATTGGGCCCTGCTGGTATGCAGGCTCCGCACACGGCTGCTGGGCCCAGCAGTCGGTGCGGCGGCATCGACCCGCCCAAATCGCAGACACCAAAATCGTTGCCAATCGTTGGTGGACAGCACTTTAGTAGTTCACCCTCACCGGCGTCACAATGTTGCAACTGTAGCTGCAACTCACCGCTGCTGCCACCTGGCAAATGTTCCTGTTCCTGTTGCTGTTGTTGTCTGGGCTGTACGTTGCAAGTTTTGCGCACTAGAGCCAAGGCACGAGCATGCCACTCGCGTCGCTTGAGGCACTCACTACAATCGGACTCCTCGGAGGTACTTGTACTCGGAGTCTCGCAGCGTATAATACGGACACCCTCTTCGGTAAAGCTATAACGCTTTGGAGTTGACTGTTCGGTTAGACAGCCCTCCTCTAGATCATCGAGTGGATCCTGATCGTCCTCGTTTTTAAGTGGATCGTGAATTAGTGCTCCTCCCACTTCTGCGTCGATGTCGTTGTTATCCTCCTGTCCCTCGCGCTGTGGTGCATCCAAGCTGCTGCTCTTGCGGTAGCCACCCAGATGTGGTTGCGTCTGTTGCGGTGGCTCACTTGCAGTTGATTGGCGGCACTTTTGCTTTGTTTCACGATCTAGTGTTTGCCTTTCCTTCTCCTTGTCCTTGTCCTTCTCCTTGTCGTCCGGCTTATCGCGACTCTTGAGCAGGTCGGAGTAGTAGTAGGGAGATGGTTGGCGCTTGCTGTACTCTGTGGGTGCAACGGTTAATTTGCGTGGACTACGTTGCAACTGTGGCGGCAACGGCCGCACCAAATCATCGGTTATGCTATCCGGTGAGTTGAGCAAACCTCCAGTTGCAGTTCCAGTTCCAGTTCCAGCTCCAGCTCCAGCTCCAGTTGCAGCTGTTGTTGGTTTTGGTAGTGGTGGTGCACGCTCTACCTCTTCGTCTATGTCCGCCTCCTCGTCAGAGGATTTGGGCGCTGAGGAATCTGTAATAGACATTAAATGCAATAAGTAACTCTTTATGTGACGATATGATTAATATAATCGACAACTAAGAATTCTATTAGAAAATCATACGTACAAAGTCACTCGAATTCCGCCCTTTTCTGAGTCGCCTTGGAATGGTTCATTATAGCAAACTTTAAGCTACACTTTTAGAACTTTCAAGCAATTATACTTTGAGAGACATTTGTTGACAGCGCATAAAAGAATATCAAATAAAATGTTGTCCAACATGTTCAAAACTGTCAAGAACTATTTAGCGTCATAGCAGATGCATACTTTAAGTGTTTCTTATAATTACAAAGAATTATAGGAAAGTGCTTGGTGCAAAAAACACTGCAACTGTGCTGTTAGTTGTTGCCAGTAATTGAAGCAAAGTTAATTGAGTCGCGACTTGCGAGGCAAATGAGCCAAAGGACACTCCACCAAACAGACAGACAGTCTGTCGGTTAGTAAGTTAGTTGGTTGGCATCGCAGCGTTGTTATCCTTTGGAATAAATATTTTGTGGCGCGTCTCTGTCGCAGTCTATTAGGCGCTTGGCTGCCTCAGGCGGACCTTACCTATCTCAGTTTTCCTCTTTATTTCTCCCCCTTCTTTCTCTTTTTGTAGTTGAGTCTCAGTCCACTGAATGCAAGTGGCCATTTAACGCCTGGCTGATCCCAGCAGCCGCATTTGGATACCGAAGCTGGAATTGTGCGCCAAGTGCGTCTTCTTGCCACTGGCTAGCTTATGCATTCCTTTACCCCCCCCCCTCCCCCTCCTCCTCTCTCTCTTTCTTTCAGCAACCGAAAAGTAAAGACTCTTGGCATACGCTGATTGAATAGCTCAGAAATTATTGCAAAAGTTGCGCCTTTCAGTTGTGACTTTTAATGTCCCGCCTAAAGGCAGGCAATGTTTTTTCTCATTTCACAACTTTTTGACTTTTTCATTTCAAGACTCAAAGTTTTAATTAAAACTATTGGCTTGATTTGCATTGCACCCAACTTTTAGATTTGTAGACAGTTAGTATATTTTTGGGAAACATGTCATTCTAATATTACCTGAATTGTAATGGCTGCTGTTGCGCTTGTCTCTTTTGTGGTTACCGTTATTGTTATTATATGTGGAATGACGATGTTGCAATTGTTGTTGTTGCTGCTGTTGTTGCAACTGCTGTTGATGTCCGCGTGGCGTTGGCAACGTTTGCAACTTTTGCTGTTGATGATGTTGCCGCTGCTGGGGCTGTTGTTGCTGCTGCTGCTGATGTTGATGTTGTTGCTGCTGTTGCTGCTGATGTTGCTGTTGTTGTTGCTGTTGTCGCTGTTTGTGTGCTGGCGCCGAGCGTCGCTTGACCTTCTTGTGATAGACCTTCTTGGTGTGCTGACTGCTGGTGTGATGGCGCGTATCCTTGGGATCGGAATAGCCCTCGATTAGTTTGACGGATGCGTGCTTGATGTTGCTATTGGGCAACGGCGGATGTTGCAATGTTGCACGTTGCTGCTGCTGGGACTGTTGTTGCGGTCCTGCTGGCAACGTGTTGTTGTTGTGCGCGTGCAGCTGTTGTTGTTGTTGCTGCTGCTGCTGCTGCTGTTGTGCGTTGCTTTTGCAGTTGTTGTTGTTGCCGCTGCTGTTGCTGTTATTGTTGTTGTTATTAGTTGTGGTGCCCAAAATAGCAGCTGCTGCTGCCGCTGCAGTTGCCGCTTGACTGGGCAATGTTGCCAAAGGGGCAGGTGGCGGTGGCACAGCTGCTGCTGCTGCTGCTGCTGCTACTGTCGATTGCTGTTGCTGCTGTGACGCTTGTTGGGCTTCGTTAAATGGCAGCTGTGAATAGTACAAAAAAGAAGAACAACACGAAACAAATGAGATAACAAATTAACCCACTTGCTAAAGGTTAGTTAACTGTCTATGAAGAATAGCTAATTATATATACACTATATATATATAGTTGATGAGTAAAGGGTTTAATTGACTATTGATTCGAAATATATTACGCGTACTTTCCATCTTGTTTTACACTTTTAAAGCTTAAGCCAAGCTGTTAGCGTACTTTAATATTCGGATTGACTTGTTTGCCTTTCAGTGGTTGTTTTGTTTCTGTTTGCAATCGTGCGTTTTTGTGTGGTTTGCAACTAATTCAATTTGCTTTTCAATTTGCAATTTGCCTGCTTTGCGTTTTAATTGAAAATTTTGTGTGTGCCGAAATGCTGATTGCTGATGGCGTCAACTGCAGGCGTCAACAACTGTCGCTAAATAAACTAATACATATGTGTGGTGTTTGTGGTTTAGTGGTGTGTGTTGGTGTTGGTTGGGTGTGCGTATATGTGATGGTTGTGAACTCGTTAGGCGCTTTTAGGTTTTCCTCAACCACAAAAAACAAAACAAAACATAGCAAAAATGCTGAAGTAAAGGGCATTTAATTAGTTTGACAATTAACAAGAAAGAACGAATCCAACCACAACTAGCAAAAAGTTATTTAATGAACGAATTGTAATTTGAGTTTGATGATTTCAAATATTTTAGTCCTATACTCATTTTTGAGCCAACGTGTAGAATGGTTTTATGGTTTCGGACTCGTCAAAAATTGTTAATTTTTATAATATTATTATTATTCCTTTATCACATTTCTTTTATATGAATTCATAAAAGCTTAAATTGATAAGTTTTATTCTGTGAAAATGATATCTGTTGTGGACATAACAATTTTGGTTTGCCTTAAACACACACGAACAGATATACATACAGATACAGATACAAATATAGATGCAGACACAGATGTAAAAGGTAAAAGCCTCATCAATATTCACTAACTATCAATTTTTACTATATATGACAAGCAGGCACAGGAAGGAAACATGTTTCATCCATGAGTTGCCAACATTCTCTTCTCTTCTCTTCTCTTGTCTTCACTTGCCACTCTTCCATTTGCCATTTCCCCCTTGTCCCTTTGCCCGCTTCGATTTAGCTGTCCATCTTCTGGTTGAGCGTCCTTTTAGATAAAGGACAGCGTCCGGCATACGATGACAAATAGCTGCACATTACAAAACTGCAACAGCAGGTCGAGCAACAACCAACAACAACCTACAACAAATGACATTAACGTGTCCCTAATGTGCACACATTATAAGCAGACTTTCCGCCTACAGTGTGAGTGGAGGTGTGGTAAGAGTAGAGAACGAGGCTCGTATATATATATGCGCATTATTGTTAAACATAAATTTGCGTTACACACTATAATACGAGTGTGAGTGGGAGCAAGGGAGTGAAAGCATGTTGCATACGATATTTGATGCCATAACAACGGCAGGCAGGCAGGCAGGCAGGCAAGCAACATGCGGCAGGCAGCAAACAATAGGAAGTTGGGTTTTGTGGAGCTACAATGCTAAGCAATGTACGACGTTGCCATTGTTTGCCGGACTTTCGCAATTGAAAGGAATTTTTAATTGAAACTCATAAATTAAGCGTCAACTGCTGCTCATCGATGAATAGAAACTCTTGCTACAAACACGTTCACACTCAGACTCATACACTCAGAGAAACGCACGGTTGTTGTGTTGGTTGTGAATTTGTTAACTTCTCCGTTGTACTTTACCTCTTGGTTGAATTCAACACAAATTACTTGATGTTCGAAAAAGTTTTTTTAATCTTCATCAACTTTTATGTCGAGTGTACTTTTAATGACTTTGAACTTGGAAACCAATGCAGTGCAACAAAATAAAGTACAATATACTTTTACTTCTCCACCCCTCTCTCTCTATCTCTCTCTCTCCCTCTCTCTCTATGTGTCTATGCAGTTGCTAATGGCAGCGGCATTGTTTAAGTTTATGCAGGTTGTTCAGGTTGAGGTTGAAGTTGCCATCAGCTCGAGACAATAGACGATACATAGAAATTCTAATGCAAGCAAAAATAAACAAACACACACACACACACTTAATAAATGGAATATTGATAAGATAGGGATGAAAATATTTGCATTTCGAGATGTGTTAATGCCGCTATGGTTCAATGCTTAATGAAAGATCGAAATACTTGAGATAAATCAAAGCTTTAACAGTTTTGGAACTTATTGCTTCAACGTTTCTAGATTTCTTTGAGTATTACGATGATTATTCCTTGAAAATCCAAGCACGCTCTCATCTCTAGTAAATCGTCTGATCGTTCTCTTTCTCATCGTCATCGTCATCGTTGTTGAATTAAAATCTTACTCACATATTGTGCACATATATGCACAACCAATATTGCTCTTTAAATATTTGCCCTTGATTATCGGCATACGGGCATATTTTACACACGACTCGATTGATAACTTCCCCGGAAACCCAACTCAACCCAACCCAACCCAGCCCAACCCAACCAAACCAAACAAATGTCATCCAATCAATGTGGAGGCAACGATAGTTAGAGACTGCAAGAGTGGGTAAAATGGCTGGCACAGGCCAGACAAACAACAATCAAAATGCTTAGACGATATCAACGAATGTCTAACGGTCGTTGTTCCTTCATCCTTCATCCTTCATCGTTCATCTTTCGTCCTTGTTGCTCTGGCAACGTGATTTTTATGCGCACGTTAATGAAAATGTTTCCAGATGATGTTCACAATCATTTTGAATGATTATCATAATGATAATGATGGGCATGCTGATGATGATGTTTGCTGTAGAAATGAGTCGTGACGAACGTGAAAAACTAACGACTTTTCTAGCTTTGCTGTTTGTTTTCCTCTTTCTTTTTATGTTTTGTAAGAGTCCCTTTCTAAACGTCGAGCACGGACCCATGAGCAAATGTTGTTTGTTGTTTTTGCTATGACAACAACATGCATTCTCCTGGGTGTCCACCTAATGCTTATGAAGAGTGTTTTTAAATACGCTTTCCGTTGGGTATCATAACTTTGTTGTTTTATTTCTTATTCTTAGTATGTCAATGAAACAAAAGAAAGAAAGTGTATCAGCAGTTCGTTGAGAAAATTTGTCATTTTGCTTGGCAATTTCAATTTTTGCTTTTGTCTAGTTTGTTCTAAGCTAGACAATGCGTCGTATGAGTAATATGCGATGTTGTTTGAGTTGTTCGTGCTGTAAGGCGGAATAGCAACAATAACAAAATCCGCCGCAGCCCAGTTATTGAAATAAACAAAAAGGCCAAACAAACACACACACACACGCATACATACGTATGTAGCTTTTGTGATAATGCTGCTGCTGAGTTATCGCTGATATTACTCCGTGGAGAGTAATACACAAAACAAGAGCTGAAAAAAGCAACAACTAAACATTCAACAGTGATGACGACGACGACGACGACGACAACGAAAGCAACTCTCCATCAAGTGCACTTCACCAAGTGCAGCCCCAGACGTGGAGGCATAGAGAAGGGAGGAGCGACGGGTGGAGTGGAGTAGAGTGGAGTGGAGAGTAAAGGAATGGTTTGTATTCATATCGAAAATAGTCGCGCGCGCTTTTGCCATTAAAACGTGAGCTGGCGACAACAAAACACAGAAACACTGCCAGAGAGCATTTATAGATATGGCTCAGGCATACACACACACACAGACACGCATATACATACAAAGACACCCGCATATGCATAGCCTGCAGCTTTTATATATATAATATATGTGTGTGTGTGTGTGTACGTTTGGACACGCGTCGCGGCTGTTTACGCAAAACAAAAGTCATAAGATAAAATTACATTAATAACTGTGAAGCAGCAAAAGTACAGCGCACATGTTGCGACATGAGGAGAAAGAGGGAACAAAGTGAGAGAAACGGCAGTTAGAGGAGAGAGGAGTGAGGAGTGAGGAGAGCGAGAAAGCCATTTGAAATGGCAGGCAGGGAGGCAGAGAGTCAGGGAGGTAGGGAGGTAAGAAGGATATGTGGAATACTAAAAAGCTGTAGCTAAAGAGTCGCTAAACGTTTGCGCTTTGGGCGAGGCAGGGAGGCAAACAAAAAAAGGTGGGGAAAAAGAAGTGTCGGGGATAGTAAAAGCGGGAGCTACTCAAAAAAAACGAAATTGAGCTCAAGCTGAGATCTGTGCAGCAAAGAAAGAAAGAAGAAAAGCTTGAAAAGATTTAAGAATGAAAAACTGATTGTCCTAACGTTTTTGTATGTGTGAGAGAACTAATTGACCGATTGCTATCAGCGCACGCACAGCCCAAACGTTAAGGCATAGCAATCTGATCAATTCACAAAATTATAGCATATAGACCGTAGATAAACACTTCGTTTGGATTTATTTCAAAATGCATGTGCAAGTGGATAAATTTGAAGTTCAAAAGGTGCAAAGATTCCCAAAAAGATGTTTATGGCTAGCTACTTGAACAATCTTTGCAACATACATTAAGTCTCTTAAGTCATTGAGCAAAGACAGCAAATGGTATAAGTGTAAATATTGGCAATCTCTAAGCTCGCAAATCTGCTCAGATCAATGAAAACATTTGCTGCGCAATTTGTGGAGCCACATTTACAGCACACTTAAGTACACACACACACACACACATATATACATATATATACACATGTATAGTGTATGTAGTAGTCATTGGGGCTGCTTGCGGCTAAACAAATTTCAATAAAAAGAGAAATTCAAGCACATTTTTTTATGCGCCTCCATGTGGCGCTTTCGTTTTCACTTTACGACCAATATGCAAGAGGATAACAACAACAACAACAACAATGCGAACACAAAACAATATTCACACACACACACACACACTAGTAAAGTTTATGTACATATTTCGTATGGGGTCCCATAAAAAAGCAACTGAAATTCCAAACTCCACCCCAAAAAAAAAACTTTTCTTTTTTTCTTTTTTGCTGTGCGGACTCTCGTGATAACGGGCAGAGATTTTTGAAGGTAGCGGAAGTGAGAGAAACAAAGAGGGGGGAGTGTGTGTGGGTGTGTAAGAGACATGAAGCATTGCCATTTGATTTGTGGCAACATTTGCTGCAGGCTCCAAATCCCCGTTTGCACTTGTTGTTTGTGCTTCTTCTTTTTTTTCTTCTATTTTTATTCATAATGTTTAGTATCTGGCTTTTTTATGGCTGACCACCCGCTGGGCAAACGGTGATTTTTTTTTTTATTGTGGAGGGTTAGCATTGATTTCCGTTTATTTTCTTTTTCTTCTTTTTTTTTTTGCAATATTTAGCCAATAGAGCTTTGCATTGTTTGAGCGACGCTTTGTTTGGCCCCGGTTAAATAATCAAAAGGCTGGCCATAATGCAACCGATAATCGAGGCAAGGGAATGAGGCGAAAAATGCTATTGAATGATTTTCATTAAGCGCATTGCTGTTGCGACTGACATCGTCGTTCATCCATGTCCATTCGTTCATTCGTTCTCGTTCTCATCTTTATCCTCATCCTCGTTCTCGTTCTCGGTGTCGTCGGTGCGTGCAGTTTATCAATTAGCTGCCGAAGGGCAGTTAATTGCTTTTTACCAATACAAAGTCCAAAACCCAAACCCAAACCCAAAACCCAACCTAAGAGCCTCCCATTCGATTGTGTGCTCGGAGCTGTTTTTGTGTATTGTGTATATATATTCAAGATTTATGCAATTGTGCAGCTGTGTACTTGCCAATAAAACAGCTTTACAGAAAGTTAACAAACAGTTTATGCCAAGTAGAGGCTTAGACTAAAGTTTTTCAAGTGTTATTCAAATGAGGATGATTTTGTCGAATGGTAGAAAACGGATTTGTTTTTTAGTTTAAATTGGAGTACTAGTGAGAAACTCTGTTTTAAATAACATTTGAGCCTAACCTTAGGATTCATCTAGTTCGTTTGCAAAGACTGTTCGGGAATTTGAGCTGAGCTTCAATGTTATGGTTCGGCTTTTGAACATTGAGCAGTTGAAAGTTTATGTTTTTGCTGTACTTACAAATTCCGTTTGTGGACTGGGCGCTATCCAATGTTCCGGGTTCGTTGGTATTGCCTCGGCCAGGCAGGGATCGAAACTGGACGGTCGTTTCTTAACAAAGTCTACAGGCAGGCTGTAATCATCACAGATGGCAATCTGTAAACGTAAAGCATAAAACACAATGTTAGAGTGAAATAGAGATATGTTGTATGTTGTATGTACATATGCATGCATATATGCATGTATTTGAGAGCCTCCACGCAATTTGTTTGCTAAAAATAAACATTTTCAAGTTGAGCGCAGAAGGCAACAAAGAAGAAGAAGAAGAACCTAACACGACACGTGGCCATACAGCGTACACATACGTAAAGACCACAGCTGTGCCTTCACATTACCCCCTATCACTTGAGTGAGAGAGAGAAAGAGAGAGAGAGAGGAGAGGGTTAAGACTGAAAAAGTATTGCATACACTCAGGCGCGCTTGCTGCGTCATCAAGAAAAAAAAGTGTTGAGCAAAAAACACAATGGCTAAATAACAGTTACAATTAAAAATGGCGACGCATTTAACAGAGAATATTTTCTCGTCAACCGTCGACTTTTGCCAGATGGCGGCTACAAGAATTCTCCAACAATAATAAGAACAAAATGTCACGAGTTTAAGCAATTACCGTTAAGTGGTTGGAAAAAGCTGTGATATTAAATCTAAGTCAGTTGGATGGGATGAGCGTGACAGGGGATGTTGGTAAGAAACAATGAGAAATTCTACGTTAATTGTAATAAAGTTAGGTTGAGGATAATGCTGATGATGACAATGACAATGGTCATGAAAAGAACAATCTATCTATGTATATACTTTGATCCTTACTTCAATGTGCAACTGCAACTGCAACTGCAGGTTAAGTAAATCTAAGTAAATGAAGAGATATCCCGGAGGATTCACAAGTTACACTTAAAGCTGAAACTACCTCAAAGTACAATTGCAGGCGATAAAGTTGACGACAGTTCTGGCAATACCATTCCACACCGGAGCTCGAACCGGAGACGAACCCAGAGCTCGACTTCAAGTTCGAGGCTAAGTTGTTGAATGTTCTTGTTGTTGGCCGTAACTCACGAGCCAGTTCCCGTGGGAGTGCAGCACAGGTGGCATGATAACGCCAAGCACACGGACCGGCGCACACCACATAATCCTCACCGGCGGTAAAATCAATCCAGCAGCGACGACAGAACATGCTGCTTATAATTTTGCTATTCGTTTTGGCAAACGAGTCGCAAAGCGGCAAACACTTAAGAAAATTACAAACAAAAATATATATACGCAAAAGGAGTTAAAAGACAAGGCTAACTGGAGCTCAGGTGTGTTGACAGGTGAACGGGCAGCGCGGCACTGACTTAAATACTAAAATATCCAAGGCACAAGACACAGTCTCTGAATGCTTACCGAAACTATTGGCAACTGCTTGTGTTGGTGTTGCCTTGGGGCCATTGCTTTTGAAATTGAAAGGCCAAGTCGAAGTGAATGAAGGCAGTTGGTTAGTGTGTGCATAATGTCTGTCCGTCGGTCTCACTGTCTCCTAGCAAGTCAACAATCGCTGAGCGATAAATTAACTATGCAACAGATACTGAGGAGACACACAAATAGCAAAAGAAGAGGCGACAACTGCGACAAAGTTGTGGGAGTAATATTTATTTGTGATAAAAGAAAAGATTATAGTTGTGGGCAAAAGTTGCATCAAGAAAGACAGAAAGAATGATAGCTTAGCTCACACTATTTCCAAAAGTTGAAATAAGGTATTCCTAGTAACCAAGGCAGTAACTAGTTCAATTAGGTACTAGTTCAAGTCATTCCTAATAACCAAGGCAGGTACTTGTTCAAGGAGGTACTAGTTCAAGTCATTCCTAGTAAGCATGGTAGTAACTAGTTCGAGCAGGTACTAGTTCAAGTCATTCCTAGTAAGCTAGGCAGTAACTAGTTCAATTAGGTACTAGTTCAAGTCATTCCTAATAACCAAGGCAGGTACTTGTTCAAGGAGGAACTAGTTCAAGTCAATCCTAGGAAGCAAGGCAGTAACTAGTTCAATTAGGTACTAGTTCAAGTCATTCCTAATAACCAAGGCAGGTACTAGTTCAAGGAGGTACTAGTTCAAGTCAATCCTAGGAAGCAAGGCAGTAACTAGTTCAATTAGGTACTAGTTCAAGTCATTCCTAGTAAGCAAGGCAGGTACTAGTTGAAGCAGGTACTAGTTCAAGCCAATCCTAGAGTTCGACCTGATCAAACTTGCTTCTTTCTCATTAAAACAAATCGATTATCTGAGTTATATCATAGCTAATTAAAATTAATGGGTGGTCTCTTCAGGTTTAAGTGATTTAATAAACATTGCTAATCAGCAAAAAGTGCTAAAAAGTATAGTACTTCATGTAATGACTTTTGTAGCCACTTTATACTTGTTGCCTATAAGAATTAATAAGAAAACATATGTGAACATTTATTAAATCTTAGCTTTAAATGCTTGCACAAATCTTCTAAGACATATGTAAAGTATTTTTATTGATTAAGCTTAAATTATTTAATATACAGGGCACTTACAGTGTCTGCCCTAGAAATTTGATAATCATTTTCATAAGGAAGGCTGGATGAGTCACAAACAGACACATATACACAGACAGAGATGGGTTACATGGCAATATATCTACTTATTGGCCTGGGTAATAGCAGGTGCTGTTATTGCTGTGGCTGCCGCTGTGATTGCCAAGTTGTTGGCTTCTCTTTAGTTTGGCTTTGATGTGTGCGGGCATAAAAAATGCATAGCCAAAGTAGGCAGCAAAGAGACAGTGTGGGCCTTGAAGCCTTGAAGGTGCAACTGCAACAGCAACAAGAAGTAGCACACCCCTTGCATGCCTAACCCACCACCCACCACCCACCACCAGCAACCTTAATAAAAAGCCTTCTCTCTTTCTATCGCCCAGTGTCTGCTCGAGTAAATATCATAAATTTTAAAGGCGGCGTTAATGCGACTCGTTTCAGTTGCAAGCTCTAGCCGCCCCTTTCTTAGTTAGTTGCAGCCTTGGCGAATGGCGAAAGCCAAAATAGAAAATAAAAAACTCTGGCGCATAACCGCAGGCACTTTGGCAACGCGCCCACGATAGGATCTTCGGCATCATCATCGTCATCATCGTCATCATCATTATCATCAGTAGACAAAAGACACATTCACATTCACAAAAACTGCAAGCATTGCAGCGCAGCTCTTCTCCCTCTCTCTCGCGCTCTCTCTCTCTCTCTATATATATATATATATATATATGTCTCTATCTGTCTGTCTGTCTTTGTGGCGAGAGAAGCCACATGTTGCCACATGGGCCCACGGGCGCTTTGACACAGTTTACTTTTGGCCAGGTTTTCAGGTTGTCAGGAAATGAAAACTGGCTATCGCCAAAGGTTTTCCTTTTTACCTTTCCCTATTCCAAATGTGGCATATTGCGCTGATTGCAGCAAACCTCACAACAGCTTAGCTATGTGTGTGTGTTTGTGTGTGTGCGAGAGTTGCATTGATAGTTTAATTCAAATATGAAAGTTTTGTTGCTTTGTTGTTGCGAGAGTTTTTATTTTCCTTTTGTCCTTCTTTAACTCGGACCATCAATGAAATGTTTAATCACTCATGTTTCCAATACTCAATAGTCTTTAGATGCATGTTGAATTGAAGCTTTCAACAGACAAAAGGTGCAAAGAACCTGCAGGATTGGAATACTTTTGCATTCTTATACATTATTTAACTTTAAATTTATAATAGCAAAAGAGAAACGTTTAGTGTTGTTCATTAAAGTTCACTTGACATCGAATTAAGTAGTTGCAATTCTTTAAAGTATATATATTAATGAATGTGAGTATTAAATACTTAAGGAACAAAGGGCCTAATATAAGAGAATCAATTAACACTCAACTTGATTTAAGTAACATCTAACTTAAAGTGAGTAAATGTCAGTTTAAATCCAAATCGTTTTATTACTGCAGCAACTTATAGTAAGAAATCACGATCGAAATATTATATACTTGATTCCTGCGCCCCGCCCTGTCAAATAAATGCCAAATTGCTTTCCTTAGTTAACAGTCAATCATTAAGTTTAACTACAGCCTAAGTTACTCAACAACTCTCAAAGCAATTTTGGGCACTCAAAGTGAATAACACTAAAAAAAATAATGATTTAGTTTCAATGCTTTCTTGAGTTTGACACTTGAACCGAGTTAACTAAGTTAGTCTAAGAAAAGAAACCCTTGACCCACTGAACAGCCCTCGTTTGTTGTCTTTTCACCTCGCCTGGTTGGATTTGTTGTTGTTGTTGTTACTTTAGCTGTTTGTTGTTATTGTTGTGCCAATGGCTTGTCAAAGATGCAGGCACTAATTGCAATTAGCAGAATTCCTAACACACATACACACACACACACACACAAACACCCATACTAATAGTCAACATGGGTTGCCCTGTTGGCCCTCTTTGACATTAGATTGATTGATCGACTGCTTGGCTGATTGATTAAGGGAGCGAAGGCGGCAGCAAGCGCTTTCAATAAGAACAACAACAATGGCTCCTAACACACAGCCTGGTGGAGAAGAAACAACAGTTGGCAGCACCTGTCAAAGGTTGTGAAGGGTTGGGGTACGTTAGAGGTGGGTGGATGGGTGGAAATGATTATGGGAAGTGCTTACTGGGAGTTTGGGGAGCCTTTACTTGGCCCTTAATGCTCAATTGATTTGTTTGCTGTGTGGTGCGATTACAGGTAAATTTCCGCCATCAATTGCTTTATAAAATGTTTACTCAACTTATTCAGCTGCAAGTGGTAACAAGGTATCTAACCACCAACCACTCCCGCTCCTTTCTTCCTCTTACCCCACAATCGTTGTTGTGTTGTCGTTGTTTATATAACGTTGCAACTCATTAATGACTCGCATGTGCATTTTAGTAGAACTAAGGCATATACATTTGAGCGTTTCATTTAACCTCTAAATATGACAGGATGATCATTGTATGGTAAACAATCCAATGTAGCTAAGTGACGGATTTTCAAGGTCTAAGCGTGTAAAGTTTATAAGAACAATTCATTTGGATAGATGTACCATGTACTCCAATAAAGGTTAAGCAACAATGGCAAATGCCTTAGGATCTATGTTAAAGGCACGCCGAGTATTTTGACACTTTGTGAGAGCAATTTGAGCTTGTTAGAACCTGTTTAGCTTTCAAACGGCAATGATGATAACCGTTATCTATGATAAAAACCGAAATCATGTGGTGTTTTCTCTTTATATACTTTTAGGCACTTTTTACAGGGTATATACCAGTGATGCACTCGTCGCTTTCGTGTGTTTATAACAGTTTTAAGTTTTGTTGTTGTTTTTTTTTGTAATTTACGTCGCTGCTGTTGTTATTGTTGTTGTTGTTATACTTCAAGTGCAGGCCATTAAAAATGGACGTCAATGAGACATTTGGGAGCATAAGCTTTCAAGTGTTGCATAAATGTGCGGGGCTAGAGGCACTGAACCAGCAGAGTTGGTGGATTGGGTTGGTTTTGGTTGGGTTGGGTTTGTTCGGGGTACAAAAGTCAACGTTACAACAGCGTTCGAGTCCACGCTTTAGAGTTATGGAGTTTGAGCGCCAGAAACAGAGAGAGTGTGAGGGAGAGAGAGGGGAGGGGATAGGGGAAGAGGAAGTTGTCGCAATGTTGAAGGGTGTCATCGCATTTGGCATTTTAGCTGACTGTTGCTGACTGCCGCTGACTTCCGTGCTTTCCATGACTCTTATGTCGGGCTGTCAGGTGGTTTGGGTTTGTTTTTGGGTGGCTGCACCCTGGGGTTGCGCCATAAATTTTAATTAAATATTTTTGGGCATTGTGTGTGTATGCGAGTTGTTTTTTTTTTTTTTTTTTGTATTTAAAGCAGACAGTGCAATGTGGCATGAATCCTGCATCAGAGCATGAGAGCAGCAGCATAGAGCAGTCAGAGATCAGGAGAAGGATCCTCCTCACGACACCACTTGAACTGATGCGTACCACCTGCGCCTTGGGCATAAAAGTCGATAAATTTCAATGTCGCAAATGCAACGCAAACGCAAACGCTAAACAAAAATATAAAAGGGAAGAAAACCAACCAACAAAACACGGCCTATCAAGTGGTAACGACTCCTGGCGTTTTTATTGTGGGGGTTGTTGCTCTGCCAGACAGACACGACCTGACGCATCTTCAGCGAGTCCGTTCTTTAAATGTTTGTTGCACGTTGGAGGGGGGTTTGGGTTTGACAGCCATGGCGGGCCACATAAATTGTTTGTTTTGCGGGAAATTGCAGCCAAATGAAATTTGTAACTTATACAAACACAAGTAACAAATACTGAAGTCAAAAATGAGCTCGTTCCAAAGATACCCTAACTTTAGGAGCAAACCACTCAATACAATAAAGATTGACAGCGGTAACGATATCGAAACTTTATAGATAATCCAATGTTATATCAAGTTAAACACAGTAAAGAAAACCATGCATGATACATGATAAATCGATGTTTTTCAAAAACAGGTGAGTTATCGATAAAACACAACACTCGCAACAACAACAACTACAACAACTCGGTAAGCAAGAACCCCGTTGTCAGCTTGGATGGGTTGTGAAAAAGATAGTTGTTCGTTTGGGTCAAAACCGTAAAACAAATAAATTCATTTGTGGCCAGTAGCCAAGGCCAACGACGATGACGACGACGACGTTCAGTTTTAAATATTCGCAATTGTAAACATGTTGCCAAATGTTTGTAACTCTGACTACGTGTATGTGTGTGTGTGTGTGTGGCAGGCACATCCTGTTGGACTACACACACACTATACACAACACTCAACGCCTACCAACACACACACACACACACATTCGCACACAGAACATACGCCCCACCCGAATCCTCAACCCTTCCTTTTGCCACTACAGTTGAGCGCACATTGAAAATTGTTCTGCTTGTGGGAGCAGAAATTCGAGCGGGAAGAAGAAATGAAAGGATGAAGAGGGGAGAAAAGATGGGGGGGGGGGTGGTATAGGCGGTGAGTTGGGGAAGTTGGTTGTAGTTGTTGTGAACTTTGCAGAAATGCATTGACCGGAAAGTTGTAATATCCAATCGCCACTTTATTTGCGAATTCTCTTTCTTGTTCCCTTCTTGCCCTGCCTGGTTGGTTCAATATTGTAAATGCCACTGATTGCTGCCGCAGCAGCGAAGTAGAAGTGTGAGTTTGTGTGCGTGTGTGGTTTGCAGGGAGTAGTTTGTGCAGTCACTTAAATGGGCATTACGTGGCTAAAACCAGAAATGTATTGGCAACTGCCAATGGGCAATAATTGAGACCCAAATGCAAAATTGAGCCAAAGCCCAAGCCCAAGCCCAATACGTGGAAATATTCCAATTCGGAAAATCGCCATTTTCCCATTTGCCATTTTGCATTTGTAATTCGGCAATTTGCATTGAATATGTAAATATGATTCATTGCCGGGATCATAACTGACCCAACACATAAACAAAATGGGTGCGCTTTTTTTAAAGCTTACATAAATTAAAACCTAACCTTACCAACTCACATTAAACTAATTGTGTGTGTGTGTGTGTTTAGTCCTTTAGGTTGCAGCGGACTTTAGCTCGTTGCTTATTAAATATGTTCTTTGATTCCGCGAACGAGTTTGTTCTGTCATTTTTGTAGGTCTAACTTGATGTACTTAATCTAATGGCAAAGCACTTTATTCATTATACTTCACAATACTTGGAAAAGTCAAACATGTCCTAACTCTAATTTTAATCGATCTTATGAACATTCCTTTTACTTCTTCAAACACTTTTCTAACCAATACATAGCCTAATATTTTATACCGAAAAATGAATCGAAGGTTCCTCTTTGTATGTTGTTGTAACCCTATGTGAGACACACAAGGTGCCTAATCTGCACCACTCTATCTGTGGTGGCATGCAACTGAATAAACTACTGTTTCGGATATGGGCCAGATGAGTGTATCGGTATCGCTGTGTGTGTCTGTGTGTGTTTGTGTGTGTTTGTTTGTTTGTGTCGCCACGAAGCCGCAACCACCGAAACGAACAACAAGAACAACTCACACTCCACACTAAACACTAAAACTTGTCGTTGGGCAGGAAGGAGGGTTAGCATATGGATCCAATTACTCAGCACATCCGGCGTTTCCTTAGCCATAATCGTAGAACCGGCATAAACTATATGTTTGTATGTTCTTCGTTCGTTTATTAACCCTCATAATCATCGCACGAGGAGAGCGCATCAACAAACACTTCACGCCTGACATTTGACAAGACGTTCGGTGTGTTGAAGGGAGCGGGTACGAAGGGGGAGGTCTGGCGGGCGGGCGGACGGGCGGGCGGTTGGTGGTGAATGACGTCTACAAAAATCCAACTGCGAAAAAATGGCAATAATATTTTTATGGGCATAAATAATACAGAAGCAAGGCAAGCTAACTCTGGAGAAGGAGGAGGAGGAGGAGGAATTTCGTTTTTCACGCTATTTTCATGCAGGAAGAGAAATGGGAGTTTTGAGTGGGGCAGTAGGAAATAGTAGAAGTAGTAGTAGTAGTAGTAGAAAGGGTGGGTGGAAAGGAATTGTGGCACAGTGGCTAACCGCACGCATTTAATGTTGGCAAAGTCGATTAAACGTTCGTCCATTCATCCGTCCGTTTGGCGGATTTCTTGGCCAAACCGACAGTAAGCAGCTGCGAGTGAGAGGGAAAAAGAAAGCCAAAAACCGCCAAGGCACAAGTCCAAAAAATGATGAAAAGCCAAACAAAATGCTGCAAAAAAAAACTAAAAACAGCGACATTCTGGTTTCTTTCTTCTTGGCATTAATGCTTGCCCATGAGTCAGCGAAGAGTGAAAGGAGGGGGGATTGAGGGGCTACATCAAGCATGCTTCGTCATAGATTTACACCCCAAGTGCACCCTTAACGCCTCAGTCTTGTGTGTTGTGACCTTATCCTTGTCGTCATCTTTGTCGCTTCGTCCTCATTATTGGTTGGTGAGTGCAAAACAATTTAAGAAATTGCTTGCCAAGAAAATTGAGCAGTTAACTAAATGCAATATAAAGTCTACATGTGATTATAGGGTTAAGGTTAGGCATACAAGGGGGTTAAGTTAAAGCCCAATCAAGTTCGGAAAAGGATTGCGTTTAATTCGATTGATTAGATGCTTGAATAATGTTTAAGCTAAAGTCTTTTCATGATGTTTAGACCTTAAGTTCAATATCAAGCAATCACAAGAGAACTTTTTAACTATGAGAAACTAGTTCAAGGTCTCTGAGCTTTTCAATATACTATATATATGTAAGATATATTTAATCCCATTCTTAAGCTTAACTTGGCTTGAACAAAGAGACTCTTCATTAACATTTCTATCCTTTTGATGCTCAGACCCAAAAACTGTTTTCACAGCATACAAATCAACTTTTTAAGGTTAACAAAAGCCATCTAATAGTTTGTAGCTATTAACAATTTGACATTGTCAAACACAACAAGCTTAAACTGAAGATCATAATTTTTATTGTCCCATTCAAACTTAAAAGCATAACTGTTATTGTCCCACTTCAAAGTTTGGCGTAAAGCAAAAAAAAAAAATTTAATTGTTTGCTCGTTGTTAAAACACACATCAAAAACAGTTTCATAATAATTCTCGCAATTATATTATTTGCTTTGAAACTTGCAATTAAAACTAACACATATGAGCGTTACACTAAAGATTCAATTAATTGTTGAAGGAACAAAAGAGAATTATATGAAAGTTAAGCGAGAAGATAATAAACAAATACAGCTTCAAGCCTTTTTGGGTTAAAACTAATGTGATTGAAAGCCAAAAGGGATTTTGGTCCGTTTTCGTTTTAGGTTTGTGGAATTTTGAGATATTAGCGTTAAGTGAAAATAACAAAATGGCGGAAATAAAGGGAGCCCACGGCTTCATTTTCAGTCTAGAAATCAACCAAGGAAAAATATTTACGGAATTTCATTTATGAATTTTCACTCGAGGGGTTAAAACGATGAGTTTCTCCCTCTTTCGCTCTTTGACATTCTGTGTGTGTTAGGGTCGGAGAATTGGATTTTGAGTATTGTAAAACAAAATGGATATAATGCTAAATAAATAAAATAATAAATAAAAAAATAAAAAATAGAATAGGGAGAGAACGGTTGGGGCCCGAGGCAGTTAAAGCATTCACATTAAGGCAAATATAATCGCGGCGTCTCTAATGTTGTTGTTGATATGGAGATAAGCATTAAGAAGGGTGTGTGTTGTGTTTTACTTGTAGGGTGGTTGTTTCTTATAACGTCTGTGTGTGTGTTTGTGTGTTTATGTGTGAGTTTGTTCGTCATCATTATCATCATCGCTGACAGGTGGTTTGGCAAATAATTTTGATGTCTTCTATTCAAACTGATGAACTTTGGCAACAGACGACGACGACGACGACGATGATGATGCCGCCGCCTGAGCCATCCGCGATAAAGGAACCAGAATACACACACACACACACACACACAGACACAGACACTGACAGTTGATAAACTCAAAGAAAAACTTGGTATGTTTTGGCTAACGTTAGGAAACTTTAGCGTTTGTAATATACAAAATTTTGCCATCGAACTTTTATTCAACGCTAAATTTTAATCATTTTTTGTGCGCAGCTGTTGACGTTTTTTTCTCTGAGTGTACACAGACACAAATGAATACCAGACGCACACGAGTCGCCACTTGAGCCGTCTGCTCAGACCCAAACCCAAAGCCATATCCATGGCAACCCGAAGTGCCAAAAGCTGAGACCGAGGCAGAGAGCCCCCAGCCCCATCCAAAAGGCATCCACCACAAAAAGTAAATGTTTATATTTTGCCATAGCGGACTCAAAGGTGTGTTTGTGTGTGTGTGTGTATGTGTTTGTAAGTGTCTGTGTGTATAGCGTATATACAGCTCATTAAATACAAATCAGCTTAGCAGCAACTTGAGCAACAACAACATTAACAGCAGGGAGCAGACAACATTAAAGGAAAACCAAACACAACAACAAGCATCAGATGGCAAACATGAATCGCATCATCTTTAAAAACGAAACCACTCAAAACTGCCCAACTTCAACCATTAGGTACTTGCATACACTCAAACAACGAATAATTAATATCTTAGCCAAGTGAAAATGTTTTAAGAACTTAGAAGTATTTAAAACCAAAAAAAATATGCTTGTGGATAACTTTTAGTTGAAAAGGCTTTTGGCATTTACAAAAAACAAAATGAAGATTGAAGAAAAAAGAATAAAGCAGCAGACTTAACTTTAAATAAAAACTTTCATGATAGTAAAAACTTCTTAAACTACTATTTCAACAATAAACATCAACTTAAATCTTACTTTACTTCTAGCTTCTTTCTATGCCTTTCTATCACTACAATATTTCTTATCTCATGATATTTCATTTCCTCACATATATATAGCAAAGAAACTCAATTACATATTCCAAACACCCTTTTTATATATACTCTTTTGTGCGAAATTCGCATGCTTTTATCATAATCCCCTGAACATTTTTGTATTTCCTCCACAAAGCTTGGCAATAAAGTCATAATGCTTACCGGAAACTGAAGCTGCAATTAAATGGACTTGCCTCCCATTCAACGCACACACACACACACACACACACGCACATATCTGGAGTGTACAAAGCAAAAAAATGCCAAAAAGCATCAACAAAAATTTCATTTAAGCCACAGGTAACTAAAGACATGAACGCTTATCAGACAGTCAGACAGACGAGGCAAGGTGAGGGGTGGGGTAAGTGAGGGCGCATGGTGTGAAGTGAAAATGAAATGGGTGGGTCGGATTGTGTGACAGTCAGTCAGTCAGCATGGCAGAGAGAGCTCAATTTGTGGGCGGCTAAAGTCAATTTAAAAAGCAAATATTCTTTGAGTGAGTGTATGTGTGTGTGTGTGTGTGTGTGTTTGTCAGCGCTTTAGCCAAAGATAAGAGCAACACACACACTTACACTTGAAGAAAAACTGAATTGGGAAAAGTATAGTTTTTATTGGTCAACAATTTTAAGGCTAAAAAGTATTCAATTCTTGTCTTGTTAGAACGAAAACACTATATATATATATAATAATAATATATATTTTGTAAGAATATTAAATGACCGAAAAAGTAAGTTTAAAATTGCTAGATTTGAGTATAAAACCGAATGAATAAGTTAAACATAGGCATAAAAAAAACTAGGAAATGTTTGGTTGGAAAAATTCATTTTGAATCAATTATTTGAAACTGTGCTCAAGGTTTTTTTGTCCGTGTACGTTCGCACTGTTCATAAAAACCACCAACAAAAATAACAACAACAATAATAATAATATCAAGTAGCTTGTTTGGTCGTCAACGTCCAGACACTAATTAGTAATCCTTGACACGAGCTTCATTGTCATTAAATATGCCACATGTGGCATGTGACACCCAACTCCCCTTGTTGACGGTTGTTTCTGTTGTTGTTGTTGTAATTATCTGTGTACAGGTATTAAGCTACGCATTACTTTCGCCGCATATCAAATTATGACATGCTCTCCAACATTTTTTCTGCCTTTCTTTCCCTCTCTCTCTCTTTCTTTCTCTATCTTTTTTTATGGCTGTACGTACATGAGTCATAACAACTTCAACTACAACGCCAACAAAAACAACAATATTATCAACATCATCATCGTTTGCTGTCCGAATATGTGTGTGTGTGTGTGTATGCGTGTGTTCAATAAAACTTGTCCTCAGCTGTTGGGCAAAGCAATTTCCATAATCTACCAATTCGTAATGCCCGCAACTAAGGCAACAAATTTTATACGATTTGCCCAGACCAAAATCAAAGTTTAGCTTATATCTCACACTCCTACACTATCTTTCTTGCTTTCCTGTGTGGTGCATCTCTTTTGTGCTTGCGGGTAGCGCATTAAACGCATAAATCAGATTTACAGATTTACCATTCCTTTTTTTTTTTCGTCTCTCAAACGTTGCATACTTTTTGGGCTGCATGCGAAATAGCATCGAAGTCAAACCAGCTGCACTGTGGTTGAAAATTCATAAGAACTATATGCAAAAAGCGTTGAACAAAGCTTACAATGTGAGAGTAAGTTTTGAAATAAACATTTTTGTATGTTCTTAAACTTAATTAGAGTCGAGAAAATAACAACACAAAAGTTTACAATTAAGGAAAATCTTATCGAAATTTGGACCTATTAGAGATTGCTACATGTCAAACTCTTTAAAGACCCTTCAGCTGAATGAGAAAAATAGCTTAAAAACAATCTCATAGTTTATGGAAAATTGTAAAATTAAACAATAAAGACCAACATTTTAGTACAGTAAGACGTATTTAAAAGCTAACAAATCTTTTGCCATTAGTAAAACGGAAATGAAATACGAATCAAATTATTCATTCTACACGAAATATACATATATACATTTGATGTCACTGTGCGCTCTTTTGGCGCTTTAGGCATCTCTGGCCACAGCATTTTTGCGTGAACTGTGATATCTTCGCCAAAGCCGATGCCGATGCCGTTGCCGTTGCCTTTGGCTTTTCCTTTGCTATTGCCGCTGTCCGTATTATTCGCTGTTATTATTTGCTATTTGAAATGCTGTCAACGTTGCGCGTTCCACTTGCTTCCACTTTCTTTCCTTTCTCCCTCAAACCCCATTTCATATCCTTGCGCGACGGCATCAGCCTCATTATTATCATTATCATCATCATCATCATGATGATAATGTTGGCATCGATGCCTGGCGGTGCAACGGAAATACAACCGCAAAATTCAAAGCGGCAGACGCAATTTGTTGCGCACACATGTGCCATATGTATATGTATATGTATATGTGAGTGTATGTTTGTGGCAGCTGATGACGCATAGCACTGAAGAGTGGGAGAAAGGAGGAGGCCTCGTTGCCGCTGGGGACAGTCAACTGATGCCCCTGCCAAAAAAAACGAACAACCAACAACAACAACAGCAACAACGCCAACTTTGTGTAATACAACACGCAGCTAAACGAACGAGACGAAGAAGGGGCAGGGCGACGGAGGGGGGGTGGGGGGGTGGGCGTTTGTGGTATGAGTTGTGTAGTAGATGTAACAAACTAAATTTCTGACACGTCGCATATGTCTGGCATGCGCGTTGGTAAGAGAGGGGGGGGGGGGGGGAGGGGAACGTAAAGGTTTGCTCTTTCTCTTGCTTCCTGCATCTAAATTAACATAATTCACAAATTTAACACGCTGGCGCTAACCAGCGGTCAGTTTTGTATGCCACCATACACACAAACACACACAATCGCATACAACGCCATCTGTTGTTGTGCGAAATAGCGTTATTGGAAGTGCAAAGCTTTTAAGGCCTGCGTACGTGCCAACTCAGCCAAAAAGCGAAAACAACTAGCTACACTGAACAAAAAATATATGTAGCGTAGCTTTCAATCGTATGTTTAACATTCATATAGAGTATATAGTGTACATAGAGTATATATAGAGTATAAATAGCATAAAAAGTATATAGAGTATATATATATAACTTTTTTTTTTTTTTTGGCAAGCTTAAGCTTAATTTTTAGTATATTTCACAAATTCCAGATTAGTTTTGAAGTTTTTTTAAATTTTTTTTGTGAATTTCAAAAAATGTTATTATATGTTAAGGCAAAGAAAGTTTAATAAACGTAAAATACCAAATATATTCCCACGATTCCAAATATCAAATAAGTTCTTTGGATTTAAAGGTGTTTGGAATATAAAAAGTATTTCAACATTTTACAAAATATATTGCTTAGGATTTGTAATAGGAACTTTTTCTCTACATGCAACTGCTGTTCAGTTCAGGTGGGCAAAGCATGTAATTCATGGATTTAATGGAGTGTTTTTAGGTTCGCCTATCTGGGTAGGTGATTGTCTGTTTGCCAAAAAAAACCACAACACACAACACACAGGACCCACACACACACACAGTCGGGAAGGGCCAAAAATTGTGTCGCAAAAACAGCAAAGCGCACTTTACATAACTAATAAGGTTGTCTCTGTTTCAGTTGTGTTCCGGTTTTCGTTCTGCTGCGTTAGCATTTTTGGCATTTTTGGCTAAACATTCCATCTATAAATAAGCAATTTGCTAGCCAAAAACTGTTTTGCCCGATGATTATCTTTAGTAGTTGCCTGATTTACTAACTGACAGTTTTATTCCACAAGGTGGAATTGTGGTAAATGAAACCAAGATTGTATAATATGTGGTTTTTAGTACGAACTTGAACAGAAATAACTCTCCCTCTCTCTCTCTCTCTCTCACACTCTCTCTCTTTCTATCTCTCTCTCTCTCTTTATCTTTGACAAGTTTAATTGAAGGTTAAACATTTTGGTGTGATTTTGGGGTTATATTAAGAAGGCGTCTTGCCTGTCAACCACTTGTCAAGCATGCTCTAGATCTTCCTCTATTAACTGGGCTTAATATAGCAAATGCTTTTACCTTCCTTTAATGCTGCATGTCAGTTAACTTTACAAGCCGCGATACACTTTTCAAAAGAAGTTTCGGCTTATCAAAGTTGAAGCTTTATTAGTACAATGAATTTGAGTAGAAGTTGTGATACACAAATAATAAATTTATTACTATCAAAGTTAAGAAAATTGAAAGCACAACACACAAGTTGCCTTTAGGGAAATCAAAGTAAAGTCCATATATATATATATATATATGTATATAAACTTGAAACCGAAAAGATTCAAGACAGGGCGGCGGTGGTCAACAGTTTTTTTGGCATCGACTTCAAGGCCATTCGAAATACTTGACTATGACGACGATAAGTTAAAATATATATAGTGTTCTTGTTGTTCTTGTTTTTGTTCTTGTTGTTGTTGTTGTTGTTGTTGTAGCGTAAACATGTTGTTTACTACTTGAGCACTTGATACATGACAAACTGACGGCAAAAACAGTACAACAACGAAAGGCAACGTTATCGAACAGGGTGTTTCAACACACATATTTGTATATTTCCCCAGAGAAAGCGCCACACATAACCCATAAGAGAGAGAGGGCGAGAGAGAGAGAGAGAGAGAGGAGTCGCAACTCCAACTCTAGAAAAGAAATATTTCTGTTGCTGACTTGCAAACGACTTTTGTTAGTCTCAACCCAAAAAAACAAGAAAAGTTTTTTCATTTTGGCGTGAAAATTTGTAAACATCAGCGTATAAACGAAACTTGCATGTTCAACTTGTCGAAGGGTGGGGGCCGAAGGGTGAAGGGTGAAAGGTGTACTGTGTGTACACATGTTACGCCCACTAGACCCAAAAAACAAAACACAACAACAAAAACAGTAAGCAACAGGGAAAAGGGTGAATATTTAATAGAGCGCACCAGGTAAGCAGCTAAGCTAAACAACAACAACAACAACAACAAAAACATCCAGACTTGACTTTATATTTCATTTGCCAAATGACAAATTGGGCTGGGCACAGGGCAGAAAAGGAAACCGGGGGAAGGAGTTGAAGTTGGGTGGGGGGTTGGTGTTGCGGGTAGGGGTATAGGAGAACGAAAAAATAGCTTTGAGTTAACACTTGTTGTTTCATGTTCGCGTTCCTTTAAGCATATACTACGTATATGTATGAAGAAAGTTGAATATTTCTCGACCTTTCAACGCAATTTATATGAAGATTTCACATGGGAGGCATTATGTAAAGGTGAAGGGGAAGATGTATATGTGCTATTGCAAGGAGTGTGTGTGAGTGTGTGTGTGTGTGTGTGTGTGAAGCCGTTGTTAGACACAGGGATCCTTCACTTGAGCGTTAGTCAGAGTGTAAATGCTTAAGGCAAACATCAAAAAAATGCACAAACTATTAATTAATGTGTTTTTAGGAAAGTTCTTGAGTCTTCTCTTTTTATTATAATCTTACTATTTTTATTCAATTTTTATCTAAAACAACTTTCCTTATTGATTTCCAGCTAACCGTTAAGCTTTTAACATTCAGTTTTCGTTTTTCACACCCCCAACCACATGAAAAGAAAGAAAAATGAAAACACCCTTTAGCTAAATGCAAAGTCAAGTTCTCTAATCAATCTATTGACGTTTTTTTCGTTTTTTTTGCTACCTGCCTGGAATTTTTGTTGTTGTCATCATCACCTAACCAGCAAAAAAAATAAGATAAAAAAATAAAAAATAAACGAAAGGCAAATCGAAACGGAACGAAAAGATGACACAGCAAAGCAAAAAAAAAAACATTTTTTTAAAATTCCGTAAGCGTTTTACCCCCAAAAAAAAAAAAAAAAAAAATCCATTCTCACTTGTTTGTATTGTATTATATATACAAAGCACAACGTTTTCATTTTCTTTTTTTTTCTTTTTTTCTTTTTTCTCTTTTTGCATTTTGCCGCATTTCCATTTCCCAAACTAAACCAAGCCCTGTTTTTTTTCCTTTTTTTCTTCCACCGATTTCATTTTGTGTTGCTACATGTATATATATATATATATAAATAGTCTATGGAGCACAATTACTACTCCATATACCTGTTAGTGTTTTGCAAAATGAGGCCAAAAAACGAGTCAGAGCTTGTCAATTTTCATTTACTTTATGGTTTTTCTGACAGGACAAAATCCGATTGCTAATGAATGTAATGAATAAATGAACGAACGATGGACGGACTGGTCTTCCAAATACTACCTATCTAAACATTTTCCGCTTTCTCATTCGTTCACATTTTGCCCTGTTCATTCACATTTCCCATTTCCATAACCATTTGCATGCTGACAGCTAACACATACATACATAGAAACATTACATAGTATGGTATATATATTGAAATTGTTAGAGTTTTGCTTTTTCGAGTGAATGAATAAATGGGCTTTTGCTAATGGCAGGCGATAAGCGGCTATACTCTCTAAGTGCATTTATCAACACTGTGCTTTGCTGAGCTGTGCGCTGATGTCTGCGGATGAGATTTGCAACAGCTGCAACAAAAGCAACTGGCTAAACACACACACACACACACACACACACAAACAAATATCCAAAGTCCCCTTAACAAAGGAGATGAAGTTTTTTAGCGGCTTTGCGCCCCGAAGGCGCTCAGAAACTTGTGGGACAAAGCCCAGAGGTAGGAACATTAGGAACAGGAGGAGGAGGAGGAAGAGGAACAGGACATGAAGAAGGAACAGGAACGACAGGACGACAGCCATTAATCATTAGCGCAAAAATTGTTGCGACTGTGGAGACTGTGAAGGCAACGAAGCAACCACCAGATGACGAGCAACGAGCAACTAACAAACAGCAACAACAGCAACAACAACAACAACAACAGTCAACACACAAAGCATGAGTCTATCTATATGTTGTGTTGTGTTGAGTTGGGCCGGCAGTGTTGGCCAGAGTTGAAGACATATAGAAAACTACGCAATACTCTGTGAGCTTTTGTTTTCAATCTGTATAAAAATGTATAGCAATAAAAAGTTTAAGTCTGATAAAGTCTCTACAAAGTAATATTACAAGCAAAAGTTCATCCTACATAAGTAATCAAAAATAGATTAATATTTTGTTAGATATTAACACAACCTGTTATACTTCATTTCCATTCCATTCTATTGGTAAAAGAGTATCTTAAAAACGACAAAGAAAAAATCCAAAAAAAAAAACATTTTCTCCCTGTTCGGACGTTAAGCAGCTTTGTGATTTTGCCATTTTAGCAAAGGCATTTCTTGATCAGAAATACAGCATGACGATACACACAATACACAATTGTGTTGGCCATTGTTAAATAGGCCTAGATTTTATTTTTTTTTATCTCATTTTGCAGACGTCTGCCGGAACAATTTACTCCACCCACCCTTCTACTCTTCCCTTGTACCGTTCGCACCTTTCTCATAACAATTCACAAGCTTTACAGAACAGCAGTACGGTAAGCGCGGAGAAAAGGAACTGTAAAATTGTTGAAAATCACTTCAGTCTGTGTGTCAGACTTATGACTCAATACACACACAAAAACACACACACACACACACGTGTATGTTCATGCCGCCTTCTTGTATAATTTATTATTCATGTTTATTTGCACAGTTTGGTATTATGATTATATTTCATTCTTTGCTTTGTGCTCTTTACTCTTTTGTTGGGGGTATTACAATTTGTCATGTCAAGTATTTTCATAGAACTTTTCTTTCTTTTCACTTATCACTCTACGATTCTTTTTTGGTGTTTTAAATATGCCAATTTCTTGACTCAATATTTCCATGTTCCCTCTTAATATTTTGCACATTTTAGATCTTAGCCTATTAATCTTAACCCAAAGATAAAGTAAAGTTAAATATTTTCTTTAACCTCTTTCCTAAAAAAAAAAAGAGTATCCATTCTTCGGTAAAGCTTATACAGGTACCGTCGTGCGTTATGTTTATTCTATTCTTTTTTTCTTTTTTTTTTTTGATTTTTTTGCAGTTCTTGTTCATATTATTTTCTTTTCTTTAGCAAGTTTTCTTTGCCATTGGACGCGTGTCTTTCTTGCCTCTTGGCAAGTGTCACACATTTGGCTTATATAATTTGACAGTGGCTGGCAACAAGCAAAGTGCCCCGCCCAATTCTTGGCCAATTGTAGCCACATTAAATAAGCTGCAAATTGATGGCCAACCATTTGTTAATATTATACAAAAGAGGAGGCAAAGAAGAAACGACTTGACTTGCCCTTTGATTACATTTTTAGTCTTGTCAACTCGATAGATAGACTTGGAGATGTGCCCGGAGGGGGGTTTTTGATGTGTGCTACGCCTACCATTTGATACGCTGTACTTATTACGTCGTATACAAGCAGTGGCACGCCCCCAAACACCCAGACCACCAACCCAACCCAACCCACACCGCACCCGTTGCCATTGCCCGCCTCGTTTGCCTTTTGGCAAAAGTTTTGGTTAGACTTTTGACTTTATTCCCTTGTTATTGTTGTTGTTTCTGCTGGCTGTGTGCGCTTTTCATTTGCATTTTCAACAGTTTTCGCAAGCTCTTTCATTAACTTTGCCCTCGTTATAGATATATATATATATATGTGTGTGTGTGTAGGCAGAAAAGTGAAGCTTTCAACTCTCATTAAAAATGCTCTCTTCATTAAAAAGGCTTAAAAGTTGCCAACGCCAACGCCAACGCCAAAAATAAAATCAAAATAAATCTAACGGCAATTCTCAATGCCAATGCAAATTTTTGGACCGTTGAAAGTAGCCGCAAATGGAGCACGAAATAGAAACGCTGCATTTAACTAACAAAAAGTAATCAAAAAAAAACACACAAAAAATAAATAAATAAAATAGGATTAAAAAATGTTAATAGCAAAAATACGTAGAAAATGGAGGGAGAGAAAGAGAGAAAGAAAAAATGCCAAGACTAGATTGCATTTAAATGGTTAAACAATATAATAATTTAGAATAAAATGCTTTAGTTTTAAGCTCGTTTTAGCAATGTGAAAAAAAGGGAAAACTAAACTTTCTCGCTTGTTTAAAAGTCATTTTATTTTTATGTATCAATTTCAGAGTTCTGCACAGTTTAAAGTTAAGGTTTGAATAGTTTTAGGACCAATTTCGAATTCTACAGATATGACAGACATTTTAAGTTGCAAATATTTGAGATTGATAAGCTAGAGAAAGCATCTTGAATTCAGCTCAAATTGTTTAATTTAAAACCATTTCAACTATCTTATCTAAGCTACATTTGAAGTTTTTTGAATACCAAACAATGCATTACAACTATTCGTTTGATTGAACTAAGTAACTAAGTTAACTATAAGGTGTATCACCTACACATTCAAGTATAATTGTTTGTACGCCCTCAAAAATATAAACCCTTTGCATCATGTACACTAAAACCTATAAGAATCTCGATGACCATTAGTAATTGCAATAAAAACGATCTTGTAGACGCGCCGTTACAGTTAATATCGTATATCAAAGCAAACGCTCAAAAGTATGCTATGCAATAGTTTAGCAAATGAATGTTTCAAGAAATGTGAAACCTTAATAACGATTATCATGAGCTTTTGAAAGCCACACCTAGTTATGCATTAAATGCGATTTAATTACCTGCCAATGTCTGTTAGCTTGGCCAACAACTACAAATAAGCTCAGATAACTTGGCCAAAATGGCATATACGTGTAGTTTGTTTTTCGAGGCTTTTTCGATGAGGAAAAGAAAAAACGTTACAAAAAAGGTGCGACCTGACCAGTCCAGCCAACGTGATGGGCTATGGTGGCAAATGTGGCCAAAATTAATGAACACAATGGGGCCTAAACTATAAATTAGCCGCGCTCCAATTAATGTAACAACAAGAAAAACGGAAAGCGAAGCACATTAACAATGGCAGGGCGGCTGAATGTAAGGACAATTTATTTAATTAAATGCGCAAAACAAAAACAATAGCACAACAAAAAAAAAACAAAACAAACAAAAAACACACACTGAAAACAAATCAAAGAGGCAGCGACAGAGAGGCAAAAAGGCGGGCCACGCTACCCATTTTGTTCACACACACACACACACACACACACAGGCCAGCTCAAAACGATGAGTCATGAAGGTCATGACGAAAGCAAAGCAGCAGGCCGCAGCAGCACGCAGCTGGCGGCGGCGGCAGCGACGTTGGCAGCGAGAGCACCAAAAGTCGCTAGGCAAAATGCGCGCCGCTTTGATTAGTTGCCGTAACAACAATAACAACAACAGTCGCAGTGCCATTCGCTGTTGTTGTTGCTATTGTGACAGGTTGACGACGCGCCTGCCAGACAGTATGGCAGCGCGCGCTCTCTCTCCCAAAACAAACTGAGCGCGCGAGAGAGAGCAGCCTCTATGAAAAATCAATTTCGCAATGTTACGACGTCGACGTTGACAGCGCTGTTGCCGCCGCTGGGTTTGTTTACTTGTGTTTGTGTATTATTTTTTGTTGTTTTTGTTGCTGATTTTGCGCCTTAATATTGCCCATTAGTCACTCTCTCTCTCTCTGTCTCTCTATTTCTTTCTCTCACCCACTTAGCACTAGTCACGAACATACATTATTGAGACTCTCAATCAATTGCACAATAATATTTAATTGTGTTTTAATAAAATGTATAACTGTTCAGTGTAAGAGCCGCTCAAAGCAGCGAGCTTCTTGTCATGCATACTCACCTCTTCTCGTTGTTCTTTAGCCCACTTTCCTTTTGATATGTGTATGGTGTATATATATATATATGTGTGTGTGTGTGTGTGTGTGTGCGTTTGTATGTTTTTGTGTTTTGTGTGTGTGCGCGAACAAAAACAACAACACTGCAATTATATATGTTATGCTGTCGCTTAACACGCGTCTAAACAACAACAAAAATTCTAAACAAAATTTAACAAACAAGCAATAACAACAACAACTCTCAACAGTTATAATATTATTTGTCACTTCTTCACTTTTTGGAGTTTTCGCGCGCTATGCTTTCAATTGCTTCTCTTCTTATGCCACCTCTTCCGTTATCTCTGTCACTGTTTCTTCGTTATTGTATTGTTATGCTGTTGTTGTTGCTGCTGTTATTATTGTTATGCCGTCGTGTTGTAGTTATTCTATGTTCTTTTAATTGTGTGTGTTTTTTTTTTTTAGTTTTGTATGTGGCCGGCAACGGCTTTAACGACGGCAACGACACGCGCTTTGCATTGGCGTTGCGTACACTGCAAAGGCTGCTGCTGAACTGAGCTGCCAACCTGGCACGCGGTTGCCAAGTTAGCTCAGCAGCAGCAGCAGCACCAGCAGCACCCAGCTGCAGGCTCTTCTACTCTTCCTTCGCCTAACGCTCTCTCTCTCTCGCAATAGGTTTCTCTCTTTCGCTCAGGCATTGACAATAGCAACCCCCAAAGGCAGTGCGACACGTGCGACAACCGACCATACGGCACCCACAATGACAACAATAACAACAACAACAGCAACAAGAACATATGAAAGACAACCCTGCATGGCTATGCGGCTTTGCCGGCCTGATATTTAGCGACTGCGCACAATGATAAAGTCGCGCATCAGCATCAGCCGCATACAGACGCTGCCAGCAGTTATGTAACACAAGCATAAGCAATATCAAATCAGTTATTTATGAGTTCTGGATATCAAATGATTGGAAAGCACTAAAAGCTGACCTCTTTGTGATTTAACTGTGCATTAGATCTGACCGAAAGCTAGCTGGATAAATAAATGTTTATTAAATATTAGGCAAAGGGTCGAAATGTTATGTGAAGTAAAAACAGCAAACATTTAAGTTTCAATCCTTTCAATAAGAAAAGCTATTAGAACCCAAAATTTTAATATACAATTAGCCAAGTTTGTTATTCAGGCAACATGTTCAATACGTTCATGGTTCTCTTCTAATTAACTTAAGGACTCTTGCGCTTTAATATTGGAAAGCATTTCAAGAAAACAATTTAGGCACTGTTGAAGATAACTTTCAAAGCGTGCGCTTACTTATCAAACGCACTATACTCCAAGCAAAACAAAGAGAGAGTGAGTGAGTAAGTAAGTGAAAGAGAGAGAGCAGTTGAGGCGGGAGAGCGCCAAGCAAAGAGAAAGAGAGTCGCACGCTTTTATGCGCTTTGGGTTGCCACTTGTGTAATATTGGCAATTAACTAACACAAAATGGGGTTGATTTTTGAATGGATGCGAATGCGAATGCGACTTTCACAACGATAATGATGAGTATGGGAATGAGTAGGGGAACAGTAGCAGAAACAAGACCAGAAGAAAGAGTACGAGTACGAGTTGGAATCGGAGTAGCAGTTGGAGTAGGTGAACGAGAACGAGAAAGGATGCAGGATGAACGATGCTTTCCCATTTTTTGTTTTTGTTTTTTGGTTATTTGTTATGCCGGCTCTGCGGTTTTATTCTTTTTTATTGTGGCGGCCCAAGCGAGAAAGGTCTTTGGGCTTTTGGCCATTTAGCCATTTAGCCATTTGGCCATTTGGTCATTTCGGCCAGTTCACTTGGCTAACCGGAACTGACATCGAATGCCTCGAGTTACAGTTGGCAACTGTGGTTCAAATTAATAATCAAACGTAACAATTTCTTATGCAAACTATAATAAATATAGCTTAAATAAGCTGTTATTACTTAATTATCGCATCTTTAGGTATGTTTTATATATTAAAAGAATGAAATTATTGAGATGTAATATTTGAAAATGATTGTTTTGTTCAGTTAATGTTTTCGTCCCACTGTGCTTATTGCAAATTGCATATTTTTAATCACGTTTCGGTCAATTGATTTTCAAACCGCTGCCAGCAAGTTAAGAAAATAGGATTTAGAAACAGGATTTCGTCCTGCCGCAGACACAAATTTACTTATAACTCAATTATGTGGCAAGTTCTTAATTATTGCAACATGGAGAAAATTGGCTTCAAATGTTTTGATTACAATTTCAAGAAATGCTAAAAAATACATTTTTATTTATTGCAATCATAACTTGATAATATAATTCTGGGATTCAGGTCTATATGCTTCGAATTTCTTGATAGCTTAGTTATGCAACAAGATCACCTCCATCCCCCCCGTCCCCCCTGCTTTCCCTTCCCCTTGCCATATCCTTATAACACCCGAACTTATAGCAACGTGTGTCAATTAGCAGGTGGTCAAAGTTGTAACTAAGCTGTAATCAAGTTGCAATGGAAGCATTTTCAATATCTTCGTTCGTTTCAGGTGTGCACACACAACCGCCCACCTCCCCCCCCCCACCCATCCATCGCCTGTACGTTTCAATTATTTGTAGCATGCTCCAATTTTGTTGTTGCTTTTTTTCTATTTGGTTCTTAGTTTATGTGCACCGACCAGAGCACAATAAATCATTTGATTTGTACACACTTGTACAACCAGTGAGACAGAGGGGAGGGGAGTGAGTAAGGGAGATGAAGTCCCGAGTTTATATACACGTGATGTGTGCGTGCCTTCCGGCGCTAAATCAAGGCAAGCGTTTTCAAATTGTCTTACCTTTGCCCTTACCAACACCATAGATACATATATATTTAGATGCTCTCGTTCCCGTTCCCTTTGAGGATTGTGCTTAAGCCGACCTCTTCCCCAAGGGGGTGTGGTGTGGTGGACAACTCCTGGCAGCAAGAGCAACATCAGGAACCCGGAAGCAACTGTAGTTAATATTTATGGCGATTTAATCTTCTCACTTGAGCGCTGCTCAGTTAAGTTTGATAGACACCGGAGACCAACAGACGCCCCAGTTACAAACACACCCTGCCCCTCCCCCCTACCCCCACCTCCTCCACTCTCCTCCTCTCTCTCTCTCTCTCTCTCTCCACACAGATCACAGTTCAAGCTGACCCTTTTTTTTTTGTTTCTATTTTTGCTTGTACCACCCCCCCCCCCCACCATACCCTTACCATCCTATTGGATGCTCGGAGCAGTTTGTTTGCGTGTCCATTTAATTTCCGTCAGGAATTGCTTAATCAAACATATATATAAACATATCTATATTCACATATATGTGTATATATATATATACTTAAGCACACGTTGCTATCTGAGCAAATCGCTTAAGTTACACAGAGAGTGAAACAAAAAAATAACAAAATAAAATTAAGAAAAGTTGCCTTAATGAGTAGTTTAACTTGCCGTATGATATGGCTTAACATCAGGGTTAGCGCCTTAGAGTGTTTGTTTGTGTATGTGTGTGTGAGTGTGTGTGTGTGTGTATCATTTTTCTATTCATACACTCAGAAAAACTATAATAAATAAGCAGCACAGAACATAATATGTATTTTAACAATATGCATTAAAGTATTTCGTTCAAAATCTAAATTTAAGAAAATTATTTTTATAAACAGGAAAATGCTTTAAGAATGTTTCTAAGAAATATAAAACCTAGATTCGTCTATCTTCATTTTTGTCGATTTTCTCACATACCTTAGGATAAGTGCATGTTTCTTTGATTTTCAGTGTGGTAAACTTAACGTAAACTTTTCAATTTTATTGAAAATAAGATTTAACATTTCTATCTTTAAAACTCTCGAAAAAAAAGGTTAAGCTAATAAAAAAATATGAACAAAAAATTGGTATTCAATATATAAATATGAGTTGCAGCTCAGCTAAGCTTTATCTGATATTTTCAAACTTTACATTAATCACTGTGATAGCTAGCATATTTATTTCGTTTCGTTGAGTGTATATTCAAACCGCAGAGCAGCACAGTTCAAACAAAAAGTGCATTAGCAACAAATTGTTATTGTTGTTGGCCATGGCTGACTTTTTCAACCCGGCTATAAGCAAACAGTCCGATATGTGAACAGGAGAGGAGCGGTCGAGAAGAGATGATGGCGGAGGATAAGCGGATGAGAGGAGGTGAGGTAGCGTAGTACTGGGAGTTAGTCGAGGAATGTGGAATTTGGAATCTGTGTGAGAGCTTGTGTGGTTAGAAGATAAGCGATCTAACTGCTTAAAAACAACAACAAGAAACACAGAACAGCTAAAGAAAACGGAATGTACAACAACAACAGATTTGAGTAGGAAAGAAAAACAAGTAAGAAGGCTCTAGTCGAGAAATCCCGACTAGACGATACCCTGAACTCCATACTTTACGCGTACAGTCAATCAATGTTCCATATCTCCGGTGTTTCGCAACCGATTTAAATAAAAATTTCACAGATTGTCATTATTTCGTTTTATGTTTCAAACGCTGTCTCAAAGTTTTGCAAATTCAATATTTTTTTGTTATCGATCCTATGTGTATATCGGAAACGGGGTGAGTTATCGACAATCGAAAACAAAATTGTACTGCATAGGGATTAGGCGAGCCCAAGTTCCAAATCTGGAGTCTCTAGCTCTTATAGTCTCTGAGATCGGTTGGCTCAAACATACGGACAGACGGACATGGCTATATCGACTCGGCTGTTGATGCTGATCAAGAATATACATACTTTATGTAATCGAAGATGCTTCCTTCTGCCTGTTACATACTTTTGCACAAAACCATTATACCCTTTTTACCCATTTTGAAGGGTATAAAAACAGATTTGTTGTTTCTCAATAACGAATGAACAAAAACGAGAACGAACAAAAACACTTTAACAAATGTTATTCGAAACACAGCTTTCAGCTGGTTACGACTGAAAGTTATGCAAAAAAAAAAACAGCTGAGATATGTGCATGGATAAAAAGCTTAAAGCTAGCATATATAATCAAATGCATTATCATAAGCGCAGAATAGATGAAAGAAAATGTTATTGAGTGTGATTTGTGTTAACAATGGGAATAAAATTAATTGAATTTCTTTGAAAATGTATCAATGTGGGATTTTAATATATTGTGCTGAGTTCGAAACTTAAGATTAAAGACAACTTAAAGAGCTTAAAGCTCATGCATAAGACTTTCTTACTCAACATATTCGAGTAAACGAAAAAAATAAAAACTATTCTTCGCTCAACATAAACTGCTTATCGGGAAATATGTTTTAAGACAATAAAAGTAAATAGAATAGAAACTCAAGAGTTTTTTTTTTCAACACAGCAGTCAAGTGCGATTACGAAAACGAGAAGCTTGTTGCCAAGTTTCAAATGCTTAAACGCAAATCCAGTGTGTAAGTAGAGAAAGCTCGGAGAATGAGGGGAAATAAAGGAAAACTCTTGCTAAGAACTGCATATCGAATGAATTTCCATACGAATCACATACGTATCTACGTACATATGTATTAACGTATCAAAAGAAAAAGAGAAAGAATAGAAATGAAAATCTCCGTGCAAAAGAATAAAGAACGCTTTCCATATATATATATATATATATATATGTATATATTGTATGTATATCGATGGGGCGGAGACGACTCTCATTTAAATTAATGGCACATAACAATTTGATGCGCTGGCACACGACACACTCGACTTAGGGATGCGGCCGGTAGGGTGGGGTAGGGGTGGGGTAGGAGTAGACCCCCTCCAACCCCCCCCCCCCACCTCCCCTTTCTAGTTGGACATAAAATAGAAGGCAACAAAAAAGCACGCAGCAATTTTTCTTATTCTACTTTTGCTTGTACTTTCGTTTCGTATCTGTTTGTTTTTTTTTGCGTTTTTCTGTCGTTTTTGTTTTTTTTTTGTTTTTTTTTTCAATTAAACAAATAGCTGAATTTGACATTTTTGTGTCGGAAGAAGAAGAAGAAGATGTAGAAGTGGCAAAGGAAAGAAGTTCAAAGGAAAACCATAAGAGGAAATAACGATTCGCGCAGGATGCGCTTGCGATAACAGGACGCTGACAGGGACCAACGCACAGTACACTTAGCGAAATAGTTTGGGTGATTGTAAACTTAAAAGCTCAGCAATCAAAAGTAAGAAACTTTTTTGTGTTGATCCCGAAACATAAATGAACAGAAATCAATTTATTCAGTCCATCTGTTTCATCCAAAAATCCATTCTGTATTCGTGAGTTTCGTTGTATGAAAGTTCGAAAAAAAAAACTAAATTTTAACATCTTTAATTTTGGATACATTTAACTTAACGAAACGCTATACAAAAAAGGAAGTTGAATTTATAAATAAAAGAAATAGATTTTTCTGTTCACTTTTTACAGTGTATCGCTTAAAGCAAACGTTTATCGATAGTGACTGATAGAGATAAGCATCGGGCAAATCGGCCAACATAAAAGTCGGGAAAGAAAGGAAGCACACTACCAGAAAGAAATAGAGAAAGAGTAACTTTCAACGTTTGACTACAGTTCTCTGTGTTGTCCACTCCTACTTCACTTTACCAAACCACCTTCTCCACTCCCCTCTACATCCAAACAACACTCAACCCCTATATCATCATCATCGTTTCTTTTGCACAATGCTTTATGTTGTTGTTGTTGTTGTTGTTCTTATCAGTGCATCAATGGCATTGACAATAACAGCTGCAGCAGTCATTCTTTCCGCCTAGCCAAATGTTTGTTTATCAACCCACCAACCCACCAAACCACCACCCATCTTACACATACCATTGTCCACCCCACACTCCCGCACCCCCCACACCATCCACACAAACTCGCAGTGAATGCGCCCACTTTTAAAGCGATTACACACATTTATGGGCATAAATAAAACATTTCTGCAAAGATCATTCATCCAATGACTCAATTTGCCACAGGCGAATGCATTTGAATGGCACACATCGTCTGTCTCTTATCTTCCTCTTGCAACTGTCAACTGTCAAATCGAATCGACTAGACATAGTTGCAATCAAAACAAACTAACTAGTATATTTATATACATATATATATAATGTAATATTCCTATCTACTAATATGCTGTACTTTTTCAGTTTAATCACGGAAATTAGAACACGGCAAAGTTATTAACAAATTGCAAATTGGATTTGTACTAGTCAAAAGTTAGCAGACCAAGTTAAGTAACTTATTTCACTGCCTTGGCTTTAATTACATTCGAGTTAATCAGATTTCCGACAAACCCTTGCTAACCAATAAAACAAAAAATTATAAAAATAATTAACAAGCAACGGCCTACAAAGTTGATTGAGGTGCAACTTGCCACAAACTTGCCTACAAACCATTAGAACAAAATAAAAGAAAAAAGAAAATTATAATGACTTTAAGAGATTAGCATAAGATAGATTTGAAGAATTTTCTAAGAGATAAGCAAAACAAATTCAAATAATTGGCTTCAAAAAAGAAAAAAAAAATGAAGTATTAATCCAAATTGTTGCGTAAGTGGACTTAAGCGGCTTCTAGCTAAAAAGTTGCACAACATATTTTTCTTCTTTTTTTTTTTTGGTTTTGTCGTAGTTGTACAGTCAATGCCAAGTACCGGGTACCGTTTAGCAGCTGCCAGTTGCCAGTGTTGCCAGTGTTGCCAGCTGTCAGTGTCAAATTCATTGTAAATTACAAGTTCATTTGCGGCTGATGGCATTACATCCGCTTAAGCGCTTAAGAGTTAAAAAAAAAAAAACAAACTTTTCTTGCATAAATTATAAAACGCCATTCTAAAGTTGTAAAAGGGCAGGTCGTAGAACTGCACACACACACACACACTCACGCAGATAGGTAGATAAAGAGAGAGAGAGAATTGCAGCAGTCCGTTCGTTGGTTGGTTCAGTTAGTTCGTAATGAAACTTAATGATGCGCTATTAGCGAATATGATAATGCTATCGGTCCAGCTTTTTTCTAACTGTACTCTCCACTCTGTACTTAACTTAACTGAAATATGCATTTTGTGGCGCCACCGAAGCGCGAAGTTCAACGTTGCAACAATGTTAACGTGGGGGGAAGTTAACTGTTGTCTTCAATTTTTGTTTTTTTTTATGTTTTTTTTGTTTGTTATGCAAATACAATAATAAAAAAACAATCCATTGCCAGAGTTGAGGCATATAAAGATAAATAGAGTGTTAAATGGTAAGAAAAAAAAGAAGCAAATATCTAAGTGGGTTAATCGAAGAAGCGAGAAGCTTAATAACCGCGCGATAAAAGTTAAATCACGAAAGAGAGTTATGTTAAGCTATACTCAAGCACATTTGACAAGATCGATCGCTTTCATACTACTCGATAGTCGATTTATCGATCAAATGATAATACTACACATCCAAAAAACTAAAATTTTTCAGTTCTTGTCGTTTCCAAGATCTGGATATACTTTTTTTTTGGATCCGCGATGCTTTCCTTCCTTCTGATACATACATGTATTATATGTACTAAATCCGAACAACTTCTATAACAAAGAATATTAATTAATCGCCAAAATATCTTAATTTCCTTTTGGCTTGAGGCAAAAAACACACAAAAAATAAAAACTTGGCACGCGTTCCTACACACTACACACTATATACGAGATGCTCTAGGGTTCAAATAGACAGACATTCATTGAATGCCAATCTATGCTAGTAATCGCATGAATCAAAACGATGATAATGAAAGATGGCTTTCATGATTTATTATTATTGATAGCTGCGGCGAACTTAACTTTTCACGCTTTTATTTGATTAGTTGATCATCATCATTAATTATTATTAATTATTGAAGTTTCAAGCTTTGAGTTTATCTTCTTTCTTTTTTTTTCGTTTATCGACGGCTATCGAGCAACAACAAAGTTTGTTTGTCATTATTATATTAATTGCGGATATGAGCGCCAGTTATTCTTAGCTATTTCATTCGATCACAGCGAAGAGTACAGAAGAATTCTTGGGAGAACCCAAAAGGGGCTAAAGAGTTTTGCAGGTACGCAACAAAGTTCTATTTCTGGTTTCTGATTTTTCTGCTGCTGCTGCTGCTGCTGCTGCTGCTTATGGAAAATCCGAAAGATACGAATCTATTTATTATCATGCAACTGGATCGAAATGATTGCGCAAAAAATCATTAAAAGTAAAGTTCAATGCGCTGCCTTTTAAATGGGGTATATGTGCAAATTGATAGGGTATGCGAAAGATGAAAAGACAAAAAGGAAAAGTCTTAAAGATCCATTTTAATTTACCATTTAACCAAAATTTGAGACGCAGATGATATTATAGCTAAAGGTTTATGTTTATTGTATTTTTATATTAAAAACAGAAAAGAGAAAGAGAATCAAAAGTAGAAGAAGTTTTTAGACAAGCAAACAGGATGAAAGGCTTAGAAGATATACATTTTTAAGAACTTTTTATACCCTGATCCCATTAAAAATGGGAAAAAAGGGTATAATGGTTTTGTGCAAAAGTATGTAACGGGCAGAAGGAAGCTTCTCCGACCCCATAAAGTATATATATTATTGATCAGCATCAACAGCCGAGTCGATATAGCCATGTCCGTCTGTCCGTCCGTCCGTCTGTCCGTCTGTATGTATGAACGCGTCGATCTCAGAGACTATAAGAGCTAGAGACTCCAGATTTGGAACTTAAGCTCGCCTAATCCCTAGGCAGTACAAGTTTGTTTTCGATTTTCGATAACTCATCCCGTTTCCTATATACACATGTGATCGATAACAATAAAATCTTGAATTTGAAAAAACTTTAGATGGCATTTTAATTATTAATCAAAATAATAACAATCTGTGAAATTTTTATTAAAATCGGTTGAGAAACACCGGAGATATGGAACCTTGAAGTTGAGTATGCAGTATGCAGTATGGTCGTACACACACGCACACATACTTGCAAGCACTGACTGTACGCGTAAAGTAAAGGGATCAGGGTATCGTCTAGTCGGGATTTCTCGACTAGAGCCTTCTTACTTGTTTTTGATTAGTACTGAAATGTCTCAAGTTGTTTATGCCGCAAGGCAAGGCGCTTGAGCGGCACTTTTGAGTCCCGCTTTGGTGTTTGCTGCCATATATTGTAATTTATTGTACATATGGCCCTCAAGTGAGGGCACTTTAGTAGTAGTTGTTGTTGTTGTTGTTGTTGTTGTTGTTGGCACTCGAAGTCAAAGCGCGAGGCGAGCCGGAACTCTAAAGCTCTTTGGGGTTTTTGCTAATGATGGCACATGCTATAATCAGTTAAGCCATCGCTTAAGTCTTTTTCTCGCCAAGTGCCCAAAAAATAACAAAAGTCTAAGTAAAACACCCGCACACACACACACACACACACACACCCTGAAAATCGAATTTTGTATGGACCCAACCAAAAGTTAAAGTATTGCATTAATTAAAAAAAAAAACCAAAAAAACAAAATAAAACGAAAAAGCTTAAAAATCAAGTTTTGCAAAACTGAAACAAAAAACTAGAAAATTGCGCTGAAAATTGCAAAAAAGCGTTTTTGGTGCATGTAGCAGCCGCCTCTCGACAGCGTTTTGGCTAATTAAAACACCAAGAAGATGGATGAAACAAATATGAAACAATAAAGACCAACAAAAACAACAAAAACAAAACAAGCAGCGCTTTAAAGAACCAAGCAAACAAATATGCCAAAAAAAAAAAGAAACAATTAAAAAAAATTGAGCATGAATTGTGGCTAACAACAAACAGCTAACACAGCTAACACAGCTAGCAAGCAAGACTATAAAAAGCGAAGAGCCTCAATGAAACCTCAAGCAGTCAACGCTTAAGCGTTTCAGTCGAGAGTTGAGAATAAAAGAAGCAAAAATCTGAAAAACTTAACTAAAAAAAGAATATAATAGATACAAAACCTATCTATAGCTAGCTCAAGTGCGCTCCTTATATATATACACACATATATATATATATAGTTTTTTTTTGTTGCTGTGCAATCTTTTTGTTCAGTGTTCCGTGTTTAAAGTGTGTGTGTGTGTGTGTGTGTGTGTGTGTTGCAAGTGCTTCAAGATGTTGCTGCATCCTATTGTCCTTGTCGTGTCCTGTGCGTTTTTGGCTAACGCTGTTGCGGCCGGTCGCCCACCCCAACGCTATCTGCCATCTAACCAATACCTTGCCCCACAAGCCAGTCAAATGCACTATCATGGTGTTGGCGGTGGCCACCAACAACACTCTCATGGTCGTGGTGCGGTTGCGGGTGCGGGTGCGAATGGTTTTGCTGGTGGACAACATCAACGTCAGCAACAGCCACAGATACCAATTGTCCGCAGCGATTATCAAAGTGATGCCAGCGGCAATTATAACTTTGGGTAAATCAAGCAAAAATATACTTGAATGAAAATTTCAATGAAATTTCTATAGACAAAAGAAAATACCTGTTAATATATATTTTCTTTTCTCTATAGAAATATCCTTATAGATACCTATTTATATTTTCTTTTCTCTAAAGAAATCTCTTTTGTTTGCATTTTGCATATAAGAGTTGGTTCTTATTGAAATAATTGATTGATTTATTAAATTTTCATTATGCTATGCAACTGGCCTAAAATTTTTGTTTTAGCCTAATCAAATTGTATTCAAATTGATTCTTTCTCATTGTTTATCAACTTTGAGCATAAAAAGTCACTGATTTCAAGTAGTTCTTGACTCAGATTCCTAACAAATATACGATATACGATATAATATGAAAAGGATTCTGTTATACAAGAAAGGACCAACCAAAACATATTGCAAAGTTGTGCTAAGAAGAAGTTAACTTAGTCTTAAACCCACTTTGAAAAAACTATTTAAAAGTAAATAAAAACACAAAAAGACCCTTGATAAGAAGATCCTTCGCTGTAAAAGCTTTACTTCCCCAACCTTAAACCACTTTGAACTACATTTTTAAGATATGATACTGGCAATGGGATACATCGTGATGAGACTGGTGAGTTCAGTGGTGGCTGGCCACATGGCTCATTGGGTGTTCGCGGCTCCTATTCCTATATGGGCGATGATGGTAAACAGTATACCGTAAATTACACGGCGGACAAAAATGGTTTTCATGCCGAGGGTGCACATTTGCCAACATCACAATCGCTGTCCTCTGCCGAGTAAGTATCCCCCCCCCCCCCCCATTGACAAAACACTTTCACAACACTTTAAAATATCGCATTTAACTTGTTTGTTGCAGTCATCATCATCAACAACAGCAACACCAGCAACAACAGCAACACCAGCAGCATAATCATCGTAGTGGATCATCAGCTGGTGGTTATGGTCATGGCGGTGCCGCTTCAGCTTCCTCCTCTCGTTATTTGCCGCCCGGTTATCGCCAACGCAGACACTACTAAATGTAGTCCCACATTTGGCCAACGATCTGAACCGCAGCACATAATTTAGTACGTTTTATAACACTTAAATAAGTTGTATAAATACAAAATATATATATGATTTTCTTCGATATTGGTCAAAGTTCATCTTTTACTTTAACTTTATGGTTAGATAGATAGTAGATCCTAACTTATGATACTTGATTGTGAAATGAACAGCACCCAAATCAAGTTTCTCAATGGCTACTCTACTCTATCCCCCTATTTCCCCCTCTCCCCCTTTACCACTATATATCTGTATATTAATTAAACTTGCTTTACAAGTATTTTCATCAATTTTTGGCCAACGTCAGCTGCATGTTGAAAGCCGCACAAGCGCATACATTGTCTAGCCACGCCCCTTTGCTGTTTGCGCATTGTTTTTTGGAGTTTGGAGTTTTCGCATAGCCATTTGACTGCCAACATGACAAAAGGTAACCTTAAACTGATTAATATGCAGTTAAAGCAAACACCGAAAATCCACAAAATTTGGCATTAAACATTTTATTCTTTTTTTTTTTGGCTTGCCAACAAGAACTCCTTAAATCAAAACAAGCTAAAAAGTTGTCGCAGTTTTTGGCAACTTTTTGGCCACTTTTCTTCTTTCTTTTTTCTTATTTTTTGTTTGCTTGCGGGCGCATTAATCATATAACGAATCCATATATAACCATAGATTCATACCATTTAGCCGAACTTGGTATGCAGAAAAGTGCGAGAAAAAAAGGGAAAAACTTGAAGATTCCCGGCAACAAATGCAGCTAAGTGGGAAAAAAAGTGGGCAAACAAGAAAAGAGCGTTTAAATGGCTAACTAGTATGAAGTATGCGACTTCAGAATACCCTGTAACTCGATACTAAACAAGATTCTTTACGCAGTTCTGAAATAATACTATAATTAACTTTCGAAAAACTTTACATAAACACATAGCTTAGTGCTTATCCTTATCCTTTGTAAAATACTAAGAGACACTTGAATATTGAAGCAGCTAAAAAAGTTTTGCACTTTACAACACTCAAAAACATAAAAGCTACCCTTTTTATTTTTAGTCCTTGCATTTCCATTAATAAACAAAGTGAACAGTTAAATGTGAGATTGTCAAGTTCTTTCTTTTCCTAGAAAGTTTTTGTCATACAATTTTTATACAATTTTTTTCGCTATTTTTTATTCTGAGCTTAAGCACAGGACATTTTATCGTTTTCTCTCTCTCTTTCATTGTCTGTCGTTTCGTATTCGCATTTCGTTTATGTTAAACGACGGTCGCATTAATTAAAATTACACAGCAGCGCCTGCGGGGCGCTTCATTCATAGGGGGGGGGGGGGGGGTAGTACGAATGGGTACATTTGTGGGGACTAGAGATTGGCGTGGGAGGAGGAGTTTTGGGGCATCTTCATAAATTAAAAGGGCGCTTATGAATTTTATGAATTATATTTGCCCATTTACAAAATGCAGACATTGGCTCCAAGCGACTACTCCCTCCCTCCCTCCATCCCCACCATCCCCACCAATCCCTCTACTTCCCTTTTAGTTGCCGTTCTATCCGCCTACGCCTGTGGGCGCCTGGAAATAGGCAACGCGTTCTTATTGAATTTCATTAGTTTGCCACATTCTTCACTCCGAATGCATTCCACTTTAAACAATCTCTTAAAAACATTTTTGCATGCATGTTCACAAGCTTTTTGGGTATGTACATATGTATATCAGCTGCCCCCTCATCTCCCCCACGCCACCGCACACACACTATTTAAGTTTTGTGTTGCTGCACTCACTTAATTTTATGCCAAAACAATGACACGCCATAAATTTAAACGGATTTGCGTTTCGCCTTGAGCAAAACGAAGTTTGCCAACCCTCAAAAAATCGTCTTCTTCTGTTACGAATGGTGAGGGTGGACGGGGGGTGTGTACAAAGTTGTGCAGTGCTGCCTGCAGGGTTGACACTTTCAAAGCACCTTTAACACTCCCCAAAATACATAACTTTGAGCTTCATTTTCGTATTCTGAAGTTTTTTTAACGTCAAATGTTTGCCAACACTCAACACTCAACTCCAACACAAAACAAGTAAGAATGCTCTAGTCGAGAAGCACCGACTAGACGATACTCTGAACCATATACTTGTGTTTGTGTGTGTGTGTGTGTGTGTGTGTGTGTGTGTACGCGCATACTGCATACTGCTCAACAAACTCACTCAACTTCAATGTGCCATATCTCCGATGTTTCTCAACCGATTTAAATAAAAGTTTCACAGATTGTCATTATTTCGTTTTATGTTTCAAACGGTGTCTCAAAGTTTTGCAAATTAAAGATTTTGTTGTTATCGATCCCATGTGTATATCAAAAACGGGGTGAGTTATCGACAATCGAAAACAAACTTGTTCTGCCTAGGGACTAGGCGAGCTTAAGTTTCATATCTGGAGTCTCTAGCTTTGATAGTCTCTGAGATCGACGCGTTCGTACATAAAGACGGACGGACGGACAGACGGATATGGCTATATCGACTCGGCTGTTGATGCTGATCAAGAATATATATACTTTATGTGGTCGGAGATGCTTCCTTCTGCCTGTTACATACTTTTGCACAAAACCATTATACTCTTTTTTCCCATTTTTCATAGGATCAGGGTATAATAAATGCAACGCTTTGAAACACATTTTGAAGTTTTTTGTTTGTGTTTGCTCTCAAAAACAGTTGTTGCAAGTAAAGTTTGGAGCATTTTCCACTAGCATGGATCACCAAACTGTTGGGCTTTCACATAAAACATCAAATTTGTAATTGCGTAAAAGCGAAAATTATGTCAAATTACGTCAGAAACTTCTTTGTAGTTTTTTTTATCACTTTTTAATACATTAATAGTAGTTAATACATAATAATAAGTTGAATGAATACTTAATTTCCAGTTAATAACATCATTCGAACTTAAAGTTCATGGAAAAACTCTACACGAAAAAAATCAACTCGAAGATAAATCAGAACTTTCCAAATAACTCCTTCAAAACTCAACCGATTATCAAATGTTATACCTTTAAGGTCAGTGCTTAACATGTAGATTAATGCTGCATTTCCAGTTTATAATGTAATTTTTGCTCGAAATTCATGAACAAATTCAAGTGTCAAAACTTTTCGAAATCATAGCTCATAATCTAAGAAATGACCGTTATAAAAACATTTTAAAGAACTGCCACATTGCTAATATGTTATAATAAATAATGGAAATGATGGAGGGGGGGGGGGGGGGGGGTAAGTGGAAAAAGACTTTCTAATCTTAACTAGCGTTGCAAAATAAATAAACTTACGAAACTTATGGCTAGCTTCAAGTTTTGTAAAGCAAAAACAGAAAAGAAAAGAAAACAAAAAAAACTTAAAGCCCACCACAGCCCAAAGACGTGCAATATGTTTTGCCAACTTTGGAAATGGCCAAAAGGTGGTTGGGGGGGTGAAGGGAGACGGTGAGGAGGAGAGAATGAAGTTGCGAACTTGAAACAAATGGAACATTTGGCACGCCATTGCGTGCCTGTCAACTTTTGGCGGCTGAGCCGAGCATTGGGACGCCACCTAGCGGTGTGTCAGTCAACTTGTATATACACACACACACAAACTGATACTGATACACAGGCACCTGTCTAGCTTATGCGTATATGCGTATGCGTATGTGTATTTGTGTGTGTGTGTGTGTTTGTTGTGTATGGGGCAATAGTTTATTTTGTTATTGATATGCGAGTTGCACGCACAAAGCTTCATTCCACGCACTTTGACTGCAAAAAGCTGACTAAAGCCACCCCAACCCCAAACCCATCTCTCTCTCTCTCTCTCTCTCTCACTCACTCTCTGTCTCCTTTTCAGTCTCTTTGTTATGTGTGAGTCATGCTAGTGCCTGAGTATTGTTGTTGTGTCCCTCTGGGGCATCATTTTCATTAAAATTTTAATAGCCTTGTTACTAGAATTTGTGAGCTTTCAGTTTTTGCTTGCTTGCGTTGTATCCTTGCGTTGTATTTAAGCCGTATTTGTCTGTGCCGCAAACACGTAATATCCATAAACTTGTGTATAATATTGCCACACTATACTACTATACTACTATAATCCATTTGCCGCCTTTTGCTGCAATGGCAAGAAATAATTTTCTTACTGTGTCGCTGGGTTTGTTAAGGCTTTCTGTTCAAATTTCATATTTACTATAACGATCTGTTTTCATTTAACTAGCTAAAAACGTTAAACCAATATATAATGCAAGAAGCTCAAAGTATGCAAAGAAAACCTATGTCATAAACTATATATATTTGTTTCAGGGTGAACCTTTCGTGAAGTTACTGTGAATTGGGAACATAAATGGAAGAAAAAGTTCAATAATTTAATTATTAATTAGGTAAGGTTTCAAAAAGAAAAATACATGTTTAAAATAGCTTTTCTTAATCTCTTGAACAAAAGAGTTTTAAGAATTATAGTGAAAACTTGCAACGACTCATTTCAAAAGCTTATAGAAACAATTTGGGCATCTTTTATTTGAAAATTACTTTCGAACACGAAGAATACATTCAATTCAACCATTTTGTAAAAATTAAGTAAAAGCTTACAAAACCTTGGCTTCCATTCGATTTAAGTTTGATTAAGATATTATAAGGTCTGTTAAAAAGCTTAGACAAAACTAGTTTTTGCGAATTAAAATTCTTTGAAGACACTTTCCTTTTAAGAATTCACTATTTGATTTTCCCGCAAGCTCCTTGTATAAGTTTCACTCTAAGCCTTATTCTAAGCTCTGGACACGCTTGTAAGGAAGTATAGTTTTAAGCACTACCAAGAACATTTCAAGCTCTAAACGAATTGCGGCGGAATTGCGGAGATGCAAAGCTTGCACAGCTGTAGCAATAAGTGGACACATATGTATGCTATAAAAACCAAAGTGAACACCGAAGAGGCAAGCAAATTTGATGATGAGATGAGGATGAGGAGGATGTATGAACGAGGGACGAAAGAGAAATGCTGGGAAAAAACGCAAACAAGAAATTCCAATAAACTAATTTGCACACGGAAAGCGAGAAAAGAGCCAAGGCAGACAGCATAAATGAAAGCAAAGGATGAGTTTGGGTTTTGGTTTTGGGTTTGGGGTCGGTGTGGGTGTGGGTTAATGGTACTGATGTCCTGGATCCACAGGATGAAAGAGGCGAGAAAGGGCGAGGGGGGGGCAAGTCCTGTCGGAATATTTGTGTATGAATTTTAAGCAGCTGTAAAAAATGCAAAGCCAATAAAAGGGATAAAATTGAAAACAGGACGCCAAATACTCGCACACATGAACCGAAGGTAGGGAAGAGTTGGAGGAGGGTTGAAGGATGGGAGAGTGGGTGGGTGGTGGAGCAAAAGGAAGTTTGCCATCTGTAATTGTAACTGCTCTTGTGAAATAACATTCACAAAGTGTGTGTGTGTGTGTGTGTGTGTGTTCACCATTCGCAATTTTGGTATAATAAATTAGCGTCGCGTATCGTATTATTGACTGGATTTTGAATAATAACACACAAAGGACCGACAAGCACACAACACCCTCGAGTCCTTCAAGCAGTTTCAAGTCCTTGTTATGGTGAAGCCAAAGCAGTAGCTGTAGATGTAGATGATGATGATGAAGAAGAAGAAGAAGAAGGTGCCAGCAGTTTGAAATCTACAACTGAAAATCGAGATGGTAACTTAAGAGTGCCGAGTGCCCAAGAATGAATGGAAGCAAAAATCCTTAGCGCCATGTAATTCGCATAAATAGAGCGAGAAGTGAGAGAAGTGGGGGGGAGGGGGGGGGGTATGTTTCACACAACTCAGCACAATTGCGCACATAAATTGAATGCGCCAAATAATACGCAAGACAACTGAAACGCATATTTAAGTTGACTACAACTCTTACTCAAAGCTCTTCCCATTTCTCTTGCTTGCTTGCTCTCTCTCTCTCTCTCGCTCTCTTTGCCAACTTTTGCACTTACATGAGGGTGTGAGGGAGGAGCCAAAGCAATATGCGTACGAATAAGGCAAATGCAGCAAACAGCAGCAAAATGCTGCACACTGAAATTCACGCATCAAAACCTTTCACACACAAAATAAACAATTTGAAAATGAACATGAAGAACGTTCAATTTTTGAAACAATTGTTTTGTATAAGTCATCATCAGTTTAAAGAGATATTAAAATGATAAAGCTCCGCTTGATATTGCTTATCATGTTTTAAAGCTTAAAGCTTACCAAGTAAGACTTGAAGTCAAGCAAAAACATGAGAAGCTAAGAAGAACTTAAGATCAACTTTGTAATGGCAACACAATCTCGATAGGAAAAGAAGCTTTTCTCATTGCTATGAGGAAAAAAGAAGCTTACAGCCATTTCAACCATTTAAAACCACTGTGCGTGCACAGTGCAACTACAAAATTTGCAAAGAACTTTGCTTTTTTGCGTTGTTGTTTTGTGTATAAGTAGTACATGTATATTTTTTTTATTCTTTTTATTTGTATTTTTTTTTTTGTGCACAACTTGAGGTTTGCACAAAATACATGGCCACACTCACACACACACACACACACACACCGTTGCACACACTCATTTGAATGTATTACAACAAGTTGGACCTACAAAAGGACGTAGAACAACGAACGACGTTGCCGACATGAATTATTTAGAACGCCAAGCGAAAATACTGTGAATGAGCGAGGGTGGGGGGGTTAGCTACAGGTAGAGGGAGTTGACTGCACACATCAAGGCTTATACATATATGTGTATTTGCGTGCGTGTGTGTGTGTGTGTGTGTTAGAGGGATATATTTGATTAAATTTGTAGCCACTTGTAGCGAGAGAGAGAGAGAGTTCATGGAGATTTTATGGTAGGTGAAGAGGTTAAGTATGATAGGGGGAGTAACAGAGAAAGAAAGAGAGGGGGGGGGGGGGGAGGTTAAAAGAAATTCGAGTCTAGGAAACGACAACTTAAGCGAGGCGTTGGTGAAATTAACTCATTTGATGTCGCATTACATTCAACTAGGCTTGAAACTAAAGTCTAACACGCAATACAAGTCGAGGGGTTGATATAATGCGGGAAGAAGGAAAAGAGAGGATAATGGAATGGGTTCGGTGATGAGTTGGAGTTAAGTAATTTCTTGCACTGCAGTAGGTCAAATAGAAGCATTATATCTCCTCAGTGATTGTTTCACTGCGCAATTCTCGTTATGAGCCCCCAGCAATAATTCACACGCACAACACAAAACTGGATGGGTTGGAGGGGTGGTTGATGTTTGGTTGGGTTGATGTCTTTTATAGGGTTGGAGACAGCACGCAACGCAATCAACAATTGTTGCATGAATAGGCAAGTAACGTATTTCGACTGATTATTTTATGGAATGGTGGAATGGTTGTGGAAGGGGACGGGGACGGGGGGACGGAGACGGGGGGCTAATGATTGCCAGCGCACAGATCACTGCGCAATTTTTTGCGTCAAGTATAAAAGTGAGAGAAGGGTAATGCATCGGAATCGAGGAATTTCGACAGGTCGTCGAGCATCGCTCAAAACTGTACCATCAAAAGTAATGGTTGGTTGGGTGTGACGGGTGATGGGTGATGGGTGTGCTTAGTGCTGAAAGCTCATTAAATGATGATGGAAATTTCAAGAGGACAATGAGCCGCTGTCAACAATTGTTGCGAAATTTAAACTATGGGAGAGAGAGACAGGAGAGAAGATAAACCGGGCGAGATATCAAAGAATCTTGCATTAAACTTAAGTGAAAGGCAAAGGTGGAAAAGGGCCATTTGTAATTTCGTAAAAAACATACAAAGATGGGATGTTAAGACATTAACAAATTAGAAATTCTCTCAAAAAGCCAAACAATATCGCATTTAAGAACATTGCCAACAAGTTTTGAGCTCAAACGCTGACTGAGCTGACATTTATGCTGTTCTTCAAGGAAGAATTGCGTTCGCAATTTGTGATATATATATTTGATGGCGATAAACTAAACTTAAAGAAAGTATTTCCTATGTTCTTTTTATAGAATCAAACAATTTTCCCTGTCTCTAAAGAAGAATGAACTATTAAATCTAAAACACAAAAACCTCTCAAAGGATTTTATTAGCTACTTCAAAATTTATATTAAAAACCAAATGCAATTTAAAAAACCTTATCATCTATACATCATTGCCAAAAACCGCAGACTTTTCAGTAGCACCCATAAAAAAAAAAAGAAAAAGGCAAATGAAATTTGCAATAAATTTGAAAATTGTAACTGGGAAATGCAATTTGATGCTTACAAAATTTGTATTGAACTGAAGTTGCACTGAACTGAACCCCGGGTCAGTTTCGAATTTCATTTAAAATAATTGCATTTACCCAAATACCCAAAAGGGGCGTTGAAGCAAACAAAACAATGGCTAAAATGCAGCTCGACCCAATCCAAAACAATTCTGCTCTTTCTCGAAACTGCTCCAAACACTTTTAAAAGCCCACAAAGAGCGAAAAGCGGCAAATCCCCAAATGAAAAAAACTTTATTATAATAAACAATTTACGAGGCTGAATGACTAAAACTGAAAATTTCCCTTTTTCTCTTCTTTTCTTTTTTCATTTTTTCTTTTATTTGCTTGCAACACATCCGCCTGGGGTTAAAACAAAAGAAAGTAAAACAAAGGATTCGGCAGGAGGTTTAATACGTAAATACGAATAGTATAGTATAGTTTTGTACCACAAACACATACGATAGACTACTATTCTATTATACTATATGTATTTCGTGGCCTGCCAAGTCTTGTTTGTTTGTTACATAACTTGTTTCGTTACTTGTTTGTATGCCAAAACTTCATATAATTTGTGGCATTTTACAAGTGACAAGTCAATTGAATTGCATGTGAATTAAGTAAATAAACGAAATAAAAAATATTTATTATGCTTTCGTTTGTCGAGAAAAGAAATGGAAAGAAATAGTAATAGAAATGTGTGAGAAACATTATACTAAATTATTTTATAGGGTAACAAGAAAGTAATGCAATATAGTTGTCTCATTAATTATACTATAAATATGAAAGTTTCTAAGCATGTTTGACTGAATAGATTTTAATGAAACTTAACACTAATTTAGCTTAAACATGATGAATAACACATGAGGTATAATTTATAAAGAAACTGTATGATGGCGTTGCTCCGTCTTGTCCTTACTGTCCTTAGTGGGAGACAAGCCATACAACAACAGGCGAAAAGCAATTGAACTTTTCTCATGTAACACATTGAACTGAACTGGACTGAAAGTTCCTTGAATTTACATAAAAACTCGCTTTAGTGCGAAAGATTATTGAGTGTTTGACTCAGTTGCCTATGAAAGAGATTAAAATCAACATAAGTGCACATTTTTTATAGCATACTTTTCAGGGTAAGGAGGCTGTTACATGAAATGGCTTATGTATGTATTTTTAACTGGTAACTACTTAAGCTGCCAACAAAAATTTCAATGCCATTTTTCTTTGGCGTCGCATTATTTTACTCTTCAGCATTTTTACGCCAAGCTACAAGCTGCGAAATCAAATTGACAACGACAGGCCACAAGTGGCCAAAAGCGGATGGGTGGGGTTTGGTTGAAAAGGTGAAAAGTTTCGCAGACACGTCTGCCACATCACAACAACAACGGCAATACCAACAACAACAACAACAACAGGATGGCGGATTGCGGAGCAGTGTCTTGAGTTGAGGCACTCTCGCATGATTAGTGGGTGGCAGGTCGAAAAAGACAGGTGCGACTCCAGTTGAGACATGTTGTGTCACCGAACGCCGTCGAGAACATAAATCTAAGCGAACAGAAAGCGAAACAGTGAGCTTTCGAGAGTTGGCAAATTCCAAAGAAGTGCACTTGAACAAATATCGGAAACTAAGTTATAGGCATAGCTTGAAAAGTTATGTTTACTTTTCGATGTCAAAAGAGTTTTCAAACGTACAACACTTTTTGAATCAAATGCTTTAATACTCTAACTAAGTGTGGTTGAGAGCTTAAAGCTTAAAAAGAGCTTAACACAAAAGCTTAATAAATAATTCCTTATTATTTATTAATGCCAAAATCATTTTCTTTTATCCGGAATTTTAACTCTCAAACAAAAGAAAACTTTCTTAGAACTCCAAAAATGCAGCAATTTTATCTCAGTGTATGAAAAGATAGACCCATCAAAATCTGAGAACTTTGTCAGGCTGTGTGTTTGTGTGTGTGTGTGTGTGTATTTCACTGAAAACTCGAAATTGAAAAGGAATGGTAAATTTTTATTTATTTATAGTATCAGAGACGAAGCAAACTTCGGCCCCCAAAACAAGGTGCAAATGTTGCAGATAATCCCGTCGGTAAAGAAGAAAAATGGATTAGTATTAGGAAAGAGAGTGAGAAGGGGGGGGGGGGGGGGGGCGGGGACAACTTATGGTCATGCAGCTTATCGAGCCGGACAGCTGACAGTTGTAGTTGTAGCATAGTTGCCACAAAACAACAACAACAACAGTAACAGCAACAACAACCGCAACATTCTCAAGTGCTTTTGCCCAACCGCAGCGCACTTGAAAAACATTCGTCTGATAAATGTTTCCCTGTCATTCCACTAACATTGAAGGGGCTGTTACAATGTTGATGGATGGTGGTGGGGGAGAGGGAGGGAGGGGTACGGTTGACGCAAGCACGCAATGGCATATACCTTAAGGGACGGGGCAAAGGCAACTAAAGCTTTTTTAAAAATTGAATTACTTTAGTGTGAAAGATGCCGCGCTCAACGCTTTTGCAAGTACTTCACGTTCAGGTTTTTTTTTTTGGGTGGGGGGGGCCTTAGGCTAATTGGAACTGCCAACCTGTTGGGTTTCTTCTACCCTTTTTTGTTTTTTACACTCCCCAAACAATTGCATTTGTAACTGAATCAAATTTGTGTTAACATTTTAAACTCGTTTCAAACTTTTATGCACATAAAGTTGTAAGAGAAAATCTAAAGCATATTTTCCACCAACGATTAATGAAGGTTTTCTTTTTGTTTTTTGGAAGCTGCATAACTAAATAGCAATGGCAATAATAATAAATCAATTTTCAAGAGTTCTTTACATTTTATCAAACTTCGAGCACAGTAAAGTGTATTCTTCCCAGATTATAACAGTATATGTATATGTACACATATCTGATTCCTCTAACATCTCTAGTATATCTATCTAAGCAATAACATCGTAGATAAATCAAATTTAGAACTTAGTTCTACTTCAGGTTTATTTCAAACGAAGCTTGTTAGCAAATCTATGCAAGTTTTCCTTGATAATAAACTAATTCACATTAAAAAAAAAACGAGAAAAAGAAAAGTATTTGAAATTTAAATTGCATGAAACGAACATTAAAGAAATATTGCTAATGAACATAATTAAACAATAATTTTGATATTATGTTAATCTCTGATTAATATTTGCCAGACACACGAAAAAGTTCGAGTCAAATTGATTGCCAGACTCGCTTTTAATGCGCCACCCAAAACTTGTTAGCTAACTTGATTATCAGCTGTGGCACTTGCCTCCACTCACCGCTCCCCCCTCCCCGCCGCTAATTTCATTTACCATTTAACATTGCGTCTATGGTGCGTTTGCAGACACCTTTAGGGCAACACTTGAGGGGCCAAAATCAAATTCGCTGCTCAATTAAAATTCAATTTGTTGCGAGCCAATAATTAGATTCGACTCCCTCCTCTGAATGTTAATGTGAACTTTCAGACAGAAGCCACCTGCGCCCACCAACAAACCCCTCGCCCCCAAAAACCAATGCAATTGTTCCTTTATCGAACTGCAGCCTTAGTTAGTAAGGAAGAGGAAGAATGAGGTTGGTGGGCTAGGAAGGGATCGGGGGCAAACGGGACCTTTGTAATTAGTGGGGCGAGGTTGTTTCAGTTTCTTCGACACTTCAATTAGGTGTAATCTATGCGCATAAATTGCCCTCTGCTAGAAGATGGATAGATGGATAGATGGATGTTGACTGAGCCATGCCGTGCAACATGTGGCAGGTCCAACTGTGGTCCAACTACACACACACGCAATCCTGCGGGGCTGCCCTAATTGCTTATCATCCATCCCTTGTTCACATCTTAACTCGAACGTTCAATGTCTTTGTTGCATATACGTGTACCAAACACAACTGTACTCTTTTTGTACTTTTACAGCACTCACCTGCTTCTGCAATGTGTTGGAGAGCTCCTCGAGGCATTCCTTGCGCTCGAAACGCTCAAACTTGAAGCTATTGGAACGATACAGCTCATTGTCCTCCCGTCGACGGTTGCGGCAAAGGCGACGTGTGATTATGTTACCGCTGCCACTTAAACGAGGTCTGTCAAAGATATGATACGAGCATCAAAAGAATTCGTTCATTTTTTTTTTTTCATTTAAAAATTTGTGTTATTAAACTCGATTTATATTGTGTGGGGATAGTGCAGTAGAGTTTAGTGTAGTGTACTCTTTTTGGCTTTGTCTTGTGTTGGACTTTTGTTGGACCCTCAAGTGTTTTTTGTCTTCTTGAATGAGATCAAAGATCAACTTAAACTTGCATCTTTCAAAAATATAACCTTTAGGGTTAGACACAGATTGGACAATGACTGAAGATTCTCTTGCAGTTAGTTGAAATTTCAGGAACTTAAACACATTATTAACAAATTTTGTTCTCAGTTTGATTTATCTAAACCAAAAAGTTGTGAAATTTCAATTCATTTTCCAAATAACTTTAACCTATTAATCTATAGTATGTGCATAACTTTAACCAAAGGTTAATCACCCTATTATCATTAGCCATTTTCATATGCGATAAAAAAGAAGGCCTTAAGCTATTTTTTATGTTTTTTATGAGTACATTAGATCAATGTGCCACATCATTAATTCTGCCTTAGGCTGCTTGTTGTCAGCACCTTACCCCTTTTGGCAACACGCTGCCTCTGTACAAACACCCACCCATCCAACCCAACCCAACCCAACCCAACCCAACCCAACCAACCACCTGGCAAGAAGCTCGTTAACTGGCGCTTCATTAAAAATTTGACACATTTGGGATAAATAAGAACGAGGCAACTTTGCCAGTTTGCCAGTTTGCCTAATGCCAGTTTCGTCAGGGTGTCGTCGGTATTTAAAGTCGCAGCGGAGGGAAACCAACAAAAAAAAAACAAAAAGAAAGAATAATATTAAAGTTGGCTAAACATGAATGAAATGAAAATGTCGTCGACCCAGTTTAAGCATTATGCACTTTGGGGTTTCGTGGGTTCGTGGCCCCCTTTCTTCGACAACAACAACAACTCAACCAGACTCCAGACGAACGTCAAACATACTACTACTAGTATAACAAAAACAGTTATATATAGGAGGAGTGCGGGAGTTAAGAAAGCGGAAAGCGGCTATCGAACTATCAAGATACCCTATACGCGGTGTATTTGCATACAAAGAGATCATAGCATAGACCTAATACCAATTCACATGTACAAAAAGTATATTTAATATCAATGATAAGATCTCAAACTTAAATGCAAATTGAGTTAAGACGTTAGATCTAGTTTTTTTTGATTATTAAGCAGCAAACCAACAAAACTGGAATCTATTCATTTTAAAGCTATTCATATTTGTTATAAAAGACCAACAAAAAATCGATAACAATTTTATGCTTTAAGTTACTTCTTCTACTCATTCTTTCTTATCGCTTTCTACTATTTGTCTTGCCTTTTCCAACACTTTAATTGATCTCTTTTCCAATAACTTTCTAGCTTACTTTGAAACTTTTTGAACTTATGTCATTATTGATTGTTTTAAGCCAAGTTCTGAGATTCTGAGTTTAAGCAAATTTGCAACTTTAATCAGTGAGATTAGCTTATATAAAGTTTAAACTACACTAAACTAACCCAACAACGATTTGAATGCCTGCAGGGTATAAACTATAAGTAGAAAAACAAAACAAAACAAAAAGGAAGCAAAAACAAAAAGAAAACTTCAAACTCGACGCCCAACAAAAGGAACACAAGAAAGCTGCTCAAATGGCGTCCCGCACTTGGCTACTTGGCCACTTTGCCAAACAGTGGCTCCGACTCTGACTCTGACTCAGCTTAAAGTTAAAGCTTTGAAGTCCATCCATCTTTGTGTTGGATTGGATGTTGGGTGTTAGTTACTCACCCACAGGGCTTGCAGTGCGTCATATGCAGATCCCAGTTAAGGTGAAAGTTAAACATGCGTAACTTGGCAACGGCTCGTTGCCTCAACGAGATGTCCGGTGGCGTTGGTAATGCTATAGCTGGACCAGCTCCTCCACCTACTCCTCCGTTACCTCCTCCTGCTACTCCAGTTGCAGTTGAGTTTTTTGCACGCTGTGCATTTGGATACATCATAACGGTGCCAGTAGGCGCTGAGCTGGCAAAGAGACGATGCGATGTGGAAACGGTTCCAGTGCCATGATTATGATTATGATTATGATTATGAGCATGTCGGTAGTTATGATGATGCTCTTTGAGCGTATAAAATCCGCCAGAGGAACTGCAAAACAATTGAAGAACCCAAAACAGGCAAAGCCAGGGTTAGATTTTGGTTCGTTTCAGTTGGCTTTCGGAGCTTAATGGATACAAAGAAAGACCCGAACAGACTTTGACCTATGAAACTAAAACAAACTAAACAAAATATATTCACAGCTTTTGACATTTTTCTCACTAACAAAATCAAAATGAAAAATAATATTTACGTAGCTCAAATAAATGTAACTTGATGAAAGATTAATTTTATATATATATATTGTAAAGATTTCTTCTATTGGAAAAAAAAAAAAAAAAGATTTCCTAGAACAAATTCCTCTCGCAAAATTAAGACTCTCTCTCTATTTCTATTTCTCTCTCTCTCTCTCTCTCTCTCTCTCTCTCTCTCTCTCTCTCTCTTTCTCTCTTTCTGTGTATCACAATACTTACGACATATTGTCGCCGCCGGCATCACCAACGCAGCTGGTAACACTTGCCATGCCGCCGCTGCGTCGCGGTCGACTCTTGCGTCGACGTCGCCGCCGACGCTCCGAGGAAGCAGTGCGCGTTTGGAGCACATGTTGACTGAGCGATTTGTGACAATTCGATGGCGGCATTCCGCTGCTGGCCAAACGTCGACCGGTCGCATTGCTACCGCCAGCGGCTGCATTCGCTCCTGATCCTGATGCTGATGCTGATGCTGCGGTCGCTGCGACGACGAGCTGAGCATCGCCAAAGCCGCCCGCCGAGCTGATGGTGTCGGTTGACTGGGGCGTTGCGGCGCCGCCGCCAGCGACAGCGGCTGCGGGGGAGTTGCCCAACTGCTGTGACTGCGATTGGGATTTGTTGTTGCGCAGGCTGTGATTCACTTTGCGCCACATGCGTTCCATTTTTTATGTGCTTTTTTCTTTATGGAAGTTCTGTTTTTTGTTTTGTGTTTTTTTTTTGCTTATAACAATTTTAGCTAGCTACAGGGGCTTGGGGCTGAGGTGCTAGGAAGCTGTTGTTGTTTTGGAAGTAATCGTTATCGTTGTTTTTGTTGTTGTTGTTGTTGTTGTTTTCGTAGTTGTTTTATTGTTGCGAGGTGTTAAAATGCGGGCTTCTAGGCTTGGCGTTGTGCGGCAACATGGCTACACACACACACACACACACACACAAACACGCACGCACGCACAATAATGAAAAAAAGCTACTCAGCAGGAACTATGCATTGTTGTTGTTGTTGTTGTTGTATTCTCCTTAGTTGTCCTGTAAAAAAGAAATAAAAGAAGCGGAAGCAGAAAACAAAGAGATTGAATTGAGTTTAACGAAACAAACACACACACACACACACACACAAAAAAAAAACAAAAGCAGTTCGCTGTGTGCGAAAAACTATTGTCATGCACTTTTAGGTTAAGCACGCTCTTTCACTCATTTTGTTAAGCCGGAGCCATTGTTATTGTTATTGTTATTGTTGTTGTTTGTCATTGCACTTGTGAATGAAAATGAATTGTGAATTGCAGAGAGCAATTGAGCGAGGCACAAAAACACTCACACACACACACACACACACACACACTCAAACAAACAAACAAGCAAAAAAAATATCGCCATGGAGGTACCATTTTTTTTTTTTTCTTGAAAACTTGAAAACTTTATTCACATTATGCACGAAAAAAAACAAAAAAAACAAAGTAGTGTACTTTGTAAATAGAAGCAATCAACAGCAGCGTAAAGCAACAGCGAGAACTGAAACTGCGAAGATGACAGCGTCAACGAGAACGAGAACGACGACGACACACATTTTACGTTTTGTCTAATTTTGCGTTAGTAATGAGTGGAGAGCGAAGAGCAACAAAAAAGAAAAGAAAAAAAGCGCACACGCACACACACACACACACATAGGGACGCAAAGGGAAAGTAAAAACACACAAACACACAAAGAGAAGAGTTTAACGGCGCGATGGCAACCAAAGCGCCGCGTTTGTTGTCGTCAAGCTGTTGTTGCTGCTGTTGTTGCTGCTGTTGTTGCTGCTGTTGTTGCTGTTGTTGCTGCTGCTGGGATGCCGTGAGTTAACAGTTCTATGCTTAAGCTCTCAATGCGCGCACAGTGGTCAAAGGCTTTGCTGTAAACTGTTAAAGCTGAAGCCAACGAAATTATGCAAGCTTAAGTAAAATATTAAGACTCTCTTATTATATGAATAAAAATATGTGCTTTGTTTTAATAAAACTATTTTAAATAAATAAATAACAAAGAAATAATGTAAATTATGTGTTCAAAGAATGATTTTTTTATAATATAATATACAACAATGATTTATAAAAATAGTTATTTAAACAAATTAAGACATCACGCTTAGTCATTGGCTTCACTTAAGAAAATTATGAGCAGCACTTGACAAAATTAACCACTGTGCCCGTACAGACAGCACATGTGAGCGCTCTCTTTTGAGCTCTCTCTCTCTCTCTCTCTCCTATGCGCTCTCACTGTCACAGTTGGTGTGCGTTGGCGCAAGCTAGTGATGGTGTTATCCAGCCACGTCCTGTGTATAACACAAACAATTTGAGCTTGACGCTGCAAGGGAATTCCTGGCTGACTAATGCGCGAGAGCAAGAATAGAAGATGAAGAGAGCGAGAGAGAGAGAGAGAGAGCGACGATGCAATAACAATTCGTTGGAAAATGTGATTTAATATCCTTAACACTTTTTATTGCCTACTTTTAGGCACACACAAAGAACACGCATGGCTATGCTAATTTTTCAATAATTTACTTCTCTTTTAATAAATAGTTTTTGTTATCACAATCAACGAAATTCGCTGCGCCACTTAGCCAGGAGCAGAGTAGCCTCTGCCCGTTTATTGGCAACGCGCACGCACAAATAAAGCAGCCACACCGAAAAAATGCTCAACGCTGCCAGCGACAACGGCAGCAGCGCCGCATTCCGTTACTCTCACCAAATCGAAATTACTCCCTTCGCTCACCTTCGCTCTCTCTCTCTCAGCTGCTGCTGTGGGCGGGCTCCCGTTTTTAAAATGTAAACATTGAAAAGCGAGCCTCTTTTAGTTGCCAACTCAAGTCATTGACTCATTAAGCTAAACTTAACAAGGATATTCTTTCGAATTCACGCATTTTGTAATTATTTTCGGAGAATTAGCTTTATCGATAGCAGCGCCGTTGCCAACTTACAAATGTATCGAAATATTTACGATACACGTTTGCAGCGCCGGGACACTAACAAAAAACAAGGATATTTTCTGGGACATTTTTCGAAAGAAAGCTAGCTGTCAACAGCAAACGCCATCTGTTGTTGACAACTACGCAAACGCAAACAAGATGGCGCCACTTCCAACGTATTAGAAAATATTGTTTTTTACCTAAATCAAACTGTTGGATATGTATTCAATTTTTTCTTCTGAAAACTATTGAAAAATCAATCAAAATCCTTAAAGAAAACTTTGTTTTTTACATTTCATTTATTTTTATTTTTATTCTTTTTTTTTGTATTTAAGTTTGCTTTGTTTTTGTTATAGTATGTTTTAATTGCCATTTTCATCATTTGTATCTGTATCGTAATCGTAATCGTTATCGTTATCTTTATGTCATAATCATATTTTTATCGCTCTTTGACTTAGCATAATACAAATTGTCGATATACTTGGTATATACGCCTTCGATTGATCGTGTTTATCGGTCATCGACTATCGTTAATCGATAGCTTGTTTTGCATGCTTAAAAAGTTAAGTTTTTTCGCTACACACATATGAATATAAATATATATGTATGCATATATGCTAGATGTGTATATATATATATATATATATATATGATTTCTTGTTAGGTTGACATCAAACACATTAACACACACACACGCGCGCCTTTTTTATACGCTTGGATTGTGGAAAGTCCATTTTGTTTTTGTTTTCTTTTTTCTTTTTTGGATAAGTTTGCGTTTTATATCTGATATATTTTTCTCCATAGAGCACTACGTTTTACACAAATACACACACAGAGACATACCGATTTGAATAGAAGGAAATTGCGTTTAGTTATTTCTTAAACTTTTTCTTTGATTTGCTTTTCTTTTAAACTTTTTTTCATTTTGTTTGTTTTTTTTTTGTTTTTTTCTTTTTTTTTTTGTTTACTTACATTTACTAAAACGTTGGTATTGCCCTATTGCGCGATTTTACAATTACAAAAATTTCGACACTGTGAGATCTTATAGAATTCAAACTCTACTCATTTACAGAGTTGTCGACATATTAATATAATTTTATATATATTATTAAAGTTTTGTTTTGTTTTTGTTTTTTTGTTTTTTTTTGTTTCTTGTGCGTTGATTGCTTGATTGTAAAAATGTCCTCCAAATTTGCAGAGTTGCCCCATAGTTTTAAGAAACGAGAGCGTCCAGAACAGCAATGCACTTAACGAAAGAGAGCTTTTTTCTCTCTTTTGCTTTTGCTTTTGATTTTGCTTTTGCTTTCTTGGCGCTTATCACAAAAAGTGTTTTGTTGTTTTTCAAAAGAAAACCTTAACCTTAACTCAAAACTAAAGGAACAAAAACTTGAGAGTGTAAGTGGAAAAAAGAGGAGGGTAAAGAGAGACAAAAAAAAAATAGGAAAAGACGAAAAGGGGGGGGGGGGGGGGACAGAGCCTGCTATACAATTTTGGTTTCTTATTTTTTTTGATAGCTTTGTATACATACGTTCATATATATATATATATATATATATGTAGGCGTATATATAAATTGTGTATTTGTTATGGATTTATTAATCGTTTATATTTCCTATTCTTTGTTTGATTTCATATAGTTTTTTTGATGTTTATAAACGATCATCGTTCCTAGTTTCATCTAGTAAAAATTGCTTACAACTACTGCAAAGAGTACAGCAAAACTGACGAACCATAGCCGCCATCTTGTTTCGGCAAAATGGCTAAATATTTGTATTATTCTTTGTACAGTGATCGCTCGCCAATTAGAACTTATGTATTTGTATTCTTGTCTTGTTTTTTCGCTTTGAATCTACAAATTTCTTTATTTTTTCGTTTTTTTTTTACTCAATTTTTGCCGGTTATTTTGTTTTAAACATTTTTTTAAATATGGAAATTGGTCTATATAAAGATCGTAAAATTTTAAATATCATATAATACAGTCGATTATATTTATAGTATTTTTTTTTATTTATTTTTCTTGTATTAAAAAAATAGGATTTTAATGAATATGTTTCAATTTTCGAGCGCCCACTGTAATAGCTTCTTTATTTTTTTCTTTTTTTTTTTTTACTACTTGTAGACTCGTATATGCTTGATACAACGTTGTTCAACACAGTGTTGGTCCAGTGTTCGCAGTGTTCTTGGCCACAATCAATTGTTTTCTTTGTGTTTTTTTTTTCTTTTTTAGTATCCACAAAAATGTTTCTTTGCATAAAATAAAAATTGTATTTTTATTCATAAATTTTTACTAGGCAAATTTGTTTTGCGCTGTTGCCGTTTTTATCAACTTGAAAATGTTGTGAAATTTGGCAACGTTGCGCCTGGGCAAATCACACTTTCTGTTCAAATATTGCGCTTAAATATTGCTGATCCTTTTATAACTCACGAAAATTCCCATCCCGCCCACAAACTCAATTAAAGTCACAATTCTTGTGTTGCACGTTAAAAATCGTTTTTAAAATTTGTTGCACGTTTGCATTTTTACGTATTAGCCACAATATTGTTGTTGTTGTTGTTGTTACCAATCCAATTGTCGTCTTCTACTTGTTCTTGTTCTTCTTTTTTAACATCAAATATATTTATATTTATTTTAATTCTTTTTTTTTTTTTTTTTTGATATATACACATATATATTTGAATACATATGTATATGTGTATTTGTATATATATATATATATATATGTATATACACATATATATATATTGTATTTATATTCCGATTATGTGGTATGCATATGTACAATCTTTAGCATAAAAACTGGTTTTAAATTAAGTAAAATTATACAAAAAAAAAAAGGTTTTAAAAAAAAAAAATTAAGGTATTTATGTAGTACGTATATGTTTAAATGTATAGGTTGTATGTATCGAATAAAATATATATATACATATATATATATATATATATATATGTAAAAAAGGACTGCAGTAAAGTAAGCAACAGCTATTGAATAATAAATTAATGCATTAGTACAAAACTAAATAAGCTTAAATAAGTTGGATGTGTTTTGTTTTGTTTTTGTTTGTTTTAAATAATTTGTATGCTTGTATAACAACAAAAATCATTCTTAACTAAGTATTCATTAAATGTTTATATATAAAAAAAAGTATATATATATATATATATATATATAAATTTAGTTGTATATATGTTGTTTATATATACGATTACGTAATGCCTATTGAAGTGTACCATTCATGTGTTAATTGTTTAGTATTTTTGTAGTATTTTCTGTTGTATTATTTTATTGTTACTCCTTTTTTTTCTCTGTTCACATTTTGCGTGTTCTTGTTCTTCTTCTTCTTCTTAAACTTCAGCTAATCTGTTCATTCTTTTTTCATTTTTTTCACTTGGCTAACATTAACATAGACAAAAAATCGCCATTTTGTTTATAATCTTGCTGTAGCGCTCAAAAGTATGCTACAATATTGTTGTTAAAATTATTTTCGCATTGACTTTTAATGTTTGCTTTGTATTCTTTGTTGTGTTTTATCAAATGCTTTGCTTTTGGTGTTTTTCTCTTCATACATATTTTAAAGTTACAAATTGGTTGATGTTGTTGTTATTTCGCGTTTTTGTTTTTTTTTTGTTATTTTTTTGTTTTTTTTTTTTTGCTTATGCCTACAAAATGTTGCTGTTGTTGGTCGTCATGGACAGAGTGCCCGCCAATTGTTGCTGTTGTTGTGTGTTCCTGCAGGCAGCGACGCCGGCGTCGCGGTTGCCACAAAAAAAAGTCATCGCATCTCTCTCTCTCTCTGTCTCTGTCTCTGTCGCTGGAGAGACCGAGCTTAAGAGAGTCGGATGACGGAGAGAGCGAACGGGCCGGCAGCCATTGAGATCGCCAAGAAAAATAAACAGAATGCTCACACGCTCTCTCCACAATTTTCTCTCTCTCTCTCTCTCTCTTTTGAATTCTTTTTGTTGCTATTTAACTGGCTGGCTTAAAAGTGTTCCAAAGCTCTGCGCAGCTTTTTGCAATAATATGGACATTAAGACTCGCGCTCCTTCTTCACCTTAACCTCCTCGCCCAATATGGTGGTTATTTCACCTTGCATAAATGCCCACGGTATGGTGGAATTGGCCAGCGGACATCGCTCACCACTAGGGCAATACACCTCATTGCCCAGACCCTGCAAATTCAACACAAAGAGAGAGAGAAAGAGAGAGCATAAGTATCAATCAATTTAATAATGAACGAAATATAACTGTATAAGTTGTACTCACATTTTGCCGCTTGATACTTTCGCGACTGCAGGGAAAGCAGAATTTGTGAATGTTCACCGATGGACACTGGACAAAGTGTGTGTCTTCTAGCCGCTCCTGGCACAGCGTGCACTTTAATGTCGCATTCTGTGCTGCGGCCGCTGCCGCCGCCGCTGCTGCATTGGGCGCAGCGCTGCTGCCCGGTCCACCACTAATGCCAGCTGAGCTGCCGCCGCCGCTGCCTGGGCCAGCGTTAACATTGCTTCCGCCACCGCTGCTGCCTGGGCCAGCGTTGACTGAATTGCCGCTGCCATTACTGCCGCTCGGACCGCCGACTGCGCCGCCAGCTGAGCTGCCATCATTAGCAACGGAATTTTGATTCGGTGGCAGAGATGTTGGTCCATTGACGCTGGCAGCGGTGCCAACGCCAACGCTACAATTGCTTAACTGTGAATTGCTGGCACCGCCCGGTCCGCCCATATTGCCAACGCCGCCGACGGCAGAGTTGCCAGCACTTAGACCAGCAGCGACTGCAGCCGCTTGAACCGAATTCGCGCCGCCGACTTCGCTGCTTGTAACGGTTGTGCTGGAAACATGCCGAGAACCTGACGATCGACGACCCGTCGAAGATCCTAGTTGAAGAGAGAGCGACAACGACAAAGACAACGACAAAGAGAAAGAGAAAGATCAACAGTTAGTTTCAAAAGTTGTACTTTGAAAGCTTTCATACTTTAGTTTACCTGAACTGTTTGGCGAGTGTACACTTCGCGGGGGCAACGGTCCCGATGGCGGGCTGGATCCATTTCGTCGACTGGCGGGTGACAAGTGCTCTATAATGTAAAAAGATTGTAACACTATATTAGATTTGGTATCACGTTTAAACGGAATAGATCTTGCATTATTTTTAAACACTAAAAAGTTGATCTCTTGTTATAAACTTATCAAATTTACTGCAGGAGAACATAAAGAACCCGGACAAAGCTTTTTGGCTGAAGAAAACAAAGCTTTAATTATTTTCATGAACTACTCTATTTTAGGGGTAAGTTCACTCAATTCAACAGTCTACTGTACTTCAACTTAAGACATAAACTAAATGTCAAATCTAAATACGAATACCAAATACTACACACACACACACACACACACACACACACACACACACACAGCCATATAAATGTAAGTATATATCTGTTTATTTAATGAATGCCTACTTTCGATTTTCCAAGAGAATGAATCAAAAATATACACACATACACACATATATATATATATACATGAAAAACAACTAAATAAACAACACACTAGAAATAAATGAAATTTTGTTTTCAAGATGTAGTTGTTGTTATTCTTGGGCGCAATGCTTGTAATTTTAGAACTTGGCACGAACGTTTCACAATTTATGTATATACACATACACACACACACACACACATATTCTATATGTATGTATGTCTTGGTAACAGCTCAAGCAGCGACAGCATTTTCATTCACTAACAGCAGCAGAAGCAGCGACCAGCAACAGCAACAGCCACAGCAACGTGACGTCACAACACACTGTGCAGGTTGCTGGCCCCACTGTGCGGCAACAACACAAACAACAACCAAAAACAACATACATATAATAAAATCTTCAACCAGCTGGTTTTTTGCAAAAAGCGACGTCAAAAAACAACGTCAGTTGGCAAAGTGCCCGAAGCAGCAGCAGCAGCAGCAGCAGCGGCAGCGGCTGAGGCAGCGAAACAAACGACACGAAACGAAACGAAACAAGTTTTTTGTGCTGCTGCGCATACGTCACAAGGCAGCGACGCATGCAGACCAGCGCAACAGCAGTGTGAGAGCAAGCTCTTTAGAGACAGAGCGAGAACGAAAATGTGCAGAATGCAGTTTGTTTTTTTGTGTTGTTTTTGTTTTTTGTTCGCTTTTTTACTTTTTATTTCTTCCTTTTCGTTTTCTGCAAGCATGCAACGTTCGGATATGTATACCAAAGACGACGACGACGTCGACAAACGAGCACATACACGCACATACATACATAAATACACATATAACATACATATTTGAATTTTTGTTTTGACTGTTTACTTTGAATGATTTTTTCGTCACGCAGCCGGCACGGCCGCCGCGTGACTTGCCGATGCGACGGTCACGTCAATTAACATATACATATACGTATATACATTCGTACATACATACATACACACACAAAATATTATACGTTATATACGTGCATATACATACGTATGTACATGCTAACAAAAGCTATGTACACATGGCTTTTCTACAGGGAGCATGCGCATGCTTTAACATTTTGTGCTCCAATAACCGTCCCGCTGTTAAAAAAAAAGTTTGCTGTTAACTCTTAATAGATTTCAAACATATTCAACGCACGCGCACGCGTAGCTACAATTTACTTTTGCTGCTGCTGCTGCTGTTGGTTGGTGCTGATACTGAAAAAAAAAAAAACAAAACAAAGTACAGAAAATAAAACCAGAGGCACGCTAAAGAGCTGGTCTTTATTATGTATGCCTAGCAGGGCCGCGCACATTGCTCAAATGTCGACGACGCTGTCAGTGGCGCACATTGGGCTGCATACGAAATGAATATATACATAGACTAATATGCCCCTCTCTCTTTCTCTCTCTCACTCTGTCTTTCGCTCACGCGTAAGAGTGCTGTTATGTTTATTTATTGGAAACTGAACTGTTGCGTGTTGTTCTTGTTGTTATTCCTGCTGCTGATTTAGCTTCTTTTTTTTTTGTTTTTGCGACTTTTGTTGCTCATCACACAAGGCGGCAGCAGCACGTTGCTAAATTGGCAAGTCAAAAAACGCGCATAGACATCGCAATTTGGGATGTTGCCGACGACGTTGACGTCGCTGTCAACGCCATCGACGTTAGCGTCGGGCATGTTGTGTGGCCTCCGCAATAAATGAAATGTTTATATTTATAGCATTTGTTTATATTTTGCATACACAAATGTGTAACAATAATAACAGATCAAATATACATATTAAAACATATGTATGTATGTATGTATGTACATGCTTTTAATAAACGCCGAACATACCGATACCAACAACAACGGCAATAAAAACAAAAGCCTTGCTCCTCTCGCACGCAGCAGCAGTAGCATCAGCATATTCAGAAAAGAAAACAAAGCGAAAGAGAACGACACAAAGAGAGCAGTAAGATATGCAAGCGCCATGTGCACAGTGGGCCGATTGTAATTTGTAACAGTTAGTTACTAACGCTTATTGTGGTTATAACTAAATAAGTTCAATAATAATTACAAAACTGCGCTGTTGTATTTTGTTTAGAATTCATATACATATAGACGAGAGATTATCGGAAATAATAATAAATTTTCTTCAATATAGAATGCAGCCGGCATTCTTGTTTTGGCGGTTTGATCTATATTTAGCAATGTTTACTTTTCGTTTCGTTTCGTTTCGTCTGCGTATTGGTGTATATTTTATTTGCAAGCATGAATCATAAGTGTCAGTTCTAAAAACAAAATCAAAATAAACACACATGTAAATATTGTATTTGCCTACAATTTGCGTACATTTTCCATTATGATGATGAATGAACGAAAAAGAACCACACCCCGATAATGGGGAAAATGGGTGTGCAAGCAGCGTCATTTTTATACACACATACACATACACATATACATACATACATGCACGTTCATTAATAGACATCTTGTTTAGACATATGAGAATTTTTAGAATGTATTGTTTACGAAACGAAACAGTTGTGCGTAATTCGAAATTATGATTACTTTTCAAAGAGTTACGAGAAGATTGTTTCAAGTGTGTATGCATGTTTACTTTATATATATATATATATATAAATATGTATTTTGGGATCTCTCAATTGATTTCCGTTGATAAAACTTATAGGAAGAACAAAAAAAAACAACTTGATATCAGTCAGAACCTGATCAAATAGCCAGCCAAGTACAGATATAAGAATGAAAATATACCCAAAACACATACTAAGCATAATCAAAAATAAACAAAAGATATGGCACCACTTGAAATGTATATTATGATGATCTGCCCTCCATCAGGGAATAAATAGTACTTGCTAAAAGTAAATGTAAATGTATATATATTTGTATTTGTATTTGTATTTGTACACATCACTATCAGTCATAGTTGGCCATGGCGATAAGATAGTACAATATACATCTATATGTACAAAATAATGAGCTCCTCCTTTCCAACCAGATAAGATAAACAAAACAGCTGTGTGTATAAAAAAAAAACATTAAAAAAAAACACATGCACTAAAACCAAACCGAACGTTGGAGACTAGAAACATACGTAAATAAATTAAGTATCTAATACATACATATACACTTTGACACGAATTGCTTTACACAACAAAGTGAAAAATTTGGATTAGGGGACACACTGGTTTAAGAGATAATTAACTGAATTACCTATAAAAAATAAACAAAAAATTTAAAAACAACAACCAGTGTGTCCCCTCTAAATTTTTCACTTTGTGTAAAGCAATTCATGTCAAAGTGTACATATATATATATATATATATAAGCGTTTTATATAAATAGTCCAATGTCGGGGAAAGAAAGCTCGATTTGGAAATTCCCTGAACACAAGTTTTCATAGACAAACGTAACAAACTAGATGAAAGTTTATTGAAAAAAATTGTAGTCTAAATATATATATATGGACCTTTAATAATAATCAAATTGCCAAAAATGGACAAAAAGTTTCCGATAAACTACAAGAATATTTTTGTTTTCTTTTGAAAACTTTATTTTTTAACCAATTGATAGTCGAAAAATGACCCTCGAAATACGACAACTTATCGCAAGTCAATTTAGGGGCTTGAAATGTTTTACTCGAACATAGCTTATCCTTATCTGCTTTGCGTTTAGAACTTCATGGGAATTTACAAATATGTTTCTCGAGTTTGTCCAATGGAAACGAAATGCGAAAACGTTCAATTTCGGTTGTTTTGTTGCATAATCGAACGGGTTCAATCCAAATCAAAACCATTTTGCAGGGGTTCGTAGAAAGTTTGTTTTTCGTATTTATCTAAGGATCGATATATCATTGATAATGCGTTTAATATAATTTGCGTTATCAAAGAAACCTAACACACGAATTGTCGATAACATTAACATGAACGCCGATGCATACATAATGAATGAGAGTAGATACAAAACCAGTTTCACAACCACTGTACGGTACGTACAGTAATGTACCGCTTATCGAGAAGTTACCTGCTTATCGCTTTGTTCCACTGTTATTGATAACGCGTTAGTTGATAACGCTGATAAGATATGTGAAGCGCATGATACGATTTTTCCATTTCGCTTGGCTTATCAGCCAGTCGACTAGTGCTTAAGACTAGCAACCATTTTTCGATTTGATTTATTTACCCAAAAAACATTGTCGCTTTCATTCATGCCTATCCAAGTTTGTAATTTGTGGCCACAATGGTCACACTGTGCGCCCTGATGCATCAAAACTAGGCGATGACAGCAACATTGCCTAGGTTCAAACACACACACACACAGGCACACAGGAACACAGGCACACTTGCATGCATGCATTGAAGCTTCTTGCAGTATCTCTGCTCGACGCTGTTCACGTGTTAACGGTTAAAGTGCCACACTGAAAGCTGATGCTGATGCTGCTGCTACTGCGCTGCTGGTCGATAGAGGGCATGCCTTCTTATCGCCTAGGACAGAGACAGAGACAGAGACAGAGAGAGAGAGAGAGCAAGAGAGGCGTGTTACAATGACTAAAATTCCTTACTAGCGTGCGCATTCGGGTTGGAGAGTAAATTGGAGAATCAGTGTTACTCTCCACACACACACAGAATATATTGCATACTGAGGCAACAAAAACACAAAAGTGCATTGAATGAAAGACGAAGACGAAGACGAAGACAAGACAACTAGGAGGCGACACATACATACATACATGTACATAAGTGGGCGTGCGAACGGGCAGAACGTTATGTGCATACAATGTTAATATCTGTAAACTATAACTTTATCAAAACTGATCCCATTTGTAAATCAATGCCTTTTTGGTCACGATTTGGCAAGTAGACTTATGCTGATGTTTTTGAGTTCAAACTTAGCACATATAGAAAAACCCAAGAACGTTTCTTTCTTTGGAAGCTTTATGGTTGATGATTATTTGACTGTGTATGTTCATACATATGTACGTACGTATGTATTTTTGTGCATACGTATGTGTGCATTATGTGTGCCCGTTTGTAAACTACGCTGCTGCTGCTGCTGCTAAGTGTTCCGATTTTATTTTGTATGTATACCAAAATGTTTGTTATATTTTTAGTATTAATACACACACACACACATATACACATACACATAGTCAGATTTTTTGATTTTGGTAATGAAACACACACGCACAAAACGTAACGTAAATACACGTAATAAGCAATAAACGGTCCAAGCTGCGTAAAAACCTATGTACATATAAGAACAATATCAGCAACAACAAATACAAAAGAGCTACATACATACATACATACATATATACAAACAAATCACCCATAGTGTTGCCAGTTTCAACGTTTCAATGACCAAAACATGTAAACGATAACTGCAAGGTTAATAAAATAACATAACATAAAAAAAAAGAAGAGAAAGAAAAAAAACAGCAAACAGTAACGAAAAATTCTCAGTGCGATTTGCATTATACTTTAACAAACAGCTATCGGCGGCAATTTGCATGATAATTATTCAACTCAAATGTAACAATTAACAAATGAACATTTGCTTGGCCCCACTGTGGACCAGATGACGGCATCGGCATGCGCGAAAAATTCTCATTATTTTGTTGTTGTTGTTCCTTGCCGTTTGGTGGGTTTTTATGTTTGTATATTTGTATGTATGTATGTATGTATGTACAACACCAACACGCATATACACACATATATACATTTGTTAATATGTATGTGCATGTGTTTGTGCATGTATACGTCGTCTATAGCCGCTGTTGCAGTCGTCGTTCCGTATACTAACTAAAATTTATCTACACTCTTTGCTGTTCTGCGTATGCGCAAGTTAATGTATGTGTGTATGGGTGTATGGGTGTGCAACTTGTTATCGCATAGCGTAAAAAATAAAGAAAGAAGAAACAAAAACCAAAACAAGTTTAATGACGTTTTGCGCGCGCACACCAAAATAAAAAGAAGAATAAGAAAACAAAAAACAAAAACATTCAAAAGCAGAACGCCGAGTAAGACAAAACCCGTTTAGCCCAGGCAAACACAAGCAGAGCGAGAGAGGCACAGTTACGGCAGCAGCAACGGCAGCTTTGTATAGCCAGAGAGAGAGACACAGTTACAGATAGCAGTCGAAATTGTTGTTGTTGTTGTTGTATTTGCCAGTAGCAGTAGCAACGACGTCGATTTTTGCACGTCTGTTTTTATGTACAGATTTTATAATTTTGTTGTTAGGCTTGAAACGCATTGCAAAAGTATTTTTGTTTAGCATTTATCGGCATACGATAAAACCATGTTCGACTGTTTTCGTTGCTTATCTGTCATTATCATTTATCATGTTACATGTTCGAATAAACAATTGATCTAAAATTTATAAGCCAGCGCAACTGAATTTTGTTCTGCAAGGGTATACAATCTTCGGCATGCACAAGATAGCTAGCTGCTGGCTGTGTAGTTGTTATTACAAATTTTTCGGGTCGCGGACCGTCCTTTCGGGTTACGTGTCGCTTGTATGCGTGCATGTGACTTCGTATGCGTATGCGTGTGCGTGTGTTATGTACATAACTTAGCTTGTTAGTTGTTTTGCGCATGACAAGTAAATGCTTTTTTATGGCAAGGGTTGGCAGCACCAAAAGGTGCCGCCGTGTCAGCGAGGGTTGCATCTTCTTCTTCTTCTTCTTCTTGCCAAAATGCGTTCAACTAATAACGACTATCTATCTATGTGTGTGTGTGTGTTTGTGTGTATGTATGTGGGTGTGTAGATGTTCCTATATGTGTATGTGTGTGTGTGTGCTGCGTGTGACGACTCTGTGAACCAAAAATTGCAATTTGCTATAAAACTGAACAAGAGCTTAGTTTTTTGTTCGAACTTAACTTTTTGCATCATTGCACGTTTTTATATAAGTGTTTGTGTGTGTGTGTGTGTGCGAGTGTACAGAAAGAAGAGAGGCAAAAAGAGAGAGCATATGAGATGTATTCGAAAATAGGAGGGTGGGGGGGGAACAAAAAGAGCGCCATCAAATGCAGCTCAGCAACTGCGACTGTGGCCGATAAGCGAAAAGCGCGATTTGACGAGACGAGACGAGACGCTTGCTGATAGGAATTTTGTATGCGCGGTCGCATTATCTAATCGCTGTTTGGCTGCCGCTAACTGCTTATCAGGCAAAATAGTCAGTTGTCGACTGATAAGCCGGCAACAGCACAACACGATGATGTCTTCCTATGCTATTTCTTCCTGTGCCCTACCTCTCTCTCTCTCTCTCTTTCTATCACTTTCTTTCTCTCTCCCTCTTTGTGATAAGCAAGAATTACGCTCATTCACTCTGCTTTGGGAATTTGTGCCAGTTTGAAGCATTCCTTATCGGCCCAACAAAAACAACAACAACAAATACAGCGCAAACAAACATACAAAAACATTTTTTAATACATTTCAAATATTTTTAGTTTTATTTTAGTGTTTAATCATCTCAAACTGAATCCTAACACGAAGAACGGTTCTTATTGTCAGTATGTTAGTTAGTTTTTCTTTTACTGCATCTTTCACTTGATACGAACAGCAGCAACTGCTGTTATCTAATGTTACTGATACTGTTGTGATCTCATTTACTGTTAACAATGCAATGCTACTAAGGCTGTACTTACTACACTCCCAACTGTTGAGTTTGTCTACTGTATAAGCTTTAACCGTTATTTATCTCTCACTTTGCTCTCGATCTCTATTCTCTCTGTATTGTTTAAGTGAAAGATATTTAAATCTCTCAAACTTACCGCCTGCCTTGAAAGACGATGCATCGAAGCTGGGCGCTCGAACCGGCTGTTGTTTCTCCCTCAAGTTGATCTGTCGCTCCGTTGGAACATAGCTGACAGCCGGCAGCGATTCACCGCGCGTCAATGGCGGTCTCACCCCATTGGGATCCTCCATGGCGCTGCGTTTAACGCTGGATGGGCCGACGCCGCTGCCGGCAGCGAGCTCAGCAACGCTGACGCCAACGCCAACATGTGTGGGTCCGCCATGTTGCTGCTGTGACTGCGACTGCTGTTGCCCGTCGACGTCGACATCTTCGGAGGGCGGACGCTTTAGATTAACGGATAGCGCGGGCAACAATGTTGAGCCGGGTCCCGTAACTTGTTGTGAAACGGGTAGTGGACCGCCGGGACCGGGGCCAGGTCCGGTGCCGGGTCGCTGTTGGGCGCCAGCTTGTTGCTGCATGTGGTGGGGCGTCATGTGTGAGATGCGCACGGGTCGCACATCTGGTGAGGATTCCAATTTGACGGGAAAATCCATTAGCTGTTGTTGCTGTTGCTGCTGCTGTTGATGCGACGGCGGCGGTGGGGGTGGGGGATGTGGACCAATGCGGGGCATTTGGTAAGCGGCCGCCGCAGCTACAGCATGCTGATGTGAGAGCGTTAGCGATGCCGGACCAACGCTCGATGACGGAGCACCGCTACCGCCGCCGCCTCCTCCTCCCCGTTGTTGCTGTTGCTGCTGCTGCTGAAGTACAACAACTTCACCATTCTCATGGGCAACTCGCTGATGTTTGCTGCTCGGATGCAGTCGCTTCATTTGGCGAGCGGCATCGAGGACGACTTCAATGCGATCGGCGCCCTCGTAGTTGACACAACCGCGACACACTGCCTCCGAAAAGTCATTGATCATGGCCCAGGGCATGCGGGGCAGGTCGCACAGGTAACAGTGCTGACGTTTCGTTTGCAGCGACATGGCGTTTAAGTTCCAGGGCGTTCTGTGTTATGTTTATATAGTATGGTAGTAGTGGTGTTGGTGTTGGTGTTGCTGGTGGTGGTGGTGGTGAACTGGAAGTTGTTGTCGGGAATATGGAATGCAGTCGTGCAATTGAGACCCAAATTTACGCGCGCAACGCGACCCAATTTTTTTTTTTTTGTTTTCTTGGCGTCAGCGTCGGCTGCACGCACATGCACAACACACACACACACACACTCAGAGCTAATCACAATCACGATACACAAAAAAAAAAACACTTCCACTGATTAAAAGTTTATGTATATGTATTATTTATTGCTAGCCGATAACAATTATCGATAATTGTTTAATAATGACGCCGCTTGCTGTTCTCGGTGTTGTTGATTTTCTTGCTGCTGTTTTTGTTGTTGTACCACCGGCAATTTGTTGTCGTTTGTCTCGCTTGTGTGCATCTTTTTGACATTTTTATGTGATAAATTTGATGTATATTTGTATATATACATACATACCTACATACACACACATATATATATATATATGTATATGTATCTATATTCTGTTTGCAGCACGTTGTGCTGTGTGACACGTTATAGCCCCATATTTTGAAGTGCTTTTACGTTATTGATTTTCGTTTGCTGCACAAAATTATTTGTGTTTTTTTTGTTGGTATTTTGTTTGTTTCAACACTGGCAAAAAAAAATAAATAAATATAAGTGGTTGTACTATTGTTTTTCTTATTATTTTCTTCTATTGCGCTGCAGCGCACATGTATGTGTGTATGCGCACGTATCATACATACACACGTACGCGTTACGTTTTTCGTACGTCTTTGTCGCCTGCACAGCACAGCACAGCAAACACAAAATATATACACTCGCACACACTCTCACACGCAAAACACAGAGGGAGCGAGCAGCAGCAGAGACACGTACACGAGCGACGCTAAAATTGTGTGGGCTACGAAATGCCGAAGAATGTTTAGCGTAAGCGTAACTTGACGCGGCAACGTTCGACTACAGAATGATGAAAACGAGCGGTGCGCAAAGCAAAGCAGCGTAAAAGCAAAAGCAAACAAAAAGAAAACGAAAGAAAAAAAAAAACAACAGGCACGTCGAATAGGCAGCAGCACAGGCGACCCAGTAGTGAATGTGCACAAGCATAGGTCATGCAGTCCCGCTTTGGCATGGGTTGTTAGGCTCTGAAACAAACGAAAACAACTAAACAACTTAAGTGTCGATTTAAGTATTACAAATATATGTGCTAGGTTAAATGTTCATCCATTTCTTATTTAATTTTGTAAAATACATAAATAGATATGTATGTAAGTAAATATTCAAACAACGTATGTATCACTTACTTTCGAATGACCGGTTTGTTATGACTGCCTCAAGTTTACAAGATACAGCTTATCATTATGTACCATTAAATGATAAAAAATATAATTTATTTATGATATTCAATCTATTCAAAACACTCAAGAACATTGGAATTGGACACGGGGCATCTTGTCGTTTGCTGTTGTACACATTTTTCAGTTCATGCGCGCACGCTCTCACTGTTTATATATGTATGCCTTTTGGCACACACACACACACACACATGTACATGCACTCGTACAGTGCATGCTCGGCCTACTAAAACTCTCCCAATTGTACAAAATGATTCAGCTAGCGAGCATGTTTGCCAGCGAGGTTTTACTGTACCGAAATACATACTTGTATGTGGAGATGTGTATGCATGTATGACGCGATATACATACATACACATACAACAGTTGTGAGTACGTCGCGTACGTGCGAGCACGTCATAAGCAAAAGCAAAACGCAAGGCAAAAGCAAGCTGGTGACGACGGGCATGGCCGATGGCATGGGTACGTCGTGCAAAAGGGGGCGCGTTTCGTGTTGGGGGTTGAAACGAGAACAGCGACCATTGCTCCAGTACACTTACATTTTGCTCTCTCTATATATATATATGTGTGTGTATACTATGAACCCACTTACATGCATGCATATGCATGTACGTTCATATGTTAATATACAATATACAAACATACATACATATGTATGTATGCATGCATGTACATTGGCAGGCGCATACACACGAAATTGTGGCACATACAAAAATGTATACATATGTATGTATGTGTACAAAACGTTCGTGTATCGATACACAAATGTAGACCTTGAATACGTAACGGCGCGTCGTCGTCGCTGCTGCTGCTTCTGCAGCCGGCGTCGCTGCTACGTCACAATTGCAGCACCGCGACTGCAAAATGATTGCAGTTTGCAGTTTGCTAATTTTGCTGTTACTTCAAATAAAATCCTGCTTATTAACGTTATGCGTTTATGCATTTCCTTACGCATGTCTGTGTGCATTTCGCTAAGACAGTTATTAAATAGCTAAGGCGTAATATAAGCTAATAAGCAGAAAGCTAGCAGCTGTTTATGCTGGACAAGCATTGTAATATCAGCTGTTTTAACAGCTGTTAATCCAGAGCCATGAAAACTGGCAACGTTGCGCCTAACTAACAGCTCTGTTATAGCTTATATGTATTGTACATAATGGAAATTGTCTGTTTATCATGCACCACACACATACACACATAGCTAGTCAAAATGCATGTTCCAGGAAACATTTGCACTGCGCATGTACGCATACACAAGAAGTCTATGTATTTGCATTTATGTATATGTATGTATGTATGTATGTATGTATGTATGTGATTGCCGTTTGTATGTATAACGATTGTCCTGGGCTGTTGGCCCGGCCAGGGCGAACTATATCGATCCATATATATTATGAACCATGGTCTGGGACACATTCCACGATGGATACAACCTGTCGGTATTGCTGCCCTTCTTTATTTTTTTTGTTTCTACTCTATGTGGGTGTGTGTGTGTGTGTGTGTGTGTGTGTGTGTGTGTGTGTGTTAAGCTGAATGGCTTCCTGAAAGCAACAATGCGGAAAAACCAGATACACACGAAACAAAAAGCTTAAAACGAACTGGGACTTTAGCCCCGGGCCAAGGACCAGAATTCGGTGGGCGGTGGGTGGTGGGTGGTGGGTGGTGTGGATGTGGGACGTGCTTTTTCTTCATATTTGTTGTTGAACTCCCCGCCTCAACTTCAGTGAAATTCTTAATGATTATCAATCTGATCATAATGATATATAACTGGAATTTCCCATGCTTATTTTATATGAACAACTTTTTTCATGCCCTGCAAACGAAATACCCTTACCTTGCCATGAGAAAGTGAAACTTATTAATTTTAAATTTTGTTTATTTATTAAATTGCATATTTGTACAAAATTAATTCGAAAACTGAACAATTTGAGATTTTAATGGATATTTTAAGTAATAAGTTCTGATAAAAAAAAACACTTCATTCATATTTTATTAAAAACATGTTAAAAAATAAATGGACCCCATTCAATGTAATTAATTAAACAACAATGGCATTATCATGTATTATAATACAGATCTTGACGGAATCAAATGTATTTTAAAAACATAATATTTATCAACTGCATAAAAATATACGTTAATGTATTACTTAATATCTAATATATTTTAGGGTTTTAAACATTGAGAGGCGCACTGTTATACGGCTGTTAGCATAACAAGCATAACAATCTTTATAACATGTATAACAGAAATATCGAATATCATTGAATTAGTTCTTTTGGAGGGTTGTAAATGTAGCGTTGGGGCGGCGGGGGGGGGGGGGGGGGTGGATATATAATAGCAAGTAATTGTAAGCGTTTTTCGATTCGTTCTCGATTTGTATGCCTAGTTATATAAAGTACAAGTACAGCGTTTGTATAACAGTTCGAATAGCATAAGTATGTATGTATATGTATATGTGTATAACAGTTAGCACTGTGCTACTTATAAGCTAATTCTGCATTGAGCAATTGCAATTGTTGTTGTAGTATACATATATATATATATATATATATATATACGTAGTACAGTTATAGTACATAAATAAAGTATACGAGTATAAGTTAGACTTTCAGTTTCTCAATATCAATCGAGTCACATATATATATATATATTGTATGTACATATATATATATATATTTTTTGCAACAATTATTGTTAAGGTTCGTAGTCGTATTAGTATTATAGGAGGGTTTACGTTTTTTTTTTTTTTTTTTGCTTTTTGTTATTCTTTTTTAATAAATTTTTTTTATTTTTTTGTATATAAAGTATTTTACGTAATAAATTAGATTTAAGCACTAACATGGAATATATATATTTGTATTGTATGTATATAAAAAAATAATTAATTTTCATTACATTTGTTGTTGTCTTTTGTCAGCTAGTTTTCCCATCCTAACACAGACATTTTCCTTCTTTTTTTTTTTTAGCAACGTCATTGTTGTCATCTCTCTCTCTCTCTCTTTCTATGTCGTTCTCTTTCTCGCAATTGCTGCGTATGGTGGGCCATGGCACAAGGTTTTCCTTCTCTTTCTATCATATTCGTTTTCGGATTTGTTTTTTGTTTTTTTTTTTAATTTTTTGCTTAGCATTAAATGGAATTTTTTTGCTTTATATATATATATATATATATGTTTGTCTTGTTCAATCAACTGTTAGTGGAATTCAATGTTAATAATACCCTGTAAACTTAGATGCTAGTTTTGTTTTTATACAAATTGTAAATATTGCAACCATTTTCTATTTAACAGGCACTTAACCTTGGGTTTAGATTATACATATATACTATATAAGTAAATGGTGATATATAAAAAAAAAGAAGATTGTTTAACAAAAATTTGTAGCTGTATAACAGTTGCTATACATATGTGTATATATATATATATATATACATAAAAAAAAAAATTTATATATTGAGCATTTATGTTATACGTTATCCGACTGAAAAATAGCCACACTTTGTGCTACGTTACAAAAGCTGTTATACAATTCTGAATATCTTTTTTGTTTTTCTTTCTTATTTTCTTAGTGGCCATCTAGGTTTAATCTTTTGTTGCTCTTGTTGTGCTTCTTCTTCTACTACTCCTATAGTCGAACAGTTTTGATTCTTTTGGGTTAACTGCCGTCGCTGCGTTGCCACTTGCTTTTTAACTATGTGGCAATGCCGTTTCGCTCGTTTCGTCTTCAACTTCGTTGTTGTTATTTGTCGTTTTCGGTTTTTTTTTTTTTTTTTTTGTTTGCTGTGTTTCTTTCGTGTTTGACGGAATGTTTTTCGTTTGCGGAATGCGGTGTATAACAGTTTACGTACAGTTACTACATCTAACATCAGTTTAGTATAACAGCTACGATATATACATATAACAGCTAGCAACGCGTATTGAAATGCGTTCGCACCGGTGGCGATGGTGGCGCTCTTCTTCTTCGATCGCTTGCAACCGTACCGTTGCCCGTTCCAGTCACCGCCACACGACTGTGTCCCGTCGTATGACCATGTCCATGTCCATGCCCATTACTGCTGGCAGATGCAGCTGCCACCGCCTCGTCGCGCATCTTCTGCTTATGATCACTGAGGCGGGCTCCCAAACGATGCACCTTCTCCGGACTAAGTATGCTTAATCGCGTGCTTTTCGCTAGTGGCTGCTGCTGCGGATGGGCTGATGATGATACTGTTGGCGAAAAGATTTATAGGGTGGTTAGTTTAAACTTTAAAGTGTATCATGGGGTAGTTTTAGCTGAATGCTTTTTGTGCCACTTATTGACCGAAAGGTCCTGTGACTATTTTATATTGGATGTTTGGCTCAAGAAAGGTTTCCTAGTGCGTTACGAGTATTATTGCTTTTTGAAAGGGGAAAGTTGAATAAAGAGAAGACGGAATCTACGGTTGATTACCTGCCGATTATTTCTTTGTGTCACAGTGTTAAAATGTTCTTTTGTTGTTTTGTTAAATTTACCATTATTATTGTTATTAAGATGTTGTCGCTGGGCTGTCGCCGCTGTATGCCTTTGGGCAAGATGTTTGCTGGGCGAACCGGGACGATTGCGAGTGGGTGAAACGTAATTGTTGCTGATGCTGCTGCTGCTGCTGTTGTTATGTATAGTTGTTGCTTTCAGTTGCTTTGATTTGCTGCTGCTGCCAACTTTGCTTTGATGTGTACTGTTGGCCGGACGTTGTGTATTCGACAGCAATGGCAATGGCAATGGCAATGGCAAAGGCAATGGCAAAGGCAGCGTTAGTTTGTGCTTTTTGGGCAAGTAATCCGATGCAGTGGCTGGCAAGGACGTTGTTGTTATTGGTGTTGCAGTTGCTGTTGTTGTTTTTGTAACTGCTGTTGTTGTTGTTGCAATTGTTGCTGCTGATAGTTTGCTGCGTTTGGATGCAACAGTTGCTGCTGCTGTTGTTGTTGTTGCTGCGGTTGGTACAGCTGTTGCTGCCAGATTCTCTAGCGACTCCGCCTGCTGCAGCTGTGGCAACATTGCCGGCAGCTGTCGCCTGCCAAAAATGGGCGTCTGATTAATACGCTGTGCGCTGCGACGACGCGGTGCTGCACTGCCGCCATTGAGAGTCGCCTCGTGCTCGAGGCGTTGAAACATTTTGAGTGCAACTGGCGGCGTCTTAAAGAAGTTGCGCATCGAGTGTTGGGATTGACTGAAATTGCGACGATTCGCTTCCTCCAGATGCTCGAATTTGCTGCGACATTGATGGAGACGCGTGCGCATATCCTCAAAGGCCAAACGATGCAGCTCATGTCCATGATCAGGTTGCGTGGCTATTGAAGCTGGTGCTGGTGGGGGTGTCGATTCTGGTGGTGGTGGTGTTGGTGGTGGCGGCGTTGCATTTATCTCATGATAGTTGAGACTTGTATCACAACTGGAGTCCACATCCGAATAGTTGTTTAGATCGCGTACATCCTGCAGCTGCAGCTCAGCGCCCGGACGCAGATCAACGAGATAACCTTTCTCGCCAAAGGGACGACACTTCTTCAATGCCTGCTTGAGGGCACGTTCTGTGGATGTTGTTTCGGGTGTGGCGCCACGCAGTTGTTCCTGCTGCTGCTCCAGTTGCTGTTGCTGCGACTGATGTTGTTGGTGCTGCTGTTGTGTGCCGCCCAAGAAACGCTGACGTCGTCGGGCACGCATGCTGTCCCTTAATCTTTCGCCGCTGGGCGAAAAATCTTTACCCAGATGCGGTGATTTGGGTATATCCTGTGCCCGCATCACCACATTATCCACCAACTCCACATTCTCCTTCTCCTCCAGTTCACAGACAGAAGCGGACGCTTGGATCTCGGACGCTTGATTGGTTGGTGCTTGTGAGGAAGCAACAGTTGCCACCGCTTCGGTTAGATTGTCCAGGCTGCGTTGTGTGGTGGGTGAGAGTGCATCCTCGGAACTAATGTAGCTATCCTGAAAGTTCTCAATCTCATGCAGGAGTCGCGCAGGCGGCGATTGCTGTGCATCCAAATGCTGACGCAATTCCTCCAGCCAAATGTATAAAGTTTCGAAACAGGGACGCATATCCGGATTCAAATCACAGCACACAAAGGCAACCTTGACGAACGCCTCCGGACACGTGGCGCAAAACTTCTCACGGAACTCCTGCTGATTCAAACTGAAGTCCGAGTTGCGTGGCATATAGTCTGGATCGGCTTCCACGCGGCCAATTATCTACGACGGGAATAGAGAATGAGCATGAGTGAACACACGGAAGAACAAAGTGAGGTTAAATTGAAAGCTTACCTCGCATAGCATAATGCCAAATGAGAAGACATCCACCTTCTCATCGTACTTGAGGCCCTTCATCATTTCGGGTGCCATCCAATAGGGATTACCAACAACGGTATATCGCTGACGTCGCTGTCGACTCTTGCTGCGTCTGAGTGTGCCGCTGGGTGACATGGCATTGCTGCCATCGAAACCACTTATTGCAGCAGGAGCTTGATTTGAGCTGGCACTAGGATTGGCGCCCGGTAAACGTGGTGCATCCACACTACGTGCCAGCCCAAAATCGGCAACAATAACCGAATGATCCTCACGCACCAGACAATTCATTGAGTTGAGATCACGATGGATGATATTCATGGAATGCAAATAGCTCATGCCACACGCAATGTCTCTGGCCAAGCAGACGCGTTGAGCCCAAGTGAGTTTTTGTCTTGAGTCATGGATTAGCTCCTTGAGGCAACCGCCAGCCACATATTCAGTGACCATATGCAGTTTCTTGTCCTTGTAGAGGACACCAATGAACTTGAGCACATGACGGTGATCGAGCAGACGCAATACGGCCACCTCCTTGATGAAATTACGTTGCGCCTCCTCGTCGGCACGATGCAGTTCCTTAAGCACCATCAGCTCGCCCGTCAAACGATGCGTCACCTTGTACACCTTGCCAAAGAAGCCTTCGCCCAGTTTCTCGCCCATCACCAGATCGGTGGCACGAAAGATTCGTTGTGGTTTCTGGACAACGCGACAACTTTGCGTCCTCGATAGATCATAGAGCTGTGGATGCGCCGAATGCTGTTGTGCCGTATGCTGTTCATCCAATAGTTTTGACAAACTCGAGCAACGTTCCTTCTCCTTAAGCTGACACGGTGGAGCAGGTGCAGCACTATTAGTTTGTTGTTGTTGTTGTTGGTGTTGCAGGTGGTGCTGCTGCTGCTGCTGTTGCACTGTCTGCAATGTTTGTTGTCGCATTTTACGCATCTTGCCGCTTGGCTCGGCAGCAGCTGCCGTCGCCTTGTACAATCGTTCACGTCCACGTCCCCCCACCTCAACACTGGAAGCGGATGTGCTCAGTGGCAGGATGAGCATTGATGCCGAACTGGCACGCTGTATATCCGCCTGACTGCAGCTGCGGCAAACCTGTACCGGATCATGCTCGACAGTTAGCTGAAGCATCTTCTCATTGCTGCGTATCAGTTTGTCAATCTGTTCCACCGATGAATTGCTCACTGGAGTGCCATTCACCTCCAGGATCCGATCACCAATGTGCAGGTTCGTTAGATTAACATCGATCCTAAAAACATGTGAACAAAACTTTTAGTAAAATAATAAGCTTAACGGATTGCGTTAAGGTTTTTTCTTTTTTTTTTCGTCTTAATACACTTGCAGATATGATCGAGTTGGAAGAGATCTTATACTTTCTTCTGCAAGAGTACATAAACGAAGTTTGTTAAAGTTTATAGTTATTAATTCATTTTTACCTATATAAAGCACAACAACGATCCGCCACCAACGTAAGCAGGGAGAAGGCGTATTTGCCCATGCGACCATAAAATTTACAAATTAAACTTTATTTTGTTGCAGTTTTTTTTTGATAGCGAAACAGTGTCAAAGACAGAAGTTAGAGAGAGAGAGAGAGAGAGAGAGAGAGAGAGACAGTAGCGAGAGAGAGAGAGAAAGAGAGAGAGAAAGAGAGAGAGAAAGAAAAGCTTATGATACCAGCACCAAATGTAAGAAATGTTTTTAATAATGTTAGCTTTTAAACATATATGTTTAATAAAAAACAAAACTATGCAATAATATCACTAATACTTATTACTAAATTCGTATATATATGTATAATAAAAAAATTATTAATTGAAATAATTGTTAAATTCGTTAATAACATAATATATATCTAAAGCTCGATATACAATACTTTTTGTATTGCTAATAATTATTAATGTTAGTATTAAAAATGTTTAAAAATAAATCTATTATTAAGTGATTTTTTTTTTTTTTTTTGTTAAAAAATGTTATAAAATATAGTTTTTTGGTTTTTGTGTGGTTAATGGGGGATGAGGTGGGGGGGGGGACTTACTCGGTTATCCGCACTGTGGGACAACCGTCATCCAGAGCGCCACCGTCCACACGCAGACCGGGCGTCGCATCCTTGGGTATCTCAACAAGTCGAATCGAATGCATCGGCTTCCCGGCGTTCGTGATGCGGGCACGGGCGCGATCTTCGACGGGCAGACGCTTGCCATAGCACTGGCCACAGTACAGCTTAGAGCGTTCGACAAGGGCATAGGATTCGCCTTCGCCAATGAAGGAGCCGCAGGCAGCACAACAAAAGCATTCCGGATGAAATTTATGCTCGCCAGCTACCATCACGGGTCCCGTTATTACAGCCGTACACTGCTGACAGGCATCTCCGAAACGGGCATAGTAATCCTCGCGACAATAGAGCAGATTCTCACGCTCAAAATACCAACTGTGTAGATGGGCATCGCAGACGGAGCAGCGAAAACAATCGCAGTGCCATTGCTGGCCGAGTGCCATCACTATGGGCTCATCGTTTTGATGGTGCGCCAACAGCGGACAGAGGCAACTGGCGCAGGTTGGCAGCACCATGCTTCCCGCACGTTCATGTTGCTGGTGTTGTTGTTGTTCTTCTTTTTGTTGATGCATGTGGAAATGTATATGTGTGCGTGCGTATGTGTCCGCTGGCTACCAAAGAAAAATAAATAAAGAGAGAGAGAGAGAGAGAGAGCATAATGATGATGAGGGCAGCCTGTGTATTTGATAGCTTTTAAGTGCGATCACGTAAAATAAAACTACTTTAAACGATCATTTTTTTTTGTGTTGATATCAAAAAAAGTTTTTAATTTTGCAACTTAAAAAAACTAAATATGAAAAATAGCATAGTTCATACTTAGTAGCTATGAAAATTGCTGGCAACACTGATGTAAGAGCGAGAGCAATCTTATGAGAGCGTGTGCATCCATTGACGATCTGGCAAGCTTTCGTTTGTTGAACCGGTTTTGCAAATGAACTACTGCATAACTAAAGAGCAAACAAACGTTTGTATGTACATATGTAATCAAGTCGATCTACTTTTTACTTTTACAGCCTGTGGTTAAGCGTTATTTATATATATATGATGTCATAGCCGGCATATAACATCAAATGGTTGCATTAAGTATATTTGTTGCACATATACTTGCAACACATTAACATATCATGTGAACCCTACGGAACTAGCCATGCTACCAGTTCATTAGAATCAATAAACACAGCACTATGGGCATTTCGGGGCAGGAGTGGGGGAAATGGACAACCATGGTTATTGGCAACATTGACCCTGAAGAAATTGTATGACTTATTCTTGCACAATAACAAATGACTAAATATGCACTTAACAATAATATCAGTGCTTAAGATAATTTATGAAGCAATCAGACGTCGCTGACGCAGTTGTAGTTTGAGCAGATATATAAATTAAAAAACACAATATGACGAATGCACAAACACAAGCACACCCAACAAAAAATAAAAAAAAACATACACAAACACACATACAAATGGCTCATAACAAAAATTGATGTTGATTGAAATTTGTGTGGGGGAACGGGAACAACAACGATAGAAAATATTATACTTGTGCTATTGTTGTTTTTTTTATCGATCTTGTTGTTGTTGTTGTTGTTGCATTCTTACTAATAGTGGTTACTGTCAAAACAGCTAAGACCACACATACACAAACACAAACAAACTAAACACACAATTGCACACACACACACACTTACATAATTTATCGTATATTTTGTTGCTGCTGTTGATCGGACATATCGAATTTGTTCTTACATTCGTCCTCACACCATTTTTGCACTACCGGTCGCACGTTTGGGCACTTAAATTGCTGCACACAGTTCGAAAATAAAAAAACAAATGCATTTGTTTAAAAAAAAAAACCAAAATGAGACTAGCGTTAGAGTTCAGTGTGACCACCGAGTGTAAAACGGTTAAATACACAACTGCGCAGTTGCGGGCTATCGCAACGATGAATACTAAAAAAATACCAACTTTTTTTTTTGTAAAAATCTTGGATAACAATTTAAATACATTTTAAAAATATTTTTTAAGAAATCGTAAAGCAGTGTAATTTTTCAGTTTTATTTAACATGAACATCATCTGTTTCATTTTCCTATTAAGAATTGTAAATTATCTTGACAGTTTCGACGGCATCGCCAAATTTTGTAACGAAAATACCGTTAAGCACACAAAACTTTTTTAAGTGGTCAAAAAAATAAAAATAAATATATATACGACTTATATACAGGGAATCATATGTAATTTCGTTGCATTTGTATTATTGTACTACTTTGATTGTTTATGTCGCCTCCACTTGCGGCACATTTTTGGTAAACGCATCCTCGCCAGCCTGCACCTGATCTTGTATCTCCCTTCGCTCCTGCTGACGCACTAGCTCAAAGTACAGTCCACGCCTCGCCATCAGCTCATCATGCTTGCCCGTCTGCAAAATGAAGATTTATGCAATAATAACAAGACCTTAAGCATAATTTAATTCGTTTTTCCCGACTTACCTCAACGACGCGTCCCTGATCCATGACAACAATCAGATCGGCGTTGCGTATCGTGGATAGCCGGTGGGCAATAACCAAGGTGGTGCGATCCTGAACGGCAGTGTCAAGTGCTTTTTGCACTTCCGATTCACTGGTGGCATCCAATGCACTCGTCGCCTCATCAAGTATGAGTATGCGGGGATTCTTCACCAGCGCCCGGGCGATGGCAATCCGTTGCCGTTGGCCACCGCTCAGTTGGGTGCCACGTTCGCCGACATGCGTCGCATAGCCATCCGGTAGGGCAGTGACAAAGTCATGGGATTGTGCCAGCTTCGACGCATCATAGATATCATCGCGTGTGGCATCCGGTTTGCCATAGCGCACATTCTCCAATATACTGGTGCCAAAGAGGATCGGTTGCTGCTCAATGAAACCAAGCACATTGGCGCGCAGCCAGTAGGGCGAAATGTCGGAGAGCTTATAGCCATCCAGTTTGATGTTGCCCGAGGTAGGTTCGTAAAAGCGTTCCAGTAATGCTGCAATCGTTGACTTGCCCGATCCGCTGGCACCCACCAGCGCCACCGTCTGGCCGGGACGCAGCGTCAAATTAAAGTCCCTCAGTACGATCTGAGAACAAAAATATTTAGATGGATTCCATTTAAAACCGAGATAAACTTACCTGATCTGGTCGCATGGGATACGCAAAGGAGACATTCTCGAAACGAATCTCGCCATGCAAACGCTCTGGCGGTATTATGTAGCCACGTAACAGCTCAACTTTCGGTTGCAGCGATAGGAATTCGAAGACACGACTGCCGGCAGTCATGCCACGAATCATCGTGCCCAACAGCACCGATCCCTGGGACAACGAACGCTGCACACCCTGCGAGGCGACAAGGAATGCCATTAGAGCACCCGGTGTCAGGCTCTCCGTCGACATAAGATGTCCGCCCATGAACAGTGTGGAGAGCACAAGGGTGTTAAGGAAAAAGTTGGTTAAACCCTGAAAGACAGCGATGCCATAGCCCAGTTCCTGGGCCAGACGCGCTGCCTCATTTGTTTCATTCTCGAACAGCTGCATCTCACGGTACTCGCAGGCACTGGAGCGCACTGTACGTATATTGGATAGAGCCTCCTCACACACACCAGTTGCACGTTCCGCCTGGCCAATACAGAAAGAGATTAGAGATTTATTTATCGTAGGTAATTCATTACTCATTTTACCTGAGCCTGTGAGCTTTTACTTAGCGAACGCAGCTTGCGACCCAAGTAGGACATAAACATCACCACGCAAGGAACACTGGCGAGCGCAATGGCTGCCATATGTGGCGATATCATGAACAATGAGATGCTGCCACCGATTAATTGTGCGCCACTGCGTAAGCCATGTGCCACAAACTGTTTGAACGAGGTCTTGAAGTCTTGGACATCGGCCGTTAGGCGATTCACAAGTTCACCAGTGCGATTCTCATCAAAGAATGCGATATCTTGCAGGACAATCTGCTTAAACAGATCCTGTCGCAAGCGTGCGGCCATCTGTTCACCCACTCGACTCAACAGATAGATGTAGACGAAGGTGAAGCCGGACTGGAGCATGTACAAGCTTAACAGGTTGCTGGCCGGTTTGCTGATATCCTTGACAAAGGAATTATTGATTGGATCCATGACATAGGTGTTTGCATAACGTGCCAACGTATTCACCAGATCCCCCAGCAGATTGGGTATGCGTATGTTAATGAATGCCACAATGAGTGCCGCCTGTGCAGGAATAGAAGCGAATTAGTGGATGCAGTGAATCAGCAACAACAACAGCAATAACTTACACAGATGGCACCAAGCAACTCCCATGTGTGTGGCTCCAGATATGTCCAGAGTCGCCGCCAATCAAACTCAACATCCACCTCCGGCTCCAATGTGTGATCCAAAACGACAGCCAGCCGAGTGCTCGCCTCGCAACGCACCAAACGTGTTGACCACCAGCTGCGCACTGCCACGCCCACACCTAGAGTGCCGCCTCCAAGCACCAGGGCGCGTGTTGTTTGTACCACACCACGCAAATTGCTGCTGCTGCCTCCAGGTGGACCCGTCGTTGGCCTGGGCCGCATCGTTAGATGCTGATTTTGTCGCATCAAGCGGGTTGCATTCTGTAGTCGCGTCGGTGCTTGCAACAAGCTGCGGCTGCAACACACAAATAACAACAAACAGTTTGATGACATAATCAACAACAACAACAAATGATATAAATGGATAATCTTAAGCACGCCGAAGCTTGCATACCCTAACAGCTATAATAGCAACCATTCTTATCTGGTTAGCTTGATTAGGATATTTTCGTACTGATAAAAGCGTTCTGTTTTGATCCAACTTGGCGTTACACATAGCTTTCATTTGTTGTTATATCATTTAAATACAACTAAATAATACCACTTTTAAACTTCACAGCACAATCATTTTGCCCTGCTTCGGCCACCTTTAGAACTTAATCAAGGCTAGCCAGAAATGAAGGAAACTGCGCGCGCTGCTATTTCGAGGCCACACACAGTAAATAGTTTGTTGAGTACGACGGCGGGTCGGGATGTTGTAAGAATGAATGATGATGAGCGATTGGTCAGAGAGTTACAGCATAAGCTGTGCATTACCTGAGACCATCGGTGCGACTGCAGTTTGTTAGAAGTAGACGCAGCATCACTGGCATACGTTCGACGCACTTAACTTACAAAATTAACAAAAATAAACTATATATATATATTTAAAGATACGCAAGCGCTAAAGCATTAAACTAGTTGTTGGTTAACCTTAACAATAATAATAACACACACACCAGCATAGTTTCACACGACATACACACACACACACAATCACAACACCTGCATGAATGCCGACGTACCGATGAATACAATGTAACGATAGCTCGCATTGGCACCACTTAAATAATCGTTTAGTATTTCTTTAAATTTTAAGTTAATTGTATTTAATATAATAATATATATACTAAAACTCTTGTTGCATTAATTATTTATAAATTCAATGTTATTAAATATGTTTTTCATTATTGTCAAACACTATGTTCATTTTTTAGTCCGTTTTTGGTACACTGATAATATTAGCTAGGTATTATTTGGGTTCAGTATTTAAACCGCCAACGAACTTTAAATTTAAAAAAACATGCAACTGGGAATTTATAACGAGATATATTTGTAAAGAAAAAAAGAAAGAGAAAAAAGAAATTATTCACATAGTTTTTTTCAGTTTTATTCACTTAATCAATCAGTGTCCATTTCAGAATCATCGTCATCATCATCATCGTCATGATCGCTGCCCTCTTCATCAGAGCTGCTCTCGCTATCATCATCGATCCAATCGTGAGCCTTCTGATTGCCAGCAATGATCACTTTCCATTGCTCCAGCTTATGCAGATCCAAGGCATAAAAATCATTAAGGGTTTGCTGTTTCTCATCCTCCTCATAGAGACCACCAAAGAGATACATGATACCCTTGCAGACACAAAGTCCCGGATTCATGCGTGGCGCCGGAACATCGGTGCGACGAGGTGGCGCAAATAGACTAGGTATTTTGGAAACATAGGGTGTTGTGCTGGACGCAGCACTGGAGCCGGGTCCACCCACTGTAACTGTGAAAATGCCATCAGTGGTTGTAGTCGCTGTCTTCTCGGCAGGTGGATTATCTGCGACTGCATCTCCAGCCATGTCGATATCATTGTCCTTTTTGCCGCCGGTTTTGTTTCTTGGAACCACATCGAGCAGTCGCCAGACCTGTGATGTCAAGTCAAACGATAGCAACTCATCGCCAAACTGTCCTTGGACATTCTCATCATCCTCGTTGACATCCATGACACCACCAAAGCAATACGCTTTTCCATTTGCTGCCACGGTGCAGCCAACGCTGTTACGTGGCTTTGGACGATAACCGCCAGCTTTTACAGTGACCCATTTGTACTTATTGCCGTTTCCAGACTCTACAATTCAAATTTCAACTTTAGCAGATGACTGTTTAAAAAGAGACAATTGCTTACTATCCACATCGAGCAGAAACATGTCAGTGTGCGTAATGCCACGATCTAGATCCTTCTTCATCGAAGTTTTCGAATAACCGCCCCACACAAAGATCTTGCCATCCGGCGAGGCAGCCATGCAACAACCCGAACGCACAGACGGCGCAATTGTGCCGCCAATTTCAATTTTAAGCCATTCGTAGGACTCGAGGGAGAAGATATGCACATCATTATAATATTGATACGATTGGTTGTTATCGTGAAAGCCGCCAAAGATGAAGAGACGCTTCTTGGCCGCAACCATTCGATGGCCACTGCGCGCACTTGGACCATTTGGAGCGGCTACCTTCGACCATTGACGTGTCTTCAGGCTCATTGTCCAAAGGTCCTTATAGTGATAGAACTGCAGCTGCGATGGACTTGCGTGCTCTCCACCAAACATCTGAAGTCAGATTGATTTTGATGTTCATATGTTTGTATGGATAGAAATGATTTATAGCATTACCCACAATTGGCCGCCATCTGTGGCAACAGCGACCATTTGATGTCCGCTGCGTGGCGTCGGTCCTGATGGCGAACGCAGTTGTTTCCACTCGTTGCGTGGTATATTATAGAAAAAAAGATCGTTGTAAATGCTAACTTTGGCGCCATTGTAAAGCTCTCCGCCAAACATAATTAGTTCTTCCTTTTCGGGATGCGAGACCAGTGAGAAATTTGATCGGGGCGTTGGTGGTTGACATACATCTTCTGTGATCGCCTTAAGGCATTTCTCCTGCTCTTCGAGGTTCTTGACGATTTCCGCTATATCCGCCTGTTTAATATATGTACAAGTTGACAAATGTTAACAACATTAAATTCTACACTTGGCCGAATGAAGTTTTTGTGGCTGACAAGCACAGCGGTGTTGCGGAAGTCAGCTCACATGGAACAGTTAAAAGATATCGATGTTTATTTTTCTACACAATTGCATTTTTAAATGCCTATAGACATAAATTCACATACATATTAAGTTGTATACAATTTCGGCAAACGAATAAATAACAACGTGCTTTATTACCTCTCCAAGTTTTTCCAGCATTTTCTTTTGTTTGGCTGCCAGCTTCTTGTCCGTTTTCATTGCTGTCTTTTCGGCACCCTTGCCTTTTTTCTTATTCTTATCTTTTTTACCCATTTTGACTAAATATATAAACACCAATTGTATTCAAAGATTGAAAGCACGTTTTAGTGACCATATGCGATTAGCACTTAAATACACATCGTATCATTGCAAGCAGTCAGCAGATTTGGTATTTTTTTTTGTCAAGATTTGCATTTTAATGTTTTCCACTCGCAGCCACACCGCTGTGCATGATGTTAAATGCCCGGTTTACAGTCTGTTAAGCTGTTAGCGTTTTACAGAGTCAGTCTTGCGCTAACAGACTGGCAACGCTTGCGAAAAGTCGAGTTGGCATTTGTACTCGAAAAATTCGATTTAATCACAAATAAAACCTAACTTCGAGAGAGTTATTAAGCTAATAAATGGTCTAATAACACATTGCAAGAACGCGTAGTTGAAGAAAAGATTTGTGTAAGTGATTGTCGTAACAAACAATTTAAAATAGAGCCAATACAAAAGAAAAAAAAGAAAGGCACAGGACTGACACCTTCTATGTTATGTTGACGTACGTGAGACGTAAAGGGGATCATTAACAAGACATGTATTTGTATATGTGTGTGTGTGAAAATATGTTTCTACGTAAGACTGTTGCTGTTGTTATTTTTACGAAAATGATGGACAGCGAATTTTGGGATAATCAGCTGCTTCATGTCTAATTATGCGAAAATAGTTGCATTTGGCAACCCCCTGCGGACACTTGAGCGGTTTAACAACCCTGTGTACTTGTGTGTGTGCGCCTACTATTTGTTTTTGCAGTTCGCTTGTGTGACACTGCTCACGCTCTCTGGCAACGTTGCTCTCAATGTTTTTCTCTCTTTTTCTGGCCGTCTCTGTCGTGCATACAACCACTGTTCCAATTTTACTGTTTTCACTTTTGACGTTACATTTGACGTTGAACAAAAATATTAATCATTAATAAGTAATTAATAATCATAGCTAACACAAATTATAAAATGCAAGTGTAAATTTTTTTGTTAAATATACACATATATTCATGTGTAAAACGCCGCAAAGCAAAAAGAAAAAAACCTGCTGTGTCAAGCACTATAACAACAACAGCTACAGTGGTAAGAAAAACGTCAAAAGAAGTGTGTGTGAGGGGAGAGAAGTAAGCGGGAATAGGGGCTCGCTCAGCAAAAGTCCACGTAAACTTTTAGCTCAGCGCGATTATTTTTTTTGTTGTCGTTCTTGCTGCCGCTTGCTTGCTACCATTGTGATTGTGTTGGTTTATACAAAAGTATATTCAAAAACACACAAAAAAAAACAATAAAACGGAAATAAAAATCAAGAATATGAAAATTCAAGCAGCACATAACAAACTGGCAAGTCATTTGGTTTTTTTTTTGTTAACCCATTTCGCGTCAGTTGTCAAACGTCGAAGCTTATTTGCATAACTGTCTGTAGCCCTTAATAAATGTCGTGGCTCAAGCATCGCGTTCAGCAAATGGAAGCAAAGGCTGCATTAGCAAAATCACGGTTACAACTTGTTATCAATCAAAATGAAAAATGCGAAAACTTACAGGTAACGGGGCTTGCTTGCATTGAGGGAGCGAACACAGCTGTCACTTGCATGCCCTCTCTCTCTTTCTCTCTCTCGGTGTGGCAGCTCCTAACTGTAAATACCTGATTCCAAGCGCACTGGCGCTCAGATAGACCAAAGTAGTTTAGAATGTTGCCACACAGTCTTAACAAATATCCAATCGAGCCGCGCAAGTGCTTTAAATTTATTTATTTTTTTTTCATATTTTCATTGGTGTTTAATTGTGTGTTTCTTTTCCAGTTAGCCCAGTGCGACAACATGTTGCACAACAATGCCAACTGGCTGCCGCCGCCTCAGCAACAACAGCAACAACCACAGCAGCAGCAACAGCAGCAGCAGCAACTACAACAGCAGCCACCCACACTACATCACACTCAGGTTCCACAAGTTCCACAACAGCAGCCGCAGCTTTATGCTAGCCAAATGTTTCAGCAGCCACAGTCATTGCCGCAACATCAGCAACAACATCCACAGCCACAGCCACAACAATATTGGCAAGAGGAACCGCAGCAGTTACAGCAACAACCACCACCACCACCACCACAGAACTTCAACAATTATTTTTCCGGCACTCAGCAGCCTCTAAGCTTTGCCCCACAACCAGCAGCAGGAGCAGCACCATCAGCGCCTTTGGGCTACGCGACACCGGCAGCACCGGCTGCAGCTCCCGACAATTATACGCAACAACAACAACAACACTATTATGTGCCACAGGCAGAGATCTTTGAAAATAATAATAGTGGGAAAAACGATGGCTGGGGTGATTGGGGCGATTGGAATGAAAGTGTAAACAACACTAACAACAACAACAACAATAATAATAATAATAATAACATCAGCAATAACATCACCAATAACATTGAGGTAAACAATAGCGAGCAGGTGCTGCCGGTGTTCCAGCCCTTGCCCAGTGTTATGGAGGATTCGTTTAATATGCAACAACAAAGGAGCTGGCACGGATTTGGCACCACTACCAATAATAACGACAACGTGGACACTGGCAATAACTCACTGGAATTGCCGCCACTGATGTCGCCGACAGTCGCGGAGCAGCAATTGTCTCCTGTAATGGAACCTGATTTGAATGCCATTGTGCCGCCGCAGGCATTCCAAAATCAACCAGCTTTGGCTCCTCCAGCTCCGCCACCATCAGTAGCAGTAGTAGCAGGCCCCTTACCAGTACCTCCGTTAGCTGCAGTTGCTCCAGCTGCAGTGCCTCCAATTGATACTCACGGCGGCAATCCGTTCAAGCGCGCTGGTGGTCTTAGCAAGCGCGTTAATATACTGGCTACACCCGGATCACCAGCAACTGTAGCAGCACCTGTTGCACCTCCCGCATTGCCTGTCCAGATGGTGCTGCCTGACCCGTTGCCAATGGAGCAACAGCAGCATGAGAACCAAGAGGTGCTGCTAGCTGCACCAAATGATGAGCGTGCACAATATCTGCAGACCAGCCATCTTTCCGAACAGAATGAACCGGAGGGCGGCAATTCGTGGGAGGCGGATGGACTGTTGCCGCCACCTGGCTTGTCGCGTCTGGTGCTTGGACAGCCGGAGCTGGTGGAGCGTCAACGTTTGGTCACGGGCACAGAGCAGGTGACGTTGTACCGTCCACCCAATCCGCTGCACATGGATGAGCGTCAGGCCGATGGCGAGGATACCTCTGATGGCGAACAGCTGCAGCAGCAGCAGCTGCATCACCAGCAGCAACATCATCTGCCACAGCACCATCAGCAGCAACAACAACAGCAGCAGCAGCTGCAACAACAGCAACAGTTGCAGGTGACGCATCGTGTGGTTACTGGCGTAGAGACCGAAGTCACTGTGGTGCTGTCCGGTGAGCAGCGTGAAGTGGTGCTCGATGGAGAGAATCTTGAGGATCAGCCAATGCCCCCGGCATCAATATCTGGTGCCGCAGCAGCAACTGAAGTAGCTACAATACAAGCGGCTGGATTACCTGCAACTACAACAATAGCTGGAGTTGGAGCCGTAGCAGCAGCACCAACGGCTCAAGCTGATTCTTCCTCTGTTGAACCACAAGCGGAAATTGCGCAAGATGTGCAGGAGAGAGACCAACTGTTGCTCAGCCAGCAACAACAACAGCAACAGTCACAAAATTCGACGCTGGATAAGAAGCATCATGGTCAAGGCCGTGGCAAACCGCGTCAAGTTGCCTCCCTCGATCTCGAGTCTGAGGATGATTCCGAGGACGAGTGGCTGCTCAGTGATAGGCATGAGCCACCTCCATCACGGCGCCAGACGGATGAGCGTAGCATGCGCAGCGGGCGACGTCACAACAACAGCAACAGCGGTGGCAACAACAACAACACTTACGAGGGCGAAACGGAGGATTCAGTGCGTCAGGCTGGACACAATGAAAGTCACAGCAGCAGCAAATCGATGCGCGAAAACAAGCGACGTAGTCGCGATGGCGAAAATCAAGCACAGCGCAGCCGACACGAACACGAGCGCAGCGGACGCAGCGAACGAGAGCGGGAGCGGGAAAGGGAACGCAACAGGGAGCGCGAAAGGGAGCGTGAAAGAGAGCGGGAACGGCAACGGTGGCGTCGCGAGGAGCAGCAAAAGCAATATGGACGCCATACACGCTACAGCAACAATAGCAACAATCACAACAACTATGATTCGGATGCAGGTGATCCAACAGCTGCCCAGGCTGCGGCAGCCGCGGCCAGCGATGGTGGTGGCGGACGGAGCAGCAAGGCTAGCCGGCAAAGACGCAGCGGTGCCGCTGATGATGACTACGATGAATACGAACATCAGCAGCAGCATTCGGTGGCGGGAGCATCATCCCGTGGTGGTGGCAATAATTATCGGCCACGTCGCGACAAACCTTCGTCATCATCGTCGATGCACGAGAAGTCGCGCGGTCGTCGCAGTCACGAGGGCACATCACGCTCGGAGCAACCACTTTATTGGGATACACGCGAATACGATAGCTATCGCAACAAGAGCTCACGCAACAGTGATCTGGAGAAGGAGCAGCGCAGCAGCAACAGCAACAAGGAGAGCAAACGACGCTACTATGATCAGTTTGCAATGCAAGCGGCTGGAGCTGGTGCGGCACCACCTGGCTACGATCCATATGGCATGTACGAGCAGATGTCGCGCAATCCGCACGCCTATGCCGATATGTATGCCAAGTTCTATGGCCAAATGATTAACTCAATGACAGCGGCTGTAAATGCAGCTGCTGTCTCAAAGGTTCCCAACAGTACAATGCCATCAGTCGCTGCACGGATTGTCGATCCGGCCCAACTGTTGGGTGCCAGCGGCACGGAGGCAGCATTGCTCAGGGAACGAGAAAGGTAAGCTCAAAATAGTTCAATGATTTAACTGCATATATAATAAATTATAAAAATATATAATGCGCTTTGCGAACTTTTGTAGACTGTGAGTAGCATGAATTAGAGGTTTTGTAAATCGCTAGTTTTCCGATTTAAAGCAACGAGTAAAATAATAATGCTTTTACCAGATTTAAATCAATAATTCATTATGCTCACGTTTGCAGAGTTGTTATTCGGGTATTGCCGAAGTTAAGTCTTATTCGTTACTCGCTATTATTGTTACTCGTTACTCGTTACTTTTAAATTTCTAATTCTTTGTCACTCCTTTTTGGGCATGTTGTTTTAGTCACTTATCCTTACCTCAACTCCACTCAACTCAACTCAACTCAAAACCGCACTTTACTTACTCGTCGACCTTCTCTTGTGCTTTTCGGACAGAGAGTTGTTCGCTCTCCTTAGCTTAATCGTTTTGTTGATTAACATGTTGATCTAATACTATTGTGCTAACATCTGTTGTTCTGTTGCCGACAACCTAATTCTGTAGTTTATGATGATCTTGAAGATAACAAATTCCCGCTCGGGTGTTAAGTTATAAAAGCATATTTAAATTGTACACCCTTTAACCTGTTCCCGCTCCCTCATCTCTCTCTCTCTCTGTATCTCTCTTTCACTCACTCAATCACATTCGTTGTCAACTAGCTCGCTCGCTCGCTCTCTGCGCTTTGTGTAACTCTACACCCCAACCCGTAAAAAAAAAACCCAAAACCTTTAGTTAAAATAATCGTAGCAACTGTTACTATAAAGTAATACTCGAAACAGTTGTTTTATGTCTTCTACTAACAACAAGAACAACAACAACAACAACGACGAGTACAGTGATCGCTCGTTAATGAAAATGCTTTATAATAAGCTCCTGGCTTGATCTTTCAACGAATTTCCAAGCGATCACTCTTTATTAACTAATCAAGCAAGTAATACTAATTGTTCTACCTACCTATGGTATCCAGAGTATATGTAATAAAAGCAGTTAAAAACCAAAAATCAAACTTAACTCGAACCAAACACAAACAAAAATACGCCGTCCATACTATGTGCTTACTCTTTAGGTACACACACGCTTACATAACACAAGCCAATGAGTTTCATCGTCGTCGCCAACAACAACAACAACAACAACATCAACACAATCTCTACCAACAACATGGACATACGGATCTATTAAACTCAACGCTGGGCGATACAGACAGTGCCAGCTTATATGGCAGCAGCGATAATCACAGCAATCGTCGTCTCTTGGCACCCTATGGCATCTCCAGTGCCCGGTCGCTCAACAATTTGAACTGTGATGTGGATTCTGCGGCTGGATATAATCGTTACTATGCTGGCTCGGAGTGCGGCGTCGATATCAGGTGGTCTCTCCAAAAACAAAAACAAAAACAAAAAAAAAGATATCATTCTTTCTCTGTCCAAAAATTCAAAATTTACTCTATAAATATGCTTCTGTAGCTCTTTTGTAAACCCCTTCCCAAATATCTACACACATACATATCATACATCATTTACATATGTACATTTCATTCATTCCATGTATGAAAAGCTGCATTTGTTCCATCTGTTGTTTTCCCCATCTCTTGTGCCTAATGGACTTAAGATAAGATTAAGATAAGTTCTCATGCTGTGCTTTAGCTTCGACATTAACTAATGTGAGGAGTTACATTTTTCACTATTTTCGAAGTGGTTTTCTAAGGTTTCTGCACTAAGTTGATAAAAAAAGTGAGCTAAATTGGTTAACTAGAAGGTTCTCTTAGCTAGCGTTCCTAACCTTAGCTCTGAGCATTGAAAGGTTGTCTTAGTTAAGATCAGAACATTGAGATTATAAACTACTCTTACTTTGAAACTTGCATAATCTCTTGAATTCAGATTTTGGTGATATGATTTAGAGAAAATCGAATGTAATCGTATATATATAAAGGTATATACTACATTTCATTCATATCTTTTCGGTTCAAAGTCTTTTCACTTCTGCTTTTACCTATCTAAATTAATTTATGTTTATCGCCTGTGCCTATCATACGATTTTTTTGCAAAGAACAGCAACAAAATACTGACAGCAATAAAAAAAAAAACTCTGCTCTGTTCAGCGTTCCAAAACTTGCATGCATTTGATTTTGATTTCGAACTTTGATTTTTCAATTTGAATTTAAATATGATTTATACTTTTGATTTGCCTGCTGCTGCTCAAAAGCATTTATCAGTCGTGATTACTATAACATATCTTTTGACATATTTGTAGAGCGGCTGCGGTTGGTGTGACGCCAACAACATATGCCAGCAATGTGGCAGATGCAGATGCAACAGCAGTAATAACAACAAATGCAGCACGTCCGCCAAGACGTCGAACACCGTTGCGCTATAATCGACCGCATCTTGTGGCATCCTATTCGATGAGTTTGTTGCTACGTGTGCGTCCCAAATACGCTGGACGCGGCCGTCTGCGCAACGATGTCGAGGTGGCGGCGCCACGCATTAAGGATGCCGCTAGCAGCTTGTTGCGCGCCTATCCGGGCCCGTTGCAGGGTCGCAAGCTGCATAAGGATAAAATAATAAGCTTCTGCAAGGAGCAGATACGCTTGGGACCAGGACGTGCGTGCACCGTGCTCTATGCCACACAGAAGAAGCCACTTGGCGGCGTTGACAAATATCGTGCATCACATGCACTTATGTGGCATCTACTCATCCTATTGCTGCGACAAAATGGGGTAAGTTTATAAAAAATGCAATATTTATGATGACTAAACCGTTTTGCTTTGTTTATTAGGTCATTGCCGATACGGATGTGGGTGATCTGCTGTTGGAGAATCAGCGCGAATATCCCTATTCGCCCGAGAACGATGCAGATATAGATGTGGACGCAGATGTTGCAGTGACACGCAACAATTCTGGTGAGGCACTCAACGATTCAGATGGAGAGGCAGCAACAACAGCACGTGCAGCAGCAGCATCAGCAGCTGGCACTATCACAAGTGAGCACGAAATGGATGGAGATGCCGATGTTGTGACCAAGGATGCCACAATGTCTGAACAGGCGGCAACTGATCAGTTCCGCAGCTATGTGCTACGCGGCAATGTGGAGGAGGCACTACAATGGGCCACCGAACATCATTTATGGACGCATGCGTTCTTCTTGGCACTGTACGAGGATCGTTATGCTCTAACGGATGTTGCACAAAAGTTTCTCAATCGCGCCATCAAAGCGAATGATCCGCTGCAAACGCTCTATCAGATGAAGAGCTGTCATACGCCCGCCTGCGTTAGTCAGCTGCGTGATGAGCAATGGGGCGATTGGCGTTCCCATCTCTCCATTCTTGTGACGAATAAGTCGCGTCAGCCGGAACACGATCGCAGCTCTGTGGTCGCCCTGGGTGATACGCTATTCCAGCGTGGAGACATTTATGCAGCACACTTTTGTTATCTGGTAGCACAGGAAGAGTTTGGACGCTATGATAGCGCCGCCACAGAGCTAACAACGCTGACAGCCAACGTGCCAAGGTAAGCAAGCACTCTGTTTAAACAAACGTATCGCATCAATGTTATCCCATACTTTCTTCTCGTTGAACAGGCTCATTCTGCTTGGCGCCTCACACTACAAGTCATTCAATGAATTTGCTAGCAACGAGGCGATAATCATGACGGAAATCTATGAATATGCACGCTCGCTGTTCGATCAGAAGTTTAGCATTGTCAATTTCCAACATTATAAGTTTTTGCTGGCCACACGCATTCTGGATTATGGTCAACATTTCCGTTGCACCAATTATCTGGAGCAAATTGGCAAACACATTGAGCTCAAGCCAGAAAGCTATGATAGTGATTTTATACAGCGCGTAAGTTGAGATTTCAGATAGTAGTTTATTGGTTTAATCTGATTTGACTTGTACATAGGTTTGTGATCTGGCGGAACGTTTGCGTTATCACGATCCCATACTGATCAATCGTGTGTCGTTTGCAAGTCCACCAAATGCAACAAATGGTGCTCAAGTGGCGCCACAAGGTGCGTCCGAGGAAAAGGATTGGTTGCGTCAACTGCGCACGCTAGCCGATCCAGTAAGTCTTGACAAATCCACCTCTCTCTCATACAATTGGTAATATTTGTTATTTTCTTCACAACAGCCACAACTGCATGAGCAACAGTTGCAGCAGCAACAACAACAAAGCGATATTGATCAGCAATTTGTGGATTTGGGCAAACAAATGCGTGAGCTTAATATGCAATATGAGGATAGCATGCAGCGCGAACAAGAGGCGCAGCAGGAGCAGCAGCAGCAGTTACAACAACAGGTACAGCAGCAACAGCAATTTGAGCAACAGCCAGCACAACAGCCAGAATATTATGAGCCGCCGCCAGTGCAGTCAAGTAATGAGCAGTCGCTTCACACCGATATGTATGCGCCACCAACGTACTACGATCCCAATGCTGCACAACAGCAGCAGCAGCAGCAACTTTATGATCCCTCGCAGCAGCAGCAGCAGCAACAGCAACAACAGCAATCGTCAATCTATGGCCAAACGTCGTATGATGGTCATAATGAACCGATCTATAATGAGGCGCCAACGGCAACAACTGGCTACGACTATTGGCCGAGTGGTGCAGCTCAGCAGCCGCCTTATGGCGATGAGGTAGGTGATGCAACAGCAGCAACAACAACAACCGCAACAACAACAGCATTTTTGTAGTTAAATACTTGCCTTTTGATTTGATTGATTTTGTATATATATTCATATTAGTTATATACATGTATTTACTTATGTTTGTGTTTTTTTGATTTGTTGTAGTCGCTAAGTAATGTAGTTCTTACTTATTTTCGTTATTCTTGTTACTTTAGAAAGACACAAAATACTTGCAATTTATTTAAAACAAAAACAAAAAAAAAACAAAAAAAAAAACGCGCTGCATGTTAAATTAAAGCATAAAGTTGCTAATGTTTCTCACTCACACATTGGAATGCAGCTGGCGCATATGGAGAGCAATGAGTTGATTGCTGACTTAACCAACAGCAGCAGCACCAATAGCAGCAGCACAAGCAGCAAGTGCAGCATTCAAGACAAGAACAGCAGCAATTTAGCTGAAATTTCGGTCGCTGAAGTTGAGCAAAGACAACAGCAGCTACAACAACAACAACAACAACATGATGAAGAAGAGCAATTGCAACTGCAATTGCTGCAGGAAAACAGCAATGTTGATAACAGCAACAATCGCTTTAAACACAATGCCTTTGAGCTGCCCGCTGCCGGCCAGCAAATGCGCTTTACGGCCCACGACATGGACAAGAGCAAATTTATACCACGCAAATTACAATTTGGTAGTAACAACAACAACAACACCACCACCACCATCAACACCACCAACACCACCACCACCACTAGAAGCAGCAACAGCATCGGCAACAACAACAACAGCAACAACATGCCAATGGAATATGTAGCAGCGACAAAGCCATTTAATTTAAATGATGTAAGTAGCATTATAAACTTAAATAAACGTCATAATGCTACCAGCAACAGCAGCTGCAGTAACAACAATCACAACAACCAATACAACAACAACAGCAGCAGCAGCAGCATTTTTGCAGCAGCAGCAGCAACAACAAGCGCCCCATTAACAGCAATTGCTAAACGCGTAAATAGTTTAAAACATTTCAACAACAACAACAACAACAACAATTTGTCAAATGCTGTACCAAAAACTTTAACCACACCCACGCGCTTTTTAACAGCCAAGCCGGTGTTAGCCAAGCCAGCAACAACAACAACAACAACAGCACCATCATCATCAGCAGCAACAGCAACAGGCGGTGTTAAGCGCGTCAATTTTGATTTGCCCACAACAATTGATGAGGCGGCCGAGCAGGAGTTTGATAACGATAACGATAACGAAAACGAAAACGACACCGATTACAGGCATAGCTTAGCGTTGGCAAGGCCAACTGGCCAAAACATCAGCAACATTTACAGAATGTGCAAACCCAACAGCAGCAGCAGCAGCAGCATTAAACCTCATATTGTCTTTAATGGCACCTATCCCATCGATATGCCACTGGGAGCAGCTGCACAGCAGTATCAGCAACAACTACAACAACAACAACTTCATAAGCAGCAGGAGCAGCAGCAGCAACAACAACGCAACAGCTATGATCCTGAGGCAAATGCTGATCGCAGTGAACTGCAACGTTATCGATATATGATGCATGAATATGTTATCAATGAGGATGCCGAAGGTGAAGAGCAGGCCGAGGAGAATGACAACGATGATGATGAAGAGGATGATGATGCGTATGAGGATGATGATGAAGACGCTTACAATGAGTATTATATGTTGCAACAGAACAAGGATTTTCTCAGCCAATTGGGCATCATTAAGCAGCAGCAGCAACAGCTGCAACAGCAATATTTACAGCAGCAACAACAACAACAGCAACAGCAGCCAGCAGCAACACCACAAAATGTATGGTCAATGCAGGAGCTAATTGCCAATCCGGCCATACCCATTAACTACAAAAAAATGTGCACTGAGGTCGAGCAAAGCTTACACAAATTCGAAGCGTATCTGGATGCTAAAAAGCAAAGCGGAGTCCGCACTTATGATATTGATGCACCCATTGGCGATGGCAACACCGGCTTGGCTTCTAGCACTAAGAAACAGCTATAGTTTATAGATGTAGTCGAAATATATATATATATATTGTATAATCAGCAGCTTTTCTATCGCCTTTTACCTACAAATGCGCGCTACAAGACCCATTGTAAATACCTAACTGTAAAAGAAACAAATATGCACCCTGTGATTTTAATAGGCAATATACACACAATTCAAATAAAAAAAGAAAGGCATAAACCATGCATTATATATATTTATATATATATGTATATGTTTAAGGAAAAACTTAACAATAATGTACATTAGCTTAAGACAATTCTCAAGAGCGCCTGATAAACACCACAGTTACAAAAACAATTTTGACTGCGCCAGTTAAAAACCAAAAAAAAAAACAAACAAAACCGATTTAATTTCTTCTTTATTATGTTTGTTTTTTCTTAATTGAATGAACATTAACATCTCAATATTACTTACTATATATATATACAATATACTTATGTATTAAGTGTATATATGTATGCGCGTGTGTGTGTGTGTGTTTTAATGCACCAACAACTAATTTGTTTTATGTTTTTCTGTTTTTCTGTTTTACCTACCAATAACCAACAACTAATCAACTGCCATTTCTCCAACACACGACCAAACCGCCCTTCCGACAACAACAAACCAATAACACAACACAATTTGTCACAACCAAAAAAACCAATTCAAAAAAAAAAACCAATCTATATATAAAAAAATATTCAAATATCAACTACCATGCGATCATCTAACATCAGCAGCAGCAAGTGCGACCAATGATATCGATGCCAAAATCAAAGAATTATGATGACGACGATGGGACGGCGGCGACAGCAACAGGAAATGCCACGGCCGGAAGTGCCTCGGGAGCAAAGACAAAGCAACAGCAACAACAATCCGCTCCTGGCGGTTTGCCTGGGTAACTCAAAAGTTTTTGAATCTCTACCAAACCGATTGTTAATTGAATGGCTTTCTTTTTCTTTCCCCTAAACAGTGCACAGAGCAATCAGAATGCCGGCTGGTTTGGTGGACTGTGGAATAAGCTGACATTGAAACCAAAAAATCAAATGATATTACCGGATGACAAGAATCCAACGATTGTGTGGGACAAGGAGCGCAAATGCTGGACAAACACTGAGGGCACAGCGGAGGAAACCGAATCATTTAAGCCGCCACCAAAGATGAGCGATATGGGCATGGCAATGGCAATGGCAGGCTCATCATCAGCGCCACCAACCCTCAATACACTTGGCAACATACCTGCACCCAATCTATTGTTGTCACAACAACAACAACAACAACAACAACCACCACCACTGCAGCAAAACTCAAATGAGCTGCCACCACCCAATGCCAATGTCTATGATAATCAATTGGATTATGATTATTCAATGTATGGTGGTGTTGGTGTTACAGCTGCTGCAACTCCTGTTGCTTCCACACCCGCTGCAATGCCATTAACAGCGTCATCACCACCAGCACCATTAGGTGCAACGGCAACAACCGGTTCACCTGGTAACGCCCAGCCCAAACTTCAGTCAAACATGTTTAAAATTAAACGCAATCGTAGTGAGTTTTGCCACCTCAAGATATATATATCTATATTTATATCGATTAATTTGTTATCCATTTTACAGCACTGAAGAATTCCTATGTTGATGTGTTCAATCCGTCGGGCGCGTCCATGTCTGCAGCGCCACCAACTGTGCTGGCGCCGATGATGGCACCGGTTGCCGTGCCGCAGGGCGGCTTCTTTGTGCCAGGCGCAGTGCCCACACAACAACAACAGCAGCCACAATAGAAAATGTAGCTAATGTAGGTGAGACGCTTTGGTTCCGTTTTAAACCATTTTTGCATGTATAAACATTTTCCCATTTCTATTTGCAGCAATATTGAGCGTATACGTAAACATCACATCGAATGATGTGCGCACAACAGCAATAACAACGACAACACCGACAACAGCAACCAAAACTAACAACACAAAAGACCGAAAAAGAGAGAGAGAGAGAGAGAGATAGAGAGAGAGTGGAAAGCATTCGAAAGTGTCGCGAGTATACAGAAAGCTAACAGCAACAATATAAATTATAACAACTGCAACCTACTATTACTACATACAACTTCTACTACTTTCTGCATGCTGTTGCAAAACGAAACATAGAATACAAGCAAACAAACTGTTGGCAGCTTCTCTGCGCGTATGTTTCATTGTTGTTTCTGTCATATTTCCATTTTCGATTGTATTTTATTGTTTTCGCTCTGCAAAACCTGTGCTTAATGTAAATGTGCGCGATTAGCGAATTGATAAACAAATTTATGTACGATTAGCAAAATATATATATATATATAAATATATGTAAATTTTCTCTTCTCTATGTTAACGACCTCAAACACCACATTTTCAACAATATCTACCCTCCCCTCCCCTCCCACACAAACCCCAACCCCTTGTTATTTAAGCAACAAGTCTTGTGCGAAGGATTATTATCTTGTTTTTCTTTTTGTTTCTTATTTTTTTTTTGTTTGTGTAATGCATCATTGTTTTAAGCTGTTGTTATTCTGGAAGACAGACAATTTACATTAATACTATTTCTTAATATACATCTATATATATATATATATATTTTTTTTTTTTCGATTAGTTTATTAAAAGAAAGAGAGAAACGCATGTACGTAAAACGGAAAAAGAAAATGGAGTTAAAAAAAAAACAGTCGGTTTTAAAATAAAAAACTTATATATATTTATACTATACTATATAATAGTTAGTTTAACAATGAATTGGAAAACCAAGTTGTTCTTTTCTCTATTTCGATGTACTATTTCTATTCTATTATATGTTGATTTTTGATGTTCATACATACATACATACATACATACGTACGTATACATACATAAATGCATATACTATTCTACATAAATATTCCAATTTAATTTATAGAGCAAATATTTCAATGTTTTCTTTGTAATGCATTTGATGAAAATTAAGAATGTTTATTTTGTTACCGTTGTGTGTTTATGTGTTTATTATTGTTTTAAATGCGTTTATTTAATTTTTATTTAGCTTAAAAAAACCAAAAAAATAAAAAATACGTCAAAACTGGTGCAGGCAAAAATATTAATAAAAAAAACAAACAAACAAATTTAAACATAACAGATCATTATTAGCTAATATATATATATATATATTGTGTACTAGTGCACTTATGTATTATGTACGAAAAGAATGAAAAGAAAAAAAAACATCCAATTGGTATATCAAAATTAAATATATATATATATACAATGTCGGATGTATGTTAATGAATTTTAGATAACTGCTCTACAAATATACAAAACTATATCCAAAAACGTAAATTGTACGCAAATTGAATATATTAATAGAAAGAAAATATATGCACAGGTCTATACAGATGCATATAGTGTGCAAAGATGATAATGCAAGCTGAAAAACTGACTTATTTCCCTGTCCCCCCTCAACTGCAATGTAACGATAAAGATAACGAAAGCGTGGTATAATTATATTATCATTTAATTAGCCTAAAATAACGAATTCAATAAATTAATACTGAAAACATATTTTTAATTGGAGGAAAGTTTTTATTTGTGGCACGCGAGATGGAAATCCTAAAGCTATCTCACATATATATATATATATATCTTTACAAATATACATGACTACAAAGTTATCCGTAAAATTCGACATATTCGGTTAACGGTTTTTTCAATTTTTGGCTTAAGTTTATGTGATTTTCTTAAAACTATAGTTTGATTAACTTTACAGCTTAATATTTAGCTTAAACTTTGGTCTTAACTTATAGTAGTCAATAATGATAAGTCGAGATCATCTTGTTGCGCTTCATCCTCGCCAGATGAGGAGCTGTCACTGGCGCTCTCTGCATCCTCATCGGCGCCGAAGCTTCCCGTCAGCCCGTACATATCATGTGCTTCGGGCAGCTGCTTCTTTTTTGTTGCCGGTTTGCTTTTCTTAGCTGCTGGCTGAACTGCGTTGTCTAACTTCGATTGTTCCTGGATGTCATCCAATTCTTCCTCTGTAAGCAAGAAAGATATTCATTCAAATTGGAGCTGCTGGCATTTTGTAACCGTGCACCTAAAACTTACCGCTGTCAATAACATCATAGCCGGGCGGCGGTCTTTGCTCATAGTTAATATAAATAGCGGGATACTCGACAATTGTTTTGCCCGAAAGATTGTCTCGCAGCGTTTTGTGTGCCACCAGACGGTAACAGCGTGATCCACTACGACGTACACCTTCCGCTCGCAACCAAAGGCTAAGCTGACCAATGCCAGCAGTCTGATGATCCTGCAACAGTTTGCGCTCATTGCCAGTCTTGTCAAGATACTTGTCAAGCAATGCAGCAAGTGATAGCTGCTCATCGCAGCGTTCGTCTACGAAGCGCAGAGTTTTCATGTTTAATCCCGCAAATAGCCATTCGATGTGCCAATAGATGCGTTGTTCTTTCCAATTCAAATACGTTGTATTCTCCTTGTGGCGACTAAAGTTCGCCACCAGCAGTCGCAGCCGAGTGCCGCGGCGCTGAGCAGCTGATCGCAATTTAAGCAGCGGCAATGGGAGCTGTCGCTGTTGATTTGTAAAACGCTTGCTTTGATCACGTTTCCGTTGCTCCGTATAGCGGGTGCACTCCTCAAGAAAGCAATAGTCACTCATAAACTCACGTTCTGTCATTTTGCTAAGCGGCATGTACTTTGTGCGATCCCGTTGGCCATCGCAGTTGAGTTCCTGCTTGTGTACTTGCACGCAGTTAACCGAGCAGGTTTTCACCTCACACTTTGGACAGGCGTAGCGTGCGGTAGTGAGGGCGCAGACCTCACAATTGCCTAGACGACTGAAATGTATAACACATCTAATTGACAGCAAAAGCACAATAAATTTATATAGATTTCTAATGACCTACCTGTTTGCTGTCGTACTTATGTCTGTCATGTTTAGTTGTGTATTGTTTATTTAGAGTTTTCGCACACACACAGCTCACAGCTGGATCCAAATTGGCACATTTACTTTTCTTTCGTCTTCTTCTTTAACGCGTTATTTGGCATTCACACGCGTTCAGCAGTCACAACGAAATTTCTGTATTGGTCACATACATAAGTATGTGCATTCGTTAACGGTTTATACACATGCATTCGTGAATCGTTAACTACACTCGGGTAGAGTATGGTGTCAGCGACGTCACAGTTAATATCTGTGCACGTTACAGTTTTTATAGTTCTTCGATATATTCTTAATGTTATGAAATTCACAGTGAACAGATAAACGTAAGTACATTGACGCATGCGCGTTTGTGTGTGTGTGTGTGTGTGCGTGTGAGCGTCGTGTGAAATCAAAACAACAACACGTGTGCACATGTGTGGCAGAGTTGCCACACTTTTATATTTATCGTAATTATATCGCAATGGCAATAATTAGCCAAATCGCGCGTTATCTCCTTGCCGTTATCAATTTCGTATTTTAATTCTGCTTTTTAATAAATATGTATATATTCAAAATTGTATGTCATCATTGCGTATTTGTTTCTATATCTGTATGGTGTACCGCAACCTATCTCTTATCAGCAAGAGCACGAACACGCAATCAATATATTTATTCAATATAGTACAATACAACAATGTCAATTATGTTATTACGTTCGTTCTCTTTCAGCAAGCGCCCCCGCAGAGTACGGTGAGCTTTCCCGTTAGCTATAACAAAAAGCTTCAACGAGCTTTTCAAAACAGCAAAAAAAGAACAACAACAACAAAAACCATATAAAAATATATATTTATAACATGATTTGGCAGAAACACCTGCGATCAGTCCGCAGAATCAGTGCCGCCTGTTTAGATGTGCAAGCGCAAATCGTACACAGTTACTTTCGGATGAATGAGCTTAAGGTACGTACGCTGGCGTCCGTTCCACCCATGACGGAAATCCAGAAGCCAACGGTCGTAGGCAATGGATGGTCCAAGGAAAGGTTAAGGGATCTGGTCTTTTATCCCAATGGTCGAAAGGAGGAGCAGGAAAGTGCCGAGGAAAACGATGCTTTCATGGTACTTAATTCAAATTCAATGTAAAAAAATGGTTTCTCTTAAGAACTACATTATTAACTCTTAGGCTGCCATTTTGGAGTTGACCAACCTACAGCCAAACAGGGAAAGCATACAAAAATGCCTAGATTTTAAAACCAATTCCTTTCCTCTGAAATATAAATTTCTGTACCGTAGTGGATTAACTATGGAAGATGTGGACAAGCTATCAATTATACATGTTTCCGGCACCAAGGGCAAGGTAAGTATTTATTTATTTAACAAAACATAATTGATACAAACAACCCAAAAAACGTGTGAAAGTCACAAACTCTCAACTCGTTAAGCTATTGACTTTAAGCTAAAACAATTTTAAAATGCAAAAATTGTTCAACTGTTCTTTTTTTGCTTTGTTTGAAAACTATATACTTAGATATGAACTATTACTGTAAGGCAGCTCAAAACAAGAGCATTTGCACTTCTGTGCACTTTGTTTTTGCTCAGTGTAGCTTTAGCTTAAGTTTAAATTTTCTAATCTAATCCGCGTAAACGCTCTCAAAGCTGGTTCAACTGATAAGCGACAAACTATTTTGTTTGCAATACATTGTGAGCTTTGCTCATTTGCAATTTGATATCAAAATTAGCGTTAATTTTAATATACACTATCTTGCTGATTGGTATACGAACTTAATAACGAAATGTGTACTTCAACTCTTTTAACTTGAATGCGTGTATTTAAAGTTTCTTTTTTTTACTCATTTTGCAGGGTTCGACTTGTGCTCTAGTCGAATCAATATTGCGACAATATGGTGCACGCACTGGCTTCTTTAGTTCCCCCCACGTGCAAATGACAAACGAACGCATCCGGATCAATGGCGATCCGTTGGCCAAGTCAAAGTTCACCTATTATTTCTGGCAGGTGTACAATAAGCTGAAGGCAGCGCGAGAGTTTCAGTATGACATGCCATCGTTTTTTATGTTCCTCACAATAATGGGCTTTCATGTGTTCATTGCGGAACGTGTGGATGTTGTTGTCCTCGAGGTGGGCATCGGCGGCGAGAAGGATTCCACGAACGTTGTGCGCAATGTGAAAACATGTGGCATCACATCGCTTGCCCTCGAGCACACAGAGCTTTTGGGCACAACACTGCCGGAGGTGGCATGGCAAAAGGCGGGCATCATTAAGCCGGGCGCCCATGTCTATACCCATGTCACCCAGCCGGAATGCCTGAAGGTCATCAATGAGCGTGCGGCCGAGCAACAGGCGAAAGTGTTCGAAGTGCTCAGCACCGAAGCGTATTTCAAATATAATCAATACTCCGACTTTCTGGACAGCTGCAATGATTATATTCGCTTAAATGGCGCTCTGGCCATACAGTTGGCCTATGATTGGCTGCGCCAGGCGAAGGGTTCGCTGCATCGCGACTATGATCTGAATGAGTCACAGATGAGCGACGAAGTTATGCGTGGATTATCCGAAGCCCATTGGCCCGGTCGCTGTCAGTTGGTGGACTACAAAAACATGAAACTGCATCTCGATGGCGCTCACACCGTGGAGAGTATTCGTGTCTGCGGTGATTGGTTTCGCAAGTGCACCAAATTCAGGTAAAGATTCTTCTATTTGGTTATAGGTATTAATCTAATCTGATCTGATCTCCTTTTGGTTGCAGTAAAAATCCAAAGATCTTGGTATTCAATCGCACTGGATTTTCCGATATGAAGGATATGTTGGAGGTGGTGAGGCAGGTTTCTGACTTCGATATGATCTGCTTTGTACCCAATCTGGCCAACAAGAATCCCATCGATCCCAATCTAAACTGCAGCGTCACCGAGCAACTAGAACGTGTCCAACTGATTACACGCAGGTGGCAAGAGATGTGCCTGGCAAAAAATCTACCAAATCGTAGCCAAATGTATAGCACTGTAATAGATGCTTTTATTGATGTCCGTAAACGTTATCCTGCCAACATTGAGCTGGATGTGCTGATAACGGGTTCAATACATTTGCTTGGCGCTGTCATTTCAGCACTCGATGATTTCAACAACGAGGTGTCACAAACAAAAAAACCACCACCACCACCACCAGCAGCAGCAGTAGCAACAACAACAACAAAAACATCAACAAATGGAAAAAATTAGCAGTTGGTTGGCAATCGCAATTATTGTAAATGTAATTAGAAACTTTGACTTATAAATAATAATATAAATGTGTGCATGTATTCCTTCTAAATCTATAATAGTTATTTAATATACAAACATATCATCTAAATCGTCTACCTATTTTTCTTCTTAATCGCAAAACATGTGTCTGGTTTTTACCAACGGTAATCTGAGATAACACTTTTAAGCGAATTTATTGACTTAAGTCGTCGGGGTAATCATGATGATAAATCAATGCCAAAGTACTTATTCTTATGATTCATATTAAATTTAAATTTAAATGTTACTCTTAATTTTAAGGAATAAACTAAATACTTTTACATAACTTTTTTTTGGTTTTTTGATGGTGTTTCCAGTGTATCCCTAAAAATATGCAGTTTTTTTTTGCTTGAGGACTTTCTTGAAGCTTACACTTTGATTTTAAGGTTCTCGAAAAAGACAACAAACAAAATTTCAAAAAATTTTTAAAAAAACCGCACAATTATCCTAACGAACTAAAATCAATTTGAATATCTCTCCATTTATCTAAATGAAGTTATATGAAAATATCACAATCTGATCAAATCACGCGTATACAGAAAGTATTTCGTTTGGTTCTATAAAAAAAAGCGACGGCAAATGACAATTGTGATACAGACGTTAAAAGCGGTAAAGGACGACACGGGCAACACTGGCTGAATGCGAGCCTTACCAGCAGAGCGCGTGTGTTTGTTCAGTCGGCTGGCAGGGATGCTTGCAAACAGCATATAAAAACAGGGCTGTTTTTGAGGTTGGACCAATCAGCGATAGGCAAATGGATTCAGTGTGAGAGCGAGCTGGCTAGCTGCTCTGTTTGGCTTTGTGTGTGTGTGTGTGTGTGTGTTTGTTCTTAAAAACAAAATGGCTAACGCGAAGCGGAAGTTGCACTTGTCGCTAAGTGCAAGCGAGACAGCACCACTGATGACTGATTTAATCAGAACTTAAATGAGATGTAAACATGCTGTCTGCATGCGGACGCGGACAGGCAGGTGGGTTGTGGTCCGGGGACGGGGGATTGGTGGTGGTGCTGTGGACTTTTGGGTGCTGCGACTGCCGGCTGTGCACGCTAAACTGTCCCGTTTACAGCAACAAATCGTGTAATTCACTTTTTTCTATTTCAGCTATGCTTGTGTGTGTTTGCGTGCTTGCGTGCGTGCTTGTATGTGTGTGTGTGTGCTTTGTGTGTTTGTATGAGCCTTGCGCTGCGCTAAAAGGATTAATAAACGTTCGCATCTCAGTTGTTCATTTGACTTTGCGCTTAACGGTTCAGCTGCCAGCGTTGCCAGCAATTCAATTAAATTTGACACATAAATAATAATGTGCAGTGTCTTCAATAAGTTGGTGTTAACTATTGCCGACGGCCATTAAATCAAATAAAATTTTCTTCTTCTTGTTCTTCTTCTTTTTTTTTTGTATTTGTATGTGTGAAGTGATTTATACAAAAAATTTGTATTAACTTAGCAATGACTTTTGCGTTGCTTTGACTACAATTTTCATTAACTGTTCAAATTCATATACAAATTGTGAAAATTCGTTTTTTCGTCTTCTTCCAAAAATCATCATTAAAATGCAAAGCTCGAAATCGTTTCTAATACGCGATCTCCTGGGAGACCTTATCAATCGGCGCCAAACGGATTCCGGTAAGTGCAAAAAAAAAAAATAAAATAAAGAAAACAATTCAAACTTTTATTATTGAATTCTTTATATATTTCACATTTGTACATTTTACATACAATTTGACCACAGATCGATTTTAATATGATTTATTGAATAATCTAGTTAAATGCTTTATTATAATAAAGATTCAAAAAAAGGCACCGAAAAAAAAATATTTACATTTTAGATAACTGAAATTTTCTTAGTTAATATTCAAATTTTAAAATTTCATAATCCTTTTGGAACATATTTTTGTTTCTGAACGATTATCAAAAATCGAGTCAAGATAAGCATAACCAAAAGTTTCTATAGCTAAGGGTTCAGCGCTTTTTAAATAAATTCTAAAAAAAAACCAATAAGAGACTCGAGACCCGACTAGACGATACCCTGAACCAAATACTTTACGCGTACAGTCACAGCTTGCAAGTTTGTGTGTGTGTGTATACGCGCATACTGCATACACAACTTCAATGTCTCATATCTCCGGTGTTTCTCAACCGATTTTAATAAAAATTTGACAGATTGTTATTATTTTGATTAGTAATTCAAATGCCATCTCAAAGTTTTTCAAATTCAAGATTTTGTTGTTATCGATCACATGTGTATATCGAAAACGGGATGAGTTATCGAAAATCGAAAACAAATTTGTACTGCCTAGGGACTAGGTGAGCTTATGTTCCAAATCTGGAGTCTCTAGCTCTTATAGTCTCTGAGATCGACGCGTTCGTACATAAAGACAGACGGACGGACAGACAGACATGGCTGTATCGACTCGACTGTTGATGCTGATCGAGAATGTATATACTCTATGGGGTCGGAGATGCTTCCTTCTGCCTGTTACATACTTTTGCACAATACCATTATACCCTTTTTAACCATTTTTAATGGGTTCAGGTTATAAAAATTCTTCGAAAGCTATAAATGGAATTTTGTTATTCCTTAACTTGAAAATATTCAAAGAATATACAAAAAAATGATTATTACACTTTTTAGTTAATGCAATACTTTTTTTATTCGGTTGACTTTATAATTTTGTTGTTGTAGAAGGCTTCAAAAAAAGTTGTAGAATTTTTAAATAAAATAAAAGTATCTTCTATAAAAAGTATTTAAGTTGCATCTCTTAAAACTTTTTTAGAATGACACTCAAACAACTAACAAATGCAAGCACACACACACACACACACACACGCGTTTAAAGCAATTAGCTACTAAATAGTTGTAATTGTTGAGCTAAACTTTATTTAATGTCATGCATAATTAGAGTACAGACCCAAAACAGACAAACGAGAGAAAGATATTCAAACACATGAGAGACTGAATAATATGAGAGCTATTCAAATGAGAGAAATTACCTTAGGCTATTTGAATACCCTGCACTTTTGTGCACATTATAATGGGTATATTGACTTCACAGCCGAAAGACAGTTTTCTCTCTCTCTTTCGATCCATCGAATATTTGTGTAGAAAATATTTTCACTTGCATAAAACTTTACTTGCTGGCAATTATAGGGTAACTACAAGGCATGCCACTCATATGTCTTTGCTCTTTGGTGTTAAGCATTTGTTTTCCATTGTTTTGCATTGTTCTTGTTGTTGTTCTTGTTGTTGTTGTGGTTGATTCCGGGGCTAAACAATCAAAATTGTTGTACGTGACAAATTGCTTGAGCACAAGTTACGACTAAAACAACAACAACAACAACAAGCACAACAAAAAATTAAATTATTGCCTCAAGCCATTTCTTTTATATAACCACTAACCTTTCACAACCCACACCCCACACACCCCAACCCCTAACAATTTTACTCTCATTCTCATTCTCAATTTGTTGCTAAAAGTTTTGTTGTCGTTTCTAATTGAGGTGAGGTGTGAGATTTAAATGCCAGCGGCAAAGTTTACAGCGCATCAAAAGTTTGTATGTGTGTGTGTGTGTCTGTGTGTCTGTGTGTGTGCAATGAGGTTGGTTGGTGGGGTTCGATTGGGCTGGTACATGTTAAAGGAGGCGACTAATTGGCCGCCCCCGTTTGCCGCGCAAGTAATGCGAGACAATTAAGAAATATGCAAGGCGCATTTAAACTGAAAAGTTGTTGCATAGGTTAAAAAGTGAATCTGAACACGAAATGTTAGGTTATGACATATGGCAGATGAGTAACGCTTACGGAAGGAACTACTTCCTAAAGTAATTAAGAATGTAATCAGAACTGTCTTTAGTGTTAGCTAAGATAGTTAAGATTTTGCTTAGCTTGGGCTTTAGGTGTTGAAAAATACATAGCTTTAAGTTTTTAGTTAAGTATTATTTGAAATGTGAATCAAAAATCGTTCTGTGAAAACCTGGAATCCATTACTACATTTTTCCAGTGTTGAATTTCGCTTTATTTTAGAGACTTGCTCTGGATTTCTTCATGAGTTTCTACTAACAATATTTCTTTTTCAAACATAAATCAAGTATTAATTAAATGAAAGAAAAGTTTGCGAGTTTCAATTGTACACATGAATCAAGATCAAGTTAACTGAATAGTTTCCTTGAACCTGAACCTGTAAATACTAAAACACTTTACAACACTGTTTTTAAGAGTTACACTTAACCCACATCAAACAAAATCGCAGACAAACCTTTTTTTTTACCTAAGATTAAAGTTAATGTATTGCCATATAATAATATACGCATATATAAAGGTTTGGAATTATCATATGGGTTAACTGTAAATTGCTGCCACATGCCACAAATAATTGTTTTTTTTTCTCCCGTTCCGTTCTGTTCTTTTTCTTCTTCATAGTTCAAGTGCCTATTAAATGGCAATTGTGCCGCAAATTGATACGACGTGACTTTTTATCAAAAAATATATATGTATATATATATATATATATATATATATATATATATATATGTATGTATAAAAAGAACACACTTGAGACGTCCCACAGTTGTCCACACACACACACACATACACACACACGTGCATAATTGAATCCTTATTCGTTTTCTTTTTCGCCTGGTTTTTTTTTCGCATTTTTATTTTCATATGTGTGGGCTTATAAATAGAAGTCAAAGCCATTTGGGGTTAGCAAAAATACAAAAATAATTTCCGCAGGAATACAAATACATATTTTGTATTTGTAAATTGAATCCTTGCTGAGTCGCCTGCGGGCGCAACACACGTCCTTTTCATCCCTTTTTGGGTGGTGGTGGTGGTGTTGTAGTAGCTAAATTCCAATAGGAAAGGAACAAAACAATCGAGAAGTCAAACTGAAATCTTGAAACGACACGTGAATTTAATCAGGCAGCCCCGTTGCGCTATAGTCTGACATATATATATATATATATATATATATATATATAAGGATATGTGCGATGGATATAAAAAGCATGTTGATTGCTCAAACGAATCCATAGGCATCTGTCTCTCACTCTCTCACTCTCCCTCTGTGTGTTGTTGTTGTTGTTAATGGATCTGCTGCTTGAAAAAGATCTGAACTGAACGAACGCACACTTAATATCGACATTATGCATTATTGCGTTGTCTTTGTGGTTTCTCGATGCTCTCGCCGCTGGAGAGAGAGATAGAGTAACGAGTGCCTGCACGCGCAATATCCCTCTCTCTCTCTCTCTCTCTTCCTCTCTCTGTCGTCGTTGCTTGGAACCTTTCAAGCTCTCAGCGTTGGAAGCATTAACGACACGCTGCGCTCGAAAGTGTATCAGTACTTTATATTATTTTAAGCTCAATCGTTACTATTCTTATTCCTATAGCCGTCACACTCATTATCTCTTAAGTGGGTGGTGGTGGGGTTGATTGTTACTTGGAAAGTACTACACTGTCTATTCGAATTTGTATTATTATAGTACTCGAAACTACTCGAAACTCATTAAAATCCGATTAAGTGAATCAAATCAAATCCTGTCCCTATGAAGTATGAGGCTAGTACTAACAGCAACTTATGTCTACTGTCTATTGGTCAGTTATGATATATATATATTTCCTAGTCGCATGTGTTATTCGAATGTATAAGCCATATTATAGTAAAGTTTCACTTAAATCCAATAAGTAGTTCTTGAGTGAAAACATGCAAGAAAAAACGATTTAAATTTGTTTATTTTTGCATATTGTAGAAATTGAATTATCAAACGATGAATCGGAAATCGATATTGAGGATCGTTCGACGCCCGATTCGACGGCGAATGGTTGCCAGCAGGAGCTGTTGCTTTCGCATCATCACTACAACAACAACCACAACGAGGAGTCCAGCGTGGAGTCGTGCACCGGCACGGCAACGCCAGGACCCGGCTCCTCGGCTACCCACAATGCCGGCTTGAGTGCGGCTGCAGCTGCAGCGGGCATGGCGGCCGGACTCCTAGCGGCAGCTGCTGCCGGCGGCAATGCTGGCCCCGTCGGCGTAGCCAGCGGCAGTGGCAGCTATGCTGAGCACAAGCTTCAGCTGAGCAAGAGCGGACGCAAGCCACGACGACGCCGCACGGCCTTCACGCATTCGCAATTGGCATACTTGGAGCGCAAGTTCCGTTGCCAAAAGTATTTGAGTGTGGCAGATCGCAGCGATGTTGCCGAGACATTGAGTCTATCGGAGACGCAAGTGAAGACCTGGTATCAGAATCGACGGTGAGTTCAACAATTGACTTTCAGGATATTAACTTCAAAGTGTTTCGAAACCTTTAAGAAGTTGTCAAAAAGTATAGAAAAAGAAAAGAAAAGTTGCAAATCCGATTTGTTTTTAGTATTGATTAAGTGTTCGTATTATTCGATGTCTTAAATACTTCAGATTCTGCATAGAAGTGCGCATAAGGATTGCTTTAAGGATATATCGGTTATCGATAACACATAGATTTACAATTTTACGAATGTAGCTTTTGCCATGTTAACATATCGACAGTGTCGGCTACGAAAATATCGATTATTATCGATTTTTCAAATTAACCAACCTTATAGTACTTGTGCCACTCAATTTAAATCTTATTCTCACTTTTCCTTTTCTCTTTTCTTGCGGGCTTCGTTGCGATCTGCAGCACCAAGTGGAAGCGACAGAACCAGCTGCGTTTGGAGCAACTGCGTCATCAGGCAACACTGGAGAAGGACTTTGTGGTGCAGGATAACGGCGCTGGCGGCGGCGCTCTTGGCTGCTGTCCAAGCGGTTTGTCCACTTCGTTTAGCGCTGCTGCCGCTGCCGCCGCTGTGGCAAGCAATCCGTGCAACTTCTTAACCTCGGCTGCTGCGGCGGCCATTTTTCGCAACGTGGGCTACGTACACGGCTGCCCCATGTAGATGCTGATCAACGGCAACACACAAAACACACCCCCCTCCCCCCCCCCACACACACACACACACCCCTAAACACTACCCACGCTTGCCTATGTAAATAATATACAAAATTGTTTTTGTTTTTTTGTTTCTGTTTTTTGTGCAATAAAATATTTTAGTTTTTGTGCGACATATGATATAACTGATATATATATATATACATATATATACACGATGGTACTCAAATAATCGACAAGTGTATAAGAAACCCTCGCTCCTCCTCTCTCCCGCAGCATGCTCGATCCGATCCGATCCGATCCGATCATAAGATCTTAGGCTTAGACAAATTATGTAACTGTAATATACACCCACACCCATACACACACACATACACATACACATAAGCATATATACATATATACACACAACAATAATGATAATCGTCAATAACAAAGCACTCGATAAACGATAAATAATACCTTTTTTTTTTTTTGTGTGAAAATAAAGAATTGGATATTGCATATTCGATAAAGTTCGTTATGAAAAATGTGAAACGAGTTAACTTGACTCTTTTTTTTTCTGTTCTCTGGGTTTCTTTCAAGGAATATCTTTTTGAGGTAAAAAATATATGTATAACAAGATCAGAACACAAATCGAGTTCGATATCAAATATTTTTATTACTTACATAATCTATACCCAAATACGGAATTCAACTTTTGTGATAAAGGGTAAAAAAAAAATCTAAAAAATGCAGGTCTACGGTAAAATCATAGACATATGTCTGTGTACCGTTATGCAGCGTACGCTGATTGCCAATTCTGGATTGCAGTTGAATGAAAGCGCAAGAGAAAAAAAAAAATGGAAAAAAATATGGTAAAACGTTGAGCTGCATTTCTGATTGTGCGTTGAGCACATTGCATTGAGTTATGCTTAAAAATCAACTAGAGCGAATGATACAAAACGATATCAATTTGTCGCTATATAGTAGTACACATACATGCATACCTATATAAATATGTATATGTATGTGTATGCAAAAAATGTATGGATGGCAGACATGTTGGGCAGCCAACCGGAAAACAACACAACACAAAGCCAGCAACAGCAACAACAACAACAACACAGTGAACACGCAATTAAAACGAACCCACATAACCGCAAAGGATGCGCCCGCACATGCCAAAGAGCGTGCGCGCAAGCGAGCCAGCAATAGTAGCCCAAAACTTATGTAGCAATGGCTGTGGGCAGCGACGCGGCATCGCAGTCAACGGTTTGGTTTCGTTTCGGTTTTAGATTTTCATGCACATTTAGCTCGCTATGAAGCAACACACACACAAAAAGGAGGAGAAATGTTTAGCCACAAATTGAATCTGCGGCAAGTCAGTTAACAGTCGAGCGAGAGAGAAAGCTAATGTTAGACAGACGGAGACAGGTGACTGTTAAGGTGACTGAATGTGATGGTGATGTTGATGCGGATGGGGGTGGGGGTGGGGAGGAATAACGTTTCGGATAACTGTAGTCATAGTTCGAGTGCAGCAGCACAGAACGCTAATTAAAAACACACTTGAGCGACGGCGACGGCAAACGATGATTGCAAAAAAGGAAATACGAAAAAATGAAGAAAGAAAAAAAATGTGTAGAGAAAAAAGTTAGCGTTAACTATACAGTTATCCATGAAATTGTCTATGAAATGTGAATGTAATTAAATGAATAAAATGCAGTGCATCCCCCCACCACCCACCATCGAAACACACACACACACACACATGAACGTTATGTGCATGGCAAACACACACAAACATACGTATGTATATATGCATGTTGTATTTTATTTGCGGTTCATTTGCGCAGCCATTGAAAACTCAATTGCAGTTTTTAATTGGTACATTTTATGTCTGCCATCCTTTGAGTGCAGAAAAAGAGAAACTTGCAAAAAGTTTTTTTTTTCCCGTTTTTAGTTTTTTTGCTTGCTTCCACTTTGATTTGTATTTATTTAATGAGTTATGCATTGAATTAAGCTTTTCAAACCAAACAAACAAACAAACGAACAGAAGATAAACAATATATATATATATATATAAAGTTACCTCAAAGGATACAAAAAGTTAATAAAGGCGGTCAAAGTCAAAGCCCCCAAGGCTGTCAAGTGGCCGCCGGGCAATGCAATAAAGTTGCCACATTCAGATAGACAGCAACAAATTAAAATGAATATAACTTTTGCTTAATGTCTGTGCTATAAGTTTACTTTTGATAAAGGTGTAAAAGATTGAGATGGCTTCAGGGGTTGCCAGGCTGCTCAAATCACAGAAGTAGGAGTTGGATTTGATCTGAAGTCATGTTTTAGACTTCGTAGAGCTTCTTGGAATCAAAGAAATATTAGTTGTATGATGGATGTATTCATGCTAGATCTGAACCAAAATTGAGCAAATTTACTTAGCTAAGTAACTTAAACACATACATACGTGTATATATATATATTCGTTTATTGGGGATAAAGTCTAGTTTAATAACTCAAAAAAGTACTCTCAAAAGACATCTTTCAGATTTAACGACTTAACAATTTAACGGTAACAGAACACAAAAGAAAAACAATTAAAAAAACGTTTTCAGTTCTGGTGCTAACGATGGTGACAACAACAACAACAACAACAACAACAACAACATCAACCCCAACAACAACAACAACAACCATCTTCATTATCATTTGTATGCTCATTATTGTCAACACGATGAGGACAAGTGTCCGGCACGCCCCGCGGCACAAACACAATTTGCAACATTTTTCCAAACGGATATTGACAAACATTTTAATCACAAAATGAAACTGAAATTGAAACCGAAACCAACCACCAAACACGACACACACACACACTTACGTACAAAACGAGCAGGACAACAACAGGAGCACTGCAACAACAGCAACAACAACTCAACTCAACTCAACTTTGTGGCTTAAAGTCTTCGTCGGAAGTCAAGTGCCGTTGGCTTTTGTAGCTGTTGTTGTTGTTGTTGTGGTTTTGGGTTCGGGCATAATCTGTCGCATTATCATTCCAAATCTTTAATCTTGTGTATGAGTGTGTGCGTGTGTGTGACTGCCACACAAAGGCCACAAATGAGATGGTTGTTTAACAAGGCAAATCTGTGAGGGAGGAAAGTAGGAGGACACTTATTTTAATCCCGTTCCCATGCTAGCTTATGCTATTCTAAATATAAACTGAAAGGGGTATTATATATGTATATGTATGTACTATGTATATATACATAGTTTTAATACAGAAAGAAACACTTGGTAATTCTACTTTTTGGACACAGAAAGTAAATGATTAGCAACGATCCTTAAACTCAATTTTTTGTAGTCTACTTTTAGGTGCTGTTTATAAAAAAGTTTTGCCTATGCTTAAAATACAAACTCTAGGCTTAAATGCTACGGCAATCATTCTTTAAACTTTTGCTATCATTCATTAAACTTTCTCATTTGAAAAGCGTTACGTTTTGCCAAGAAGCTTGATAAGTTGCAACGTTCTGCGATCTGCAAAGTGAAGTTGTTTTTAAAAAGCTTTGAACGCATTTTATCGATGTTATCTTCGGCTTAGCTTTCTAATTTTATAGTTTCAGTTGATTGTGGAGCTTGGCTTAGAGTGTTACATATACGGAATTGTAGCTTGAGTTTTGAAGTGTTATAAAAGATAATTAAAAATTAAATATTAGTAACATGATGATGATGGAGCCGTAAGTTAAATAAGTTTGGATTGCTTACATTTTTTATATAATAAGCCTAGGCTTTGTAAGTACCTTTATTAACCCAGGCCTTATCATGCGATTCATATTGATAATTTTAGCTTAAAGAATGTAAAAGCTTTTTTTATACCCTGAACCCATTAAAAATGGGTAAAAAGGATATAATGGTTTTGTGCAAAAGTATGTAACAGGCAGAAGGAAGCATCTCCGACCCCATAAAGTTTATATATATTTTTGATCAGCATCAACAGTCGAGTCGATATAGGCATGTCCGTCTGTCCGTCCGTCCGTCTGTATGTATGAACGCGTCGATCTCAGAGACTATAAGAGCTAGAGACTCCAGATTTGGAACTTAAGCTCGCCTAAGAAAAGATGTCATCGAAACACTCGGACGATCGTCGATACCTATGTCAAGTCATCTGATGTTGATCAAGAAAAAAATATACCTTATGAACTAAGAGAAGTCATATAGTAAGGTTGTTATGACTATTCAGAAGAGTTATCAAAGTTTTATTTGATTTCTCTTTGTACTCTGCACTTGAAATTGAAGATACCTTTAATTCACTTGATATAAACAAATCGTAAGCAATATTGATATGCCAGCAAAACAAAATTCGCTATAAACAAACGTTTGTGTAAACAAATTTGTCTTGATTTTGTGCTTCTTTTTTTTGTTGAGGGTTTAATAGAATCGTGAAGATTGTGTCTCTGTTTACAATGAATATTTGCCGTATTAAAAAGTTTCTCATATTCCATACACACAGAACTCAAATGTTTACGCTAAGAAGAATAGATTGGTGCAAGGGGTAGGCGGAGGGGAAGAGTAACTTGAAATTGAACTCAAGTTTTTTATGGCAGCTGCAAAGGCACAGTCAGGATGGAAGGAGGCAGGGGGGGGAAATAAATATTGTAAATTGCCTTGTCAAATATATATTATACGCCCAAATCATTCATTCTGTACAAATTACTGCGTTTATTCATATTAGAGATGGCCTATTACATGATATCGATACAGTCGATTAATGTTAATTTATGACAAAATAAAACAATTTTTTGAGTTCCCCGCCCCCCTTACCACGCGCACCCCTTCTAAAAAGCTGACTTCACCCCTGGCTGACAATTAGCCAACCAACTATCTACTATCCTGCGGTTTCTCATCTCTATTATTTTCCGTACTGTTGAAATTCTTTGGTGCAAACAGAAGAAGCAACAACAACCGCCTAAAGCAACAAACAAACAGTGGCAAACCCAACAAATCAACGCATAATGACATGAAAATCTGTTGGCTTTTGTCACTACACTGTGAGAAAAGTATGTAAGCTATAAACTGGGTAGAAATAATGTTTGTTTTTTTTTGATTTTGAAACGAATTATTCATAAAACAAGTAAGAAGGCTCTAGTCGAGAAATCCCGACTAGACGATACCCTGAAACCTATACTTGTACACGTATAAGTGTGTGTATGTGTACACGCGAATAGTGCATACTGCATACTCAACTTCAATGTTCCATATCTCCGGTGTTTCTCAACCGATTTTTTAAAAATTTCCACAGATTGTCATTGTTTTGTCTATTGTTGTAAGCGCCGTCTCAAAGTTTTCCAAATTCAATATTTTGTTGTTATCGATCCCATGTGTATATTGGAAACGGGAAGAGTAATCGAAAATCGAAAACAAACTTGTACTACCTAGGGACTAGGCGAGCTAAACTTTTTGTTTTAAACGTTTTTTCTTTAACTCAGATATATAATATATATATATATATAAAATGAAATAGTTTTAAAATCTTCTCTACAAAATGTTATTTTAAGAAATCAAAGCACTACGTTTTTTAAGTTTCGAATTTTTTTCTTCAAGTGTGATCCAAAAATCCAAAAAAAAACCTCTCATTTGTAACCACCAAAGTGGCGAGTGTATGTCAACAATTTGTCTTAAATTAGGCGTAAAATTTACAGATTGACAACGACCCAGCCCTTAACAAAAAGCCTGGCTAATAAAAGGGTAGTTCTTACTTATCAAAAAGCAACAAAAATAACAACAACAACAACAAAAACATCACCAAAGCGTCATTATGCATATTACGTTATGATTGTTGTTTTCATTTTACTTCTTTTTTTTCGGGCCACACTCTTGACACTCTTCAATTGCAGTGTGTTGTCAGAAAGGGGCGGGCCAAGGGGATTTTTCAACCCTGTCCGCTAATTTGAAGCTTTTATGTCATCTAATTGAAGTGAATAGAAAAAAATACAGTTGACAATTGTTTGTAAACGTACGTACAGTGGGCGTAATTCTGCATTTATTTCGAATATTGTGATTATGATCAGCTTTATACAATAGTCTAGTTAATATAAGTAAGTAAGTAGTAGATTTTAATCGAAATCTAAGCTCATTTACATAATTGGCTTACGCTTTGTTATCGTGCACAATGCTCGTGTGCAAGAGCGAGAAATGCAACCCTGTGCACCTTGCATTTATACGTACAGTTATTAATAGTTGAATAGAATAGAGAATGGCGTAAACCATTTAGGAGGGTACAAATAGAAGTAATTAAATCATGTTTGGTGTCTACTCCACGAATTCAGATGCTATGTTTGGTGCCATACTTATTAAACGAGCTCAAACCCTTTGGCTGGCTTTGTAAAATATGCATAATTAAAAAAAATATCAAATGCACAATGCGCATTGCACATTGCAGTTGCTGTCGTCTTTTGCAAAAGTTGTTAATCTTTTCATGCGGCTGCATAATTAAAATCTGAATATGGAAATTCTATGCAATTTTCGTTTTCGCCTCCTGCTCTCGCACGCAAATGGGCCAAATGCTAAATAATAATAATAACAACAACAACAACACCAGCAACAGCAATAGAACGGCAAGAAGAAAAAAAAAAGGCCGAGTTTAAGGAAGTATAACACACACACACAAACACATTTGCTGCCAGCAACTTAACAGTTTGCCGCTCTGCTCGTTAACAGTCAGCATTTGGCCTCGCTGCTGCTGTTCGTCTCTTTCGCACGCACGCACATTTGCGCTTTTAGCTGTCATCGTTGCGCAGTTTACATACACATACACGCGTATGTTTGTGTGTGCAAGGCAAGTAATTGCAAAATATGAATGCATAATGAGCAGATATTTCCAAGTATGCAAAGAAACTTCAGGCAGCAAAAACTGTGAGTATGTATGTATATGTAAATCGCATAGATGGGGCAGCGAAGGCGTCAACTTTATGCTAAAATGTGTGAGTCGCGCGTGCATATGCATTTTTGCCGGTTGCTTTTTGTTATTGCGCCACAAGACACACACACACACACACATATGCATATATGTTAAGCTCTATGTTTTCATGTGTGAGTGTGTGTGTGCTTCTGCAAGACTGACTTTTGCTTCTGCTGTAAAATCTTAAGCTAGCAAAGTATCACTATCGTACACAAATTCCACAACTACAACTATGGGCTCAAAAACAAAACATGGCGGACTGTTGAATGCACCAGCTATATAAATATACATATGTACATACATGCATATGTGAAAATGGCTTGCAGCTCATTAAAATTGCTGCTGATTTCCGTTTCGAAATTGTAAACAGTGTTAAGTTGTCTGCACAAGTTGCCCATTAACAGAGCAATAGCAGCCAATTGAGTTTGTATGTGTTTCGTTTTATTACATATGTACATGTGTAACAGCATTGCCAAGTCGGATTTTTTTTTATTCAGATGAAATTTTTGTCTTTCCATAAACCAAAGCAAAAAGCAATTCAATTAATTTAGCATTTATAAATATGGATTTTGGATTTATGAAAGAAATGTACATGTTTTAAAAAATGTTTGGAGTAAAGGTTTTGCTTAATACTTTTCATATTTTATACTTTCCAGAATTATTCCCATACGTCCACAGGGCTTTGACATTGAGCACGTGCGTGAAGTGCTCAGTAAATCCGCACTGAAGGACCTAACGCAGTTTATGTATAACACCGACAATGTATTGGAGGTAACTTTTTGAGTTCGAAGAAGCATCAGTTTTTGGGTTAACTTTTCAATGTTATTTTTCCCGTTAGATTATTGACGCCTTTGTGCAACTTATAGGACGCGAAGAGATCGAATTTGGAGCTAAGTCGCTGGCTGGACTTCACGTGGCTGGCATGATGATCTACATGCTGCATCATGATGATCTCGATAGCACTGAGGCGGCGCGTATGCAGTTTATGAAACGCTGTTTCGACTATTTGGCTTGCTCCGAGGAGACCCATGTGAGCCTGCCTATTAACGAAAAACGAAAAGTTTTCTCAAGTTTGTTTTTATTGTTTTGTTGTTGTTGTTGTTGTTGTATTTGTAGGTGCACGAGCTTTGCAAACAGATACTTTGCTTGTTGAACATTAATGATTCGCAGCATATGTTAAATATGATCAATTGTTGCCGCGTTGCAGGTCCAATGAGCACAATGGCTCAGGTCGTGTGCAGCTGTTTGCTTTGGGCCATGCTTGATAATCTAACTGATTTGGGCTTCGAGACACATAGTCTGCGTGCCTATCAGGATATTATGATGGCCATTTCCATGGTCAATCCATTGATATATCATCAAGAGTATTTGCATTCCCTAAACTTGATTGTGCGCGTCATTAGCACCCTGTTGCTAATCGGACCCTATGGCTGTACGGAAAAGTTGCGTTTGGAGATTGGGGTGCCGCAGCAGATGCTCGAGTTTCCCGAAGCGGATGCAGCTGTGCTATTCCGTTGGCTAAACGCCATTAGCGAGGAGTTGCGTGTTGACTTGCAGCTGCAGGATGGACGTGGATCGGAACGTATGGTTATCCTGGAAATATCCTGTGAGCTTATGAAACACGTTCACGCACATTTAACGGCGTTTTATCAGCGAGTTTATGGTGATTATGACGACGATGGTTTCGTTTCCGATCAGCACTTTGAGGATAACGATGATGAGTACGATTGGTTTTTGTAAACAACATAAACATCACAACAAACAAAAACAACTATGTCAATTCTATTCAAATTAATTGAAAACTAAAAATAAAACAATAAAACAGAAAACACAAACAAAAACTGGCCCAATTGCCTTAAAATATAACCAAAAAATAAAAATAAAAAATGCAAAAACAACAAAAAAAAAATGACAATTGGCATTTATGTATATACATATAATTGTTGATTAAATAAAGATAATATATGATTTATATATCATAATTTGTTGGGTTTTTGCGAACTTGCGACAAGGAACAGCGAAAATGAACCAAAATGGAATTGGGAAATGTAACGTAACGTAACGAAACGCACATGTTAAGCAATTATTGTATTTATTGAAAACTCACTGGCTTTGGCAAAAGATAACAAATCAAGCAAGTTATGCTAAATGGGTGAAATGCGTGGAAGCAGGATTCATATTTCATTCGTCCAGGACGCTGTCGAGCCACTGTTCAACATCGTTTTTGGTCGCACTCGTTGGTGTCGCCGGAATGTTGGGCATAGCTAGCGTTTGCTCTGTTTGCCCAGCCGAAAGGGAGACATCGGACGTGAGCGCCAGCAGCTCATCAAGCTCATCAAGAGGAGCTGCTGCGGCTGGCTGCACATCCTTTATAGATTTGGCTGAGTTTGCACGGGATTTGTTTGCGCTAGTCGAGCGATTGCCACGATTGAATTCATGAAGTATACGCTCCTGATAGGTGCGTTCAGCACGCTCGGCAGCCTCATTCTGGGCGACAATCTGCTGGCGTGTAAACATGCTTGTGGAATAATCCATTCGCTTGTAGAACGGTATCGTCTGCAGGCCGCAGTTTAGCAAACTAAGATTTAGAGTAAAATAGCTTTTGGCGGACTTGGTGTGCAGCTGAGTTTGGCCCTCGGCAATGTTGTTCCACTCTTTCTCGGCGCCAAAGGTGAAATGGCCGCCACCCATGCTGGGAAATTGTGACATCTGCTTGAAGTCTCCGGCACGCAGCTGAGCGCGTACATTCTCATCGATTGGAGTGCCATCTGGCCGCTGCACATCCATATCTATATCGGTGTCCTCGGCGGGCATTTTGTCCAGCATATCACGATTCTTTTGGGGGGCAATCGAACGAGTGCCGCTCGACCAACCTTTGCGGGCGAAGCGCGGCTCATCGCTGGAATCGGCCACATCCACAATGCTGCGCACTGCTGTTGTCTGTTGCGAACTGGATGTTGTGTTTCCTCCACGATTATGCTGCTGCTGCTGTTGTTGTTGCTTGTTGTAGTATTTATGCTGTTTCATGTTCTTGCGATTGCTAATGAAATAGTGCAAAAATGTATAGTACCGAATTTTTGAACAGCGATTACGTCTTACGTACTCCTTGGATCGATCGTCCTTGCCGTACATTTCGCCTGTTGTGGTCAGAAACTTTCATTTAGATAGAAATTGGTTTGTTTACGTTTCCGTTTATTGTTGCTTTGGTAGCATGCACAGCTGAGATTGCGGCGAAACAGCTGATACATTAGAGGTGTCATTAGCGATAGCAATCGATATGCGTATTCTGCTCTTTTTTGTATCGATATACAAACGAAATATTAAGTCCACAACGGCAACTAATTTTGTTTTTGTTTTTTGTTTTACTGATTTTTGATACGAATCTAGTGTGATAACGGCTTGGAAGCAGATGTTGCGATTGCTACAAAACCTGGAGCTTGGCAACGGTGTCGAGACGCCGGAAATGTCAGTGATTGCCAATGAAATTTATGGCCAATTTTTCGCTGAGCTGGCCAAAGCAGCTCCACAGCAACAGAAGCTGCACGAATCCAAATTGCTGGAGTGCTTCGATGCGCAATCCACAAATCAGTTAGAGAAAAGAATAGCACACACAGTGGATGATGTCTGGATCTTTGGCTACGGATCGCTTGTGTGGAAGGCCGACTTTCCATATATTGATCGAAGGCGAGGTTTTGTTTGCGGCTATAAACGAAGATTCTATCAACACAGCATAGATCATCGTGGCATACCAGAGAAACCGGGTCGTGTCGTAACCTTATTACCCGGCGATGTTGCCAAGGACCGCGTATATGGTGTCGCCTATCGCATTGCGTCTGCCCAAAAATCACAGGTGCTGGATCACCTGGACTATCGTGAAAAGAACGGATACGAGCGTTGCATTCTGGAGTTTCACGAGTATCCACAAAACACAACGAGAACACCCATCGAGGTTATCATGTATGTGGCAACGCAAACAAACGAATCCTATGCGGGCAACGTGTGGCAAGTGCCATGCATTGCCCAACAAATCTTTACCTCAGCCGGTCCCAGTGGACCCAATCGAGAGTATCTTTTTAATTTATCGATTGCAATGCATCAGCTGTTTCCCGATGCAATCGACGAGCATCTCGAGGAGTTGGTGGAATGTGTCAAAAACTACATTCAGAGCGATGAGCCAGCGCTCCTCGAGCGCGCCTTAACCACAGAGATCATAAGTATTCTAACGAAATTTTCAACGGATTCGAGTGACGATTCGTCATTTCACGATCATTTGGAGCAGGTGGCCAAGCAATTGGAGGCATTGCGTGCAGACTGTCAACGTTCTGGTTGGCGTGAAAGATTGCTTAATCGGGAGATACAAAAGATGAAAACCCCAAAGCCGTTTTGTATTAGCATGTCTGTTTAAGCTGATTCCTTAAATGTGTACAATCTGCAATAAATAAACATACAAATTTATACATTTGTACTTAGTAAATGTGTACAGTTTTTTTTAGCAGAAAAATTGTACCATTCATATAATAAAATATTGAAGCACTAAGCTATATGTTTTACTCAGGAGATTTATGGGTTATTCAAAATGTGTTATCTGGCTACGACCCGCAACTTCTCTGCGTTTAGCCAATACAGCAACCTTATTTGTTGGAAACACTTTCATCCACGCCCTGCCAACCTCGCTCAAAAATATCGAATATCGTGGCCTTCGATAAATGATCAACTACCGCCACTCCATGTGCGTGCAATTTTAAATGTCACAAAAGCCATGAACAACGTAAGTATTTAGTAAACTAAACGTTTATTTACTTTCAAATAAACAAATAATGTTATGTTCATTAACGTTCATAGGACTTAAGGATCAAATTCGAAAAGTGCTGTCGCCAGACTGACAAGCTTATTCGTTTTTACTACACCGTCTTGGACACAGATCGTCAAGTACGTAAATATAGCTTCAAGCGTTCAATTGTTAAGTTGTACCCAAGCAAAACTAATGCTTCGATTTTGTGTTTTTTACTGTAGAATATTGATGGCATGTATATGAACAGCGCAAATATTAGCTGGAATGGCCATAACGTTGGTGGTCGTAAAAATATTAAACGTTACTTGCTGAAGTTTCCAACAGGGCTTCACAGTCTGTTGAGTCTGAGCACAAAGCCCATAATGGAGCCCACAACAGCAGTTCCAACAAAAATTGTCGTATTGACCACTGGTGTGGTGAAATATGTGGGACAAGCACTGCAAAACTTTCAACAATCGTTCGTTTTGATCTCTAAAGATGGAACTTGGAAAATCTCCACGGATTGCTATCACGGAGAAGCTTCATTATAAACTTATCTTCAAAAAAATAACAAGACAAAATTTCAACTTCAATTTAACTACGTTTTCATTTCAATTATACTAACTATAAATATTGACTAAATTTATTATTGGTATTTATTTAGAATCATTTAATTTTTATGCACTTACAGAAGTTTCAAATTGTTCCTTCCTGCGCAAAAATCCTTGCCCACTATCCTGTCACGTAAGCATTTACGTTCAAAATACATACGACATGTGAACGGCGCACAGAAGGACGAACAAGTCGTGCCTGACGAGAGATGCGTTCGCCCTTTCTTGCACTCTCTCACATTCGCAGTGTGATACCCGTACAAAAGCTACTACAGGTACATCATGCAGCTTGTAACGAAGACAAAGTATGGGATATTCGCTGCACTCGGCTCATAGTCGTCGTCTATTTCTGGCCACGCATTCGCGTGACAACAATCGTCCTGGCAGCACGCGTCAGAATCGAAGCAGCTAAATTTTGTTGCTATCCGTTTGTCTTGTTGTTGTTGCTAAAGTTAATTTTCAATCGAATTGTGTATGCATTAAAAATTACACTTTCAATTATAACTGCACAGTTACATATACACAAAGTGAGAGAGTGAGAGAGAGAGAGAGAGTGCGAGCAAGAGAGCGCACTAGAGACACAATATTTTAGTCGATTGTGCAGCGAGTAACAAGTGCGGCGAAAGGAATCTCGAGGTGGTGCAACTTTTAGCCACCCACCCAGAAAGCAAGCAAGCAACCTTGGCCCAGTTAGGCGCCGCACAGCAACAGTCACAGCCCCATTCAAGTAATCACATTTTTAAAGGGCGTGTAATTGCATTTTGGCGTCGTCGCCGATGGTCGAGGAACTTGGCTGCCTTAGACAAACTGGCGGCATTGCCATTCACGACGAAATGCCCGTGCAAAGTGCATCGAATACTTTATCCGCCAGCACTGCACTCCCAACAGCAATGGTGTCGCAGCAGCAGCAGCAACAACAACAGCAACAACACCAGCAACAGCAACATCTTCAACAACAACAGCAACAACATCTTGCCCAACAGCCACATTCGCAACAATCGCAGCAGCAGCCGCAACAGCAGCAACAACAACAACAGCCACAGCATCATGGACAACAAACACATTTACAACATCCGCATTCTCATCAACATCCACAGCATCAGCTATCGACCAATATGCACATGTTGAATATAAAATGCAATCGTTATGTTTGGACGGATCGTGAGCTTTTGATGCATTTACAGAACTATACGCCACTGATTCTACTCATCGATTTTGTGGAGAAGACACGCACAAAGCGCTTCTATGAGAGCTCCGAACGGTATGAGATACTCATGCTGGTCTTCATAATGCGTAAGGGTGCGCCATTCTGTGAGAATAAACGCTTTCCGGCCGAATATTGGGTGAATCTGTCGGTTGGACCGATTGCCGAGGCATTCGATCGCTTGCAGGCAGCCATCGATATACCGGATCCCCAATTGCCCATCCATATGAGCGTTACAGATTTGACCAGCTGGAAGCAGATGTTCGATGTGGCCATGGTCGACATACGACGTTATGCCTATCACACTGATCCAATGCAATTGGCCGATGTGGGTGTCTTCAATCGCATTACATTCGAGCAGCGTTTCGCCATGCAATGGCAGGAATAAATCAATGAACAAGGAACCGTTACAAACTATCCATACTGTTATCCCCATATGGGCAAAGCGTATTATCATTGGTGTTATCTATGTCTGTGTCCTGCACTTGCATGTGTGCATGTGTGTGTATGTGTGTGTGTGTGTGTTAACTGCACTTAAGGATAATACTCATATGATATACAAAGCACTGTTATAAAATACTATATATACATATGGTGGTTGCTCCCATAAAAATTGGATTTTGATTTTTATAAATAATCTTCTGAATAGATTTGGAAACAACGAGAGGCAAAGTGTTTAAAATCAGAAGATATAATAAAGAGAAAATGTTCTGATTAATTAATGACATTAAAAAAAAAGTTTTCATTAAGTAATGCGTTTAGTATTTATTTTATTTGAAAATTCTTAAGTCTTATTAAATATAATTTTAAGTATTTTTAAATCCTTTCAAACTCTTTAAAAAGGAAATTTTTTATTATCAAATATAAATTGATTTTAAATAGATGAAAACTCAAATTATATGGCATACATTTATAAATTCGCATAATATATTTATTATATATAAGTAATATCAAATTTTATCCAAAATATATATGTCATTTCATTACATTCTAATTTAATGGTGCTTAAATATTTTAAAAATGTTTTGAATTAATTGATTAGCAACCATTGTATAAAGTACTATATATTAGCCACATAACGGTACCTGCACATACGAAAAAAAAAACGTATTCAAGTTAAAATTGTTGGGCTTATGCATGCGGAATTTATGAAAAAAAAAACAACAACAACATACCTGTGCCTTCTACTAACTTTCCAACTTCCCATTACACACATAACTCTCTCTCTCTCTCTCTCTCTCGGCTCTCACGTTTTTCTCTGTCTCTTAAAGTCTCTTCACCATGATCAGTGGGAACCTTAAACTGCAAATCCTCTTGGTACCAAATAAAAATGTAACTGAATTACCATATATTGGACTATATATGTATCATAATGATGCTTTAATGGAAATAAATGTTATTTATTGTTGACTAGCATAACTAACTTGTCTTTTCACTTAAATTTGATTTTCATACGTTTTTGGATTGAAAATTGGTAGAATTATGATATAGCCATTGCCATCCTCTGCTCATATCATATCTCTGGTTACCTAATGTGAAGATACAGTTAAAACAACATGACGTCTATAACAACACTCAGAATTTCAAGTTTATTTATGTTTGTAAACACACACATAATGATTATTTACTTATGTTTATTATTAAAAGACATTGAGTTTGAGCTTGAGAAGCGAATCAAAAATGATTTGGTCTTCATTTTCCGCTTTCTGGTAACATAATTAATGAGTTGTATATAAACAAAAATTATTTATCGCTACGAGTGAGAGATATGCTAAAAAATTTGATGCTTTCAGGTTTCAGGTTTTGCTTTTTGAAACCATTGAAAAGCTAAAAAAAAAACAAAATGTATATGCAAATTATAAATATAAAAGTTCATTGTTAAAATATATTTGCAGTTGTATGCAAATGATTGTGTTATAAAACCTAACTTGTTGGCCGTCATAGTACATCAAGAAAATATTTAAAAAGAGTTATTCACATTAATATTAACTATAGATAATTGACACGACAACGCCAGGAGTCGCATGGTTTCCATATTCACTTATTTCTTTGACTTTGGTCTTTGCTTTTCCGCATGTCATTTGCGCGTGTCATCGAAAATGCCCAAGAGTCTTCCGCGTGTCATTTCCCTCGACTCACGACGGCCCAAAATGTAGATTTGGTCGTGCATCGATTGAATCCTTGCGAGTAGCTGATCCGGCGGCAGTCTGGCAAACTCTGTAATTGTTTCCAATGTTTTGGTTAAATACTTCAAAACGTCTGTTAATTAAAACGCACCTTGAATTGTTGCCGTATTTAGATGTTTCGGAAACTTCTGTTTTGGCATGTGTATTGGCGTGCCGCTCATGGTAAGAAATTCCTCTAGGCCCGGAACTAAGTGCAAAACATGCAAATGTTAAATGGTAGATGTGGTTTTGTGTGTTTACATTTAATGCTACTCACATTTCTCAGGCCACTCTACGGGCGATTCACGCAACGTTTCCATTGAAATCAGCTCGTCTTCTTTGGCGCCTTCTTTGGTTGCATCGGTCTCGCAGGTCGGCAGCTCAGTCTCTGCATGTGCACTCAGTTATTACATAAAGCGAACATTGTTTAAACATATTTGTGTTGCTCACCTGTTGCCTTAGCTTCTGCATCTTTTTCGATATCACTCATTGTTGATGCCTGTCGCAGTTTTTGGTCAAGAAATAAGAAAAAACGAAATGGTTTGTGTGTATCGTTTACAAAATTTGTCCGCAATAAATGGTTGGCGTTGCCACCTGGACGAAATGTGCTGCAGAGTCACGATAAATCGATAAAAGAAAGAGCACTCATGTCCAGTGCTATACAATGCACGAGTGCAGTGCTGCATAATGAAATTAATGCAAATATTAAGCTTAAATTGCTAAAGACTGTTTTTGCAGCTTAAATTTTTAATTTGCTTAATGATTTGCGTCCAAAAAATGTTATCAGGTCAATTGGCTCTTTTTTATTATGCAAACAATACGTTCATGCGCCCTCTTCCGCAAGAGTATTGCGTGCTCACTCTGACTCATTTCAAACAGACTGACTTCTCTCGTTACTCAACTAACAGTGGCGGCTTAAAAGCTGCGAACATTCAATATATTTATGATATTATACAAAAGATAAGTATTTTATTGAACAGTCGCATTATTAGATCAAGGTTTTTTCTTTAAAAAAATAAATAACAGAAGCTTACTAAAAAATATCTGTATAATAATTATATAAATAAGGTTGTGCGACGTAAACTTTTGGTGCTGTTAATTAACATACGTGCCCGACTGTAGAACCGTGCGTGCGAGCACTTTCTATCAGTCATTGCTTCGCTCTTACTTTGGTAACATTTACCTGTTCCCTTATTTAACTTTCGTCCAACATTTGTTTTAGATTTAGTTGCTGTTAAGCTAACGAAACGCGTGCAACTACCTTGCAAAGTCAATCTGATTGACATTTCCAGTGGCGCCAAAAATTTGAACAAATCAAAAACCTAAAACATATAAATAAACAATTTCTTATGCTATTTGTGCTTTCATCGCCCGCTCCCCATAGATCCCTCCCAAATTTTTAAAGCGATAGATTCTAGTGCTCCAACAGTGCGTGGCAATAACTCATGGCCGCTAGCAAATTTTCAACAGCGACGTTAACAACGAGCCTCAAGCACCAAACACCACTCGATGGCATTTGTGCAAAAATCTCAGCGTTCTATTTTGATTTAGATAACACACTAATCCCAACGCGGGCCGGTGACTCAAAAGCAATACGGAAGGTATGTACGTACAAATAACTTTATGCGGGTGAAAGTTCGCGCGCTCCTGTCTCACAAGCACGGACACACACACACGCACACATGCTCAAACTAGCGCACATATTTACAAAGATATTTATAAAAATTTTCCACTGAAAGCGCTCGTTATGTACATTTCGTTTCGTTGTTGTAGCACGCGCGCTCTTTTTCCCCAATCTACGTACACATACACATACAGATATGCACGTGTGTGTTTGTGTGTGTATGTGAATGCAAGTTTGATCAATGCATGTCTTTGTCTTTCTCTAGCTAAAGGTCAAAGTCATAAGAGACCAACAACAACAACAAGAAAAACCAGCATGCAAATCTCAATTGAGTGAATGGACACATGTTTGACATTTACCATTTAGCCGCAGATCAAACACACACATGTAAATTGTTCTCTTTTATGTTGTTGTTGTACATTTGTGCTGATGAGCTTAGCTTTTAAGCGGAATCAAGTTTAGTATTTATAAACAAGCTTGTTTTCAACATTCAGAAAGCAGCTTTACGCAGAGCTTTATTTTGGATTTGCGTGTTAAAAAAATTTTTTATTTTTAGTTAATAGTAAGTATGACTTGCACTTTGGGGTTTTCGACTCAATTGAAAACCAACAAGTTGATTTTGTTTGTTCAATAATCTTATTGCAGTTTGGCATGAGTAATGCTTTAATTTTAAGTGATTTTTAAATTCAAAGTCCAAATTTTCCATTTGTGGTTTTGTTTTTCTTTCGTTTTTCATGATTATCAAATGATTATTATTATTATTATGTCAACAACTGCACTTTGAAATAATATTGACATTTGACACCCATTGACGTCTGCCTTAAGTCTTTTCTTCTATTCTGGGAAATGCCAGTCCATTTAATAATGACGAACATAATGACTAACGGGCGATTAGCTAACAACAAGTGTCATAATCGCATGATTGCAAAACACACACACACCCACACACACATACATATTCATATTCTTATGTAAAAAATGATGGCGCAATTAACCGTTAGTTATTGTATACATATTATTTATTTGATTTGATTTGATTTGTTAGCTTGCCGACGTGCTGGAAACGCAGTATAGCTTAACCAAAGATGATGCCAATTTGGCCACCCAAACATTTTTAAAGTCCTTTCGTCGCTGTCCGGACAATACGCAAACATCGCTGGACTCGTGGCGCACGCACTTGTGGCGCGAATCGTTGCAACAAAAGCATAAACATCTTGCCGAAGCCATCTATCCGCAGTGGCTAAAATTGCGCTATCGCTATCTGGCTGTACCGCCCGATTATGTTCAACTATTGCAGCGTATGCGACGCGCCGGCTATGCTCTGGCACTCATCACCAACGGGCCATCGAATGCACAGTGGGAAAAAGTCGCCAAATTGCATGTGCGCGGCTATTTCGATTGCATACTGGTCTCATCCGATCTGCCATGGGAGAAGCCACATCCGGAGATATTCTATGAAGCCTGCAATTATCTCAATGTTAAACCGTTCGAGTGTGCCATGATTGGTGATAAACTCGAGACGGATATCAAGGTGAGTGTTGTTGTGTTGTGTTGTGATTGATGCTTAGATGGAATCCATTATGTATAACGGGGTTTTCTTTTTCTTTTTGCCAAGGGTGGTCATCTCGCCCAACTGGGTCTAACATTCTGGACGCCATTGAATAGCAGCAGTGCGTCACAGTGTTTGGACGATGTTGAATACAAGCCGCACATTAAGCTTAACAGTCTGTTGGATATTTACAAATACTTTCCGCGACTCAATGCTGTTGCACTTGCAGCAGCGTCTGCTGGCATCACAACGACAACAACGACAACAACAACTCGTCGCGGCACAATTACCTCAGGTAGCAGCAACACCAGCACCAGCAGCAGCAACAACAATCATAGCAGCAATGGTAGCAGTCGAGGTTTGGGTGATGGATATTATCGTCAGTGGACTTATAGACGTGGCGGTTCATTGCCTGCAATGGAGTGCTCTAATAGCGAAACGGAAAACAGCTGCGATAGTATACTTTAAGAAGCTTTTTAACGCGCAGCACTATTTGTTTTTTTGTTGTTGTTGTTGTTTCGCTTTGGAAGCTCCCAAAGGACAACAATGAAGATGGAAACCAATACAAAGTAAATGATGTACCTTCAGTTTACAAAACCAATACACACACAAAAACACACAGTAAACAAAAGAAGAAGAAGTAAAGGAAGTAGAGAGAGAGAAATATATGATATGATAATTCGAGTACAACGTCTGCAGGAATTAAAAAAGTTCAACAAAAAAAAAAAAACAAAAAAAGATTTAAATATTGGAAGCGAATCTCGCGAATCTGCCATATAAAATACTTTTAAGCTACCTACAGCTATATATGTATATATATATATAATATGTATTTTTCTAAAAACAACAAAACAAATTGAAAAACTCGCAGCTTATCTATCGAACCGATAGTTCCTATGGCAGCTATAAGATTGTTGTTCACATACAACAACAAACATAGCTCTTAAACTGAAAATTATAATTATATATTTTATAAACCCACATAGGCTATGGTATCTATAAGGTACATACCAACACATATGTGGGTATATATATATATATGCTGTACGAAAGACAGAGAGAGAGAGAGAGTGAGGAAGAGGACAGCACCTAACAACACCATCCACAAAACCAAGAAAAAAAGAAAAAAACACCAGCTAAAAACTCAACAAATTGTTAACTATTGTCGTAGGAACCATAGATTACTACTGATTGTAAATTTGTGCATATATGTATATAATTATATATGTTATTGTATTTGTTACAAGCTTTGTTTTTATAATTATTATAATATATGCTTCTTAACAAATCGGTTGTTAAAGTGTGTGTGTGTGTGTGTCTGTGTAAAATATTAAAATGAATTTAGCAAACTGTTATTTGCACTGCTTTCCCAAACGCCTCCACGCCACCCAAAATTCAAATTCTGATATTTGCTTGCTTGAATGATTGTGTGTGTGTGTGTGTGTGTCGCACTGTTATATAATTATATACTAAACAAAACGAAACCGTCAATAAATGAGAAAATTCAATTGCAAACAAAAATCACATCATTGTTTTTTTCTCTGCTTTTTTTTTTTGTGTGTCTAAGTTGATAGAATGTATAAAAAGCTTGCTATTTCACTCTACATCATATATTGGGGAATTAAGAAATGAAATTAAGTGCTTTGTCCCCAGCTTTTTTGATCGTTTTGAAAATCGAAAATGATATGTGATTTTCCTGAAATAAATATTCGTAGTAATAGTTAATTGAAATACATTTCGTTATCGATTTTAATAACTACAAATACTTTATTTATATAATAAATTTTATAGCTTGCATAGACTCGGGTCAGTAGCAAGAAAAGATAAACGTTGAACGCGTTAATTGGAGCAACGCTAATGCTAAAGTTAACTGGCATCACTTTACATACACTTCCATTAAATTAATTATAAACATTAGTTGATTTACAAAGTACACAAGTCACAAAGAATTCAATTATAATAAAAAAAAAACATATTCAGTTTGTTTTGATAGGATATTACTGTAGAAAATTTGGTTGCCAAGTTATTTTCATTATGAAAGAGCTCAATTCTTGTCAAGACTAAAAAATACCCTTAAAAACCTTTACTGAAAATGGATATACAATACATACACATACATACGTATACAGATAATGGATAATGCACATACATACATAGGTATAGAATAAGATACAGATAAACAAAAAAAAACATAATATAACATAAGTCAAGGGGTAGGATGGTTTGGATGGTGGATGGAAGATAATTAATAATATTGTTGCAGTTATTTGTATATGGAAGTTGGTTTGTCGTAAAACCTTTGTCAGTTTTCTATAGCATTGTACAACTCTTAAGTATTAGGCGAAAAATATATGATATAATAAGACGAAATGCAAATAATTTGCGCTCTTATTATACGACAGCTTTTCATTTATATAGGGAAGGGAAAGTAAGTTTGGCGTTTGTCCTTTAATCCTTGTTTTGTTTTTGTTGTTGTTGTTAAGATGTTGTTGTATCTGCATTCACTTGCAAATCTCCTCAATCTTTTTCCTGCGCTTCGTCAGTAGAGCATTATTGGACTTGTCCAGCGCCTTTATTTGCATCTGCAAATGAAAAATTTAACAATTAGTTTATATATATATATAACTTGATTTATGCAGTGATCGCTCGCAAATGAGAATTGTTTTAAGATGTGAATGCTTTAGATCAGTTTAATATATCTTAAGCCATAGAATCGATCTCAGATCTATGGGCTTAAGTCACAGAAAGTTGAGACTCTCTGTTCTAAGTTTGAAACTTTGCGTGCGTTCACTGGATTTAAATTTTGGAGCTATGCCTTTACTTGATCGTAGTCAACGCGCATGGTTGCCAGTGAGCGTGTCATTTCCTCCTGCACCTCCGGCCAGATTTCCTCACCCTCCCTGAGCATGCGGCCAGTGCAGAGGGGCGTCTGTGGGACCGCATCATATTGAGCTATCCACTTGTTGCGCAGCACATCTTCGATGCACAAACGCTTACTGGGATCCACATTGAGCATGCCCTTGATTAGATCTTTGGCCGCCTGGCTAACATTCGTCCATTCGGGATCGGGAAAATCATATTGGCCAGAGCGTATGCGTTTCTTCATGCCCGGCGATATGGACAGACCGTTGATGCTATAGAATGGCGGAAAGCCACACATTATAATGTACATGACCACGCCCAGTGACCAAATGTCGCAGCTTTTGTCATACTTTTGCGGACCGAGCACCTCTGGAGCTAAAAATACAAAAAAAAACAAACAGAAATCGAAATAAAATACAAATTAAATCAATCAATTGTCAATTAATTAGTCATGCAAGCTGCCTGGCTAGCTGGCTGGCTTGGGGCAACTGACCGACATAATACGGCGTATAGCAGGGCGTCTGTAGGGTGTCATTGGTGAAGGTCTCCTTGGCGAATCCAAAATCGGTTAGCTTTAGCACCGCATTCGGTTGCGTTGTTGTATAGAGCAAGTTTTCCGGCTTTAGATCGCGATGCGCAATATCGCGACTGTGCAAATAATAAATCGCCTCGCATATCTCACGCATTATATGCGCTGCCTCTCGTTCCGTAAACGAGCTCTCCGCCTTGTCCTGTATGCGCTGGAACAGCTCACCGCCCTCCATGCTGTTAATGAAACAGAGAATGAGAAATTCGATTCGATTAATTAACAACATTGTAGCTAAAACAATTTTTTACACAGGGCACAAATGTTTAAGACCTATGATTGGATTCCGTATTGTCGATCGTTGTTATCATATTTTTGATATGTCATATTTATGAATCATTACATTGATCAATTGAACTTTGTAGCTTTTAACATATTTGATTCATGATCAATCAGTTTACAAACAGATCTTTAATAAGTAAGAACGCACCACTCCATGACCACAAGTAGACACTTGCGACCGCTATAGGTATTCTCATAGACATCGATGATGTTTACGATATGCTTGCAGCCACTTGCCAACCAGTGTAAGTCGACCTCACGTCGTGCCTTCTCATTGTCGAGCAGCACTTTGAGGGCGTAGTTGTGTTTGGTGCGTCGATTGGTGCACTGCACCACTTTGCCATTAATGCCCAGTCCGAGGACCGTGTCCGATATCTCATAGTCATCCACCAGGGGTGACGTTTTTGGTTTGCGTTGATTTTGTAGCGAAAGCATTTTTATCCGTTTCCGATACCGTTTGGGATCGATCTTAGTCTAGAGTGGAAATAAATGAGAGTTGTTATAAATCGTATACGTATATGGTGAAAGGAGATGGTTGTATGTATGTGCAATGCAATGAAACTGTAACACAGAGTTGCCATTTTATAAACATTTGCAATCAAACCAAAATTGGTCAAGTTTTAAGCATAACACATAAACATATTGTAAATATGTTATCTTAGGTTTGTTCAATTAAAAGTAATATCATAAAGCAGCACATTTTTCATTATCGAGTTTAAACATAGCCAAAAGCAATATCTGTGTTGCGTTGCCTTATCGCTAGTGTCAGCAAAGCATTATTAGTATTTTGTTTTTTTCTACCGCATCCAAATAGCCGAAAATTAGGTAAATTTTAATTCGCGCAATGACGTCACGTGCGCTTTGCTTAATACTTTCGTGTACATCATTACACACACACACACACACACACAGAGGCACACACACAATCAAACTGCAGGTCTTATTTCAATGCGATATTATTTACAAGTAGACACAGTTTGCCAATTTCGATATTGTTCTTGATGTTTGCGTTATTTGGGGGCGCAACCACTTGTTAACAACTACACGAAACAAAAGAAAACAATAATGAGAAACAAATTCTCAATTGGCGATCATATAGAAAAAAAAAAACCGGGGGCGACACGATAAGTTGCGACACAGCGCGTAACCGAACTTCAAATAAATGTATATTTTAGCATATATTGAGCATTAATTTTATCTTATTGTTTTACAATGGCATAAATTGGCCTGAATTGCATTTATTTTGAATATATGGTAATATACAGCTTACAGCGCTATCCGTTTTGTTTATGAAATTTTATGCATCAGACAAACCATACAAAAGTTGATTTTCCTATTTTCTGTCTATTAAAAAAAAAATAAAAAATATTGTGAGTCGTATGGTCAGCTGGTTAAGCCATGCGCCTTGTACAGTTAGTAACAATGATAAATCTTGCACTAATTATCGAGCAGTTATAAGGGGGAAAAAAAAAGAAAACAAACATTACACAATGTTTCCAACGGAGACTGCACACTTGCAGGCTGGCAACTCTGCTGCCGAGTCGGATCGGACATTGAGCTGCGTTGGCATGCCCACTTCATCCCACGTCTGTATGCGTGTGTTTGCTTGTGTGATTTCGTAAAACTGAACTGATGAAATGAATGTGTGTTATTATGTATTCAAAGCACATTATGCCTAATCAAACAAAAGACCCGCACAGCTAATTCAAGTTCGGTAAATTGCTGTAATGCTGCTACGGACCACAAACAACAGCATATAGCACACTCTCACTCGCATACACACACTCAGGCATTCGCACACAATTACACCTGGCGGCAGAGCAGGCAGCAACATGCGTCATGTTTTCCCACTAATGCGGTACGCTATTTATTTAGTACCATTTTTCACTTTGCGTTTATTTTTTATCAGTCCCGCTTGCACACACACAGATCTTTGATTTTTTTTCATTGATTAAACTCTCGTTTGGGTCAATGTCGTTTAGCTCATTTCTCTCAGTTCATGTTAATATACATTTATAATTAGCACTTGTTATTTGACGGCTGTAAAGTAATCTCGTTTTCATACCTTAAAGTATTTGTTTTTTACTGTCGTGCTATGTAACAATAACAACAAAAAAAAAACGAAAACAACAACCCGCTTAACGTAGACACAAACACAGCACGCTGCGTGTTCACCCAAAAGCAAAAACAATGACTGAAAATACCTTTAACAGTGTGACCATGTCAATGTTATCGTATATTGCTTGACTCTTCAGCTGCAAAAGTGGCAGTGCTGCCCTAGCATACTGGCAACGTTGTTTTTGGCGCAATTCTTAACTTCTGCACTGAGAGAAGCTCGCATACATATTTCAATCGAACTAGCCTGTTTATCTAGATAAAATGAATGTTTCTACAAATTTTTCTATACTAAAAATAAGAAATTTATTGTATGTACTATATAATATATATAATTTATATCTTTAATGAACTCTTCACATCAGTTTTTAAAGCGTTTTTAAGGCGCCCTATATTCGAGTATACTGACAAAAAAAGTCTCAAAACAAAGCATTTTAGATAAAAGGCAAATAATAACGATATTTCTAATTAATAGATTTTCGAGTTTCCCTGTGAGCCTCAGTGATATCTCAAGAATGTTATCCATGAGTTATCCAATTCACAATCAAATTTCAAACATTAAATAAGTATATATTCAGGTAAGCGCAACAAAACACGCATTTATATCATTGTCTTTTGATTTTTGCAACAGCTTGAATAACTACTTAACCACCATAACATAATTTTAATTACAAGGGGAAACAATAATTAAGTGGACAATACACGAAATGGGATATAAAGTACGTATTTTGGGTTCTGTAGTCTACTTACATATATATAAAGATATATTCTAGACATATACCAAATCGAAAAAAAAAGCAGTTTTTGAGTATTGCATCGATGGCTCGCTTAGCTATTGATTTTAACATATAGAATTTTCGTTTTTATTGCCGACTTAAGCTCAAACGCATAAGTTTTAAATAATAACAATCGAATTGGAAACAAACATCGCGCGTTTAAGCCAGACTTGAAGGGATATTACAACAAATATAGGTTGGGAATTTTTTAATATAAATATATATATATATATATATATACATTTATATATATGTATATGTATATGTATATATGTTGTTCAAGTAATATTGTTAATTGGTTTGAAACGTTAGCGCTCTAATTTATATGTATATAAATTAGTTTTTCTCAAATATTAATTGCAAAATTTTGATGTTGGCCACATGCACGCACACAATCACACAAACACGCACGCAGGCACGTACACGCAAATATTGGGGTAGGGAAGGATTAGTAAATGGTGTTGGATTCCCGATCTTGTTAAGAGGATTGGTATAGTGGTAGCATTGATGTTAACCTTTGTTATAGTGGCTCTTGGTGCTGTTGCTTGGTTGGTTGGTTGTAGGTAGTAGGTATTTTAGTGGTTCGGGATCGCTTCAGTTAGTTCGCGTGTGTTTCTGTTGGCAATCCGAGGGTTTTGCGCACCAATTTCTGTGCAATCCGATTGAACTCTTCTCGCCGCTCGCGCCACATAATCGCTGCATCCACATTTGCTCCACTCTCATCGTTTGGCTCTACAAACAAAAATGGAATGTTAATGAATATATATGAATGTGGTTTTTTTTTTAGTCTATAAAGATTTACCCGCCAACATGCTAACTACGCTCAATAGAATCTTTTCCACACTCTGCACGGGACTCCAGCGTTCGGCTGATAGCTCATAGCCCATGGGATCGTCACCGGGGGCATGTAATATTGATATGCAAACGCGGCCATCCGCAAAAATGTTTGGATGAAACATATCACAAGTGAATTTCATTTTTGGTGGACTTAGCGGATAGTCGGGGGGAAAAACCAGACGGGCGGGAAAAACGCCACCTTCAAAGCAAGTGCCCTCGGGTCCGCTAAATTGAAAAAGTAACACATTATTACAAATATTTTACTTTTGTGTATTCGTTAATAATATGGGCTCACGCAATCAGTGCCTCCCATTCAAAGAAATTGTCCTCACTGATGGGTCCAGCTGCAATGCCCTCTGGCGGATCCATTGTCAACTCTGGCAAAAACAAACATGAAACCACAACAAAAACAATAAGTCAGAATGAAAATAAACAACAACAAATTGTGTAAAGTCCAGGTGCGTTCGTTAGCCCCTTCTCTCTCACACTCTCGCTGCGAGCGTGTACTTACGTTTGTACTCCGCCATCAGGCGACGCAGCGCCGAGCCAGCCATTTGTCGTCCACTTCAGTGTTGCGACGCGCGACAAAATTGCAGCTCGAGGTCAAGTTAAGCGAGAATAACACCACGTTCACTGTGTGTGCAGGCGCTTGACATCAAACTTTTGCAGTTTTTATTTATAATTATAAAATATATATATATATATATGTATAGACGTGTTTAGCGACTATAAATATATATATATTTTTGAACAAATTAAAGAAACTTGCTTAGTTTATTATTTTATTTATAGGTGTGTGTTTATTTTGTCCGTATGCGTATGTCAATGTCGGCCAGCTTGAAAAAAAAATGAAACTACGTTTTTGTGTTGGTGTTGCCAGACTGTTCGCTTACAATTCTCATTGCACTAGTACTTAAGATATATTTAATTAGTTAACTGTTAAAAAATAATGCAATGGTCGAATCAATTATAATTTGCATTCTTATTGCAGTTAACGCAAAGCTTTGTATTGTTGTAAGTTAAGTAACTTTGTAACGGCTGAGCAAAACTTTTTATTTGTTTTGGCTGCGTGTGTGTGGCAGCTCTGCTCTGCTGGATTTTCCCTACGAGATCTGGCATGTTTTTTTTCAATGCACAGTGTGAATGAAGTCCACGCAACAAATTGTATTAATTAATTGATTAATATTAAATATTGCAAATGAATTTTTATTGTTAAATAAATTTACGTTTTGTAAGCTGTTGAGTGAGTAAATTTCTTCTTTTTATGGCAGTGTGGCAGCACCGATGTTCGTATTGTTTTTGTCGAGATCTGGCAGCGTGGAACACTTTTTTTTTAAATACAAAATGTAAATAATACGACTAAAGTTCATAATGTTGCTGCTGCTGCTGTTGACGACTTGCAGGCAAATGAGCATTAAGTTCGCGCCAGAAGTCAACACGGTGCTGCAGCAGTCCCGCTTCCATTTGCAATAGTGGCGGCAGCTCTTCAACATCATCCGAATCCAACTTGGAGCCGAGGCGCGCATATTCCACGGGATATGTTGACGTTTGTCGCCACAAAGGTAAGTTGCTGGTGCCAAGAACTGGATTTGGATCACTAACAAAAGAATAAACTTTCACAATATGCAATACACAATAAAAAATTTAGCGCTTACCCCATGCGCGCAAAGTTGACCCACAGCCGGAGCATCAATTCGCGTAGCTGGAGATCCTGGCGCGTTGGTACGGCGCTAACAAACAATTGCTGTCCAATGGGAAACAAGTACTGCAGCTCTTCGGCATGACAGGCACCATAGAACTCATTGCGTCCCCCCTTAAATATCTCTGAGAAACTGGCGGCACCCTTGTGATCAAAAAGATAGACATATGTGGGCGCCGAGGATTCACTGCGAAGCCTCAAATACTCATCGACGCCAGCCACAAACCAGCCATCAGAGATCAGCTGTAAGCATATATATATATCAATATAGTTTATATGCTTTTTATACATATCTTTCACACAGCGCTTACATCGGTGAGATTCTGATGATTGGTTTTGTTATAGTTGTGTCCGGCCTTAAAGTAGAAACTCTCGATGTTTTGCGTTATCCGCTGCTGCGCCTCTGGTTCATGATGATCATAGTTGAGCACCACAGGCAGCAGCTGCTCAAAGTACGTCTTAAACTCATCCATCAGATTTGCCAAATTCAACAACGCCGCCGTCTTCAGCAGCCCCTCTTCAGATGTCACGCCTATCATCAGTGGCAGTTGCTGGCCATGTGGCAGCGGCGCCTCACGCGGTCTCACTGTTAGAAAGGCACCTTCGTGCGCTGGTTCAATGACCGGCGGAAATGGTATCATGGGATCAAAATCCCAAACCTGTTCAAATGTGGAAAATAATGATGTCAAGGTGATGGCTTAAATGATTAAATAGCAACTCCAATCTTAACCAATTCCTGTTGGCTTAAGATGTATAACTTTCAGCATAACTGTCTATCATATAAGATAAGTTCTTGTCAACAGAATTCTATCTAATGTAAGCCTAACTAATAATCTTAAGTGGTTAAATATACTAAGACCCAATGATTCTCGTTTTAGAGCAACCGTAGAACTACTTTGATGATAATGGAAACTTACAAACATATCGTAAAGTCTGGCGACAATATCCTTGGCTGGCTTGCCGCGCAGACAGTGCAATTTCGACGACCAAGTCTCGCCAGACTCAGTGCAGTTCAGCAGCTCTGTAAGCTTGCGGGCACGTCCAGCGGCGACACCCTCGTGAGCTGGTTGCGCCCAGGGATTGAAGTAGGTGCCGGACTGGGCAATGCCGCGATGTAGCAATCCCTTTGACTGTTCCGATAACATGTGATAGGTGACACTCGCGCCGCCGGCACTCTCACCAAATACCGTTACGCTATGCGGATCGCCACCAAAGGCGGCGATATTATCACGCACCCAACGCAGCACAGTCAACTGATCCTTGAGCCCATTGTTGCCAGGACAATCCAATGTCTCTGTGCTGAGGAAACCAAGTGGTCCGAGACGAAAGTTGGCTGAAACAAGCACAACATCATGCTCAAGTAAAAACTCCGGACCGTAGAAACTGCTTATGCCCGCGCCGCATTGCCAGCCGCCGCCATGGAACCAAACCATGACGGCCAGCGGCTTTTCACTGACCGGATCTGGCGTATATACATTCAGATACAAACAATCCTCGACACCCTCGATGATCATGTCGCGTCTAAAGGGATCACGTTGCATGCACATGGGCGCATCCTTTACCGCTAAACGTTCACCCTGCCAGCCCGGCTCTTCAATGGGCGCCCGAAAACGTAATTCCCCAACGGGTGGCAGGGCATATGGTATGCCCATAAATGCACGCATATGCCGACCACTGTGCGTCGTCTTGTGCCGTCCAATAAGCCAGCCACCGTGCGGCATTTGGACATGCATACCCTGTGAAGCACGCGCCTCCGCCGTTCTCCAGCAACAGCAACCGATCCATCCGAGCAACAGCAGCCAATTGGTTGTCATTGTGTGTTGCGTTCGCAACTGATTTGGCCAAAACGGTGCGTTGCCGGTTTTTAAGATTACAAAATCAACGCCAAGATCATGCATAAACACGCCACCCCTCTCCGCATGCCTCTTTCCGCCGCCGAATCCATTCATAGCACACTGGTTCCGTCCATTCAAAATCCAATTTGAATAACTTAAATAATTGTGCGTCGATCTGTCTCACCACATAAAAAGTCCCGTACGCTAAACAAGCGAAATTTTGTGACGCCTGTTTTGAATCATACAGTTTTTAATCAAGTTTTTAACTTTGTTTATACATTTTTTTATTTTTGAATTATTATAAGACATAAGAAATATTTGTTGTTCGGTGAGACAGCTAACAATTTTTGAAATGCAATCGTGTCTGAATAGTGGATAACAAAAGCTAAGTTTTTTATTTAGTTAATTTAAACAAAAACTTGAGTATATAAGTTAATGTTAAAGTCAATTTGTTGATAAATATGAATGTACTTCCAAAAAGGTTCTATAATTGATTTCTTGATAAACCTTCGGACAGCTTTTTGCTTTAGAAACCATACGAGTAAAAACTCAAAATATCACTAAAATTGATTGTTAACTATATCCTTTATAATAAAATATATGTAAGTTACTTTCAGTATTTGATAAAAATTTATTTCAATAATAGTTTTTAATAAAAAATCGTATTATTATTAAACCTTAAACTTGCGTATCCGATAGTAAGTCTTCATCTGTTTATTTTCTTAACTTATATAAATATATTTTTCTTTTATTTATACTTAACGTGAATATTCTTCAAGGCGTTACCACTGTGCACTACATCAAACTCGTTTACATACAAAGTATAATTTTAACCATTAATTTAAAATTCGTATTTGTTGTCTTTAATTTTATTGCTCGTTGCTGTTGTTGTTTTTCTACTTTAGCAACGTGATTATCATAGATTTCTTTTTTTTATGTATTTTTTTTTTTTGGTTTGGAATTTTGGGCACAGTGGGTCAAACATCTGCAAAAATCATATGATGACCGCAGAGAGAGTTTCTTAATTGTTGTTAAATCCAAAAGAAATCAACAATTAAAAATTGCATTATATAAATATATGATATCGTTCTTACTAACTGTACACAATGGTGCCACTGTACGATGGCTCTTGAGAACTGTGTCGCATGACCGGCAAAAAAAGAACAAGAAGGCTCTAGTCGAGAAATCCCGACTAGACGATACCCTGAATCCTATACTCAACGCGTATATTCAGTGCTTGCATGTATGTGTGTTTGTGTGTACGTGCACACTGCATACTGCATACTCGACTTCGATGTTCCATATCTCCGGTGTTTCTTAACCAATTTTAATAAAATTTTCACAGATTGTCATTATTTTGTTTGATAATTCAAATGCCATCTCAAAGTTTTCCAATTTCAAGATTTTGTTATCGATCCCATGTGTATATCCGAAACGGGAAGAGTTATCGATAATCTAAAACAAACTTGTACTGCCTAGGGATAAGGCGAGCTTACGTTCCAAATCTGGAGTCTCTAGATCTTATTGTCTCTGAGATCGACACGTTCATACATACAAACAGACGGCCATATCGACTCGGCTGTTCGTGCTGATCAAGAATATATATACTTTATGGGGTCGGAGATGCTTCCTTCTGCCTGTTACATACTTTTGCACAAAACCATTATACCCATTTTACCCATTTTTAATGGGTTTAGGGTATAAGAAAAACATCATTAATTTTTTTTTGGACATTTACACAAAGTTTGCATTTCGTATGTTGTTCTCCTTTAATTGGCGCTACACGTTATAACAATTTGTTCATGATACTCAAAATATTATTTCCATATGTCTGTCTACTTATCGAACGAAGTGTGTAACAGAATTCACGTTAGTCTGTAATTATCGCCATCTGTTTGAATTGTCCAAAATCAAACCTCAGCCTCAAGCTGTGACCTTCGAGCTACATACTTACTTTAAGCATTATCCAATTGATGTTGTTTCTGTTTTTCTCTCTCTTTTTTTTTTATGAATATGTCTCATTAGCGCCGCTAAATATGCCGATATGAAAAGTTGCGAGTTCTTGTTTACTTTGTTTGGAAACTTGAAAGTTGACGGACAAAAACCAAAGCTGAAAAAAAAAAATTACAGGTAGTATAAGATGATTTAACGCTTGTTAATAATACCCTGTCATAGATTAAAATAGCTCATATTAAAAAAAAAATAATAATTATTAATTATTTGAAAAATTATATATATATATATATATACATAAATCAACACTTAACACTTTATTCTAACAAAGTTCAATAATAATATTTTTAAATTCTAAAAATGACAAAAATTTATTCGGGCAAAAAAAATCCTAACATAAATAGCAATTGACACTTTTCTGGTTCACAAAATAATCCAACTGAAATTCCAATAACGGACTTTTCGTCAAATGATTGCAGTAAAATGATCAGACACACCCCATACGTTGTTGGTACAGGGTATCAAAAGCTAAAGCGCACTTCAAAAATGCCTTTGCATGCCAAAAAATGCTGTCGAGCTAATAAGCGCAGCGTCTGCGGCCTTTGAAGTTAGCTTTGCCAGATGCTCATGAGTGAAAGAGAGCGGAAAAGATAAGAGACAGAGACAGAGAGAGAGAGAGAGTGAGAGAGAGAGAGAGCAATGAGAAGAAGAAGCATTGCTAGTGATGTTTTTTTATGCTTTTGATTATAATTATTATTATTATTTTTGTCAAATGTTGTCTGCTACAAAGAATTCAAGTCCTTGGCATATTTAAACCTTGTTTTGAAGTTTTTTACTCATATGCGACAACTAAAAATACTTCATCAAAAAATTCCAGCTAAACTTATGACAAATGTGAATGGCTAGTTCGAGCAATTTATTTAGTTATTTTGAACAGGCAACGACAATTTTAATCCACTTGAGTGGCCATTAATCAAAACTAACAAAACATAAAAAAAAAGAATAAAAAAAATAATAATAATAAGCCAGGGACAACAATTTTGGTCATTCGATGAAACTCAGTTGGGAGACGACCATATAGGATGAAAAGAGAGAGAAAGAGACAAGTTAGAGCCACGAAAGAGACAGATAGGTGGCTGAAATTTTGCTACTCAAAAGAAGCGACATTGAAAACAAAATTAAAATTGAACTGTTTCTAAACCAGTTTTTAAAAATTATCTCGCCAAGCTTAAAAATGAAATCAGTTTTCTAAACCCGTTTTTAAAAATTATCTCGCCAAGCTTTAACGTTTGCACCTTTATATTAAATTAAACCTTTAGGTTTTCTTTTTTTGGCTTTTTTTTTTACACTTAACTTTGTTTAGATTATGCGTATTGGCATTTTAAAGACGCGAATCGCAAAAAAAAAATACCCAAAAAATTGTGCAATCCCAAAAACAAACCTCTCACCATCACGAAAAACCCTTTTGGCAAAGAACCCAAACCCCGTCTGGAAAAAAAGCTAAGGCAAATGTAAACGAAAAATGATTTATTGAAGGTGAAATATTTATTGTTTTTTACACAAATTCTCGTTGTTTTGAGCAATTCTCTTTATGATTTTATTTTTTTTTTTATATTGTTTTGACGGCTACTTTTTTGTGTTGTTATTGTTGTTGTTTTTTTTTGTAAAATAAACAAAAGGGAACGCGGCATCTTTTGAATTCTCCTTTTTTTTGTTTTTACTCCTTTGACCGCCCCTTCGACTCAGACACGGGGGGAAATAAAGTGAAATAATTATTAACAAAAACACAAGCAGGCAGGCAGGCAGGCAGAATGCTTAGAAATGAATGCGGGCCCCCCCACCTTCCACCCCTTCCACCACTTCCCCTTTGAGTAAGTAGTCTTTGCGTTCTTACCGCTCTCGCCGAACCCAAGTATTTATTTATTCGTGCATTTTGGGTCAATTCCTCTGGTTTCATTTAATTAAAAAGAAAAGCGCGCGCTCGCTCGCGACGCATAATAAAAAATATCTACATGCATGTCTGTACTCCGCACCACCTACCCCTCCCCCCTCCCCCCCAACCTTCCTTAAAGGTTCGCCCTTTCCTTTTGGGTATATATATCGCTTCGCGTTGTTGTATTTACTTAGGATCAGGTGGTGAGACGACCGTTCACAAAAAAAAAAAAAAAAATCACCAAAAAAAAAAAAGTACAAGCGACGCAAACAATGCAAAGAAGCCGCCCGTTGCCGCAGCCGAAGCCAAATTTCAATTTCGCGGTTACTGCATATTTTTCCCAGCCTTTCAGAGCCGCGAACATAATACCCTGTAAAAAAGCGATGTGACGTTGCATGAAACGCTTTCTTCAGCCATGATTTACATGCGTTGATTAATTTTAGGTTTTTTTTTTTTGTTTGTTTTAATGTTCTTTGCTTCTTTTTAACTGATTTCACTCACATTTTCCTCAAAAGAATTGTTTGCTTCTTTTAAAAGTTGGATTTGGAGTTATATATTTGGTTTCTTGCCAAGCATCTTTATTTAGGGTCTTAAGCTATGTTTACTTTAAGTATATAGTTCTTGAAAATTCATTTTTTTTTGCTTTTCTCTTTGCTTCTTCAGTTTTTAGTTAGTTTTTTTTCAAGTATCGTAAATTTTACTTTGATAGATTGAAAGATATATTTATTAATCGTATTTTAGCTCCTTAACCTTATCTCTTTAGTATATAGTTGTCTTTGATTGATTAATCTTACGTACTTTGTTTCAGAATAGGTTTTTGCTGAGTTAGCTCAACTTTTCGTTTGATTTCTTCGAGGGTATTTTGAGGTCATGCAAGCTAAATTTGCTAGCTTTATGACTTGTTTGGCTTTGACGTTTTATTTATATATTTATTTTTTGAGGTCTAATAGAGGGGGGTTGAGATTGGGTAGGAAAACGGGCAATGGCAATGGAATTTAAACGAAATATTTTGTCGAAAACGGCTCGAAAGCCAAAATGGAACTTTAAAAAGCCAAAACGCAGGCGGCTTAAGCGATAATTGGCCACTAGAAAATGTCGATGCGGATGCGGATGCGAATGCGGATGCAAAATAAGTATGTCGACGGAGGTTAGAGGTTTGAGAGATATTCGGATGTGGAAGCGGATATGGATGCGGATAAGGATAGGGATGGGGATGCGGATGGGGATGCGGATGGGGATGCGGATGAGGATGTCAATGTGATCCGATGCGATGTTGCAATATTGTGGACATGTCCAATACCGAATGTAAATTGCCAATGTCCGGGCCAGGCTTAGACTCTAAGCCGTAGCCCGAAAAAGAAAGTTTTCTTTGCGGTGGTGGAAACAGATGGAGGAGTAGAGTAGAGTAGTGGTGAGGAGAGGAAGGGCGGGGTGGTGGGGTGGCTGGATAAGCGAAATGGCAACGCTCTTTGACTAACAAATTGATATGCAGCAGCTGTTGCGTATTTTGAGGCAACTGTGCATTTTATGCATAGTAATAATAATAAAAATATTCTTTATAGATGCGACAGATACATACATACATACTATATTGGAGACAGAAGATGTACGTACATACACTGCAAGAAAAACTGCTGTCATGGGATTCAATTAGCTATTATTAACTTTAAGAAGTAATTATGAGACAATTATACGTATATTTATTTGTGTATATAAGTTATATAATATATATTTATTCAAGAAAAAAAATATGTTAAATGTGCTTAAAATAGTTGAAATCTTTACCATCGATTTCTCACAACACGAAAAGAATTATAATAATATATATTTTACAATTTAATATATATTTTATATATTTTGAATCGGAATATATTTGTTTCCGCTGTTATTTGAGGAACCAAACCAAGTGTCAGGTGTTTTTATTTGATTTTTTCGAGTGTACTAGATGGACCTGACTGACTCTGACTGGACTGACATTAACTTGACTGGGGTAGGGATTAGATCGGCTGATTGGACACGATGTGATTAACTTGTCATCATCGGAGCTGATGTGCTTTTTCTTCTTCCTTTTTTGCGGACACGTCGCGACACGTCGCGACACGACACGACCCGAGCCGACACATTCTATACGCCTGTGCCCCGCCTACATGCCTCCACCTCCTACACCCACATCGTATAGTGTGGTATACAAAAAAAAGTGCAAACAGGCTCATTCGATTCCCAGCGAAAATTAACCCATTACGCACTCCATTAACGCATGTGAGCCCCGTAAACATAGCTAATTAGTTGTGGCAGCTGATGCTACATACATATGTTCATCCACACACACACACACACACACACACACATCCACTCCCTATGGCACAGTCTTTTTCGTAGCATAGTTAAAGAGCTTCGCTGTCAAATTTTGTTATTCAGCATCATTTAATACAAAATCGAATGCAACACATAGCTACATAAATATGTACACACACACACACACACATAAGCATGTACATATACATATACTTGTGTACATATGTTTGTAAGTCGGTAAGTGTATTAACACACACACTTGTAGTACTTTTGGCTCCCTTTTAAATGTAATGACAAAAATAATTAGCAAATTCTTACGAAATAATTTAACGAGCTTTGCCCGAACTTAAGCCAATAATAGTTGTGCTAATTATTTATAATTTATGTAAATAATATATTAATTAAAATGAAGTAAAGCATGCTTAGAGACTAGTTTCAACACATTGAACGTATTTTATTTTACTGTAATATCATTTGTTTTATAAACAAACCCAAATAGAAATTTTATTCAGGAAACACGTCAATGAACACATTGATTAAGATAAGTTCGAATCATTTTGAACAGTGTAAAACATTTTCACTCGTCAAATGTACCCAAAGGGTTAAGAAAACAACTTTTGGTAGAATCCTGCAAAATGTTTTAATATATAGAAATACTTTTTATTGTTAAGTTCGAAGTAGTTAATTTAAATGGACGCAAAATAATTCCTTTACACGTTACAAGAATCACGTTAACTTTAACGATATCTCTCAGTTTTATCTCTCCCTCTCCCCCTCCCCCTCCCCCTCTCCCTCTCACTATCTGTCTTTCTCTCTTATTCGTTATCCGTTGCACATTAAAGCCACAGGTAAAAAAAAATGTGTATATAGTATATATTTGAGTTGTTGTGCCCGAGATCTTGGCTAGACAATGGGGCATAAAGTTTTGCACAAGGCAAGCAGGGGAGGGGTGCAGGTGGATAGCGGTTATGGAATTTCTCTATATTGTGTAAGAGGCAAAAAGAAAGCTTTAACTTTCTGAATGCCATTCTTTATTTGAATTTTATTTTATTTTGCCATTTTGCATGTTAATTTTTTTTTGTTCCATTCATTTGGAGTCAAGTGCATCTGCCTGCTGGTTTTGTTGAACACGCCCGAGTGCATTCGAATGCCTGGCATTTGCATTAACAACAATAACAACAACAATAAGCAACAACAACAACAACAACAACAACAACTTTTTGGCCATATGACTGGCAACGGGCCACGCCCTGTTGATTGCCCAACAAGGCGCTAAGCATCAAGTGCCACAATTGCCATAAGTACGCAACCTCTGCTTGCCACAAACGGGGGCGCAGAATCGCAGATTGATTAATGCTTTGTGCTTTACATATATATATATATATACTTATTAAATCGACGGAACATATTATTTTCCTATTGCTAGTACATCCAAGTGTGCTTTGAGTTGAACATATTTCTTTTATTGTCAAAAAATCAAGCAACAAAAATATATTGAAGATTTGAATTTCTGTTTTTGCAATTCTTAGAAACATGAAAAATATGAAAATACCAAGTGAAGACTACTACTCCATCAATTACCCCTCGAGGGGGCTTAAGAGGACCAAGGCCATGATGAACTTGCATCAGGTAAGTAACTAGACCAATAACCGTTTGGTTAGGTTCAGCATCCATTTCCTTTGCTCAAACTAATAACCATTTATAGATTTTTGCTTTAGTTTGCTTGAAACTTGAAAACTTTCGAGTTAGTCAATCAATCATGTCTTTCGAAACCAACATATTTTTTAGGACCAAAGAAAATGTTTGGATTCAGGATCTATTTTCTTTACTTAAACCAAAACCAATTTGCTACTTTATACTTTTCTCTTTGGTTCGCTTTGAACTTGAATGCAGTTCACGTTTGCAAACTTTGGTTAGCTAACCAATCATGTGTTTCGATACAAAAATATTTTTAGGTTTTTGATCCGTTGGCTTAAAACATTCATTAGTCAATAAATGATAAGCTGAAAAGGGTTTTTTTTTTGTACTTTCATTTGCAGTGCCTCAACTCTGAGCGAAACCTGGAGGTGAACAGAAACACAAACACTCAACGTGATGAAACTAAGGATATGGTTAAAGAACCAACTTCTTTATGGAGTTGGTTTACAGGAAAAGTGTGGGCAATACTAAGATTTTACCATTAGTCCATCCCTATCCATTATAACAGTTACGAACATCGGGGTTATGGTAAGCAAAAAACAGTTAAGCCATATTATCTGCTAACAACTGATTGATTTATCTATAGAAAACAACAAAATCGAAGGTGAATATTATTATTATTCAAAATCAAACAATCGTGAATGATGTCAAATTTTAAGTAACGTTTCATTACAATAATAATAACTCATAACTTGTGCCTGGAAAAATAAATGCATCTAAGCATCTAAATATAAATACATCTAACTGTTTAACTGTTTTTTTCTTTTTTAAATATTTATCCACACCAAGAACTAGTTAAAAATCAAACTCAATAAACGACAAAAGTTGTTCCACAAAATAAACCCAAGTGCTTTGGACAAGTGTTTTTAATGTCTTTGCCTAGGATTTGAAGCACTCTCTCTCTCGCACTCTCCTTCTCTTCATCTAGTGCCGTCTCTTTCAAGCACTTTGCCTTACTACTTGGAGTTATGGACTGGCATTCAAAATATCTTATCCATGTTGTCCAAAATGTCGCGGGCGTTAAGCACGCCAAAATATCTTAAGTGCACAATGGTGCTACAATAAAGGGACAACTCATACTAATACCATAAACTCCAACACACACAGACACACACACACACACATAACAATCTGGTAACAGGGCGTGCGAATATTTCAACGTGACTCTGTGAGATTTAAATGCTCTCATTTTGGGGTTGTATACTTTTCTTACCACGTTTGAAGAGCGCATCTAAGATTTTGAGACAGAAAAAGAAAGAACTTGTTGAACTAATATTTTCATAACTTCGTCAAAATTGATCAGATATTTGAAAGTAATATCTTTAAAGTTATGGTTTGATATCTACAATAAAACTGCATTTAAGTCTACAAATGCGATTTTCAATTCATTTTCATCCACAGATATTTGTCAAGAAATCGACATGGGACTTGGTCAAAGCTTTCGATTTTTATAAATAATATTTTCGAAAATCTTTCCAGGACAAATATAGTTTCTTTTCTTTTGGAAATACTTAATAAATATGAAGTGAATTAATTTTTTTGTACAAAAAAAGGTTTTGAAAATTGGCTTATTAATATAATAATTATTCAATAAAAGTTCTCCGTCCCTCAATAAAGTTATTAATATTAAGGTGCATCTGAAGAGCTAAGAACTAACCTAAAGAGCATTTAGAATTCGATGTGAAAAAAGCTTAGTACTAACTTGTTGTGTTGTTGTTGTTGTTTTGCACTGTTATTTTTTCCGCTAAAATATTTTATTTTTTTTTATTTTTGCCATTCACACTTGAGCGAAGGGTGCGAATTTTGTCACTCCGTTAACGTCAAGGCCATGAATACATCAGCCGAAGATGTCGCGGATGGTGGAAACGGTGTGTGAGTGGGCGTGGCTAAGTGGGTGAATGCATGGGTTGGTGTGTGTGTGTGTGTGCAGGGGTGGGGGGGGGGGGGGTTACAAAAAACTTGGGTTGGCTCAACAGAACAAAAAAAAAAGAAAGAAAGAAAAAGAAGAAGAAGAAAGGCATACGAATGAACAGTTGAGTGCCGGCTTTTAGCTGTTTTTGTTGACTGCCTTCGCTTGCTCTTCTTGTTGTTGTTGTTGAGCATTTGAACCCAAAAATATTTCACACCTACATCCATGTGTATATATGTGGGTGTATTTAAGTTTTAGTGCAGTATGTGTACACTCAGCAAAGAGAATTTGTCACTTGTGTAAAATCCAACTTTTACAGTTTGTTGAAGGAGTTGAAAAAATGCCTTTTTAGAGGAGTTCTAGATTTTGTTTTCTTTTGAGTAAAAAGAAAATGAAATATTTTGTAAAACTTTTACAGCTTAAACTAAAATGAATGCGGGCTAAGTTAATGATTCTGATAAAAGATAACAACTTATTATGGTTTTTTCTACGTTAAGTACAAGCCTAATATCTATGGTTTTTTTTTAAGTGTATATGCGTATCTATGTGTGGCAAGTGGCAGTTGATGCTGCTGCTCGTTTTGCTGTCAGTTTGGCTCGACGCGTTGTTGCTCGTTGAAATTCATTACGCAAAACGGCGGGCAGGAAAGCAAGCAAGCAAGCAAGAGGCAAAATGATGGTAAAGGCGAATTTACCATGCAACATGGACACAGACATGAACCGAGAATATGCAGGAGGACATGCAGAGACATGCACGGAGACACGATGACAATGGCAGCCGTGACAAACGTAACGGAAGACAGCGCGACACAGTGACAGTGTGTGTGTGTGTGTGTGTGTGTGTGTGTGTGTGGCACGGATAGAGCGAAGCTACTTCACTAACAGTGGCATGTCTAAATGTCGACGACAGGCCATTTTCTATAACTTATCTGATTTTAATTGCTTCAAACATGTGCGTGCCACACACACACACACACACACACACACACACACACACAAAGTGCACACTCATTGTCTGTCTGTGTGTGTATGTGTGGGTGTGTGTGTGTGTGTGTGTGTGCCTGTCTCCTGTATGCCAGCAGCCATCCCTTTGGCATCGTTTTTTTTTTGGTTTTGGCGCTGTCAACATTATCTCACGTTGAAGTCGCTCACTTTAGCAGTTTTGGTACAAATGTACCAAGCGTACAAAAATTGTTGGTACATTTTGTGGCCATTTTTTCGAATGCATTTGATTATTCAATATTTTTCTAAAACGTTGTTCAAATGTGCAATTATTTAATCAGTTTTGATGATTTATTTCTAAGATCAACAAATAATTCGAAGAACTGAAACTCATTTTATAAAAAGTAGAGTACAAGTTGGGTACAAGTAAACTTAACCAAATGCCAGACTAGTTAATGAGCTGCCCATCCCTCCACTTCACACTACACTACACGTCCACCACGTATCATTTCCCATGTGTGTATGTGTGTGTGTGTGTGTGTGTGTGTGTGTCTCCCCCTAAGTACTCTTTCTCTACTCATTCAGTTCTTTGAGTGTATGCGTGTGTGTATTTATCTCGCCAGCTCACTGCGTCTTTTTATGAGCTTTGTCGGGCTTTGATGTTAATTACCCTGTAACAACGACGACGACGACGACGACGACGTCCTTAGCGCTATAACTTTCCTCCTGCTGCCCACTCTATCCTATTTAATATGAGACACTGGCACATTCAGCTCCCCCCTCCCTTCCCCCTTCTCCTCCTCCTCCACCTACTCTCACCATCCACAACAAGACTGAAAAAAAAAAATTAAAATAGAAATTCAGCGACTGACGCTTAGTAAACAAAACAGCAGCAGCAGCAGCCGCCGGCTGTGTGTTTGTGTGTGTGTGTGTGTGTGGCATTCGGTGGCCGAGATTATCTCCAAGGACCTATAAATCCAGTCATTAAAGTCAAAGTCACAAGACGTTGCTGGCTTATCAGCGTCGGGAGCAACCTTGCCACTCTTTGCCACAGGCTTCTCACTCTCTCTCTCTCTCTCACTCACTCTATCTATGCCATTGTTGTACAATAGCGAAAAGCAGCGTGCAGCTTTGTCTAGTTTTTGTTGGTTGTTGTTGGCTGTTTTTTTGTTCCTCCTTTTGGCTTCGTTTTTATTGCACGCATGTAGTTTTGGCACTCTGCGGCTGCGGTTGTTGTCTGCTTAAGCCAGCGTTGCCAGATGCTTTTTTTTTATATGTTTGCATATGTGCAAATTCATCGGCCCAAGCAAAGCGAATGTTGAGTACTTTATTTAGCTTGCCCTTTGCCTTAAAGTTGAAATGAATGACGCTGTGTTTTATGTTATGTACGATTATGCCAGACAAAGCAACCTAAAATTAAGTTGAATTACTTATAGTTTCGAACTTCTTAATTAAAATACAATTTTTCTATTCCATAAGGTTTTCACTCAATTTATTATTATTTGTCCCTTAATTTCGAATATCGAATCTATCCATTTGACAAGCTATTTGTTTTGCTTTTTCGTATCAGCTGCTCATCTTCAATTTCTTTGTCAAATAAATCAACCTCAAATAAAGCTGTCAGCATTGAACAAAATTTATATTAGCTTTTCGATATTTGGCTGCGATTTCTTACATACGACGAAGATTCGATTGCTGATCTCTGGCATTTCGATTATCACAGCCTTAAATCACAAGCAGTCGAAATTTGTTCGTTGGCCAAACAAGGTCAACTAGCTGACAGAAGGGAGAGAAGGGGACAGCACTTAACCCACTGTCGACAAAACATGGACTCTATTAAAAATGCTTACAAATGCGCTTAACAGTCCAAAAAGGCGAAGAAGACAAAGAATGTGTGAATGCTGCAAAAATAAATCTCCATATGTGTGAGTTGACATGCCAGCAACTTCCTTTTCCTTACCCCCCCCTTTTGGTACCCTCTGGCCACTAGGCACGCGCGCCACCCAAGCTCACCCAGCTCTCCCATTGAGCACAGAGAACAGTGGCAGTGTTGACACCACCAAAAATGAAGCCTAAAACTAGCTTAGAAAAAAAGCCAAGTAAGAGATTTCAAAAGTTTATCAATTCATACACTATTTCTGATTCTTAAAACAGTGTATGAATTGGAAAACTTTTGAAATCTCTTACTCTTTGCCAAACCAAATAATTGAAGTTGTTATTTTGTGTACACGTTTAATCTATGGAAAAAACTTGTAAATTTCTTTAAAAAATAAAAAAATAAACAGAAAAAAATGGCTTAAATGCCAGCTCAAGATTGTTGTTTTCAAACCGTTGTGATTTTCTTGCGAGTTCTTATTTTTTACGCTTCTTATTTTATTTTTATTTTTTTGATAAGTAGTGCTGAGAAGGATTTTTAGCTGAAGCTATTGCTGTCGCTTAAAAGCCATAAATAACTCATGCCTTGTTGCCTATTTCGTTTGCTGTCGATAGTTATCGGCACAGGGGGGAGTGGGCTGTGTGTCTGTGAAACACATCTATCTACACACACACACCCACCACACGATTCCACTTGCCTCGCTTGGTCAGCACAGCTGCCAAAAGTCACAAGCGAGCCAAGTTTTGTGATTGCAGCTAAAAAAAAAATTAAACAGCTGAAATGAGATGTACAGTAAAAAAAAAAAGAAAAACTGTCACATGACTTTAATGCAATGGGTGTGGGTGTGGGGACGGTTGGAGGGGGGTGGGTAGAGAAAGAGGAAAATTGTGATTCTCACTAATTTGTTGCCCATGTTGCCTGTCAAATTGTATGCCATGTGTGGGTGTCATTAATGTCAACTCCTCCGACCCACCCACAAACCTCTAACGCTTAGCTCCATCCAAGTGACAGACAAAAGGCGACACAAAAAGACACTAAGGATAACATTCACACACATATGTGTGTCTGTGTGTGTGTGTGTGTGTGTGTGTGTGTGTAAGGATGTTAGACAGTTGCAGACACAGAGACGACTCATTAATGCCACTCATCAAAACTATAACTAATGTTGAAAGACACAGAAGAAAAGGATGGTGGAAGGGGTTGCGGGGGTGGTGGGGAGGGCAAAAGGCAGTCAGGACGTGGTTGGCTGTGCCACACACACACACACAATACACATGAATATCCTGACACTATCATAAATACCAGAGCTGGGCTACTCAAAGCGGCTTGTTTTTGCTTAGCTGAAGGGTGTGATTCACAGTGTTGTAGGGGGAGGGGGAGAGGGCGGTGTGGGAAGGGGGTGGTGCTGCTGTCGATGTGTCCCTTTTGGCTTTGTCAGGCTGGCAGAAAGGCATTTAGCCATTTTCGCGTAAATTGCTGCTAATTTTGTTTATCGCAGGACAATTATCCAAACGAACGAACTGACAAATGAGCCGCACAACACATGCTCATCTGTGTGTGAGTGTGTGTGTTTGTGTGTGTTGTGTGTGACAACGTGTGCTTGTGTTAGTGTTATTGTTGTGCCTCCAGCATTAAAGCGCTTTAATCTTGACTTTCTCTTCGTTTTGAATTGCTTTATAAACAAAAACAAAGCAACTACACCTTTTAATCACACACACACACACACGCACACCTAACTACACAGTAAAAAACCTAACAAAATGTCTTCACATTTACTTCATTTTAAAGATATGCATATTTTTTTTATATTTTTCCATCAAATGATTCATTTTAAATTTCTTTTCTAAACAGTTAAACTTAATTTATCAACAGCCAAAAAATACACATAAAAAAACAAGTAAGAAGGCTCTAGTCGAGAAATCCCGACTAGACGATACCCTGATCCCTATACCGTACGCGTACAGTCCGTGTTTGCAAATATGTGTGTTTGTATGTACGCACATACTGCATACTGCATACACAACTTCAATGTCCCATATCTCCGGTGTTTCTTAACCGATTTTAATAAAAATTTCACAGATTGTTATTATTTTGATCAATAATTAAAATGCCATTTAAAGTTTTTTCAAATTCAAGATTTTATTGTTATCGATCCCATGTGTATATCGAAAACGGGATGAGTTATCGAAAATCGAAAACAAACTTGTACTGCCTAGGGATTAGGCGAGCTTAAGTTCGAAATCTGGAGTCTCTAGCTCTTATAGTCTCTGAGATCGGTTGGCTCATACATACGGACAGACAGACGGACAGACGGACAGACGGACAGACGGACATGGCTATATCGACTCGGCTGTTGATCCTGATCAAGAATATATATACTTTATGGGGTCGGAGAAGCTTCCTTCTGCCCGTTACATACTTTTGCACAACTTCATTATACCCTTTTTTCCCATTTTTAATGGGATCAGGGTATAAAAACACCTAAAGTGTTAAATTCTCTATTTTTTTTTTTTTACACATAATTCAACTCTTGCTTAAATATTATGTTAAAGTTAATAAAACATAAATGCAAGGTCAAAAATATTTCTAACGTTTTTGGTATGAGAAAAAATAGCTAATAAATTTCTTTAAAAAAATATGTGATTAAAAATGATTAGTTAGTATTTTTAATAATAGTAATATTTTAGTATTCTATTAGCTTAGCTCTAATTTTCCCAATAGTTTTTAAAGTCAACTACACAATATACTCAAAAGTTATAGCCTATGTGTTATTCTGATGTATAAGCTATATTTATATAAAGTTTTGTTAAAATCCATTCACTTGTTTTTTCGTAAAAGAGGAACAAACATACATACATATTAGTTTTTAGTAATTAGCTTTAATTTATATAACTTTATGGACCTAAAAGTCAACTTTGAATATTATATATTATTATTATAATGTTTTTGTGTTTTTTTTTCACAGTGTAAAAAACACCTAGTGCAATAACAGCAAGTAAGGCGAACTTTGCACGTTCGCATCTTTATCCAATTATGAATTTTTTGTCATTACGCCCCGACGTCCATGGCAATGGCCAAAACTGAGTAACCACCCACCCCCACCACCATCCCAAGCCGCGCCCCAATCCCCTCTCGACCTGCTTTAGATGCTGCGACAAAAAAACGAACGCAAAAATCTCATTATGATTTCATTTCGTTCAAATGAAGCGCTTCTGGAATGGGGGGAAAAAAAAATCCAGCTACTTGCTGGGCTGCGAAAGTCCAGCTGTTGTTGAGATTGTGTTTGGGTGGGAGGCTTGACTCCTGCTGCTGTTTCTATTGTTGTTATTCTTGTTGTTGTTGTGTCGCATGTGTTGGCTACTTCGTTGTTGTTGTTGTTGTTATATTTGGTTCCCTGCAATTGTCGCTATGGGAAGAAAGTTCGCGATGCAACCAAAGTCAACAACAGCAAAAGCAACAACAAAACAAACACACAACAACTTGACTTTGCCCTGTGTGTGTCCTCTGTGTCCTCTGTGTGTCCTGTTGTGTCCCGTCGCTGCCGTGGACAACGGATAAGGCGATAAATTTATTTTAAAATAAAATTTACTTTCCCATTGCTGCTGGCTTTGGTTCTGCCATCGTTTGCCTCGCTTACTTATACCCTGTAATAAACAGCTGCCTTCAAATGGGTTGGCTTTAACTAAATCTGTTTCAAATACACACTAGAAGTCAACTTTTCGGAGATCATACAACACTAAAAAATAATAAAGTAATTTATGAGAAAACTTAAGCAAACAAAAGTAAAAAAAAAAAGTTATTAATTACATATATAAGTAATGAATTCTTAAAAAGGTAGTTAATAAATATTGTTAAATGAATTAACTTAAATATATATAAAAAATCTCTAAAATTAAACAAGTAAGAAGGCTCTAGTCGAGAAATCCCGACTAGACGATACCCTGATCCCTATATTTTACGCGTACAGTCAGTGCTTGCAAGTATTTGTGCGTGTGTGTACGACCATACTGTGTAGTGCATACTAAACTTCAAGGTTCCATATCTCCGGTGTTTCTTAACCGATTTTAATAAAAATTTCACAGATTGTTATTATTTTGATTAATAATTAAAATGCCATTTAAAGTTTTTTCAAATTCAAGATTTTATTGTTATCGATCACATGTGTATATCGAAAACGGGATGAGTTATCGAAAATCGAAAACAAACTTGTACTGCCTAGGGATTAGGCGAGCTTAAGTTCGAAATCTGGAGTCTCTAGCTCTTATAGTCTCTGAGATCGACGCGTTCATACATACAGACGGACAGACGGACAGACGGACAGACGGACAGACGGACAGACGGACAGACGGACATGGCTATATCGACTCGACTGTTGATGCTGATAAAGAATATATATACTTTATGGGGTCGGAGATGCTTCCTTCTGCCTGTTACATACTTTTGCACAACTTCATGATACCCTTTTTTCCCATTTTTAATGGGATCAGGGTATAAAAAAAATAATAGAAAACTGTTAATAATTGTTTTTTTTAATTTATTTTTTAGCATATTTACAATAAAAAAAATGCTTTTTTATACCAGACTGTTTATGATTTTGCGCTACACGAAAACAAGTTTTTGTTGAATATTTCCTGCTCTAGAAATAAATAAAAAAAAAATTTGTAGGCAGGGTATTGTCTCGTCGACCCTGCCTCTCTGCGTTAAATTGCTTTGTGTACTTAATTTTTTTCTCTCTCTCTCTGTTATTTTAACTTATTGTTGCTGTTTAATTTGGTTGCTTCTCTGCGTGGTCGTCCTTGTCCTTTTTGTTGTTGTTGAGCTGCTCTTTAAATATGTATTTTGTTGTTGTTGTTGCTATTGTTGTTGGTGTTGTTGTTGTACCTTCTGCTTTACCTTAACGGTGAAAAAATGTGCTGCCGCTTTTTTTTTTGATTATTATTATTGTTGTTGCTGTTGTTGTTGCCCGTTTGTCCTGTCGTATTTAAATTAAAATGTTATTTATGTCAGCTGTTTGATTTCTTAACTTGCCATCCTGCAACCCCCCCACCCCCCACCCACCCCTCCCACCTGCCCATCCCCTACCACCTGACAACCCTGCGGCACAATAATTTTTTTTCTCTTTTTCTCGTTTTTTTTTTCGTATTCCTTGGCATTCATTTTCTTTCTTTTGTGTATTAGAAAATGTAAGCAGCTTAGTTAGTGTTAAACGGCTGGTAGTGATGCGTAAGGGCGGTACTTTATACACGTTGAAAGGAGGGGGGAGTGGGGCGTGGTCAGGTGAGGGGGTGCGTGGGGGAGAGGGGGATGTTACTATTCAGCATGCCCATTGAATGCATGTAAGGTACATAAAAAAAAAAACACTTAATGTCTGAACTTGAAGTAAATATCATCTAACTTTAAGCACACTTTAGCACAACTAGCTACAACTAATGTTTCAATAACTTGATATCGTTTATACTTATGCCCAAGATGAGTATATATACAGGGCAGGTGGACAGATTTTTTTACTTCGCTTCATATTCAACTGCTTTAGCTAGATTCTAGATTTCTTACATGTTCTAGTAATATTTGTTATCGTTAGTTATTTAGAATTTTCAAAGACATTTCATTACGAACTTTCGTACAACGAAGCTTTGTCTCTATATATCGAATCAATTTTCAAAACACAGCTTCCATTCGGTTCCATTCGAAAAAACAATTCTTTATTATGAAGTTCTTTTTTTTGGTTTTGTACCCTTTGTTCGTTTGTATTCATTATGTCCAAGATAGAAATATTGCATATTGCTTAAACTGTTTCTGCTGAACCCAAGAACTTAACTCATTTCAGCATTCTGAACGTAACTCCTAGTACTGCTAAGTTTGATGTTCCAAAGTTTTGAAAAATTATAAGATATTTCGAGCAATCAAAATCTACGGTAGATCGATTTCTTGTGAATCAACATTGAATGAACATTGAATACACAATTTTCCTGTTTCGAAGCGATTTTAAAATGAGCTTTAAAAAAAAAGTTTTCAAAGTTTTCATTTTCAATTACTTAACTTCCAAGTAGTACATAAAGCTGAGCAAGTTCAAGGAACCCAAGTACAGCTACAGTCTAAAAGTGAGAAGTTTGCTTTTGTAGTGTGTGAAAAAGTTTTGGTATGTGGCGAGTTGCTCGGCGAAATTGGTAATACGAAATACGATAAAGATGAAATAATACTTAACAATACTTAGTTTAGCATCTGCTTGAGATCAACTCCCAAACCATCTATACTTAGTTAGTATTTGTCTTTTTGTCACTTGTGTCAGGTATCTGATATTTATTTGTACTTTTGTTGTTGTTGTTTTGTTTGTACAATTTCTGAAACTTAGCCTTTAATTGCTGGTTTCTTAAACTGCTTTTTCGTTATTGTTGCTGTTTTATATACCCCACACACACACACATATATATATAGTTTATATATACTACGTTGTGCTCCTCTTCGAAAGCTTTTGTTGATTTCTGGCTGACTGAGCTTTTTTTCAGCCATTTTTTGCAACTTTTTTCTTCTTGTTTTTTGTTTTTCTTATTTTTTCTCCATTTAGTTATGTGTTTGTACATTTTGTGTTTTGTTTCGGATTTTTGTTTGTGTGGCTTTATTTTTTGTTTTTGTTATTGTTGTCACTTGCGCTGATGCTGCCGACTCATATATACATATATATATATGTATGTATGTACGTCTACATATATGTATGTATGCAGCTCTATAGCTGTCTCTCTGCGTTTGTGTGTGTCTGCGTGGGTGTGGGTGTGGGTGAGACTTGTTTCTGATTGGACACATGACAAACACACACACACACACACACACTTACACAAACGCGACACACATGTACGTACATATATAGCTTATGGCTATTCTGTAGGCTCCACCCATCCACACAGGAGAACTTTATTCTTTCTATATATATATATATATATATATATATACATTGTGGTATATAAGCTTACAGCTAGCTACCTTCTCATCCGCCCATACCTCATCCCCTTTACGTACCCATACCACACCACAAACAGCTTGTCGCCCACACAATGGTCATGTGTGTTTTTATATATTTATGTATGTATGTATATATATGTGTGTGTGTGTGTGTTGTTTTTGGGGCGCGCCAATAGAACAGATAAATCGATTTCATTTTGGCTTTTTGGTTTTGTTTCAGTTTCAGTTAAGTTGTTGTTGCTGCATTTTAAGCTTCAAAAAATCCATGTGTGTGTGTGTGTGTGTGTGTGTGTGTGTGTGTGTTACATAACTTATTTTTCTTGGGCACCTTTTTTGGCCATTTCAAATGATTTTTTTTCTCTGCTTGCAACTGCATAAGCCACGCCTCACCCCTTCACACACACACACACACACACACGCACGCACACATATATAGACACCTATACACGGAGTCAAGTGTAGAATAAACACATAAAGCTGCAACTTTATGCATGCCACTCGCAAAAAAAAGAAGAAATTTCAATAAGGTTCATTTGTAAGTTCATTTTTGGTTCATTTAGTTCATTAAGTTGTTAATTTTGGTTATTAAAGTTGTTAAATTCTTGAAATTTGCTAATTAAGTTTGTTCAAATGAACGAAAATAGTTTCATTGGTGATGCGAAAAGAGTTTTAGCTGTGATATTTCTCTCAGTGCATTGCTGTGTAGGTATCGGCTGGTTTGCCGATAATACCGACAGAAACTTCAAAAGAGCACGGAAATGATTTCATTACCAGACACGTTCAGCGCATCACGTGGCCAGGAGGCAAGATGGCTCGATGGTAAGGGAGGGGGGGGGGGGAGGGGGGGTGGTTGGTAAGCTGGGGTTATAGCTAGCTATATAGCAGCTGTAAAGTGTGTGCGAAAACTCTTAAAAGCCAGCGTCACGTACACAGTCGGCACGAAGCGCTTTTATTAAGCAGCTCAAAGTGAGAGGAGAGAAAGAGAGAGAGAGAGAGAGGGAGAGAGAGAGGGAATATTTGGGAAAAAGGTAGCAGCATTGATTACCAATTCAGCGGTCATCTAATCACAATGTCCCCCTGCACCTGCCCCACCAACAGCTGAGAACGTGCACAACAAGAAAAACAAAAAAGAAAACCAAAAAAAAAAACAAAATCCGTCAGCTAATTAAAACGCACTAAACCTGACTTTAGTACGTACGTACGTACGTATGTGTGTGTGTGTATGTGGCATACTTACAGGCAAGGCAATTTATGAACCATAATTTCTATAAGCCAACACCCCCTCTCCACCCACCCGACCCCATTGCACAAAACGAAAAACGAAATATTGTCGCGACAGTGAGGCTAAGCGACAAATGCTGCGGCAATTTAGTTAATTGCCTGCAATTATCCTAATGAGCGCCTTGCCTTAGAGCGCCAATGTCGCAGCTAACTCAAAATAACAACCCCCCTAAGCCAACCCCCCTAAGCCAACCCTTACACCATACTACAAACCCATTCCCTTCAATAAATTGTCACAAGACATGCTCGCGTATAAATACTTACTACTTGCCATATATCTTATGCGAGAGAGAGAGAGACGGAGAGAGGGAGAGAGAGAAAGTGAAGAACAACTTATTGTATTTATGACCTGATGTCGCACTCTGACATCCAATGCATATTAACAATTAGCACAGGACTTTCAAGGAACTAACGCGCCAAAGATAAACGTGATAAACGATTGCACTTTTAGAGTGTTGAAATCCTTGAAGACCTCAAAGTAATTGTTATGCATTAGGGTTGAAAGGAAAACTTCGGATTTAAATGATATTTAAGATTAGTCAAGAATTATTCTTAGCTTTATTGAGATGCGCTTTAAGCATAAGGTATATTTTTCCCTACAATACGAAATCGTCTTTGAACTAAAGCGAAACTTTCTGTAATGATTTGCTACAAGGAATCAGGATCAGGAATGATGCTGCTACAAGCCATACGAAGCTATAGCGAAGAGACTTGGACAAACAAAAGTCAACTTTTGAACAGATCATCTTATATATTTTTCGATTATAGCTCGGAACTTTTATAGTAAGGAACTTTTCTAAGACCTGGCATTTAGTTTAGTTTACTTTGAGGAACTGTTTCGAAAAATGCCAAACAAAAAATCCATTATAAGTATTTAAGATATCATCAAGTTTGATTGCATTAGGGGCCATAATGATAAACTTTACTTGATTTTTAGCACCCGCTGTGCCCCTTTGCATTGCTCAATAGTTTGCAATCAAAATTGAAAGTTATAAATGCCTTGAATGCAATTTGGGTAAATTTGATGATGTCAACACACCACAAAGACATATATGGATGTGTGTGTGTGTGTGTGTGTGTGTGGCATGTGACATGTGACATGTGGCAAGCCGTTAGTCAAAGCTTCGTCGTGTGTCTCTAAGCGGTTTTAGCGTGGCCTTTTCGTTCCCGTCGCCAAATGACATGCCATTTAATGTTAAACTTTAATGTTTTCTTGTAAGTGAAGTCATAATTTTGTCAAGACCTCAACACAAAACACAGTCAATGTGGCGTGGTGTGGTGTGGTGTGGGCGGGAAGCCGTAGAGCAGCACAGGTGGGCATTATTTACGCACCACCCTACGCTTCTCCTTCTCCAACAAAAAAAAAAAGAAAAAGCAAAAAAAGGCCGCCAGTTGTTGTTTCGGCGTTGACGGTAACGACCTCATGAAATAATGCGCCAAGCGGCGTCGCAAGCCAGCCGCCAAAGTGTTTTATGCCATAATATTTATCTGCAACAAAACCCCTCCCCCTCCCTCTACCACTACCTCTAGCTCTCCCTCTCTACGCTAACACCTATATACACCCCGTGTGGCAGTCCTTCATTATGGAAATCGTGGATTTGCCAAATGTTTGCACGATCATTTGTCATCCTTTTTTACAGTTTGCCTTTTCACGACTTTTCACGCTGTTTCGTGTTTTCTTTTTTGTTTCCCCACGATTTTTTTTTCGTTCACTTTTTATACCCTCCCTTAGGGTTGTTTAGTGCTTAGTTGAGAAGTCATTTTTTAGCCCATAAATTATATCATATATAATTTCAATTAGTTTTGTATTAAAACTAACATTTAAGTATTACAATTATATTTAAAATTTTTTATAAATCAGATATTTTTGTGACCAGAATTAAAGTTTTTTTTTTTTAATGGAAAATATACTTTATAAGGTGCGAAATATTTGTACTATTGAACTATAATTTAAAAAAAAAATCCAATAAAATGAAGAAGAAGCAATAATGAATCTTAAGAGTATGGTTTATTCGGTGTGCCACAAAAAGTATTTCTTGCAACTCACTATTTCTCCTTGTCCTTTACTTTTCGTTGTCACACACACACACACACACACTTGAGAATTTTTGCGCTGTAAATTATTGAAAATTGTTAGCGAGAGGCGGCGCATCATGAATGATATATAAGCTGAAGCCACAAGGAACATGAAACATGAAGAAGGAGAAGAAGAAGAAGAAGAAGCAGGAGGAGCAGCGCGCAGGAAAAGACAGGATAACAGGACGCTGAAGCAATCACAGGCATCAGCAGCCGTCGCATCCTTACACAGGATTTTAGCCGCTAAGTGGTGTGGCATTTCTTGTTCCTTGCGGATTTTGTGGCGCAAGAGACAGAGACAGAGAGACAAAGAGAGTTAGTGTGTGTGGGTGTGTGGTATAATACTCGTGGCACATACGTTTATTCGTCGTCGCACACACATTTTGTTTTATGGCCAACCTGCGGCACAGACACTTGACGAGCATTAGGAGCTGGATTGTGCAATCGAGTGATTGATCGATTCTCTCTAGAATATTTGGGGAACAGCAACAGCCTTAAATGTCCTTGCATCCGTATTCTGAATATATATTACAACAACTAACTAACTGGCTGACAGACAGTAACATAGCCCAAATGCCCATTAGACTATCTTAAGGGTTTTTAGGTTTTTCCCCAAGACTTTAGGTTTAGTTGAGGCTAAGGACTCTTTATACGAATCCCAATCGAAATTGAAAAAGTTTTGAGATTCTATTGTTGACTATAAATAAAATATTATACTATTATTGCATCCAATTGTTTTGTAGAGTTTATTTTAAGAGCTTAATGTCCATAGGTTATAAATAATATGAACAAAATGTTAAATATCAAGTTAGTTTGATATTTTAAGACGTCAATGCGTTGCTATATCAAATACAAAATCAGTTCACACTGAAAAGCGAAAGCCAAACAAATACAATATTACTTACTTATAATACGTTTTTTGAAATATTTTTTTCGATACGGTCAAACAATGAGCAGCGTGAGTGCAAAACAAATTTCAATAACCAACCAACTACACTTAAATTTAAAGATTATCTCTCTTATATTTAGGTATATCTGGGTGAGGCGGAATTCAGTGCCTTTTTGCGTACATATTACGCAATCAGGGACGAACTGCGCTTTGTAAGTAATGCAAATAATAATAATAATAATAATTTCAAGTGATACTGATATAAGATATATAAATATATATTCGCAATTGAAGTTCTTAGATAGTTTGTATCATGATTTTGCAATCGTTGAATGGAATGGCATCGAGATACAAGGCCATGATGCTATACTACAGCACGGCATGAACTTGCCGCCGCAAATACATCATTTCACATCGGTGGATTGCTTGTGTTTACCAATGTTCGAGGACACGGTTATGAAGGTCTTTCACGTCATAATAAAAGGCGAAGTGCTATTCGGTGGTGTCGAGGTGCGCAAGTTCAATCAAGACTTTTTAATGTCCGTTGAGTTAAATGATTGGAAGATAATATTTGATTATTATAAGGATTCTGATTTATAGTGGGTACATACTCACACACACACACACACATATGTTAGTTTATTAATGCTTAAGTTTTGGAATAATTGTTAAATCGAAATTCGTCGCTTTTAAGTTGAAAAATCTTTGTCATGTCTTTGCATACATACAAAAATATACTATAATGTATATTTGGCTAAGCTCTTAGCTCTGATTAAATCAGGCCTTGAGTATTACTTAACTGTGTTTTGGATGTTCTTCATACCGATCATAAGAAAATGGTGTTGAAAATATTTTATTTGGGTTTCAAATTCACAAGCATTCAAACATTCTTGACTGCGGATTCGTTTTATTTTTGTGTTTGCTTTATGCACTTTAAACTCGTTAGTGACATGCGTTTGTGGGGACGTACATGAATCAGGCCTTACTTATCATGCATAAAGTACATAAGTATTAACTGTCTCTAGGTCGCATAACCGGTCATGCAATTGCATTGATTTCAACTTTTCAACTTTTGGGGAGTGTTTTCAAGTATTTCAAAATGCGTAACTATAAACTTTTGGGTGGAAATAAATAAAAATTAAAGCAGAGCTGCATGAAATGCACAACGCACTTTTTGTACACCAAACTCGACGCCTTTTATTGATTTTTCATGAAAATTTTCACACACACAGAATACCCTATACCTATAACCTCGTCCTTTTTGCCCATTAACCACACAACACAACTTTTCGAGAAAAACAAACACACAAAAACTTCGCTCTGAGGTCTATAAATGCCGCCGCCGACGTTGCCGCTGAAGAAGTTTTCAAAAAACAAAAAAAAACAAAAAAACCAAAAGTTAAAAAAAAAAGTGTTGGAAACTTTTGCGACGCACTAAATGTTATCATTTTTTGTTGTTGGTGTTGTTGTTGCTTCTAAGCCATAGACGAGAGCAGAGAGAGTGAGAGAGAGAAAGAGAAAGAGAGAGAGAGAAAAAGTAGGCCAAACAGCCGCTGCCGACGTCGTACGCAACTCTTTAAAGTGTCACGCCCACTTTCGCGATATCAAAAAGTTTGCAATTAGGTATTGTCAAAAGTTTTGTTTTTGTTGTTGTTATTGTTTTTGTTTTTGTTTGGAACTTTGGCGACGGAACGGCCTATAAAATAATATGAATGAGTGTGACCAAGTTTTTCCAAGCCAAAAACAAACACACACACACACACACACACAGAGAAAGAGCGAAAGTCAGCTGATCAGCACAGCTGTTGGAGGGGGCGTGGCCGGTTTTTGGCGAGACGAAACTTTGTCTCGAAAACAAACTTTGCAGCTGGTACCCTAAAGAGCAGAACGTGAACAACAACAGCAAGAACAACAACAACAAGAACAACTTTAACCCTTTTCACCTAATAACAATTTTGGCATCGTTTTTATTTTGGGCAGTATTTTAATGAGTGAAAATGCTGCGTAGTCTGCGTTTGGTTGCTACGTTTTTTTTTAAATGTATGTTATCGATAGATATGCCATCGATAGACCTAAAATTGTATGCCAATACATGTTATCGATTAACAATCAATGTTAATGCAATGTATAGTCTGTCCAAATTCTATTTTGAGAAAGCTTTCGATAAGATCATAAAAAGTTATCGATATGGAAATAACAACATTCTGTAATTAATCGATTAATGCCAAAAGTGTTATCGATAAGCTATATTTATTAAGGACTTCTAGCCGTTAAGACTCTCTTATGTTTTTTTTAAAATTTGATGGATACTTTTCCCAATCATATAGTAAGTTCCTAATACTTATCTATTTTTATAAACATTTAAACATTTAAATCAAAATAGTCTTCCAGCTGCATATCTTAAGCTTCTTATTCTTCTAAACACTTGCTGGGTATTCAAAACTGGGCGACGCGACGAGTTCAAAGTTCAGCGTTCGGCCTATTCGCAGACAGACAAACTCACCAACTTTTCTGTATAATATTTTATTTAAAATTTGTTGCTTAAAACTGGCGTAAGTTTTAATTTTTTTTTTTCTACCAACTTTCAAAGTAAACTTTTCTCTCTCTCGCTCTCTCTGTCTGCCTGTCTCTGTCTCTCTCTCTCTCTTTTCTCTCTCGCCTGAGTAAGTCAGTTGGTAAGTTGTGTGGCGCCTTTTTGCGGTTGCGATAGGGGTGTGGTCGCTTAGTGGGGAGGGTGGATGTGTTCTTTTTGAGAGGGGCGAGGGCGAGGGGTACGCCTTAAAGTTTAGTGGACGCCACAGTACGCAAAGTTCGCATTTTGCAGTCACTTTTAGTATTCAGCTTATGCCACTTTTTCAGTGTCAAGGTCACTTTAGCTAACTTTCTTCCTTGTCGACGTCTTTCAAAACTTATCTTTCTCTTGTTCTTCTTGTTCTTCTTCTTAATCGTCGTCTTTTTCTTTTAACTTCTGCTTGGCGCTAGAGTTCGTTTAATGAGCGCTAAGAACAACAGCAACGAAGAACAACAATAAAAGTGCTAAACATATTTTTGGAAAAGTTACAAAGTCAAGGGAATGTGGGGATGGAGGATGGGGACGGGGATGGTGTTTGAAGTGTGTCAGGGTTGGTAGGCTAATGTCTAGCCTCTTTACTTACTTATATGAAAGAGTGCAGAGTACAGTGTTCCACTGCTAAATGATACAATACGATTTTGGAAAGAAATGCTATTTAACTTTAAAATCAATTATTTTGTTAGATAAGAAATAATTATTACGGTTCAAAGATTCTTATAGCCATGTATGTAAATTTTTTTTTATATTTAAATCATTTTAAATACAGTAAACTTATAAACTTATTTACCTAAAATAGTATTTTTAAAAAGAATCTTTTCACTTTAAATTACCTAAAAGTTGAACACAACCTTTGCGAGTTTTCACTGTACATATTTGATTAGAAACTTTGGTTTTGTGTTTCATTGAGATGTTGTGGTCCAGCGTAGTCTGTGGAGCAACAGGAACAGGAACAGGATGATAGAAAGAGAGAGAGAGAGAGAGGAGAGGGAGAGGCGACAACAAAGTGCGGCAACATAATCAAGAGGAGATTATGTAATTAGTCTGCAGCTGATTGATGAGTCCTGGCAGGCAACTCTAAGTGTAGTGTAAGTGTAAGTGTGTGTGTGTGTGTGTGTGTTTGTGTTTGTGTCCTGCCTGGCTGGCAGCTAAGGCAATCAGGCGGCCTGCGATAAAATTTAAATATCTGTACAAAGGCCCACCTCCACCTCCACCGCCACGGCCCATGGCCCATGGCCCACCCGTCCGCCCACATCGTCAAACCACACACAAGCACTCGAAAAGCTATCTGCTCAGGACCAAAAGGACCTTTACTGTTCGAGATCCTGTTTGGAGAGCCTGCCAGCGTTCATTTTGCGGACGGTAAACAAACAAATAAAAACAAGATTTTTACCTCCCACCCTTTGCCCTGCCCCTGCAGAAACCTGCAGCAGCTCATCAGCAGCCATCAACGGCGAATGGTGACGGGTGGTGGGTGGTGGGTAAAGAGGGGTAGTTAGCTGGCTCATCTACTTGTCTGTAAAATGTCACAAAGGCGGACCATTCCCTCACCCCTCACCCCTCATCCCCAATGTCCGCTGCCAGCCTGCCTGACTGGGCGCATTGTCCGGTAAACTTTATTAAGGATATGCAAATATCCTTAATTCGAAAATGATTTTTAATAGGATCGAATGGAATTAGTTTATTACTTTTAATGAATTTTTTATGTCGCCGCCAAAGTCCATGGACGAGAATGTCGCAGCTTCGTCGTCGGTCGTCGTCCCCTTTTGTTATGCATGAACATAATGGATTTCATTTGGAAGCTCTAGCTCAAGCCCAAGCCCAAGCCCAAGCCCGAAACCTGCAGCAACCAAGAACCGGATCCAGGGATAACAGGGGAAAACGAAAGAACGAAAAAAGAAAGAAGTAAAGCTAATCTCGTGGTTTCTGGCACAAGGCACTCGATGCTTAAGTCAAGGAGTTCTGCTCCGTGTCCAAGCAGTACTAATGGACCTCTCCGCCAAACACACACACACACACACACACACACACTTGAGTGCGACTAATTTGCTTGCAGATGATTTATTGATTTAAAGAGTGGACGCAAACAACAACAACAAAAAACCACCAAAACCCTCCGTCCCAAAGTTTCCTGCTGTCCAGCGCTTTGTTTATTTTGATTTTATTTTCGTGCTTGAAGATTTTTTTTTTGCATTTTTTATTTTTTTTTGGTTTTCTTGCGAGGCTAATTGATTTTTTTTTTCCCCTAACTAATTTCGCCCAAAAGAGTTTTCACCACATTTGCTTCGCATTTTTCCAGATGTTTTTTTTTTGTTTTTTTCGATTGTTTTTTACTTCAAGTGCGGTAATTAAAAATTGTCGTAAATCAGCATCGAGAAGCTGGCATAATGGAATGGGACAACCTTAAAGCTTTAAGCTTAATGAAATTGAATAAAAAATAAAAACAAAACAAAACAAAACAAAATACACAAAATTTAAGCGTAAGGGAAATCAAAATTGTGAATATATTTTTGTATTGACTTAAAACTTGCTTATTTGACACTCAAAATAATAAGAATTAAAGTTTTTACAAGTATTGGATATTAAATAAAATATATTTAATTTATTCAGTTCAATAACATTTCAATATTAAACTCTTTTTTGTAAATTTATTTAAAACTTTTAGGTTTAAAATAACAAAAATGTTCATAAATTATTGTTTTTTTTTTTAAATTTTTTCGTTTGTGGAAAAATAATAAAAAGAGTATTCAAAAAACGATTTCAAACCGCTTATAAAATTCACTATTTAAGGTAGTTTGTAGCCTTGGGATTGGAAGAATCACTAAAAAAAATAATTGGATCTTCGTTCAGGCGTCGAAATTATCAAACTACGTGTAGTAAAAATTGTTAAAGACATAAATTTAGCATGTTGTTGGGATACCTTGGATTAAATAAAATAATAAAAAATACCTTTATCTACCTGAACCTGTTTGGAGCGACTGCAAGTTTGTGGCATACTAAACCAATCAAAAGATAATTCCTTGCTACTTGGAATAGTCAAGTAAACAAATTTCACAAGCAAATTGCAGTTTCCCAAGAAAACTGCGTAACCAATTGAAATAATAAAGCAAGCAAGGAAAATGATTACGTATAAGTATGTATGTATGTATGTAGATCGAAAATATTGGCAGTAATGACCGATCATTAAAATAATGACAATAATGAAAATTCATTTGAAGCGAAACTAGTTTGAGAATTTATTATGCTTGCAGGTTGCGAAAAGCCAACAGCAAAAATTTGTCAAATTGTAAAATGTGGCGACAATTGTTGTTGGTGTGTACGGGGGTGTACGGTGGTTGGTTAGTGGGTGGGGGGGGGGGGGTGTGGGGCTTTGAATTTTGGTCACTAAGTGAAGTCGTTGCTTTTGCTTTTGCTTTTGCCTTTGCTTGTCAAGCCAAAATGCCGCTGTCCACAAAAACCCAAACACGTATTTTCAATTATTTCCGTGCCAACGTCAACGTTGAGGTAGACATCGTCGCCAACAACGGTACAACAGCTGTCCCAAAGACGAACCCCTCTATCTTCCCCATTCTGCACAAGTGCAGTTTTTGGTTGCTATCGATGAAATATAGAAGCACAAACAAACAAACACACACACACACACACACAGCCAAAAATTTCGTATGCATAAGGCATAAGGAGAAACAAAAGGCAGCCAGAAAACACCGCCAATGTCCTGCACAGGCCACCACGAAACACTATAGTCCACCTCCATTTCCCTACCCCGCCCCCTACCCCTCCTACCACCTCCTACTCCATCAATTTGCTCGTGCTTTGCCTTTGGTCGTCATCGTCTTGTCGTCGTCGTTGTCGTCTTGCGCAAAATTTAGTCATTGCAATCTACTTAATCATTTTGGTCAGACGGAGAGAGAGAGAGAGAACTGGTGAGGGGTTTCGGTGGGCTGAGGGGTTGGCGTTGTATATATCGTATGCCATTTGTAATTGGTAGCTGGTTTTGCTTAGCTCTTGCTTGTTTCGTCCTGGCGAAATTCCTTAATTGTTCCGGTTACCCGCACAATCCATTCTCTGCATTTTACATTTTAACCTCAGAATCTACGACAGGGCCAAAACCAAGTCCAGGTGCCACTGACACTGCTGACACTACCATACCTCTCAACTTATCCACTTCTCCACCCCCTTTCCACCAACCTTTCTAGCTTATCGCTCGTTTGGGCCCGGGCCTGAGACATGGGCCAAAGGTAAACCACAGAAATACAAATCAAATTTTGTTGTGCGGCTAAAAAGCGTTGCGGCATTGCCACTTGCCCCAAACCACTCTGCTGCTGTTGCTGTTGCTTCGTGCAGTTATAGTTGTAGTTATACACTTGCAGAGACAGAGACAGAGACAGAGAGGGTGAGAGAGGATGAAAAGTTTATGGGGCCAAAACACATACATATAACGAAAGCCGACATAAAATATTGCAAGATCAGCGAGTAGCAGGTAGCTTTTGTTGAGAAACTATGGATAGAAGAAGGAAGAAAAAAATGAGAGGAATATTTCAATACTATAAGTAAGTACAATAATATAAAGGTTCCTTGAAGTAAGCATTACGTTAAGTTAAGTAGTCTTTCTACTTAAATAATAACAAAAGCTAGTTAATCGATGGTATCGATGGAAGAATATTTCGATTAGTCTAGGAATAGAATTTTCTGGACATTTGAAGTATGATTATTTATTAGCTATAAATGCTGTAGGGTATTTGCTATCCGTTTTAAAGTGCAAATAGTTTTCAATGCTGCAGTGCTGCATGTGTGTGTGTGTGTGAGCTAACTAACTGTGTGTAATATTTTGCAAATATGTTTTATGTGGTGTGCCCACATTGCGAATCCTCATTCATATATCTGTGTACGTCTACGAATTTAGTTCATCTGGTGTTGTCCTTGTTGTTGTTGTTGTTATTGTTACTGCCGCGCTTCGCCACCCCGGGAAACCCTTTTTTGGTGGCTTGAGGTTTTTTTTTCTTTCAGTGTGTGTGTGGTGAGACTTGCAGCTAGGTTAATAGGATTGAAGGTGGAGGGGGGCCAGCCAGCCAGGTAGACATGTCCCAGAGCAACCTAGGAAAACCCCTAAAGGAGAGATGGAAAGGAAGAGAAAGTGTGTGAGAGATAGAGTATGAAAGGATTCCACAGTTTTTGGTACTCTGACAGTAACTGACTAACGCACTGACAGCTGCCACCCGCAGTTTCCCTCCATTCGCCGTTGGCAACCGGTCCACACGTCAGCTGGGGAATACGACGGGGGCATGGTCGCATGGTAGGTATAGAGAAACCTCAACCTTAATTGTGCGGCGCGCATTCGGCGGTTAGTTCTACGCAATTCAATTTGGCTGCAAGTGCCAAAAAAGCCCAAAAACCTTTAAAACCCCATTGGCCCCCACCGACCAACCACTCTCTAACCCACCAGCATTTATGCAAAACGACAGCTGTTAAAAGGGGTGTGGGCAGGGGGGAGGGAATGAGGAGTCGATAGGACTCTTAAAGTGTAGTCGCTTAGTTTTCGCTTAACTTTCGTTAGTTTAAAGCGTGGCGCATAATTAAAATCATTTCGACTTTCACACAACCGAAAGCTGTTGAACTAAAGAGGGGTTCGAGAAGTTTTTTTTGGTTAGGGGAAGGAATTTTGGATACATCTTCTTCTTTTTATTTGGCCGCGAGCGATCAAAATGTTTTGAAAAAGGTCAGATAACTGGAAAATGTTATTAAAAACGAGCAAAAGACGTTTTGCCAACAGCAGCACAAAATTGAACTCAATGAGGGTTTTTGGTGTTTTTTTTTTGGAGTTAGGGTCAGGAAGGAAGGATGTATGTTTTCTTGGTGGAAAGATAAGGCGCCAATTTTTGAGGGTACGACTTATCCCTGAGGAGCTTTTCTGGCCTGGACCTCAACTGGCCAATGTCTATCGGTCTCTCCTCCTCCTCTTCCTCCTCCTCTCTCTCTCTTTGTGAATCCGTCAGTGCCTTATGGTCTGTCTGGTTTGCGCCTTGGCCTATCCACAAATGAATTAAATTTCAGTTTTATTATTAAATTAACTTGGCATGAACACCTAAAGACACAACAACAACAACAACAACAAAAGCAACAAAAACAACATCACAGTCAACGGTTGGCAGCTAAATAATTTAACCCCATCAACAAAAGGCGTTTTGGGGTAGTGGGTGAGGGGCGTCGTATTCCTTTTGGGGCCCAGGACAGGAAGCTGGGCCAGCTTGGGAAGTGCGCCCGGCTCGGTTTGAACAAAAATAAATTTTGCAGCCAGCAGCGTCGTCATGCTGCCTGCCTCCTCTGCCCTTACTTCCTTTACTTCCCTTACTTACTTTTACCCATTCCATTTGCTACTCCTTCAGGTCCTTGTCGTCCTTGTCGGGTACTCATGACATCCTTCAAACCAGCTCTCGACAACGTCGCTCGCTCGCTCAGCTGTAAAGTGGAATGAAATGTAAATTTTTAATAAGCGTTTTCGCTAATGGCTATTTAAAACTTCGACCTGCTCCTACCACCCCCTCCACCCCATTGCTAAAGCTCTACCACCCACATGGTAAGCCCAGCTATATAATGGATATATGTATTTATATACATATTTATATACATATATATATGTACTATATACTATAAGATTTAAATGTAAATCGAGTGATTCGACAGTTGAGACTGATGAGCTGAGCAGCTGCGCGTCGAAGGGGGCAGATATGTAGGGCTGCCACTCACTTGAACGGTAATGCTATTCCCCCCCCTTGAAACTATAAAAAAGAAATTTTCCAACTTGCAGTGCAAGTGTTAAAAGCACTAAAAGAAAGAGAAAAAAGTTAAGTAGTTCTTTATTTTGGTTGCGTTACCAATAAAAGGGATATTTCCGTATAGGGACAAAATTTCTTTAATAATTTCAATTCCCTTGCATAAGATACCGATAAAGTCTATCAATAGCTTACTAATACTTAATGACCAATTGGGTTTGCTGCGCCATTAAGCAAAAATTAAATCATGCATACGTCACAAACTCTTCAAACTTCATCAAAAATCTTCGAGCGAACGAATGTGTTTTGCAAATACTAAAAAAAAAATACCAAAAAAAAGCGACCTTATTTTATTTGCGTGGGTGGCAACATCATTAATGATCACATCGCGCCCAAATTCGCGAAGCCTGATCAAAAGCATGTAAGTCGTATTTATTTATTATAAATTTTTCATTCTGTGAAAAGTTAAGTGTTGTCTGCAATCAAAATTGATTTAAAGAGAAACAAAATATGGTTGTTAAGTGCAAGCAATTGATATTTACAAAGTTGGAGGTCCAATCATTTGGCTTTAGTTTTTCAATTTTGGAACTGGGCCACAGCTGGAACGGGCTTCTTCCGTTAATGAAAATTGGTATCTATTTGTAATTTAAGTATTTGCAAGCTCATTTTCCAAAAGGTTTGTGTGTGTGTGTGTGTGTGTTAGTGTGCGGTATGAGGGGATTTAATGTTGACTTTGCTCCTTTGGATAATTTTAAATCTTTCGGCAACATTTTTCATCATTTATCATTTCATCGAAAAAGAAACCAAAGCCAAAATGACTGACAACTACGAGTGTGAGAGAGCGGCTGGTGTCTACACCAGAGAGTGGGGCTGTGGTTACACGCTGTGTAAGGATGGGAGGGGGAGGGGGCGCGCTCGCGAATGAGCCTGATGACTGACGTTGCCAGACAGCCAGACGGACGATTGATGAGTGGAGAGTGCGAGAGAGGCAGTGTGTGAGAGAGAGAGAGAGAAAGAGAGAGAAGGAGGGAGAGAGCGCGGTGACGATTATATGCAAAAAATGTCGCGTATGCTATGCGAGTGGAGGGAGACGGGTTGGGGGGAAAGTAATGCTCACGCTTGCTCACACAGCGAGAGATAAATTACCAAACACTTAAGTTGGATTTTCGAGATTTTTATCGCGGCATGGATTAAGTGACTACGCTTGCCAAATGTTGTTGCTCATATTGTTGTTGTGGTTGTTGTTGTTTTTGGTGTTGTTTTGCTGATGGCATCGCCGTGCCATTTTGGCCTGATCCCGGCCAGGGGGTGGGGTTCAAAAAGTGAAAAATGTGCCAATTCATTTGGTTTAAATTAGCGACCTCCGCTGCGGCGCAACAGTCAGTTCCGCAACGGATGTTATTCTTGATGTTGCTATTGTTGTTGCTTATTTATATTTGTTGCGACCCGGGCGGTCTTTCGTCCTCTTCTCTCTCTCTCACTCTCTCTGCGTGCGAAATTCGGGTTTGATTAATGCACGCAGATAAGCGCGATAAATTTCATTAAAAATTGCACGGCAATTCATAAAAAAAAAACCATCTGCAAAATGAGTTGCAAATTATTTATGAGCAAAGCTGCGGCTTGGGTTAATTGAAGAGACAGATAAAGGTAACGCTAGAGAGCAAGGTATGTGTGTGTGTGTGCGTGTGTGTGAAAGCACGTAATTTAAGTGCAGCAGCTTTAGTTACCGTTGCAATGCGAGCTTTAACAATGTTTGTATTCAATGTGCTGCAGTGCAAATCAAATTTAAAGCAAGAACGATATCCAAAAACACCAAAACGCCAAAAAAAAAAATCGTCGCACTCAAATAAACTACGTGAGAGCAAGCCCAAAAGGATTGTGAGAGTGAGTAAGAGAGAGAGAGAGAGAGAGAGAGAGAGAGAGAGAGAGAGAGAGAGAGAGAGAGAGAGAGAGAGCGAGAGAGAGAGAGAGTGTGAGAGTGTGGCAGCTGAACTGCTGGTGTCGCTGACTGCAATCTCTGTATGCCTGTGTGTGTGTGTCTGTGTGTGTGTGTGTGTGTATGCATTGCAGTTGGGGTTAGGAAGCTTTTACAAATGCACAAGAACAAGCACAGACATGAACTCTCGCAGTTGGGAACGAGTGGCAGTGGTTCTCTCTCGCTTTGGCTGCAGCCAGCTGGCCATGGCCGTTTTCTTGTCATCGCAGTCGTGCAGTCGGACGATGCGATAGGTGAAGCCAGCAAAAGAAGGCGGGTCCATTGCCACGAAAACCATTAAATGCACAAAATACACTCACACTCACACACACACATACACAGATGCAAAAGAATATGAAAAAAAATAAAGCGAAACGCAGCAGCTGAGCAGCCGCAGCATCAGCAGCGACGTCAGCAGAGTACACAAAGAAAAAAAAAAAAGAAAAAAACAGAACAACGGAAAATTACACAAAAAAAAAAAACTAACCAAAAATGACGTTCAGCAAATTTACGATGGTTTTTCTTTTCTGTCGTTTCGCCTGTTGTTGCTGTTGCTTGCGCTGCAGATGATTGGAGAGCATGCCGCAACGGATTTGTGCTCTTCTCTTCCACTCCTTCTTCAATGCGTTTTTTTTTTTTCGTTGTCGTTGTTGTTGTTGAATGCTGTTTGCCGCCATTTTGTGCGATTAGCGGCGTTACTCACTCATTCCATTTGCATTTTGCACTTTCAATTTGCCAGTTGCCGCAGACAGCGCAGACAAGAGCGAGTGAGAGAGAGATTAAGACAGTTTGAGGGAGAGTAAAAGGGTGAGAGGGGTGGGGGGGGGGGGGATAACGCTTTTAATTGTTTTTGTTAAGCGAAAACAATCGATAACTGTACATTGGACAGTGGATTATCTGAAATCTAATCAGTGAACAAAATGAAATCAACATAAAGCCCAACTAATGGAAATTCAACAGTCAACAACAATGAACATCTACATATATATGTGTGTGTATGCATGCATATATTGATTGTATTAAAAGCTTAAAAGGGAGTTGAATGATTTTATATTATGGCATTTATTGCAACATGAAATTTTGTAATCGGGAATAAAATGTAGCATACTTTTATGCATGCTGAAGAAATTAGGTTTCTTGTCATAATCTTCATTGCTAGCATCATTATGTATGTATGTCGTGCATCAGATCATTCGTTGCAACCACAAGCCCAATTGTGATATCTTTGCCATGATCTTACGCACCAAAGCCTTAACGACGTCAATGGTTATTTCAACGCCAATTGGCGGTAAATTAATGGCTATCGGAATGCTTGGGCCAGTTGGCATGATTGTGGCAGTTGGCGTTGACTTCAATTCTCTTTCTGTTTGTGCTATAATCTCATCCATTGATGTGTTAAGAAAGTGGCAATCGGGTGACCAGATGGCACGTCACTCTTCGACCAATGATGCAACGCGACGTTGCAATGGAAGCAGTTCACCTTTGTCTTGAAATTGCCATAAAAGAAGCCAGCTTCGGCCAACTCCTGCGCCGGTTGAACGCTTGATATGGGCCAACGACCAAATGAACGCAATCGCGACTCGAGGCTCGAGTATCTGGGACAATAGGGAACCGTTGATAGACGTCTGCCACTCCTGAGGGGCACATTGCCACAAGATTTGCGTGCCCAAGTCATCTCGCATTCGGGCCAAACGTTGTTATGTAACGTAACAAGCTCAACACCTGGCTTCCAGCGACTGATGCATGCGTCACAAAAGGTGCATTGAGCTTGCATCCCATTGCCTGTCGCAAAGAAACCAGCTTTTGCCAAATGTCGGCCACTTATTGATGCATCTTTTGGCCAGTTGGCAAATGTTGCAAGTCGATCGCGCTCATTGGCCATGTTAGGCACGTTGTCGTTGGTTGCCATTGTTGTTGTTGTTGTTGGTAATCTCCGATAAATTGATAGTGTAATGTGTGTTGGTTTATTGGTTTATTTAGTAAATATTTATTAAATGCGAGCGTGCTTTAAAATTTTCGATAGTTTTTAGTTTTGATGTTTTCCGTTTGAACGTTTGTAGAATAATGAATATGAAGTCTCGATTGTTGCTCGAAATACGATCTTTCTGTAAATAATACTTTTTTTCGATTCAATTACTTATCCATGTGATAAATTATTGTTTCGATAAATGTGTATTGGGGAAACAAGGTACTTAAAAACTTAAAAAAACCTTTTTTTTTAGCCATCTTAATATTTTTCGATTGGTTTTTCAGCTCGATAACTTCGATAACTGAAATTCTTTTCAACGATTGCATATCGGTACTATATACTATACGATTTATAAAGATGGAAATAAACTGTCTTAAGCATGTTTCGATATTTACTGTAATTCAACATATAGCCAATTAAATTGATTGCAACATTCGATTCTAATCGATTGTTTCAGCTAATTGCAATAAGCAGCATTTGGAATCTCCCTCAAAGCCAATATGAATGGGAGCAAAAAAACCCATTTAGAAGCCGTCTGGCTGTGATTCAAAAGATGAAGAGAAAGCAAAGTAAGAGGGAGAGAGGTAATGGGCGATAGAAGTGGTAGGAAAGGGAGGAGAGGGGATAGAAAAAGTATAAAGCTAAATGAATAAAGGAGAAGGCGCGTAAATCGCGCCAAACAATTGCGCTGAAAAGTATGTCATAAATTTTTGGACGCCAGCAACAACAACAACAATAAGGATAATAATAAGTAAGCAAGTTGGGGAGTTGTGCTTATTCGTTGAGGGTAAAGCGTGAAGGGTGGGGTGGGGTGGGGCGGGGAGGTGGCTGTTGTTGCTGCTGCTTGGCCCAAAAGAAAGCAGCTGCGTTGCTGGCGACAATTGCTGGCAATTAAAATGTGGCGCTTTTGCGAATGCGCCCATTGACAACAACAACAACAACAACAACGCGACAATGTCCTGCGCCTGCTTCTTCTTCCTCGTTGTTCTTCATCTTCATTTGTTTTGTTGTGTAAGAGTGTGTGTGTGTGTGTGTGTGTTTGTTTGTGCCTTTTGCTTTTGGCCACCCATCGGTGGTTTTTCTTTTACTTCTTTTCATTTCTCTCTCTCTCTCTCTCTCTCTGTCTCTCTGCCAACTTCCGTGCCCCCTTTTGTTGCCGTTGTCGCTGTTGTTGTTGTTGTTAGAGCTGTTCGCTGTCATTGCCATTGTTAATGAGAATTTCTTGTTTTAATGAAAACAAATCATTGAGTGTAAAAGACTTTTGGATTTTATTTTTCATTTCCGTGATTTTGTTTGTGCATTTAATTAAGAAAATGGAATTAACGCATTTTCCTTCAGACCAAAAACAACAACAACCAATTTCTCCCACCGCTGCTCCTCACTTTCCCCCCTCCCACCCCCGCGACATTTCAGTCTATATATTATATTTTATTTCTTTTTTTTTTCATTTGCACTTTTAGCTTTTGTTTAAAATTTTTTTTCTTCTGTTTTTATTTTTTGTTATTGGCTTTAACGCGAGGCGTGTGGCATTCATTACAACAACAACAACAACAACAACAAAAGCGCCTTTGGCCGAAAATGGAAAGAAAGAACAAAAAACATTTGGCACTTAAGTAGCTTATGTTATTGATATTTCGATAAGAAAATAAGGGGCAAAAAAATTGGGACAAAAAAAAAAAGGAATTAAAAGGAAATGGCGAATAAGTCGCGCTCGTGCTTTAAATACCGTTTTGGGGTATTTGAAATATAGGCGTGTTGTTTTTTTTTGCTTTTTTCGAATGAATAAAAGCCGAAATCCGATAAGGAAAAGTTTCTTAACTTGAACTTTAACCTTGAACTTCTTTTTTTGTTAACTTTGTTATTTATATTCTAAGCAAATTCAATGGCAATGAATATGCAAAAGTATTGAAATATCTTAAAGCAAAGCATTTTGGTTAAGAAAGCATTTTGAAATTAAATTACTTTTGAGTTTGAATAACGTTTTTTATTTGATGCAAATAAGCAAAAGTTAACTTAAGCTAAGAAGAAAATGCAATTCGCTTCGATTTCTTAATAATGATGACACACAATATGATATATCGAGCTTTATTTTTTTTCGCTTCAATGTGTTTGAAAATTATGTTTTTTTTTGCCACAGTTTAAAGTTGATTTACTTTTTTTGTTGTTGTGTGTCTCTCGCACGATCTTTGGATGTTGTTAACTTGTTGTGTTGTTGTTGTTGTTGTCTCGTTGCAATCTGCTAGGTGCTTACCCTCCCCCAACACTCCACTCCCCACCCATGCTCGTCGTTATGCGGAGCAAAGGCAAATGGTATTGTTGTAAAATGAAAATCGCGCATAAAACTTGAGCCGAAGCAGCTGCGACGCGAGTGAATTAATTTGAATTAATTTAAACAGTGAGTGGTCCACAAAGCAGTCGAGCATTGCGTTTAGCTGGGCGGAAGGGTGGCAGGGGGGGTGGGGGGGGGGTGCGTTTTTGCAGCCTGTACCAAAGTATGGTGGTGGTGGGGGGAGTGTGTGTGTGTGTGTGTGTGTTGTTGTGTTTGGTTTGTATTTAAGTAACTGCGCCAACACTTGTGCACAGCAAACAAAAAAAAACAAAAAAAAAAAAAACGCAGTTAAGAAATCCAAATGAGAAGCCTGAGATTGAGATATTCATTTTACTATGAGTTGGAGTACATTATCCCAGCACATCTCGAAAAGTCGATTTTAAAAATAAGTGTATGTGTGTATGTATTTTATTTGCATTGCAGCTGGCAACAGAAAAAAGAAGAATAAGCAAAAGAAAGAAACGCACATTGGCAGCACTTACAATATACAGTTAACTGTTTCCAGTTGCCAGTTACCAGTTGCCAGTTGCCAGTTGCCAGTGTGGCAAGAGTGTAATTTATGGATTTTTGGATTTTGTGTTCGAGCAACAAGCTACTGCAATGTCATTTTTCAGACAACAATATATGTTGGAAAAAAAAAAAACACAAACTTGTGTATATGAAGAAAAAAAGAAAATTATCGAAAAAAGAAAGAAGATGACTAAGAAAAAATTCTATATCAAGATGTGCCTTAGATTTCTACTTAAAGCGTTATAAGTTTTTCTCGTCTTCAAATCTTATTTAACTTTAACTTTTGCTTAATTATTTGGATGCTTCAGATACTTTTCTTCGTTAACCTTATAGCTAAGGATATGAAACGACGGAAATAGAGAGAGAATCAGATCCAAAAAAGGAAGAGTAAGAAAGAATTAAGAAATAAATAGTAAAAAAAGACTAATGGAAGAAAGGACAGAAAGGGACAGAGCGTCTGTAATCTAAAAATTAAGAATGAATAGAAAACTTAAAACAAAAGATATAAAAAATTTGAAATATAAATAAAGTTTGATATAAAGATAAAGTAAATAACAAAGATATATAGAGAAAAATCAGAAAATTAAACAATGGAGTCTAAAAACACAGCAGAAAATATAGAGGAAACATTACAAAATATTATTGATAGAATGAATTTAGCCAAATTAAACTTCAAACTAAAAAAAAAAACTTTAATATATATACAAATTAATGTATATTGCCTCTTGCAAAAGTTCCAAAGTTTGTTACCTTTATGAACAGCAAAAGTAAAGTAAAATCATGAAATTTTCACTTGCTTTCGTGCCACTGTGCCACAGAATAATATATATATATATATATATATATATGTTTTTTCAAATGTGGTAATTTGGTTTTCTTGGCACAGACCTAAAGAATATAAATATATAAATATGTGAAGTGGAGTTGGTGGTGTGGGAGGGGTGGGGCTGGGGGTGGGGGTGGGGTTTATGTAGCACCTGCCCGACGCAATAATTTCAAATTGGCAACTGGCTGTGCGTGTGTGTGTGTGTGTGTGTGTATGCATGCATAAATTGCATATGTATGAGACTTATGCTATTTAAAATGTTTAAAATGGTAACGCATTAAAAACGCGTGAAATTGTTTTGATTTTTTTTTGTTTTTTTACTTACTGACTTAGGTAAATCTGTTAAGAACAAGGGTTGGGGGGCAAAACAAAGGAGTTGCGTGTTGACAAGGGGGTTGCAGGGGTGTGTTTTTAGCTAACAGTAAATGGAAAAATGTTAATGAATGCGAGAAACGCTAAAGTGGATTTTGAATTTGTTCCCAGTGCCCAAAAGCACAAAAAAAAAAACAACAAAAAATTTGGGGCTTTTCACTTTGGCTTTTTAAATGAGTGAATGTGCGGCATTATAATGCACAAGGCACACAGGGAATGAGCATACAAACACACACACACAGAGACATAGACACACACATACACACACATACACACAAACACACACACACACAAACACACACAAACACACACACACACAAACACACACACAGAGACATAGACACACACATACACACACACACACACACACACACACACAGATGTACGGCTGTAACCTCAAACGAGGTTTTCACGCCTGAACATTTTACAACTGCAGGCGGTTTTTCAATTTTTGGTCACTTCACTGCAAAAAAAAGGCCGCACCAAAGGGTATATGTGTGTGTGTGTGTGTACGGGGGCGGGGGGGGGGGGGGGTGTGTAAGAGTTGCCTCTGTCTTGCTGACTGACCATTTGGCCACACGCTGCTTTCTATGGGTGGCTTGGAGAGGGGGGTGGGCGGGAAAGGGGGGTGGGGTTGGAGTTGTCCCAAAATGGAATTCAAATGCTGAATTGTGCTTTCAAGCTTGGACATTTTTGGACCCCCATTGTAAGTGTTACTTAATTTGTGTATGCGCACTTTGCCACGCCCCTCTCTACCCCAACACTACCGCCCATTTGTGACCAACATGGATTTCGACCGCAAAACAGTGGCGCACCAAACTGTAGCAGTTTGAGAGGTGAAGTGGGGTGGGGGAGGGGGGGGGGGTAAAGAATTTGGCAGCTTTACTTGTTGGCCTGTGCAAAACCAAAGTTAAATGCAGCATAAATAATGTGCGTGTGTCCCAAAAAAAGTGGTATGCCCCCCCCTCCCATTCCCCATTCCGCATTCCGCATTCCCCAAACGTAACCTCAGATAAATGCGTGACGACATTTTGAAGAGTTGAAAGTTTGAAAATTGCAAATTAAAGAATTTAAAGCAACACGATTTTCATTTAATGGTCAAAAGTAAAGGATAAACAATTTTTGTATATAGTTTTGTAAGCTTGAAAATGTTTTTGAAAATATGGTCTTTGATAAATGTTTTTGATTACGAGCATATAATAATGCTTAAATATCATTAAATTGATTTGTTGTCGAGCTGTTGAGCTCTTATTCAATTTTTCCATTAGAGATTATTTTTGTTGAGATTTTGATTTGATTTTGAATTAAGTTTTTGTCTTAAGTTGAACAGGAAGTTTAACACTTATGTTAAATAGCTGGAAAACTCGTTCGCTTAAAGAGCGTTTCATGCAGCTTGAAGTGAGCGCTGCGAAAGAGCAAGAGACAAATACAAAGAGAATGAGATAGAGATAGAGAGAGAGAGAGCTTTGTTCCTGACCTTGCCCGATTTTGGCAACTGTGGCAAAAGAAAAACGCCATGGAATCATATGCTGATGGAGGCGGCGCAGCGGAGAGGCGTGGCGTGGCGTGGCGTCACAAGACGGACCAAAAACCCCAAAAACCTAAAACAAAGTTATACTTTACAGACGTTTAACACAGCCCAAAGAGTGGGAGACTGAGGGATGGTGAGGAAGAGGGAGTGGGAGAGGGGAACGACAAAAACTTTACTTTAAAACTTTGGCAGCCGCCTGCGAAGAACCCCTTTTTCAATAGGCGTCGTCGCCGTTGCCGCCACCAAACTAGATCCCTCTTTGAGCGAGCAAAGTCGTCTATGCGATGTCTGAATATATATATATATATATATATATATATATACATATCTATATATAGCTCTGTCTCTGTCTGGTCGCCTTTTTAAGTTTTGTGCCTTTCCGCAGCAAAGTTTCGTAGTTAATAATAAAAATTAAAACTTTCGCGCCGGCAAATAATAACAATGAAAAGAGATGCAAGCTCTCTCTCTCTCTCTTTTTCTGTCTGTCTCTCTGTCGCTCGTTATCTTTCTCTGCACTCTCTCGCTTTAATGTTCGCTCGCACTTTTTATTTCTTCGCCTTTTCTTTGCCCCAATTTCGTTGGCAACTTTTCGCTAAATTTCTTAAAGACTTTTTGAGAATTTGCTGAAGCTTTCGCTGCTTGTGTTTTTGTGTGTGTGTGTGAAAAGAGAGGGAAAAAAGTGTTTGCATATGTTTTGAATGCATGAAAGTGCATTGCACTTGCCCTTCAGTCTCTTTCTCTATTTTTGGTTTGTCAGTTAAATGTCTCGCATGCTTCTGCACATAAATTAACGGGCAAAAGCCAAAAGCGTAACCAGCCAAGCATAAATTGAAAAAGGTGGTGGTTAGAGGCGCCACCTGAACTACTACGGAACTGGCAGCCAAAATTGTGCGCTTCCTGCACCAAAACGACAACTTCCGGCTGCAGCTATGCAACATTCACCCCCCCCCCCCCCCTTTTCACGCTGCCTTTGTTCCTTACACGTTTTGCATTTGCACTTCCGCCCACTGTCACCCTGGGCAGACTGACGAACTGCCTGCCTGCCTGCCTGTCTGCCTGCCACTGACTTTGTTTCACATCAGGCAACAGTGGATTCTTCATCTTAGCGTTAGTTACGATGCTGATCCTTGTTAACTGCATTTGCATGCAAGGCATCGGTAAATGCAAAGCCAGAAAACCAAAACATAAAAAGAGAAGCTTGGCTTTAGCGATTTGAGAGTGTGTTGAACTTTGTAGATACCCTGTAGATAGATATATGGATAGATAGATAGATGAATAGATGTATAGATGCATAGTTAGATAGATGGATAGGTAGATAGATGGATATGTATATATATATATATATATATATATATAGATAATGATAAATAGGTAGATGGATATATATACATAATGATAGATAGATAGATGGCTATATATAGATGTATAGACGGATGTATAGATAGATAGATGGATGGATAGATAGATAGATAGATAAGTATATAGATAGATATATAGATAGATAGATAGATAGATAGATAGATAGATAGATAGATAGATAGATAGATAGATAGATAGCTAGATGGAATAATGTAAGAATCTGAAGGAAAAAGTTTTTAAGTTGCCAAAAAAGAATACAAAAAATATCTAATCAAATATCTCTATCGTCTCAATAAAAACGTATTTAAATTCTATATATATATATATGTATATATATACCTCTCTTATATGCACATTTAACTTCAAAAACAGGGTATATAAATAGCGACAAGCAAAACAACACAACACAAAACAAAATAAAGCAAAACAAAACAAAACAAACAAACGAAATAGCGGAACTGATGAACATTTTCTGGTATAGTCAGCGCGTTCTGTATGCGCATAATTACCCAATTAAACTAAAATTACGTTGCGTGCTCAGACATGTTAAAAGGCTTTTGCAGACAGACACTAGGGTATATATATGTATGTGTGTGCAGTCGGTGTTACCTTGTACAATATGCACTATATACACTAAAAACATGAGTTTCGTTTTTACGCGATTTCTTGAGATTAGCAACGATGCATGGATGGATGGAAAGAGACCTCGAGGACCTTCAGTTCAGTAGTACTTGGCCTCTGCAATCAGGCTATTATACCACACAAACACACACACACATACACATATACACATGTACATATACACATACACCTATTACCAGTAGCTAATAGGCAACATAACTATAAATAATTGGCAAGCCAAGCAATTCGAACTATCCTGGCCTCTGTTTTCTCGTTTCTCGTTTCCTTTCTTTTGTCTAATTGTTTATTTATGAGTGCTTGAGTGCGTAATAGAATTACACAATATTTGCACACATGTGTGTGCGTGTGTGCCTGGTAGTTGTATGTGTGTGTGTGTGTGTGTGTGTTAGTAATAAAAAATCATTGGACATGATTTCGTTTCCGGCGAATTGATGCCATTGGGCCAAAGCAGAAAGAAAAAAAAAACAACAAAGTTCGAGTGCGTAACGGTACATAAAGCACGATTACAGGCCAGCATGGCAAGTGGCATGGAGAGAGAAAGGGGTGGAGGGGTGGAAAAGCTGTAGCAAAAGTGAAAGGACAACAACAACAGCAACTGATGGCCGAGCATAACATGTAACAAGCACATCAAAGCGCATTTGCTTCAATTTACTAAAACACCAAACAAAAACAAAAAAAAAAAACAACAAAAAAAACAAGCGAACAAAAAACGGCACTAAAAAAGGCAAACAACAAAAAGAGCAACACGACCTGCCTAATATCCTGTAATGTGTCAAGGGGGAAGATATTTTGGGCCTGAGTTATTTTCATTGTAGCCAAATACTCGGAGATGGTTTAAAAGAAGAAAAAAAGCAGATTAACTTAAAAGTATTTAAAAAAAAACTATAAACAGTTTTGATAACTGCCTTCAATGTTCTATATAAATTCATATTTTGCTAAACCAAGAAACATTAAAATGAATGCCCAAAAAAGTATGCTATAAAAATTGGCAGTAACATTTTCAGTATATTTATTCTGATGTACTTTGAACCATCTACACAATCAAGTGAAAAAACATTGTCTTCCATGATTTTAATGACGGCTGTTCCATTTTCATAAAACATGCCACATTTACAGGGTATTGTGATATAAATGTCACTGCTCGGACAGCTAGTAGATATATATATATATATATATAAAGTACACGGTCGCAAGTGATTCAGCCCAACCATAATAATAGAGTGAGTAAATCACAGTGTCGAACGCGTGTGTGTGTGTGTGTGTGAGGGAAAAGAAAAGGAAAAATAGAAAAAAAACGGCTTATAAATAAATTTGCCTCACTTAAAGTGACCAAATTGTTATCATGATGATATGTGTTAAGATTAAAAGGACTTTCTTGTCGCTGGGGCCCCGCGGCAAAAGGGCGAAAAACACAAACACACACACACACACACATACATACATACACCGATTGAGGGGTGCACTTGGACAACAGTTTAACCCCCCCCCCCCCCCCCACACCAACACCCTCCTTGCAGAACTTGCCCATTGGACTGCTGTTCGTTTCGTTTGTCGTTTTGAAACAGTCAACCGCAGATTCAGTTTGATTTTTTTTGTTGTTCTTCCTTTCTTTTTCACATGCTGATTTCATCTCTGGGCCATATAAATATATTTACTAAAAGGCGGGCAGCGTTGACTGGGTGGCGGGGCGGTGGAGGGGGGGGGGGAAACGTTAGCATAAACAAGGATATGGTCCTTGAGCATTGAGCATTGTGCTCAACGGACGGACTTTTACGCTGATTTTTATTTCGCAGCAATAAATTTTTATGCGCCAGCCACTTCATAATTCGCTTAAGCGTAAGACATGAAAACCAACCACCATAACGCTATAAGAATAAGCCAAAACATCTACAAGACCAAGCAGAAGAAGAAGACGTTAAACTCCTTGCTCCACAAGCCACCCCGCCCACCTATCCCCTCACCCAACTGTAATTGATATGCGGCATTGTCCTGGACTAAAATCACTGGCCCCGCAGGCACTAGCACACAAATACACACACTGAGAGAGGACAGGACACTTTATCATGGGAATATGCCCGGCTTGTGAGTTTGGTGGGGGGGGCAGGGAGAGAGGCAGGGAGAGGGGTGTCGTGTCTAGCCTGTGGGGCAGGCAGCTCCAGTGCATTGCTTTGGTATATGCAAATGGCAGCGCTTAAAACTATAAACAAGTTGGCGCGCTTATCGCACGACTGAGCTGAACTGAACTGAACAGAGCTGAGCTGAGCTGAGCTACTAGCCAGCGGCCAGATTGTCAGATAGCCAGATTGTGAGGGGAGAGTGAGCAAAAGAGAAGCTGCAAGTCTGACAGGGGTCAACAATGAAAAATAAACAGCAAATACTAAAAATCTAGATTCGGCTAAGACCGACAAATAATATATACTTGCGAAATTCAAGAACTAATTCGTTTATGAATATATACTATTGTCGATGCTTAAAAATATTTTTACATGTGTAAGTCAACCTCGAGCAGTTAAAATACGTGTACAATGATATTTTTATATAACGAAATTACATTATTTAATTTAAGTTTGCAAATTTGATTAAATTATGTCAAACTTCTTTCAATTCGGCGTCTTAGTGATAATATATATATATATATATATATATCTCATTGAGCAATTTCTTTCAATTACAACCATTTACGTCATTTCATTCACTGGCAACAATAAAAAACCTCCACGGAGGTTAAAGGGGTTTCTAAGTTACGGGTCAGAAACTGTTATGATGTGTTTTAATCTAGGAAAAAAACATGCTATTAAATAATGATAACGCTTTCGATTTTCAACCAAGTTTTATTTCAATGAAAACTTGACTTATGTTGTTGGTCAGGAATACATTTGTATATATATTTATATATGTAAATTAATCTTTAGTTTAAAGTGCTACATATTTTGGCACTGAATTGAAATGTCCTTTTATCAAGTGTATTAAGAAACGTCCACACATTTCAACTTTGATTGCTGTAAAAGCTTTTTAATTGCTGAGCGACGGAAAGGCTGAAGACAACAACAACAACAACAGCAGCAACAACAACAGCAGCAACAGCAACGGCAACAACAATTACAAAAAAAGGCAGCTGCAAATGTGTGCAAATTTAATTAATTTTCGAAAAAGCAAGATAAACGACAGCCATGTGTGTTTATACTAGTGTGTGGGTGTGTGTGTGTGTGTGTGTGTGTGTGTTGTGTTGTGTTGTAAATCCTTTTTTACTCAGCATAATTAAAAAATATGAGTAGCACAAAATTAAAAATCCTAAATCAAATTTTGCTACGCGCTTTTCCCTCTAAGCAAAAAGTATGAGTGAAATGGCATGACACATGTGCGTGTGTGTTGATCTCAAGGGCACAATGTCGTCGGGGTTCAAAAAATAATTCAAATGCTTTTGCAGCTCATTACGTGAACGAACTTCCCTTTCCACGCTTCCCTCCCCACCCACCCCAACCTAGCCCAAAAAAAAAAAGAATCCCGTAGGTTCGCTTAAGGCAAACACATTCGTCCTTCTGCTTTGCCTTTGCCACGCCCATATGTTTGCTTGGCCCCACACACACACACACACACACACACACAAACAACGCACGCACGCACACTCGCGCATAGGAATAATGAGTAACAGGCAGCATTTGAACATTTTCCAATTTTCCCGAAAACCCTTATCATAAATTAAGAAGTGCTCGTCAAAAACTGTCTGTCCCCGGCATAGAAGGGGTTACAAAACAAAAAACCGGGTGGGTGTGGGTGTGTCTGTGTGTGTGTGAGTGTGTGTGTGTGTGTGTGTGTGTGTGTGTGTGTGTTTGTTAGTTTGTTTGCTCTGGCTGACAAAATGAAGATGCGGGCCAAGAAAATGTTGATGAATGCTGCCGGCAACACCAAAAATAAAAAAAAAAAACAAAAAATACCAAACCAAAATCAGAAATCTGAAATCAGACGAGCGTCTTGAGATGCAAAATGGGTTTTTCAAGCAAGAGGGTATACGGGGAGGCTGGAATGGGGTGGGGTGGGGTTTGGGTGTTAGCTAACGGGTTAGCGAGACAGGACACTCAAGATTTTGAGCCTTATGCTCGTTGTCGCTTATCAAGACGGTCGGCGGCGTCATGAGATCCGCTAATGTAGCTGCGGGTAGGCCGCACTAAGGGTGATAGGATAAAGGAGCAAAGGCGAAGGTGGGTGGTCGGAACGTGGGGGTTGCCTGCTACAGCGGTCTAATCAGCAGGCAAGCAAACAGCCGCATTGCTAGATAACGCTAACACACGACGTACCCAGAGAAACACACAGATTGCACAGAGAGAGAGAGAGAGAGAGAGAGAAAGAGAGAGAGAGAGAGAGAGGGAGGGGGTAAGGAACTTAAGCGGTTAAAGGAGTGCGGTAGCGGGTAGAGGTTGAGAGCACCACAGAAGTAAATCCTTTTGTCTTCTCCAAAAAGGCAAACAGACAAAGCTGACATACGCACCGAAAACAATACGGATACTATCTTAAAATCTTACTGACTTCAATATACACTGTTCACTCGGGGAAAAGTAACCTGCTTTTTCCTATAGAGATCAATCTTAAATACGAAGAAAAGTATGTTGAAAAGAATATAATTACGAATCAAATAAAGATGCTTAAACCGTTTCTAAAAACTTTATGCGGATTCTTAGATTATTAAATTGAAACCCTTAACTCTCCTGTATAACACTTTTAATAACATCAAACCATAGACATGACATTCCTTACTTCCATTGCTAACAGAGTATTTCGATAAAGGGGTGCTAGTGAAAAGAGTTGGAGGTGTGGAAGGGGGTGCAGAGGCGGTGCGTAGGCACACACACGCATATCCAAATCTTTAAAGCAACTGCTACTTGTGACCCACACCCCCGCCTGCTGATTCCCCTTTCCCCCACGCACTTTTCAGCCTCAACCCCTTATCAGGATACGGGCTACGGGCTAGCACTCAAGTTCAAGCTCAGGCTTCCTGATGGAGTAGTCTCTGCTACTTGGAGTTGGGGTAGGGGTTGGAGTGGTGGTGTGATGTAGGGGTGGTGTGGGGTTGGAACTGGCTCCTGTGTGTATATTATTTATGAAAATCGTCGACGTTATCGGGCACTCTCAAATATTTACAACCAAAAGCTTACGGTTGCCATAATTAAAATTGTATCCGAAATGTGCTCAAAAGCAACCCCATTCCACACCACACCGCCCCGCCCAGCCCAAACCCTTAGATTGCCTACCCCAACGAACCCTTTAAGTGTGCGAGCGACTGTTCTGGGTGGTAAGCGGAAGGGCGAGGTCGAGGAGAAGATGAAGGGGCGTCCGGAAGGGGTTGGGATACGCACGCTATCAGCCGCGCACCCCACGGCGCTAATTCAGCTACGCGGGCAGGGAGTTGAAGTGTGTGGAGAAGGGGGTGGGGGCGGTGAGGTTGTCGGAAGTAAAAATAAGATTTTATGGCTTACTTTTCATAATTTAAATGGGCGTTGTGTATTTTCAGGTTTTCGCATTTTACTTGTTTAATTGTAAAACGTTTTAAAGGCGAAGGAAACAAACAGCCTTCCACCTTCCCCCCTGACCACCCTACTTGTAGACTTGAAGCGCATTTTGGCCACGTTCCAAGCGAACGAACGAACGAAAATCCATCAATTCAATTAACCAAAAAGGCTTTGGCCATGACACGATTTTCGTTCTTCTTATCTTTTGAGATTTGCCACTTAAAAGCGAAAATGCAAATTTTCAGGTACGGCAGCTAATTTAAATTTCCCCCCCCCCCAACACCGCTCAACCTGCTACTCCCTGCCATCCTGCCACCATACAGAGTCCTGTTTACAATCTTGGCCATGGAAATTCATTATGCAGGTGTAGAATGTAGTGTCCAGGCTACAAAAAGGATGTGACTTTCTGTGTGTGTGTGTGTGTGTGTGTGTGTGTGTGTGGTGTTAGTGTTTTGCTCTGTGGCCATGTCCTGGCGCAGACTTGACAAGGGTTTTTAATGACAGAATGAAAACGACAACTAAAACAACTACTACTACAACAAAAGCAACAGCAACAACAACAAAAACAACAGTAACAGCAACAAAAGTGCAGCCTTGCTTTTAATGTTGTCCTTGTGTCTTTGAAGTCTTTGCAGGATGTGTGCGTGTTGCTGTTGACCGACCAAAAGGATATGCCATTGGTGTCAAACTGTCCGAGCTGGCCTAAAACATCTTGTTCACACTTGTCCAAGTCGCCAACAGCGAACCTCCGCTCCTCCTCCACCCCATCATTTCAGGTAAGGAATACCAGACGCAACTTGATGAACTGTAGCTCTTTCTCCTCTCCTCATCTCTCCGTCTCTCTCTCTTGCTTTAGTCTTTTGTGGCTAGCCGTTGCTGGGGCTAAATTATTTCAGCAGGATGTGACATTACAAGGAAAACAAGCTGCTCAAGAAGAGTAGTAGACAAGAGAGCACTACCGGCGGCATTCCAGCTAGCCAGCCAGAGATTTCAAGCTCCAAGAGTTGACCCAGGCCATCGCACACACCCACAAACACACACACACACACAAAAAGTGTCAAACATTCAAAATAGTAAAATCAAGTAGACCTTTGTTTTTCCACTTTGCAGCACCTCAAAACGTCCACCCCTTACTAAGTAAGTGTATGTGTATGTGTGTTGGCGGGTAGATGGGTTAGGTCCTAGTTGTCCAGTTGCTTGAGTGGATCGTCGTCGTTATTGTCTACTGTCGCCTGAGTGTTTAGACACTTAAGGTAAACTTTTGAGCTAATTGGTTGTTTTGTGGAAATTAATTGCTTTAACTTTATTTTCGTACCGTAACCGAAGGTTTTTATTCTCCCTCTTCCCTTTCCATCACCCTGTTGTGGTCGTGTCTTAAGCGTAACCCATATTGCACTTTATGATGCATGTCCGTGAACCACACACATGTGCAAAATATTGGTATTTACTTAGTGCTCCACTCGCAGACGATCCTATATAAAAAGTAAACCCATCATCATCATCATCAACAACGAAAATCGAGCCGTGGCTTTTATTTTTTGGTCGCTTTTTATGCCCCCATCCTGTTGAGGGTATAATGAAGTTGGAGAAGTGTATGTTATAGCTAAAAGCAACAATCTTTTATTTTTCGATAACTTCTAATGTATCATTGTTATCGGTAACATCGGTAATCGGTAATTTTCAGCGAAAATCAACATTAAAACTAGCTTAAGAGCACTTCCAAACAATCAATAGATAAAAACTATTGTAATTAATCGATAACATCTTTGTTTTTAATGTATAGATGTTGTCGACAGCGAATAAAGTTTAAATTATCACGAGACAAATTTTCTTCTTTTGGTGCTTTAAAATCGACGTCTTAAAAATACGTGTTTGACTATTGATAGGTATCTAAGAGTCGAGCCTTTTGTTTTAATTATAACATTCTTACTTGTTCTTTTTTATTGTTGTTCGTTGTTATGACCTGCCTTGCTATATAGTATATACTATACGGATGGAAGATGGGCGAAAGCTGGTCCGACTGGACAGACGCTACTTGCAAGTTATTATATTTGCTTTGTACTTCTCGGGGGCGCTAGGCCGCAGCTTATTAAAAAATCGTACTAGTAGCCGGTCGGAATGTGTGTGGGCTATCCCAAAAAACAAAAAAAAAAAATGAAAATAAACCAAAAATAAAATGTAAAAACAAAAAAAAATATGCCGAAAAAATGCCAAGAAGAACTCACGTTTTGAAGTGGCAGCCTGGCCATAAAACAAACGACGCGACTGCCACAAAAATTGAACAGCAACAAGCAAACACAAAGGCAAGAGAGAGAAAGGCAGAGAGAGAGAGAGAGAGTGAGATAGAAATATGAGGCCTGCAGTAGAGAACCTGGGCAGCCCGTCGCCGGCCTGTCAATATGGAAATTCATATCAGTTGCATGGAAATTATGAAAGTTGAAGGCAACTTTTTGACGTCGCAACGTCCCCCACTTTACACACCCACACAACACGTCCACTAGCCCAACCAACCTACCAACCAACCACCCATCCACCCACTATCCGCCCTGTCTACCTGATGTCAGACGTTTAAAGTCGACCATTTGAATTTGCAATTTTGGGGTTTTAAGACATTGGGCTAATTGAATTCGGTTGCGTCTCCCCATCGTTGCTGTGTTACCATACTAAATGCAACAACGAAACTTGATTACAAAACTAGCCAACACAGAGTGAAACGAGTGAAAGAGAAAGACCCAAAACAACAAAAGCACTTTCAATGACCAAATATCACGTACAATCTTTCTAAGTATGTGTGTGTTTGTGGATATGCAAACATATTTGCGTTGGACATTCGAAAGTTGACAGTTTCGTGGGTCGGCTCAAAGCGAACTAGTTTCAAAAAATACGTTAATCGAACCGAAATGAACTGGGAAAAGTTAGTAATACAAATGGTAATTAGCTGTTGAGAGCATTTACTCTTAACTAGTTAAGTTGAGCCGCCTTTAAGAGTTAAGCGTTTAGACTTTAAAGAATCTTATAAGTTGTGCTTTGCATTGTATATACTTTCGAGGCAGGTCTGGTGCTTTAATTTGTTTGGTTACTAGTTCACTTATTGCAAACTATTTGATTGCCAAAACTCCAATTTGGCTTAAGCTTAAAAGCCAATGCAAAAAGGCGTTATACTTTAAAAGACAGCCAGACAAAAGCCAAAGCACACGTAAAACGTTAGACACAAAAGCCAAAGCCAAAGCCAATGCCAATGCCAAAGCCAAAGCTGAAGATGAAGCTGAAGCTGAAGCTAAAGACAAGGCGAGTGGCTAGTCATAAAATTAAAGTGCATTAATTGAGTAATCTTAAGCAAAAGGTTGAATGTAGACATTTACCTTTTAGTTTAAGCGTTGTTGTGGTGCGCAGTCTGTTTGGGTTAAATGTGCGGACGAGGAGTGCGGAGTGTGGGTTTAATGTCTTGGGGCGACGTGTCGCACAAGAGGACATCTTCAAGGATAAACCCTCACTCTCTTACTCAATCTCTGTCTCTGTCTCTGTCTCTGTCTAGAGCTAAAAGTTGCATGGGCTTTGCGGTCGTCCGGGTTGAAGCAACGAGTGCTACTACTACTTTAAGCCAAAAGCCGCTGTCATCTTGGCCACCACAATCATAACCATTAGTCTTGGCGTGTCTCTAATCAGACAGCGAAAGTTGCCATACCCCTCACACTACCCACACCCGCTACTACAAGCTCTTTCTCAGCGCATAATAGTAGTCGGTCGGTCGGTAGTAGAAGTAGCGATGGTCTTTTCTGGCAAGTTATCCTTTCGGGTCGGTGTTGTGTATTGATTTTTGCTTTGGTTTTTAAACTGCCAGCCACATGAACACATTGCACAACAAATGACTTTTGGGGCTGGTACGCTGTTTTTTGCCCACCAAAGGCGACACGACAATGGGCGGCGGTACGGATCGGTTAGAGGGTCTGCTCGACCGAACGGGGTGCGGTTAATTTGCTTTAATGTTGGCGCAAATGCGCTGGGCAGAAGAAGAAGCAGCAACGGCAACGGCAACAGCAGCAGCAGCCACCACAACCATTAACTGGCATAACTCCTTTTTGTGCCAATGCCGAGAGAGAGAGAGAGAGACAACAGCCAGCAACAACAACAACAACAACCACAACGAGAACAAGAACATTTGTCGCTAGTAGAGCGCCAAAATTCAAGATGTTTACGCAAAAGGAAATCCCACGTAATGACCGTAATAATCGCAGTTAATTAGTCGACGATGGCGAACATCGCCCCCTAAAGAACCCCTTACCACCCCTCTCACATTTCGAACCAAACGCTGTCTATGCAAAACAGAGAAGACAACAAAACACGGCCAAAGGAGGAATGTTGCAGACAGCGGCGCCGTCACCCCCACTCCATACTTATGCCTTCCAGTCCCGGAAATGGCAACAAACGCACTACAAAACGTTTACCTCCACAACTCCACCCCTCCCACTACCTTCCACCCGCACTGCTAACCTCCTGCGCCTTATGACTAACTGCCACTTGCTACTTCTCCATTGCCCCTTGCCCATCTTTTGTTTCCGGTTGAGCGCACAGAACGGCGAAACGCGAAGAGGAATCAGAAGCAGCTCGAAAACTATTCCAATGGGCGCATTCCTAGCTAAGCTCAGATTCGGCTATTGCGCTCGGGTTGTTTTTTAGAAGTCACCCATCAAACCCACCAAACCTCCCAACCCCCCTTTTACCCCTTTAAATTTGCTACTTCTTCTTCATCCATTCGACGTGTGAGAGTTTGAAATTTTTCGGTTGCGTTTATTGCGTTCATTATGGGGCCTCTCCCCTACCCAACCACAACGAAACGAAAAAAACAAACTGAATGAGAGCTGACTGACTGACCCCCCCAACTCTACGCCCCCTTTACCAAGCTACCAGCTACCAGCTACCCTGCCAGCTGCAGGTTCTGCTCTGTCCCAACAAGAAATCGGTTTTTCGGGCTCGCGCGTTATCTGGGCGAGAATGAAAAGTCATTACCGCCATTCGTTCCAAACTTCTGCCAATCTGCACACGGCATAAGCACATTTTGTGTCTTGTGGGTGGAAGAGGGCGTAGAGGCGGAAGGGGGGGGAGGGGTAGAGGGGGTAGTAGGGCATTTTTGTGAATGGTTGAATGCTGTCGCTGGAGTTTTGGTTTGCCATTGAAGCGGAAACGGAAATGCGTACACAGGGCTCATCTTCTTCGTCCCAAAGAAGTTGCAAATGATGTGCGATTGCCTTGGTGCATTATTAGATTAATGAACACACACACACAGTGTGTACTTTGTATACACCGCTGTGTAATTCATTCAAGAAGTCCTTTTGAGTTAATAATAAGATGCAACACATTTAATAATAGCTTTCGAGGCGAACGCAAAAAAAAAAAGCCAAAACCATTAAAGCAAAGTGGTCGCCACAATAGACACGCCTCCTTTACACCAAGCCCGATCTCCAAAAACCCATGCAGTGCCTAAATGCAAATGTAATCACATTCGTTTGTGTGTGTGTGTGTGTGTGTGTGAGTATGCCTGCAATAAAACAACAACATTAATGTACTTGCTAAACACATACATACATTAAGGTTTCAGTTTCAGTTTTTGGACTTCCAGTTTCATGCCTGGCCAACGGGCAAATGCGTGTGGTGGTGTTGCTGTGAGGAAGGTGGGTCAGCGGGTACCACGTGCTACATGCTAATTACGACTTCCGGCCAGCGCAACAAATACACACCCAAACACACACACGCACACACACAGACACAGACATAGATGAGAACATGAACATCGCCAACATCGGGACTTGAAGTTCAAGTTTGGAAGTGGACAATGGTCGCGGACAAGAGCGTTGACCAACTTTGAGCCACATTTCCGTCCATTGTTACTGACAGTGGCTTAAGGTCAACAAAAATCCACTTAAATGCAATAATTATTTATAAATGCTTAACACAAAACAGAGAAGGCCCTTCTCTAACTGTTAAAATATCGTTCGAATCGTTACTAGAAACTATCGATATCATTTCATGTAAACTTTAAAGGCAAACATTTTTATTTATATTTGCTAAAAAACAAGCGTTCGAATCATTACTACAAACTGTCGATATGTTGTGAAATAAAGTAACTTCAACGTATTATATACATTTTAAGCTAGTAAATATATTGCAAGCGTATTGAATAAATCTGTGCCATTAGTCGATATTACAAGAAACTATCGATATCAATCCAATAAGTTTTAATTTTTGCCAAAAAGAAAATTTGAAACTATCAATACATCGTCAAATAAGTTAACCTAAGCTGATCATATCGGTACTAAGCTTGACACATCTCAATCTTGTCAAATTTGCGCTCGTTGTGAGCATTTTGAAATTAAATCTAATAAGCTGCCAAAACTTGAACTGGCAACATTTTTTCTGAAATAACTTTTAAAAATGGTAAGTTTGGTATTGAAAAGTGTTGAATTGCACTAGAGCTTCGTTTCTTTGTGCAGGACTCCCAAAATGACCAGGAAATGCAAGAAGAAAAATATGCACGTGGGCAGCCGGATGTGAAGGCTAAGCCTAAGAAGCGCGGTTGCTATACAAATAAGATCCATTACTTGCGAATGACTATATTGGATATATTGGCGCGTAAGAAGTTCGCCTTTGCATTCCTGAAGCCGATGAACGTCGAGAAAAAGCAATATTACATTGATATAAAAACACCCATTGATATTGGAACGATCAAGGAACGTGCAATTGGCTTACACTATCGCAACGTCGATGAGATGATAGCCGACTTTAAGTTATTGGTTTCCAATAACAAACAGTATTACAAGTCGAAAGAAGAATCGTTTAAGTACCGCAACTGCCTAAAACTGGAGAACTTTATTAATTTGGCACTACTGAAAATTCCACATGGCGAGGAGAAGATTTATCCTGGCAAGCCTCCAACTTCTTGCACTAACTATGCAACTGATTCAAGTTCCTCCGAGGACTGACAATGGATGATGGAACTTTTAGCAATTGTTAGCAAATGTTAATTTATAACCCTTGCATTATATAATATGCCAAGATGTAAAATGACTTTTTGTTCGATATTTTGCTGTTGTTGTCCGTTTTTCATGCTTTTGGCTCACTGTGCATTAAGCATTGTAAAGATGGGTCAAGATGGCCACTGATTTTAATAGCCCGCCAGCTAGTCCGTACCTGTCGACACACACACACACACACACACGCGCACGTTAACTATACACCGGCGACATGAAGGGGCACGCAAAACGTATTGTTGCATTTATGCATATCCTGTGGCCGCTTCTTCTACCGAGATGTGTATGTGTGTGTGTGTGTGTGTGTGGTCATTGTGAATCGTATTACACATTGAAATGTTAATTATTTTAAGCAATAATTAGGATTGCAATCAAATGGTCGTCGCTGCGGCAACGTCACGCTGCCTGCTTTTGCAAGTTTCAATTTTGTTGTTGTTTCTGTTTGCTTAGTTACCGTTAAGAAGCCGCACACACACGCACACACACACACACGCACACACACACACAGACACACACAAGCATGTACATTAATTGTATTTGTATCAATTAACAAAAGGGTTAATTTATGGCGCTCAAGGGCTACAACGGGTGCTACCCTCAGCGACCTACGTGCCCCCATATTCCCTCTCCACCCCATTGTAACTGGGAGCTCCTTGGGTCCTGCATTGTTTGCCTGTCGTGTGGCTGCCATTAGCCCTTTAGGTGGTATGCAAGAACGATGTGGGAGGGGGGAGAGACAATGTGTGTGTCTGCCTGGGCGCCACTGGGCTTAAAGCAGAGTGTTGGGTGGGATAGGTAGGTAGGTGGTGGTGGTGGGGATGGGGAGTGATTATTGAGCCTTGATGCACGTTTTGACCTGCAGTTACACTTAATTTGAGCCTGCAAAAAAACAAATGATGTTAATATTGATGATGATGATGATGATAATAACATGCTTGATAGCAACACTTGTCGCATATGTGAGTGTGTGTGTGTGCGTGCGTGTGTGTGGGGTTATTAATGTCATTTGCTTGTTTACATGCACATGAAGTAAGTAATATCAATAAAACTCAAACAACAACAAAAACTACATGAATCAAATCAAACAATCATCAAACACACAAAGCAGGAACAAACAAGTCTATGACCCAAAGCCTTAAGTGAACAGCAAACCAAAAAAAATAAACAAAATAACAACAACTGTCACAAAACCCAAACCTTAGCTCCCTTTCAAGCCCTTCCGCGTCCCTTGTAACTCGCCCACAACTTCGGCGCTTCTTACCAATTGTAACCCTTTGAGGCAGTCAAGAAAAAAAAAAATATATAAATAGAATAAAAATGCAAACAGATCATAAAAAATCTATTAAGCAACCACATGTAGTGCTGACGAAAGCACAACACACACACACACACACACACACACACACACACATGCATTTTTAGCAAGACGATAAAATATCAATCGTTGGAAAACAAGAAATCAAACAGCCATCAAAAGCACCGTTATGAGGACGACTAACACAGAATGAAGAGAGAGAGAGAGAGAGAAGAAGGAGTAGTCGCCCCAACCTTAGAGTTGAAGCAAGGAAATATTTAGCTTGACTAGGAGATACCCTGTTTTGTGAACTTTTATGTATTCTACTCAACGTATGCTTGATATAGCCTTTAAAGTTGATGACAGCATATATACGATTAGATATAGATAGACATAAGGATAGATGGCTAGATTGATAGATATATAGATCCATATAAGATAGATAAATAGTTAGATAGAGAAATCCATCGATGAGTTATTAAATACAACTCAGTTTCACAATTAGCACATCTTATTATGGGAAAATTTCTTTTGATATAGATAGATATCTGAACTTAACAGGATATTAAAAGATTCTACACTACAGTCTTCTAAACCACAGTCAAGGCACATATAAGACTCAAATCGTTTCCTTTCCCTTCCTCCTGCTCCTCCTTCTTGTACACACACTCCTTCACCCCTTTTAGCAATAATACACCCCAGAAGTCATGTGTGTGTGTGTGTGCATGATTGAGTGCCAGTTCATGCTGTTGTTGTTGTTGTTGTTGTTGCTAACCCCTTGTTCAACCCTTACCCAATTTTTCTTTATCATTGTTGTTGCTGTTTTGGTTCGATTTCGGTTCCGACTCATCTATCAATGTCAAATTATGAAGTGATCATATTTGGATTTATGCGGCCACGCTGTGTATTGATATAGTGGAGGGGTACAGGAAGTAAACAGCGTGCAACACTGGGGCACAAGCTTAAAGTAAAAGGTGGCACATACGATAGATACATTGAGCTCTTAAAGGTGCACAAAAACACAAAAGGTCAAACAATGGAAAATGGCGAAAATGTAAGCAAACCCAAAAGTTAACAAAGTGTTCGTGTAAAATATTAATAAGAATGGCACAGGCTAACAAAAACACTTCAAATAAATCGAAACCTTTAAATATATATATGTACCAACAGACATTTTGATTGAAAAACTGTTATGAAAGTTTTGTTCGTTTTAGTTTTTAATTCAATAATTTGCCTAAGAAATTAATACGCGGAGCTTCCTATCAAAACCGAAACCTAACATTCCTAATTTTTGCTCACAGTTTTTACAATTTGTGCCCATTGTACCTCACATTCACACCAACAATTCCACATCCGCATGCATATGAGAATGTTGCATGTCAAAGGGGCAAACAAATAGCAAAAACAAACGCTTTGCAACGTATCGATGGCCAAAGGGGAAGGCTGTGTGATACGACCATGAAAGAAAGTAGCAAAAAAAAGTAAATAAACCAAAAAAAAAGAGAGAAAGAGAAAGAGAGAGAGAGTGAGGAAACCCTGGCTAAGCCCATAAGCGAACGTGTTCATAATATTTACAGTTATTGATATTTGAAAAGGCGGAAAATTTATAACGAGCGACATGTGTGTGACAACATGCCGCCGTACCCGGCTGCCGTACCCGAGCAATCGCTGGATGGTGTGTGGGCGAATGGGCGAAGGAAGGAGGGGGAACCGTAAGGTTATGGTAACACTTACATAGAGTCGAATCGGGGAAGGGTGCCGCTCAATATTCAATCAAAAATCGATTACACAGCGCAACACAAGGACCGGGAGTGAAGAGTGCAGCTGCCACGCTCCTTTTGTGGCAGGTTAATATCCCCATTGGGTTACTGCTTGGGCCACATGGGCCTGACAATGAATTATTTCGCCTTGTGTCTCGGACTTGAACTTGGACTTTAGACCCAACCCGATGTCAACTTTGCTGGCGTTGCGTTTCTCTTTCCGGGTTCATTTTTTTCATCTTGTGCGTCGCTATTTTTGTCGCTACAATTTTAAGACCTTAATTCACATGTGTAAATTGAAAGGCAGCACCTGTGCGCAGCAGAACTTGACGGGTGACATCGTGGCTGGGCGGGCAGGGCGGGCAGGGCGTGGTATTGCGTTGATAAGGGGATAAGGGGGTTGCTGATAAGGGTGTGCTTAAGCAAAAAGACAGAACGGAACAGAACGGAACGGAACAGAACCAAACCGAACGGGGCAGGCTTGAATTATGGAGCAGCCTGCGTCTGTCTATGCTTGATTTATGGCCCGCCAAAAAAATATATATAACCTAACAGAAAAATCTCCCCTTCCCCCCAGCCTCCACCGCCCCCTTCCCTGCTGTTGTGTCCCACGTGCCGCATAATTCTTCATATTTTTAGCTGGGCTCCAAAAACTGGCTTCACAATATGCCCCAGATTTCTTGTTCTTGTTGTTGTTGCCTCGTGTGGCAGCTGCCGTGGATAATTTGTAATTTAACCACTTTTCAGGTTCAGTAGCCGCAGCTTCACATCTCTTTCATTGTTCTTGTTGTTGTTGTTGTTGTTTTTGTTGTTGTTGCTGTTACCATTGTTATTCCGCTTCCGTTGGGCGTTTGGGCAACTTCCGCTGTGCACCTTTTGTCTGCCAACAAAAATGTACGTAAATTCTTCATCTTTTTTTTCTGTGTTCATATAGAAGATGCCCTTTTTTTGTTTTCGGGTGTATACAAAATTGTTGCACAAGTTGCTTGATGCAATTTTATACTTTAGTTAGGTGAAGATTTTTGATTAAAACTATATTTTAATAACTATTATAAGAATTTCAAGCTCATTGGTCATTGCGTAGTACTTGTTCAGAAAGCTTATTGAGATTGATTTGGGCAACATTTATCTAAGAGAAACTTGAAAAAAACGAAGCAATTAAATACAAAAAATGTTAAAAGTTATATTTTAAAGTTAAGTTCAAAAGAAAAATATATACAAAAATCAACAAGATGGGGAAAAGAACTTTAAAAATTAAAATGAAAAACTTTAATAATTTGATTATGTTAAATCATAAATTAAGAAAAGATTAACACAGAAATGAATTTTAAAATAAAACCAAACAAAAACAAACTATACAAATTAATTTCCTAATGAAGTCGAAAGTCGATTACAGCACAGAAAGAAAAGAAAGGTTAAAGGCAAAAATGTAAGCGTATCTAATATTTGTCTAACCGAATGAACATAAGGTTGGTTACCTTTGTGGTCCTTATGCTCCTGTTTCGTTCGCTTCGCGGTCTGTCATCATCGCTAAGCAAATTAAATGAAAATTTCTGCAGTGACACAAACTTGTTTATTTTGACTGACACACACACACACACACACACGCACGCACACTCATGTTTCTCTTCTTCTTTTTTTTTGATTAAAAAGCCACTCGCAATCGTTAACCGCGATTTTTTTTCTCGTTGAATTTTAATTCGCTTAGGCAGGCACAAAAAAAAAAGAAATTGGCAAAATTTAATAAGGACACACAAACAAAGCGCGGCCAGCATGCTCAGTTATGTGGCGATGGTGGTGGGGGGTGGGGGGTGGGAAAGCTGTTGGCGGCTCGCAGGTCCTGCAGGATAATTTGTTGTTGATGCGGTAATGTGTGTGCTTTTGCGCGGTGTGTGTTTGTGTGAGTGTGTAAGGAAATAATACGATTTTGCGCGTACAAATCGAATCTGGTTACATATGCGTGAAATCAACACCCACTTCGACCCCTCGTCACCCACCCAACCACATAACCCACTTGTTAGCCAGGCAACCGAACAAAAAAGATTAGAAAAAAAAGTCAAAAAAAAAACCCCGCGCGTTGATATTTTTTAATTTGCAATTTTTTTTTTTTGCGATAATCAGTTTTATTGAGTTGTTGTTGTTGCTGACTGACTGACTGAATGGCGAATGAATGTTGCGGTTGTAATGGAAGAGGGGATAAAGGGGAGGGTGTTTAAGGGGTGTTGCTGCCTGTTGGAAAGGCATGCAAATGAGTGAAGCAATTTACCTGCTGTATTGCGCCAACGGATGGTGAAATCCCTGCAACTGACAGCTGGCAGGATGAGTCAAGAAGATTCGTTGCGCCAGAGGCGTGGAAGGGGAAGGGGAAGGGGCATCAGTGGGGGCAGTTGGCAGCTGGAAATCAAATTAAGCAACAACGCCAATTCGAATGCGAACGCGAACGCAACGAATCGCATTTTTGCGAATGAAGAACATAAAAAGTTCGCTTAACGCGATTTATTATATTGATTGTGATTTTGATTTGCGCAAAAAAAAAAAAAAAACAAAATGTAAATTCAACAAATAGAAGATTGAAAAAAAAAAACAAAATTAAATAGACAGACATCTGGCAATACACTCAGCGAAATTCAAGGTGTATAAAGTATTTTCCCTTAGAAATCAGTTGATGAACCTACTAAACCTATATATATGAAACACATTTTAGAGAAGTTAATATCATAATTATTCGAATACCTATATGTGTTATTCATGTTAGCTAGTAAAAGGATCGACTTGAAACAAAACTCGACACTCGTCACTAATATTATGCATAGTTAAACACGTATTCAAAACCACTTTCATGATACAGATTATATGTGTGCACCATATAATGGTATAAGGTAATGTGTATGATGTGGAGATTTTATTGCTGACCACTTGCACTCTTGGCTCTCGGCTCTCGGATCATGATCCCTGTGCGGCAAAGTTTTGTAGAGTGCGGAGGGGGTGGGGTAAAATTTGAGGCAACAATTTGGAAAATTGAAATGAAATTTAAGCCTTGCAATTTGCACGGGAAATCTCAGAGCCGCATCTCGACCACACGAATGGCCTTAAAAATGTCTTTAGACTTAAGGGCACACAGACCCTCAAACACACTATGTGTGTGCGTGTGTGTGTGTGTGTGGTGTCGTAATAGACGATGAAAGCAAACCGCCGCAGAGTGGCAAAGAAAATGGAAAAAACAAAGATAGCCAAAGGGAAATGCATACAGGACGACGAGTATTTGAAATAGCAGATTGGACTAAATGAAAGGAGTACCAGCCGTTGGTATAGGATAGGTAGGGGGGTAAGGGGAGAAGTTGTGGAAGGCATATAAATATCTCCTTTTTGGGTTCGTTTTTCGGTTTTGCGTCTTTGCATCTTTTTGGCGTCTTTAGTGTGGTTTTGGATTTCTTGGCTTGGCTATAAAACTTGCCAGCCATGCCCCATCAACTGGCTTAGGGTTAAAGTGGGTAAGGGTAGGAGTTGTGTGTGTGTGTGTGTGTGTGTGCGGCCGCAAGTTGCAGTTTTCCTTTTGCTTTTGTATATAGAAGTCGCAGTAGTTTGGTTTTCTTAGCTTTGCTATGGCTTGGACGTCGTCTTACAAAATTCTTTAAGATCTTCGATTGCGGTCGCTTTGACGACGCCGACGACAACAACAACAGCAACAACAACAACAACATTGGCAACATTTGGGTGCTGCTTAGGGGTTTGAAAGGGGGTCGAAATGAAGTGTAGGGGGTTGGGTCAGACTGACCAGTGAAATGCAAATAGAAGCAAATTAAATGCTCGACAAAGTCGTTCATGCAATATTTAAAACAGGCCTCCAAAGAGAACGTCGCTACTTTAAGGTCAGAAGGTATAAGGTTTCTGCTAGCTATTGGCTTGTCATAAAGAGAGTGTGTGTGTGCGCGAGCTTTTTTTTATTCTCCTCATATCAATTATTGTTATTCACATCACGTGACTTCATTCAATTAACCGATGCGCCTTCTTGCCAGCCGGTCAACTCCCCTTCCCGGAGGCTTAACTCTTTCCCAATAACCAATGTATGTGCCACATGTGCTTGCCCCTCACTCACACACACACTTGCATACGGTATAGGCCGCAACGCGCTTCACATGTCTAAAAGGGCGTTCAAGCCACTTAAGCCTGGCCATGGCCATAACCCTGACCCTGGTCGCCTAACTCACCCTTCTTCTCTTAACCAAACGGTCAGTCAGTGGACGTTAGTCGCGTGTCCGTATCTCTCCCTCCCTTTCTCTCTGTCTCTCTCTCTATATGTATGTATATTCACACGGCCGCTAAAAAGGGTTATTAACTCGTCAGCTCGGCTAAATGTCAGCTCAGGTGGTTTGGTTTGGTTTGGTGAAGCGAGAGAATCCCTCACAAAATCGTTGCTGATGCGTGGTCACGCACCATTATCGCCGTCAACCCCTGGACACAGTGTGAACGGACTGACTGTTGGAGTGCTCACCCTCAAACTCCCTTTTCGTTAGCCCTTTTTTTCTCTCCTTAATTTCATTGTTGTTGTTGTTGTTGTTTTTGTTGTGGCGGTCAGCCTATCAATGAAGTTGTTAATTTTATACTTTTAGCGCTGCATTTGTTTAAGACCCTCCCAATCCAAGGCGTCCTTTTGTATGTTGTACGGATTGATGGAAAGGGCTTAATTATATGTTTGTTTAATATGTATATTGAGACCAATATAGCTATTGCTTTAACTTTCTCATTAAGCTTGTTGCAGTTGCCTTTATTGTCAATAGAATAGGAATACGTGGCGTATTTATATCAAGTATATTCAATGTATGTGGAAGTCAGATAATTGTTATTGATGCAGTATGTTGAAAAGAATGAAGTATTAGAAGACTATGTATACATTGGTCTAAAAGGGACCATGAACTATTCAAGTAGTAAAGGAAATTTGTAGAGAAATAGATGATAGACCTAAATGATACGTACGTGTATATACATTATTCGAATAACAAATGTTCAATATTTATTCTATTTAAGTATAAGAACTGCTTGCTTGTACTTATGCTGGGGTCGTATCAATTATGCCCTCGCATATAGGAAAATTACCCGTTTCTAGTTTCTCTCTTTCTTTTTGGGTTTAAGTGCATGCGATTTGGTTTTGGCTTGGTATGAGGTCAAATCCATAGGTTGTAAGGGTCGCCTCAAAGAAGAAGACACCCAAAAAAACCAAACACACAAACTCACACACATGCACTCAGGTGTGCCTGAGGGAGAGGGAAAGAGTAGTTGGGGGCAAGTTTCCTTGGGATGGGCTTATAATCAGGAACTATAACAACTTTGCGCATAATCACGAATCATTTGAGTGCAGCCGCACTCCGAAAACCGTAACCGAATACCGAAACGTGAAATGCAAAATACCCCCAAAAAGGGCATACATAAAGCTGAGCTAGCACAGCTCATCCAACATCCACCCACACCCACACACACACACACATAGAGAGAGGAAAGGACACCACACACACACACACATACTTGTGTTAAGGTCGTATGGGAGCAATAATAAATTGAAGTAACAAAATCTTAACAATTACAACAGCACAACCAGCAGAAGACGGCTGCCCCGGTTAGGGGTTAGTGATGTGGTGGGTGTAAAGGGGGTAAAGGGTTGGCCAGGCATTTAGAGCGCTTCAGTCCAATAAGTCGTCTACGGTAATAATCGAGCATAAAGCACAATTTATTTTCATAAAGCCTACACAGCCCCTCATAAGCTATACTGATCAGGACCTTCCGCACACAAACACACACACACATCTTAACCAGCCTGGCCACCCAAAAATCTCTCAGTGTGTGTGTGTGTGTGTTTGTGTCTGGAGGAAAACCTTGTGCCCGGCGACTTTTGATTTTAAAACAGTGACGGCCATAAGTAGTTGTAATGGCATTTGCCCGGGGAACACATTGGTAAAGAGTAAGAGGTTTGGAGGGTGGGTGGGGTGTAGGGATATTCGTTCTATATGGTATATGGGCTGGCTTAAATCTGGCTAACGCGTTGCCTGAGATGCTTTGTCTGACTCGTCGCACTCAAGTACTGTTGTGGGCGGTGGGGGGCTGGGTTAGCAGAGAGAGAGAGAGAGGGGAGGGGAAGACTAAAACCGCATAAACGCGAGCGTCGCCACGTTGAAACCCAAACCCATTAAAAATCCAACACTAACCTTCGCTGTCGTCGCAATTTTATGGTAGCAGACGCCATATTCTTACTGTTGTTGTTGTAGTAGTTGGCAACGTCGTAGTTGCCTTTTGCCAGAAGCAGCAACAGCAGCAGCAACAGCAGCAGCAGCAGCAGCTTAACGAACATTTTACAATGCCCATGATGCATTAATATCCGAGACCAAAAACGACAACCGGCTAGCCAGGCACCCCCAACTCCCAAACTCCCCAAACTCGACCTAACATAACTACCTTAGGTCTAGTATATGTCGGCAGATAACAACAAAACAGCAAACGTGTAGCATACACTACACACTACACACACACACACACTACACACACACACATACTCACATAGACATGGCTACCAAGGTTTGGGTGGGGGGTAGGAGTGGGTTAAATTGGGGCAAACTAAAAACTGTAGCGCTTTAGAGAAGCGGAGAAAGGATTCAGATTCACAGAGTTGGGGTTAGTGTCGTGCCACGGTGGCAAGCTTATCGTATGAAATTAGCTACCCTTGTCGACTGTTTTATATATCTGTGTGTGTGTGTGTATTTTTTCGGCTTCGTCGCAGACTTAAATTTTCGTTGTCTGATCCCACTATTTATAAAATTTCAATAAATAAATTTTGCTGGCTTGGGCCAAAAAAATAATAATAATAAAGAAAAAAGGGTTGCCATCCAGCCAAATACACACTGTGCACCGTGTGGCAAAACCAAAAATGTTGCAATGTTTAAGGTTTAAGATTTTATTTTGAGGGTTTTAGGTATGTCCTAATCTAAAAAAATGGTAGACTACTACTAAAAACACCAAAGGCAAAGGCAATTAGGCTTGCATCATTTTCCAATAGTATTTTCACTTTGACTTTTCTATTTGTTGCGAATATCAAATGCATTTAAACTAATTCCAACCGAATCATGCATTTGTCCCACTGTTGACTCTTTGAACATGTGTGTGTGTGTGTTTTTCCTTTTGGTTTTTTTGTTCGTTTGGGGTAAAATGAACTTGTGTATTTTTGCTGATTTCGATTATTTTGGCAGGCGCAAATGACTGCATTCAATGTGTGCATTGATTGCCATTTTGGGTGTGTGCCCCCTTACCTCATTTTCTCTCTCCGTTTCCCATTTCACAGTTGCCAGTTCCCCTTTTTGCCACAACCCAACAACGGGCCACTAACTAACCGTCTAACATTTGACGCTTGTCACGCCCTTTTGCCCTCTCTGTGGCCCTCAACCAACTAACGCGGCGCAGCAACCGCAAACAAATCAACAAAGCAATCAACGTCTATTTGTATTTTCACACACTCATACACACACACATATGTATATACATATATATATATGGTGGCCCCCAAAAATAAGTGCAAATCAAATTTTGTGCGCTGTTTGTGTGTGTGTGTGTGTGTGTGTGTGTGTTTGCCACAATTTCGACCAAAATAACGCGGCAACACACAGCGCTTAGAGATAGAGAGATACCAGAAATGCATGAATAAAGTAATGGGGTAGACGCTAGTAGATAGGAGAACTAGTGCCCAGAAGAGAAGTCCTTGCAAGCAATCGAAAACGGACATATATATGTATGTACTAGGTGCTAGGCACCGCCCCGATATGTACTGAAAGCGTTTAATTAGCCACACGTGTGTGTTTGTTGACTTCAGGTTCGTTGATTCGAACTTGGTTCTCTCAGGGTCTGCCATCTATAGTATAGTTGATTCACTATTGCCATGCATTACATATGTGTACGTTCACTCTGATGAGTTGATTATATAGTGAGCGACCCACTTCTACATATACTATATATATATATATATATACTATATATATTAACACGTGTCAAACATTTCATATTCTGTTTTGTCCTCGCTTTACTTTTGTTTTGACCTCTGACAAAAACTTTAGCGTCCCAGTTATTAAATCAATGCTGAATATTTAAAAATTATATTGGTTAAAAAGTCGACAGTCTAAGCTGGAGTTTATTTTAACACAAACAAAACATATTTTTAATATTCTGATCGCCCCAAATCCTGATCCAATTCATTTGAGAGCGCCACTGAAAGGAACCTTTTCACTTTTTGAGGCACTTGTTGTGCTTGCGAGTGTTCAGCCTGTGCACTTCCATATGTTTAGGCACCATTTGATCTATATCATATATAACATCATCAACAGTTTCGTAGTAAAGATTTTTCATCTTTCGCTTGATATCTTTAAAGCCCAAAGGAGAATTACACCTAGGGGCAAAAGCGGGGTAATTGACATATTTCTTATAAAGCATTTTGGCGAAATCTTCTTTTGCCAACACGCTGAGCACGTGCTTTTTTATGAAGCGCATCTTGTTGGTGTAGACGCCACGTTTCTCTTCAAGTTGCTCGTTGCTCGTTGTTGTTGTTGTTGTTGGGTTCCTGCACAAACAAATGTAACTTGAACATAATGCAACTCACCACAACTTATCAAACTTACCATTTCTGACCGCGTGTGATAATTTGGTATTCAAGAATTCAATTAAATGAAAATATGCCTTGTCACTGGGGTTACAAGTGAGACGGTTGCATAAATAATCGTATCGATGTACAGCTTTGGCATTTTTGACACACAAATCTGGCTGCCTTTGCCTATCGAATAGAAAGGCTCTGGGCAATTTGACACACCAATCTGGGACCATTCTTAAATCGATTGGACAGATTGGAATTGAACTTGTTTCTGACTTTAACAAATTCCATTCGATTTAACGAGCATTCCATACCACTACAGGCCATATTAAAACTGTTATTTGACTAATGCAATAAATTATTTGATTTAAATAAATAATAATAATATATAATATCGATTATTTATTCACTCCTTTAAGGTTCACTCCTTTAGTTATAAGATATCGATTGTTTCAAGCTTGACATCAATGAGAATATCCTCTCTAACCTGTCAAAAAAAAAGAACGTGTGTGAAAATTTCTCTGCGCTGCCTTCTTTTGCTGTTCTTGTGATCATTTTTGGAGGAATCTGTTAGCAATGGTAAGTTTATTGTTTCAAGTTGAGTTCTTGAGTTGCGCTTAAGTTGCGTTTTGTTTGTGCAGCGAATCAACCCGAATAAACAACGTGTGCAGCCATCGGTGGTACCAAGATCGGGCATTTTTGGGTTTTGCAGTAATAAGATTCACTACTTGCGAAGACATGTGCTGGATAAGTTGGCTAAGAAAAAGTTCGCTATTGAATTTATGAAACCTGTGGATATAAAGAAGAATCCCGACTATTGCAAGGCTATTAAGTTTCCCATGGATATTGGAACAATCAAGCAACGCGTGCTGACTTCGTACTACCATAACTCAGATGAACTTCTATTCGACTTAAAGTTGATTGTTACTAATCACATGTTGTTGAGCCAGTCGGAAGATTTGAAGTATCGCAACTGCATCATGCTTGAGGATTTCATAGCTGTGGCTGTTAGGAAAATGCCTCGTGGCAATGAGATGTATTTTCTTGGCAAGCCATTAGTTTTGGAAACTGACTCGGAGAACGAATCTACATGCTCGGATAGCTCGGAGTATTACAGTTGCCAAGATGGCAATGATGATGATAATGATTCGTCAATTGAATAAAATGCATTCACAAAACGCCTTGATTCTAACTTTGTTCACCAAACAAGTTTAATAAATATGCATTTGCAAATCGGAACTTCCAATATTTCTCATAGTTGTACAGCGAAAATCATCAAACTGGAAGGAAATACTACTAGAAATGTTTGCTAAAAGCGACCAACATCCAAAAACTGTATTTACAAGTTTTAAGCTACAGTTAAATCACACCTGCCATAACGGTGAATAGTTGTATACCTTTTTTGTATGTTTACAATACACTATGCTTATATCTTGGACAGCGTTAAACATCTTACAGCGATTTCCAGTTATTTGTGCATATCAATAAAATAAATAAAAAGAACAAAATATGTTATATTGTATTTAATGTTGAGTATAAGTCATTTCAAAATCCAAAGTCTTTTCTGTGTCTGTGTTCATCTCCTTGAAATGGTGTTGTGAAAATCAAATTGTAAGCAGATAAATTTTCATACACATACAAAAAATAGAATGAAGAAAATAAGCGAATATAATAATATCATCCGTTTGGTTAATATAATAAAAGGAAATACCCATTTCGAATGGGAAGTATCGATGGCGATTATTATTATACGGATTGTGCCTCAAACTGAGTTAATGGCACAAAATTAGTCAACAATTTGTGCTGCATTCAAGGATACAGCGATTGGGATTGGGTTTGGGTTGGTTGGGCTTTGCGTTTGGATCAGGTTTTGGATGATGTGTTGTTGTTTACACTTCAGCTGCAACAACAAATAGGGGAGAAGAAAAAACCATAATGTATATACGAAAAAAAAAAAAAATAGACAACAACACCAAATTATTTCCGTCTTATTACACAGCAATGCCATAAGAATAAGCACACTCATAAGGGTATAAAACTTGCGTTCAGGCTGAGGTTCGGGTTCGGGTTCGGGTTCGAGTTTGAGGTACGGGTTTGGGTTCGGGTTCAGTTCAATGTGTCAGCGCGCAACAAAAGAATGCCAAATGTTATGCCAAAAAAATCTAGAGAAAAATAATAACAGCAACAAAAGTGAAGGCAAGGAAGATGTAAAGACCTTGATAAAGACATGTTTGGGACTAGCTGATACCCTATAACACAAAATGACAAGATGTGTGAGTGAACTGCAGGTATTTTTGTAGTTTTTTTTTTAAACTTTGCTTATCTCTATTACAATTATCGTTTAAGTGTGTGTATTTATATTTAGTAAGATCGGTGGAAATGTGTTTTATCGAAGAAGTCAAAACTAAAACTATTATTATTATTATTATTATTATTATTATTATTACTCTTCAATCTGACGACATCAAAAACAAAAAATGTTGGCCCATTGCCACTGTACTACCGGGTATGACAAGAGCAAAGAATCACAAAATAATTCAATAGCCGATAGCGTTTTATGTCTAACTAAATTGAAATGTGGAAAGGTGATGTTATTCTGTTATTCCCATCTCTCCCACACACACACACACGCTTACAATAAACTCGGACCAAATGTAGCTGTGTAAGTTGGCAAATCAAATTGAGTCAGGCAGCCAAATGGACAGCGCTTTGTCAGCGCCAGAGATACAAGATTCCAGCGATGTGATTGCGTAAGCGACGCGTCATAAACTGTACAAGTAGAGTAGAGTACTTGTAATCCATCCTCTCACACTACGGCATTACGGCTTATGACATGTATTGTTGATAATCCTGCTCCTGGCTGGGCTAGCTGACTGCCGCCCCAATGGCTGACTGGACTGGACTCGACTGGACTCGACTGGACTGGACACACTCGACATTTGACAAAAGCGTCGAGCACGACAACAAAAGGAGCCAAAACACAATGAAGTGAAAAATATGATATGAAGGGTGCCCAACGTCGATGCAATGGAAAACAGAAACAGAAACAGAATGGGGACAGAATGCGCAACCCTCGAGCTTGTCCAATTGTTGGTTTTTGCTACCTATTTGTGAAATACCCTAAGCCTCTATCGGAATGATCTTTTGGACTTTGGAGACTCCTTTCCTTTTTAAGAGAGCTTCTAGGAAAAAAAAAAACTTTGAAATGCTTTAGATTGGATTTCGTATATTTAAAGATCATAAACATAAAGTAAAAAACAAAGAGCATCTCCTAGTCGGTTATATTTGCCGCCAACACTCTTGTTTTGCTCCGTTTTCTTTTTATTATTTATTGTGATTTACAGTTGAACGCTTGATTTGATTTTCAAGTGCTTCCCACGCCATTCGAACATCCATTCGAACATTTTGCAGCTTGAGTTTCCTGACAAACATGACCAGTCCAGTCCCCGTTTCCCGTAAAAGCCACCCGTAAGCTTAGTTAATTAGTGGCCATCAGTCAATTGAAGGTCGAAACCTAGCTGCCTTGTTTCTCTATTTGATTATTATTATTATACCCTGAACCCATTCAAAATGGGTAGAAAGGGTATAATGGTTTTGTGCAATAGTATGTAACAGGCAGAAGGAAGCATCTTTGACCCCATGAAGTATATGGGCAGCATCAACAGTCGAGTCGATCGGCTGCCTTTGCCTATCGAATAAAAAAGCCACTGAGCAATTTGACACACCGATCTGGGAGTCTCCTTATATTGATTGATCTTGAATTTGCAAAACTCTGGGACGGGGTTTGAAACATTCGAGAAAATAATGACAATTAAGTTAGGTTTCAATTAAAATCAGTTTAGAAACATCGGAGATTTGGAACATTGAAGTTGAGTATGCAGTATGCAGGCTATGCGTACACACATACTGACTGTACGCTTAAAGTTTAGGATATCTTTTAGTCTGGATTTCTCGACTAGAGCCTTCCTACTTGTTTTTTGTTGCTTGGGGCGCATTTCGATAACAATTGGAGTAGAAGAAAAGGAGTGCTCGATACTGCGTGTGCGAATTTGAGCTTGCATTTTGCATTTCTCGTTAAAGCAGAGAGTAGACTCTCCTCTCTCTTTCTCAGTCTCTCAGCTGCATAATGGAATTAGCCGGTTCCACTTCGAACAACATCGTTCTTTCTTATCGATGGGTCCCCAGGGACGCATACGTTAACGCCAAAATGCGCTTCGCCGGTTTGTCGGCATCCCCGCTGCGTCGACCCGCTCGCAAATCATCGATTGCCATTTGCAGTTTTTGTCCTTTCGTTTTGTTTCGTTTCGTTTCATTTCGGTTTTTTCCTTACCGTTTGCCTTGCCTGCGCCTGGTTTATGCCACTTTGATTGTCTCACGTGTGGACAATTTGTTTGCCTCGCCATAACCAACTTCATGGCTCGACTTTAACTGTTCGCATTTCGCTCTCTATAAATCCAATAGCATTAACCCATCATTTTGTTTTTTTTAATAGATTCTTTCTGTGCTGTTGCTGTTATTGTTGCTTGAGAAAGTCAATACACTTAAAAAAAAGAAGATTTAAAAGATTTTTAAGTTAAGAGGGAGTTAACTAATATTAGAGTATCATGTTTTTAACGTTTTCGATTTCCAGGGACTATAAAAATGTACAAGAATTACTTTTATCTTAATTTACTTTAAGTTTGTATTAATTTCAGTTGTTATTTTCTATAGCGCAGAGTAGTTTGAAGAAATTTGTGAAATGGAAGGGTATGAACAACGCTAGAAAGGGTATTGGTATTGGAGCAGAAGATGGAAGGTAGCGCTTTCTTCAGTCCTCTGTACAGTTCTCAAAGTTAAGAGCGTAACAAAAATGCGCATCACGTAGCATCGTTCAAAGTGAATATGTCCAACTGAATGTTGCGTGATAAGCGCCCAGAGTTATTGCATCTGCCAAGTGGCTCCATATACCAAAAATACACACAAACTCTTACACACACACATGTGTGTGTGTGTGTGTGTGTGTGTGTGTGGACAAACAGAGCACGAGACGCCATGCAATAAATGTTGCCTACTACATATTTATTTTGTTGTTGTTGTTGTTGTGTTCTATTTGATGGGGGAGATTTTTCTCAGCAAATATTTATTGAACATTTTAATTCGTTTGTTGTTGCAAATAAATTCTGATTTATTGGCAATAAAGCGCACAAATAGACAATATGTTGGCAACTAGAAAACTAGCCGAAAGAGCAACTGATAAACAATCCCCCCCTCCCCCCCCATCAAAAGCCCCCCTAATCTTATCTCTCTCAACCCCCTTTGCCTGAGCTGGACAAATGGACAAAAACGTTAAGCGGCTCGTGTGCTGAATTTTGAGTTTCACTCTACTCTCCCCCTTCCCCCTTCCCTTACCAGCTTATCTTTTTATTAGCTCTACACATGGATTTTATTTTTTTTTAAGTTTTTTTTTTTGTTTTGTTGTTGGCCATTAACTGATGTTTTGCTTGAAGCTTTTGATGCTCTTAAAGATTGATGAAGAAAAGTTCTTTAAATAACGAATGAGATTTTAAGTGCAAACGAACAATTTTTAAGCGTGAGCTCACCTTTTACTTTCTTAACTTGGACTTCAAATTAAAAGCATGAAAATTTCAAAATCAATAATAAGTTTAATTGGTTGCTCATAATGTCTTAATATGCAATGCTTTCTTTCAGTTAAGATAGAAATAGTTTAAAACACTTCTTTTTTTTTCTTTTATTAAGCTTGAGCCATACTTAAAGCAATCTGTTAATTGAAGTTCTAACACAAAACCATTTCAATGCATTTAATTCAGTTCTTTTTGGGTTTTTTTTTTTTTTTATTAATTTTCACCTCGTTTTGTTTATTTTAGTTTGATTTTAATGCTTGTTTCAAGCTCCTTTGTTAACGTTCAATCAAAGTCCAGAAAATGCTGTTGTTGTTGTTGCTGCTGCCTCACAGTGCCTTGTGTCATTGTCATAGTCATTGTCTGGGGCAGCTTGTTGCTGTTGCTGTTGCTGTTGTTGTTGTTGTTGTTGTTGTTTTTACGTTGATAACAACACCCTCATGGCCAATAGAGTAGCGCATCAGCGTCGCTGTGGCAAGTTTGGTGGCAAGTTCGTTGAGGCATGTGGCATGGTCTATACGGTCTGTATGTAGCTCTAAAGCTACAGCGCGCCACATGTCGCTCATCAGTCATCGCAGACCCACACACACACACACACACACACACATGCACAACTGGCGCGTCTGGCATTGTCAATGTGGCACGTTGATTGTTGTTGCTACCTTTTTTGCATAAGTGCCACAAACTCACACACACAGAGAAAGGAAAACAAACGCTCTTGTTGACTTAGTTACAGTTTTTAAACAGATTCCTAAATATTTTTTGATCTTAAAATGTATTTTTTGTCGTTTTCAATACGATACAAGAAAATATAGCGAGTTTGATTCAAGTTAAACGTTTTCATTAAAATCATCTATTATGTACTTAGTATTAATCAATTATATATAACTTTTTTAAGATTGGTTTTTTAACTAGACTTTAAAAAAAATTTGCTTGCTTTTAAAAGTAAATAAATTTTAAATTGTAAAAAATATTTTTAATACTTTAAATCTTCTTATATTTTTATTTACTTTTTTTGTATTTTTTTATTAAACTTGTTGTTATTGCAATTATCATGATTTTGTTTTCAATTTTGATACATAAGTTTTTGAATTTATTTTTTTAATTTGCATGCAAAACTTCTTGTTGTTTATTTTCTTTAAGTGCATATGCTTTTCAGGTGAGCTTGTGTCTATTTTGTTTTTTTTTTGGTTTTTTGATTTTTACTCTTGTCTGTGACAGCAGCAACTGTTGTTGTTGTTGTTGCTGTTGCTGCTGCTGCTGCTTTTGTTTTGGCTGCTTCATTTTTTGCTTAACAACAGCAACAACAGTAACGAATTTAAAGGTTGTTGACGCTAGAGCTGATGATGATGATGATGCTGATGATGATGATGGTGATGACAACTGCTGCTGCTGCTGTTGCTGTTGTTGCTGCTGTTTACCTTAATGATAAGGCGCTTGTCAGTCAGTGCGTCAGTGAGCGGAAAGGGGTTGGGGTTTGGTGCAGGATGAGGCAGATTGTGTGGCAGACAGTCGTCAAATGTTGCGGCGCTTGTGGTTGTTTTATGCCATTTGCCTTGCGACGCAACAGAACAGCACGGAACAGAACGGAACGGAACGGAACGGGACGGGACGGGACAGGACAACAAGGACGATGGCAACATGTGCTGCTGTGTTTTGTCAAAAAACATATTTGCCATGTCTTTCCATATGTACGTGTGCGCGAGTGTGTGCGCGACTGTGTGTGTGTGTGTGTGTGTGTGTGTGTGTGTGTGTATCGCACAACACACAAAAAGCACAAGAGCGCAAAAGCATACAAGCGAACATTTCACCAAATATAATTATTAAACATGTTGCCAATTTTTGGCGAGCGCTTTTTAATCCTGTTGTCTGCGGCAGTCCCCAACGGCAGCTGCCACGCCCACAAAACTCTTTGCCACTCTCTGTGTGTATATGTATGTGTGTGTGTGTGTGGCATATAAATATAAAACTGTATTATGCGGTTGTGGCTTATGTCGTGATCGTTTCACAAAAGGTCTGGTTTGCTTGCAGCTGTCGATTTTTTTTGCCAGCTAAATTGTGGCTGCCACATTTTGGTTGCCACTTGAATGTGCTGCCTTTGCCACTTGAAATATTTCGGTTTTGAGTAGTTTTATGCTTTTTGAGCAAATCTCCAAAATTCAAACCTCAAAAACGCATCAACAGAAATTAAATATATATATATATATATTTTTCTTTTATTATTTTAATTTGATGGAAATAGTAGTATTAATAATAAGCTTATGCATAACTCATAACTTTTAACGAGCAACGAGTGCATAGCTTATAACTTTGTGTAATGAAATACAAAATGAAGTTTTTAGTTTGTTGAGTTAAAATTTGGTAACATAGTTTTACTGGTACAAAAGTTAAAGCACAACTCAATCATACATTTGTATCTTTTGCTCGACTTTTCTCTCTCTCTCTCTCTGTTTCTCTGTGTATCTGTGGCAAAAGATTTATTGAGCTATGTAAATAGCAAGGGATTATCTGATGATAAGATAGATTTTTACTGTGCAAAACTATTTCGATTATCAAGTCAAGTGACAGCACTAAAGTAACACTAAAGAAGCCAACAAAAAACCAACCCGAAGCAACAACAGCAACAGCAACAACAACAACAAGTGAAAGACAAACAAGGCAGCAACAACAAAAAGCATTAATTTTAATTTCTACCCAATTCTCTTTGTAACGATGTGAAAATCTCTTAAGTACTCTTGTCATTGACACTCAAACCCCAAGCACACAAAAATAAAAAAAAGCAGCTAGCGACACACAATACACACACCCCCAACCCCAAAATCCCCACCCTGCTGTGTGTGTGTGTGGGTGTATGGCAAGCGAGGGCTTAACCTTAGTTAAGCTGTTGCCCGTCGACTCGACTCAGTCTTTCCGTCTGTGTTGGTGTGTCTGTGTCTGTTGACGGGCGGCTGTGACACAATCTCATCAACAGATCACAGATTTGCAGCTCGTCCTCGTCGCGCACTGATGACATCTGTGGTATTTTCAACGTGCGACGTGACCGGCATAACCCGGCACAGCTCCAATGCGAGCGGAGGGGAGGTGGGCGCGGCGCGTTGTAAGGTAACTGCGATGGGAAGGTAAGTGAAGGGAAGGGAAGGGAAGGCGAGGGGAGGGGAACAGACAAAACTTACCGGGCCTTGACTCGCTGGCTCGACATTTGACACGCGCCGGTTTTTGTTGGCAGACGTCAGCCTTCAGGACCTTCAGTTTGGACAGTTGGCCACGTGATTGTTATTTCGCTATTACGTATTAAATTGTTGTTTCTTTACTTTTTTGTAGTTGAATACCCTGTAAAATGAGCTTAAGGAATGCCTTAACTTCCCTTCTAAATAAAAGGTCTTACACTCCACAGTGTATTATCACGGAAACCATGAAAACACTTAAAAAAAAAAACACAAAACAACGAATTCGTTTGGTGGGGAAGGATCATTACTTTACGGTAATACTATAAAATCCAGAACCTCGTCTAAGCACAGAACAGCGTCAATAACACAATAAATGATGTATAAGCTATATTCATATAAAGTTTCATTAAAATCCATTCGGTAGCCTTAGCGTGAAAACAAACTTTAACGCAAATAAAATATTTTTAAGATGAGCTTAAGTTTGGTTTTCTGTTCAATTCTTTTATGCTACACTGCTACAGGGTATCTGTGATCGTTCCCTATTTGTGTGTGTGTGTGTGTGTGTGTTTCTGTTTCTTTTTTTTTAAGTCTCTTGTTGGCAACTTAATATGGAGGTCAGCGTTTCCGCTGGTCAAAAAGTGTTCGTTGTTTTCGTATTGCAATATTAAATTTGAGAATTCGTCACGTCGCACATGTGAAGAGCATGCGTGATGTTTCGCCCAGCCCCTCTTCTCTCCTTCCCAACCCTTACCCACAGCAAAGAGAACGAAAAGCGATGAGGGTGGAGTGAGGAGTGATGAGTAAGGAGTAAAGGAAGGGGGTTGAATGGATGTCATAATTGTGCAACGGTATTTGTTGTTAGCCTTCATTTGATTCGTACCAAATTGGCCCAATTAACGCAAAGAGCCAAAGAGACGAAGGCGATGAGAAGGAGGACTAGAAAAAAAGGAACGGAGGCGAAGGGCGGAAGGCAAAGTCTAAACAAAAATGGCAACAGCTAACGAAACAACTCAATTTATCACGCACAACTAAAGTGATTTGTTGCCAATGCCAACCAAAACGGAACCTGCACACCTCATACTCCTCAACGCCACCCCACCCCACCCCTTCCCTTCTATGAATACACCCGTTTCCTCCACACCCCATCCCGCACCTTATTAGAGTCAAGGCCCAAAAGTCAGTGGCATGCAAAAAACGCAGGGTAGGAAATTGTTTAATCAATTCATCAGACGTGCATGTTGCATAGGCGTGTGTGCATGTACGTATGTATGTGTGTGTGTGTGTGGCAATAACAGACAGGATATTAACTTACCAATTTTTTGACTGTTGGGAAGAAGGGGGGAAAACGCGAAACGCGTTGTAAACGTTAAACGACCGACAAAAAATTTGTTTGAATAATTACCGAGACAACAACACTCACGTATGTTAAAGGTTGTGTGTGTGTGTGTGTGTGTGTGTGTGTGTGTGAGCTGTGACAGTATGCTGTTATGTGGTCATGTTATTGGCCCTAGCCTGCCCCATCATTGACTTTTACAAGCAAACAATTTGTCAAATGCAAATATACACAAATAACCCTGCTTGGACGGACGTCTCGCCCCGCCTCGCCTCGCCTCTCCTCTCCACTCCTCTCTCTCCAACTCATACTCCACGACAGGGACAGGACATTGTGCCAATTGAAAAACGATTCGAAATCAATCACAGCCGGCATGCTGTGCTGTGTGCCGTTGTGGCTGTTGTGGCGCGACCGCAGTGTGGCAAATGTTGCACAAGGGCTGCTTGTTTGGTGGTGGCTGAGGGGGGGGGGGGGAGGTAGGTAGGTTGGAGAGGGGAGGGCGTAGGCAGCTGGTGAAGTCCATTAATAATTTCTGTGGCATGTTTTATGGCCGCAGCGACAGCAACAACATCAACATCAACAGCAACAGCAGCATCCAACCAAAAACCCTTTCACAAACACTTAAAAACATATTCGATATACAATTTATCGAGATATTTTCAAAATCGTCACAAAGAGCTTAATATATTTTATTCTAATCAAATATTTTCCAACTTAACTTAGGTACTATTAGCCACTATTCAAATTGAATTTTGTCCATTAGCAAAAATTCATAAACGTTTAAGAAGAAATCGATACATATACAAAAATCGAATGTCGTTATATAGAAGTTTGACTGTCGTTACAATTTCCGCTTCTTTTAGTAACTTTTAATTCCTTTTTATTAATTTTTTTTTTAATTTTACATTTTGCCTTTGAGAAGCATTTATTTTTTTAAGTGCACAACTCTCTTTCCTCTCTCTCTCTCTCTCCCTCTCTCTCTCTCACACACACACACATATGCAAAACGTGACTTTCAACTGTTGACCATTTTATTGACATGTTACTAAACCCACTCTCCGCTCACCGCTCACCACTCTCTCTCTCTCTCTCTCTCTCTCTCTCTCTGTCTCTCTATTACCCCTCAACCATGCTGAGCAAGGTCGTGTGCTGTCCATGGGGCTATCGCGCGTCGCCATCGCCAGCCAAATTGATGGGCAGTCATCAATTTCACTTGTTGGCCATGCGCCATCTAACAGCAATACCAGCCAGCCACGCCCCTTCCTCCCCGCCCCCCTTTTTTTTGGAAGTGCCTCACAATTTAGGTTGGGTTTTTGGCTCGCGCTCCATTTGTCAACCGATTTGACTTGGAGACTCCAACTCCACCTCCAACTACAATACAGATGCGGATGCGGATGTGGTGGGTGCGACATTGTGCACTCAATTAACTCAGCTGGTCTTAATACATGGTGGGAGAGGGAGGGAGGAGTAGGGTTGAATATATGTATCTGTGTGTGTGTGTGTGTGTGTGTGTGTGGGCAGTTGCAGTTGAGTGCAGCCAATCAGATGGCTGCTAAAACGTTGCAATTCAGTTGAGAATGTTTGAGTTGGTTTGGAAAGTTAATTGTAGATACATTGAATAGATAGATGCATAGCACTCATAATGTGTAGATACACTATACTTAGTAGCTAGTGTATTGCTTATGGATCTTGCTATATAATTACCTATAACGCATATAAGAACGAGACACAAATGTATTTGTTCAAATGGTCAAATGCATTTATGTATCCACATTTTACTGTAATGCAAAACTTTAGCCAAGAATAGTATTTGCAACTGCAAAGGGTGACACGAATACATTCGAAGCCAAGAATAGTAGTATCTTCAACTGTAAGGGTGACACGAATACACTCGAAGAACTTTGTGAGTAGGACAAGTGTCAAAATATTTGAATATGAACTGACAGATGCAAATGCATTTCTCAGCTACAAACGTATATCAAAAAGTATCTGCAATATGCAAATGTAACTATTTATAAGTTGCATGTACCACAAACTTCGTATTTATTTTGTAGGACAAGAACTCATGGTCTGATATGATGCATATAAAATCAATACAGAGAAAGAGTCTTGGTTAAAAAGTGGAACTTATGAAGTATGCAAATATCTTTTAGAACTTTATCTAAACATAAACATAACAGCTAAAGGAAAATATTCAGTTGGTTGAGGTTTATCTTTTATGTATTACATGTTGAAAGATGTTCATGGTAGTTTCCTGCTGCATATTGCATATTGAAGTGTTCTTCAAGCTAATTTTTTTGCAGATGCAAAATATCGGATTACATATATAAATCAGTATTAGGATAGGATCAAACCTTTCACTATTTAACCTCTCTACGAAAACTTTTCCTCCTCCCTCCTCACACTGCCTAACTTACTTGTGTTGTTGGCTTCGATTTGCGGAGCGAGCGCATTAACTTGTCAAGCCACAGAATGCAAACATATTTTGGGCATTTGTTTCACCCAAACACACACACACACACACACACACACACATAGATAGATAGAGAGAGAAAGGGAGTTTTTGCACATAGAACATGTATACATAATTTTTGTAATACTTTGCGCGATTTGCGCGCGATTATAAAAGCTTTTCGCGGTACGACCGACCCCCATAATTCATATGATGTCGACTGGAAAATGTTTACAACACCAGGACGAGCGAGAGAAGATTGCAAGACCTAACCAAGGCAGACTGGTAAAATGCCGCCTTTCCCCACAACCCATAACCCGCAACCGCACCCAATACACACACACACACACACACACACAGACAGAATGCGGCATCAGCGGCATCATCGTCGGTGGCATCAACACAACTCACGAGACTATAGCGCCATTATCGTTTTGGCGTCCTTGCCTCCGACTCCAACGCCTCCTCCATCCTCCCACCCCTTCGTCAAACCTAATGCAGCGCAGCCCATTTATACGTCTATCGGCAAGGAGTAAAACATCAAGAGCACAAGGATATTGAGAGGAAGAAGGAGAGCGGGGTGTACTAGCAGCAGCTAGAGACGTTTTGCGAGCGATTTTCGCGTAAGACAGCAAAATATTCAAATGAAAATTTATGTTTGCATTATGAATTTTTATATAGTGTTGCTTTTCTGTAGGCATTTTTATGTGTCTGTTCAGCACTGTGTGTGTGTGTGTGTGTATGTGTGTGTGTAACTGTGCATTCAACCCCGCAGTAGCAGTAGCAGCAGCAGCAGCAGCAGCTCTTACTTCGCCCGGAGTGAAGTAATTCGGTGAGCGTGTGGAAAATTATTAAAATGTCGTATATAATGGCGCCGTTCGTTTTTTGGCCGACTTCTTCTGCTGCTTCTTCGTCTTCATCTTCAGCGAAAGTGAAGAAAATTTATGCGTTTATAGCATTCATAATTTTCAAATTATTATTGTTATTCACTTCCGTTGGCATCATCAGGCCTAAGTGCGTGCCAAGTTTGATGGGCATCGACTTCAGTCTTTCGCTTTGATTACCCCCCAACCCAACGCCTTTCGCCCTCACAAATTTGTGATTATAATAAACTGTGCATATAAGTAGGCAGCGCCAGTGACCAAATTTACCCACAATCCCCCACTGCCCAAACCCAGACGAACTTTGTTTTTAAACTTCAAATCAAAAAAAAAAAACAAAAAACAAAAAGCCAACAAAAAAAACAACGTAAAGAAACTTTTACGCATACTTTGAGCCACTGTTAGATAGTTCAGTTTACTGCGTGACATAACCAGTTATCAGTAGTTTCAGTGAGACTTTCAGTTTCGTTTGGTTATGTTAGTTCTTGGTTCAGACTCTTACTTATTTTCAGTTATATCCAATTATGTTCTTCTGGCTTCGTTTAAATTTCTTCTTTGAGTTTTAGTTTCACTTACACTTGCACTTGCTTTTAGTTTTCTATTTCTTTCAATTACTTTTATTTACTTTTAGTTTCTTTTAGTTTCTTTAGTACATCTATCTGGTTTCTTGCATCTTGCTTGTGACTGCTTTCAATATTCTTATTCTTCCTCTTTTAAATAACATTAACTAACTTACAGTTTCTTACCTCTTCCTTAAGATACTTTCAGTCATCTCTTTTCAGTTACTAACAGGAACTCCTTGCTGCAAATTATATGTGATCAAATTTCACAAAACCCTGTCAGCTTCTAGTTTCTTTCAAAAATAATAGCTCCTCTTATCTTTTTCTATATTCCTTAAGACTATCTTCTTCTTTGAACACCTTCAAGTTTGTTTAACCTCTAGATTCTTTTAAGCTCCTTCTTTCTTTTCGAAAGAACACTCATCTTGTATCCAGTTTCACTTTACTTTTTAATACTTCCAACTTATCTGGAGCTAAATTTGTATACAAATGTTAATGTGTTTGTATCTCTTGAATATTTACGGCCTATAAAAGCTAACTAAGAAAGTCAAATAAATATATATTTTATTCCCAAAATTGCAACTCATTAGCGCTCTAAAAGGCATCAACGTTGCGGCTGGAAGAGAGAAATGCTCAGTGTTTGTTGCCGTTAAGCACTTAGTGCCGTAATGAAGACACAAAATGTGTGTTGTTAACTTGTTGTTGTTGCTACTGGTTGTGCTGGTGAGTGTGTGAGTGTGTGTGTGTGTGGCACTGACACACACAGTCATTGATTTGTTTTGGGGCTGCTCGTTCGATAAATCTTTTAGCCAGGCAGCAATTTTTAGCCCAAGCAATTTATTTGTAAATGGAATCGATTAAAAAGCAATCGCTGCATGCCAATACCCTCAACAACCCCCCTCAACCCCAAACACCCCCCCCACCACCCCACCCCCCGATAAGCCCCACTGTGTAAGCAGACGACACCTTTGTGGCGCAGTTAGTCACGTTAGCAACTCTCCAAAGCAATTCCAACCGAGTGACAACAGCACAAGCTCCGTTTTTTTTGCCTGACTTGGGCCCAGAACAGCAGGTGGCCCAAAAGCCAAACTTCCCGACCAAAAATCTCCCAAGCAACCCAAGCAAAACCCTAAGACACTAAAACCAACCCAATCCAACGAAACCTCAGTCTTTGTCTTCGTCTCCGTCTCAATCTTAGACTTCAGCAATCAGTGACGCAGCGTCCCCCTTTTGTTTGGCCCTCTCTCTCTCTCTCTTACAACTTCAACCTCCATCCTCACCCAAATCGATGATTACATCATCTTGTATTACAAATTTCTTATCGAATATATTTCGTCGATTACCCCCTTGGGTAAAATTTATTTGCTGTCATTGCAGCGTGCGCGACAGTTAAAGGATTTATACAACATGGAAACAAACACGAAACACTTTTAGGCAATGTTTCCAGCTCACTTAAAGTACCATAAACTAACAACAACTTGTGGCCGACTAGTCAACTAGTCAGCTATTGGCCCAGCTATTCATATACATATGTACATATTGCCAAGTGCTATCTGAAGAGTATGTCAGACGATTAAAGAACTTCATTTGTTGACTGAGTTAAAGAAGAAGGGTTTTGGGTTTTAAGGAATAGTATTTATAAAGAAGTTTTGCTTTATCTTTTGATATGACGTTTTTTTACGATTTATATCGAAAACATTTTATTGAGTCACACAAATCTCTTACTCTTACTCAAACATAAACCCAAATCCAACTACAACAACTCAGAAGTCTGTCTTTTCTGATTACGTTTTTAGCTTATGCTGTTTATTCAGCAGTTAGTACGTTATTGCTCCCCAAATTGGTTCAAACTCCGACTTAACTTGACTCGGCTCGAGTCGACTTTCAACTTCCGTCAAATCCTGATTTTTTATGTGTGCAAATTTATTAAAAAATAAACGCCTTACCTTTTTGGAAAGTGGTCGAGAAACCACAACGTTATCCCAAAGCTGGGTCTCTTAGCTGGGAGCTTTCTCTCAGTTTCGCTCAGGCGGAACATCTTGTAAACATACTTAGCTGCAGCTCAGGTGTAATAAGTACGCCTTCAAGTGTATCCCACTCGCAATCTCCGCCGCTCCATCCCATTGGCAGGAAGGTCAGGTTGCTTGCTGCTGCTTTTTGGCCACGCTGCTAATTTCTTTCATCTTGGAAATTGAGCTGCGTGAAGAGAGGCGGAGTTGGAGGCGGAGGCGGGACTTGGCCTTTTTCTTCAAGTCTTCAACGTTTGCCAGCTTTTTTTTTTGCTGTCGTGTATCTCTCACGTTAATTGTAAAGTGGGCAGCCTCTGGAGCAAGGCGGGAGCGGGAGCGGGAGCGGAAGCTGGTTCAGACCGGAAGCAGGCGCAGCAGCCTCTTAAGCAGAGCCACTCCGCGCGGCAAGCGGATGGAGGCGTGCCAACTACTACTGCGTCAATTTGGCCAGAGCGCACTTCGCAACGGCTTCCCTTTGGTATACCCTAGACAACAAGTTTCTTGACATTATAAGGTAAAAATAACAAATTATTATTTTCTTGAGATTATTTATTTCTTGAGATTATTGAGCTTTTACTTATTTCAATACTTTTTACCTTTGTTAAATTAAACTTCTTTTTTTTAAAGCACTTTTTCAAAATATACGTATCCGGGGTCAATAGTGTATCTTATTTTCGACTTGCCCCATCGAGCTGTACTTTTTACTTTACGGTTTTTTTTTTATAGCTTTTGTGTGTGTGTGTGAGTGCTTTTTTTTTTGTTTTTAATTAACTGTGTACATGGCAAAAGTTGTGTTTGCCAGCCAAATGGGCTGCGTTGCGTCTTTGACTGAACGACTCGTAACCCAACCTGCTCCGCTCCGCTCCGCCCCGCCCCGCCTCGTTACGCTTTCTAGCGACTTCTCTGACATCCTGACTGGCCGCAGCGTGCGATGCGTTCACTGCAGTTCACTTGATGGTGAAAGAAGGAAGTGGAATGCGGCAAGTACGCGACTCAGGTGGGCAGCGCGTTACGTTTGTTGTTGTTGTTGCTGGTTGGTTGGTTGGTTGTTTGACTCCGGCTTTTTGGTTTGCATTGCTCAACAGGGCGTGAGACGCAAGTGGCGCTAAATGAACAGCAGTTGGTAATTAAACCCTTTGCCAGCTAATGAACTCTTCTCGCTGCCAAGCGTGCCAAAAGTGCGGGGTATTAAGAGATGCGGTGGGCGGGGGGTGTAGTCATTGCGGGTTTTTTAAATATTTTTTTTTTGGTTTTTGTGACTTGACGTTGTTGTTGGTTCGTTTGTTGGTTGAATGGCAGGGGGGAGTGGGGGGAGGTGGAGAACGCACTTTTATCTCTTAGCTGCAGGTAGTAGAAGTAGTCGCTTGTAACTGTAAATATTTAAGTGTTGTCTACAAACAGACAAATTTCCATTGCCTACTTTTTGGGGCAAAGCGAAGACAGAGAAAACTCCGGACTTGAAAACTGCGACAGCTTTAAGGACCAGCAGCAATGGGTTAAAGAGGGAAAGAGCAACGTAAAGGAAAGGGATAGAGAGTTAAGTGGCAAAAGCTAGGGACAGTTGTACAGAAGCAGTACAGTGGGGGTAGGGGAAGGAAGGAAAGAGACAGAGATAACGAGCACATCATTTGTTGGCCGAAAATTAGTTGTGTGCCCGTTTTCATATCGAGCAATGGTTGTTGCTATTGTATTAGTTGTAGTTGAAGGAAAACGTGTCTGGCTGTGACTACTCCCAGCTCCCCCCCCCCCCAACCCCCTCCATATACAACCATCATTTGGTTGCCTCACTATATGTGCCCTTTGGGGCGCTTCCTGTAACCCAACGGCCACTTGCTGTATGATGGTCTATGCCACTTTTTGGGCCACTCTCAGACTTTTGTAGCAATGGTTGCCAGCTGTGTCGCCAAAATGTATTTGACAAAATTCCCATAAATAGCAACTTTAAAGTCACAACACTGTTGCTAAATTTAAACTGAACGGCATAAAATAATGTTTCAATGACATAATTTATAAAAAAAAAAAACTCTATTAATGCTTTTAATTATCTATTTGCATTTATTTTTCTTATACATTTTTATTTGTGTGTTCATTTTCTATTTTTTATTTATATATTCTAACATTGATACGTTTACAAGATATCGTGATGTCGAAATTTTTTTATTGGATTTAAATTATCCTTCAAAATATTTAGACTACACTTACATTATAAGTTCCTTTTGCTTAACTGCTTCTTCTTCAGTTTATGTTCATAACTATTTAAGATTGTTAAGCAATTTTGAATTCAATTGTCCCACTGTGCAATAGCCACTTGCCATATTCCATTTTGGGACTTGCCAGGCGACGTAATGAATGTGTGCACACATACTTATATATGTGTGTGCGCGTGTGTTTGTGTGTGTGCGGTTAGCTACCAGCTAGATACAATATGGGCCTCGCCTTGCTGTCCACCCGCTCATCCGCCCACCCCCCCTCTCCGCTGGCCGAGACTCGCATATGAATATGAATTTTATCGAGATTCATGGCAGATGATAATTTTCCCTTGATAACTGTAAACTCGTCTATAGCTCGAAGCGAGGTTGTTTGCCAGCAGAGCAGCAAAGAGGAATGGAACACGAAGACGACAAGGAAGAAGAAGAAGAGCGAGCCATGTCTGCATTTGGGCCACATGCACAAAGTGTAGTGGGGAGCGGAGTATTGTGAGATGGTAGATGGTAGATGAGAGCTGTTCTAGCTGGTAACATGGTGTTGAGTTTTTTGGTTATAGCAATTCCTGGTTAGTCGAGGGAGTTTTTGGGGGTTCTACTCTGTGTGTATGGAAAGAGGTCTCATTTCATTCATTTGGCTTTCGTTCATTTCCTTGTGCATTCATTTGCCTTCATAAAATATAAACAGCGTATTAAAATGTATGAATATATATATATATATATATATATACATATATGCATGTACATATATGTTATCCCAGAACAGAACAGAATAGAGGCAAACCGAACCAAACGAAACAGAACCCGCAAAACCCATGCAACAGCTAATGTTGATAAGTGAAGTTATGACTTTGCCTTTGGCCTTAACCAGACAGCAAAGGCGCATATGGCTTGGTATGGGGCAGTGGGGCGTTGGACTGTGGGGGCTTGGAGACTTTTTGGTGCCTTTTTTGTGTGTTGTAGTATGTGTAATGTGTGTGTGTGTGTTTGTTTCTGTCGAATTCACTATCTAGCTTCCAGTTTTTGGCTTTACTTTTTTGGCAATTTGCAAAGCATTTCATTAAAATTATGCATCCATCCTTGCGCACCTCTTCATACCCCCCTCCCCCCTTCCGCCATTCCCCTTATTCCTTTTGCCCCTCGCCCCTTTCGACAGATCTATGTCTGACTTTCTATTAGCATAACAAGCTCAATTTTGATAAATTAAGTGTTTATCCATACTCGTCGGTGCGCAATTTCAAGTGTTCACCGCACTAATTTGAATCACTCTTTTTCCGCTTTGCTTCGTCCCGTTCCGTCCCGTCCTGTCCCTCTTTCATTCCTTTTCCACACATTTCCACACTTGGACCCTTACTCTAACCCGGAACGGTCGCTTTACGTGGCTGGAGGTGTTGACAGCTCAAATATGCCCCAAACCCAAACCCCAACCCCAAACCCCACAATATCAACAAAAATAACCTACTCTATATATATATAACTCTTCACGTTTCCCAACGTTTGCCTTTCATGCCCGGGCCCAGGGCCAGCGTTGACCTTTCCCCCCTTCTTTTAAGGATTTTTTTTTATGTTTTCCTGGGGTACAGCCGCATATGCAAATCAGCTCAAAATTTCCGGAACTCGTGAGCCTGGCGTTCAAGTGCATGCGGTTTGCGTGCTTTGAAGTTAGAACTCAATTACGCAAAATTCTCACACGTTGGCACGCTCGGCCAGGGGAGACAATGAACCGCCACCCAACCCTAGTGGTAGGGGTGTTGAGTAGGAGGGGGTTGAAACTGGGTGCCTGCATCAAATTGCAGGCAGTTTTAGCCTATCAAGAATCATCTTTATCCGAGCCAGCTGCCCGCCAAAAAAGTAACGCCATAAAAAACCATTTAGCTAATTGCCTCGGCCTTGGCTTGGTCAGGTCCAAGCCAGCTAACAGCGTGAATGAATGAACGTCAGCTGGCAACACCTGAACGCGCAAATGTATCCCCACTGCCCACCCCCTATTAAAACCTTCCCACCACTCACAAAGCAAAAACGCGTTCCATTTCACGGCATTTGCACAGCAAAGCTTTGGTTTCTTATTTGGCTTTTGGTTTTTGGTACGGATCAAGCATATTTTAGCGATTACCGCAACGGAACGTGAAAACCAAATGCTTTTTTTTTGAAAAGTGAAATGGTTAAAGTAATAGCTGTGTGGAATGGGGACTCCGATTAAGGGCCAAGTATAGCAATTAAATACTAAAGCGATGCACGATTTAAAATGTATTCACAAAACGCCTTGATTCTAACTTTGTTCACCGAACAAATAATAAAACTTTAATAAATATGCATATGCAAATAGCTTCATACGCATTTTGGTAGTACGAACTCATAGCACGTTGTCCATTGGAAATTGATTTCGAAGATTGCTTGGAGTCGACTTCCCACATTGTAAATATAGTCATCCCAACTATGCCTGGTCTTCGCATTTCTACTGGCTGCAAACTAGAACAACTTTAGCAAAATGCAACACTTTTAGACATACAACTTACCATTGCTAATCGTTCCTTAATATTCTGACATCTCAGGATGTTAACAGTTTTCCATGGTTCTGGAAAACTCAAATGAAAAGCAGCAAAAAGCGGAAAACGAATCAAGAATAACAGCACAAATTGTTTGTTTACAAACAGGACGGTTGTCAAACGCGGCAGAATCGATATCGCACACCATAATATCGATATATTCTAGTAGCGATATTATATGTGGAGTATGCACCACTTCTTAGTACGGTGTAAGAACTCAAATTAATACTTTCTGAATGCGATTTAAATAATGTTTTATGATTCCATAGTGCCAAATACTCAAACTTTAAGTGAGGTATTAGAATTCAAGTTTTAAAAACATTAAAATGTTTATTATTCTATTCCATCGTTCCATCGTTTGCATCATGACTTCTATTAGAGAACGATGAATTTGTTAAGGTCTCATTTAATTAGGTCCATCCCTATCGCTTCTCTCAAGTTTGCAAAAGCCACGTTTCGTAGTCGAATTCTTCAGTGAGCATATTTTAAAGTCTTTTCTTGTGAGAACTTGAATAGAATCGAATGGCAATGGTAAGTTTGGTATATTGGTATAATGTTATTAAGTTGCGTTTAAGTGGCGTTTTGTTTGTGCAGCGAATCAACCCGAATAAACAACGTGTGCAGCCATCGGTGGAACCAAGACCGGACATTATTGGGCTATACACTAATAAGATTCACTACTTGCGAACATATGTGCTGGATGTGTTGGCTAGGAGGAAGTTCGCTATTGAATTTATGAAACCTGTGGATATAACGAAGAATCCCGACAATTTCACGGCCATTGAATGTCCCATGGATATTGGAACAATCAAGCAACGAGTGCTGACTTCGTACTACCAAAGCTCAGATGAACTTCTATCCGACTTGAATTTGATTGTTGCTAATCACAAGAAGTTGTGCCAGTCGGAAGATTTGAAGTATCGCAACTGCCTCAAGCTTGAGAAGTTCATAGCTGCGGCTGTTAGGAAAATGCCTCGTGGCAGGGAGACGCTTTTCCTGAGCAGGCCAGCATCTTCGGAAACTGACTCGGCGAACGAATCTAAATGCTCGGATAGCTCGGAGGATAACATTTTTATGATGGATGATGATGATGATTTGTAAATTTAATAACATGCATTCACAAAACGCCTTGATTCCAACTTTGTTCACCGAACAAATAATAAAAGTTTAATAAATATGCATATGCAAATCGGAACTTCCAATTTTTCTCATAGTTGTATAGCTAAAATCATCAAACTGGAATGAAATATTACTAGAAATGTTTGCTAAAAGCGACCAACATCCAAAAACTGTGTTTACAAGTTTTAAGCTACAGTTAAAATTGATTTTAACGAATCATACTTACACAAAGTGTGAGCTTAGATACTTATTGGAAATTTATTGAACTTCTTTTATTTTAACTAACAAAATCGCCAGTAAACCAAACCACTTGGTGGCACTTGCCACCTTGGTGACTTAACGTACCAAACTGTAACGCACTAAATGAAGCTTGGCACGCACCAAACAAAAACAACAACAACAGCAACTAACAGACGTTAACAAGTGTGTGTGTGTGTGTGCTTGTGTGTGTGTGAAAAGTGTTCAAGTTTTAATTGCTGGCAATTAAAAGTACATAGATACAAGCATATATGCATATGCCACGCACAAACACACGCACACACACTAACAAAATATAAAAGTTAACAACAATTGAATTAATATTTTCCACACATTAGTTTATAAACAACATGATTTTATTTTAATTAACTATGAATTTATAAGAGGTGTTAATTTATTTGAACACAGCCTTTGAAAAAATGTTTACTTATTTTTTAAATTTTTTTCTATGCTGTTTTGTTGCCAATTTGTATTTTAGCCAACATTTTTTGCCGTGTATGCGTTGGCTTACATCAAGCACAATCTGTAGGAGCGGGAAAAAAAGCTTTTCCCTAACTGAACCTAGCTGTAAATCAACTTTTGCTGCGCGGCTGCTATCAATGCCAATAATCGCTAGCGCTTAAGAGCAGCAGCTCTTGCGGCGGGGGTAGTAGTGGTCTATTGTGAATACTAAACGCTAATATGCAATTATGAAAATGGTGTTAGAGGTGTGGCAGGCAAGACATACATTGAATTTTGTATATATTTACGAACATATTAAATGTTATGTGTCTGTGTCTGTGGCAAGAAATTGCTGTTGCTTTCGAAGAAAGAGAACGTCAAAGAGAGATTCTCAGCTTCTTATAAAGTATAAGACGCAAATGACACTATTACTTTAACGATTCCCTAGTAGAAGTTGATGCAAACCAGAGATTATCCTCTGACTTATGTTGAAACTGTTGTGGCAAAGCCTTCTGCCTTCACCCAACATTTGCGGCTCCTTGGTGCTTCCCTCCAGGTGCGGTACATGGAAGATCTTGACAAATGGTTCTTCATACATCTGGCACTCAATAATTTCCAATCCGAAATAGCTTCATACGCATTTTGGTAGTACGAACTCATAGCACGTTGTCCATTGGAAATGGATTTCGAAGATTGCTTGGAGTCGACTTCTTTGGCAATTCATCAATTGCATACTTTCCCACATTGTAAATCTAGTCATCCCAACTATGCCTGGTCTTCGCATTTCTACTGGCTGCAAACTAGAACAACTTTAGCAAAATGCAACACTTTTAGACATACAACTTACCATTGCTAATCGTTCCTTAATATTCTGACATCTCAGGATGTTAACAGTTTTCCATGGTTTTGGCAAAACTCAAAAGAAAAGCAGCAAAAAGCGGAAAACGAATCAAGAATAACAGCACAAATTGTTTGTTTACAAACAGGACGGTTGTCAAACGCGGTAGAATCGATATCGCACACCATAATATCGATATATTCTAGTAGCGATATTATATGTGGAGTATGCACCACTTCTTAGTACGGTGTAAGAACTCAAATTAATACTTTCTGAATGCGATTTAAATAATGTTTTATGATTCCATAGTGCCAAATACTCAAACTTTAAGTGAGGTATTAGAATTCAAGTTTTAAAAACATTAAAATGTTTATTATTCTATTCCATCGTTCCATCGTTTGCATCATGACTTCTATTAGAGAACGATGAATTTGTTAAGGTCTCATTTAATTAGGTCCATCCCTATCGCTTCTCTCAAGTTTGCAAAAGCCACGTTTCGTAGTCGAATTCTTCAGTGAGCATATTTTAAAGTCTTTTCTTGTGAGAACTTGAATAGAATCGAATGGCAATGGTAAGTTTGGTATATTGGTATAATGTTATTAAGTTGCGTTTAAGTGGCGTTTTGTTTGTGCAGCGAAACGGCCGGAACAATCAACGACTTTGGCCGCAGCCACTTTCGGTGGAACCAAGACCGGGCATTATTGGGTTATACACTAATAAGATTCACTACTTGCGAACATATGTGCTGGATGTGTTGGCTAGGAGGAAGTTCGCTATTGAATTTATGAAACCTGTGGATATAACGAAGAATCCCGTCTATTGCAAGGCTATTAAGTTTCCCATGGATGTTGGAACAATCAAGCAACGAGTGCTGAATTCTTATTACCGTAATTCAGAGGAACTTCGATCCGACTTGAATTTGATTGTTGCTAATCACAAGAAGTTGAGCAATGGGTTATATTTGAAGTATCGCAACTGCCTCAAGCTTGAGAAGTTCATAGCTGTGGTTGTTGTAAATATGCCTCGTGTGAGGGAGATGCAAGTGGACATGCCTCCATCTTCGGAAACTGACACAGCGACCGGATATATGTGCTCGGATAGCTCGGAGTATTCCGATGACAGTGACAGTGACAGTGAATTTATTTGCTAGCTCATTGTATGTGTTAACTATAAACTTGTTAGCTGATAAGCACATGATTATATATGTTTATCCATGCTTGAAAGTAACTGAATAGAAATATGCTTTTCACTTTAAAAAAAAACTGTATTAAATATCATACATTATTTTTATATGCAGTATGGAAATATTAATGCAAAATTTGATGGAAACCAGTGATGCGCAAATCTCAGGGATAAGCTAAAGTTGCTTTGCCAAACAGAATGAACGAAAAAACACAAAAAATCGCATATCTAAAAAGGCGTGAAAATAATTTGCATAAATTTTTGCCCTTTGATCGCTTCAATTGCTGCTTGACGGGAGCTTTTGGGCGTTGCGAGTTTAATGATAGAGTGATGCAATATTGGGTGGATGGAATGGTGGGGCAACAACGCTTTAGCATCTAATCGACGGCTGTCATGGGAACGAGATGTGGACGTGGGTAGATAACTGGGGGCATGGAGGGACAACAAACAAAAGGCGTTGGCAACGCTTTAGGGATGCGCTCGGCGTGTGAACTGTTTACATAGTAGCATCACTGCCACGCCCACGCGCGACACGCCCATCTGTAGAAGAGCATTAAATGACTGCAGTCCAGGAAAGTACACTGCCACAAAAAAAAAAAATGAACATTATGAAAATTTTTCTTTCAAAACTTAGAAACAACTAAAATATGAATTAATTTTTCTTATACAAGATTTATGTGAATATGATATATATTTTAGTTGTTTCTAATTTTTAAAAGGACAATCAATTATAATTTCTGCCTTGAAGAAAAGAAGATAAATATAATAAAACAATGTTCGTTTTCGCTTTTATTAAGGGGTATTGCATTATAATTTGTTCAAAGTGTAAGTAAGCCGAGTTAACAGGACTAAGCAACAGCAGCTGAAGCTGGGGGAAGGTGACGGGCCAGGCCAAGTCAGAGGCATTCTAATTTGTCGCCAACGATGTCAATGCCTGTTGGCTGCTCTTTGCTTTGCAGCTGAAACACCCGCAGGGTTGGACTGCAACTTTTGAAGTGCTCTGTTGGGCACTACCAGCACTCTGTATGTGTGTGTCTCTCTGTATGTGTGTGTGTGTTTGTGTGTGTTGAGCTTGTTTTTGGTTTGGGGCTCCACTTGAGCCGCCTAAAATGGCACTTTAGTGCCTTTTGGGGCGTGCGAAAACAAAGGCGCCAAGTGTCGTGTAGCGCATTGAGTGGCAACAATTTGCTCTCCAGCTACACTCCGGCTGCCCTTGCCCAAAAAATGTTGATACCCCCAGACTAAGGAACACCTCCTGCCCCCTTATTTGCCCTTTGGAATATCCCCAAGTGCCCCTGTCCAGGAAATTGTATACGTTAAGCATCTTGAAAATTGTGTCAATTTGTTGAAAATGTCGCTAGAGAATTTTGTGGTATGATTTTCGTTTATAGTATGTATTTGACGTGTCCTTCTTTTTTTTTTAGATTCTTGTTTGCAGATACCCTGTAACCACTGCAAAAACGTTGGGTTTCAGTTACAAGAATTTGTGGTTAATAAAAGTTTCCTGAATAACTCCTTAAAGGAATTTTCCAATATTCCACTTTAGTGTATGGTATCTTCCAAACAAACAAACACACTATAAGCGTTGCCGTCTTGTTTTTAGCGTTGCCTTATTGCCAACAAGTGGCAAACTTTGACTTGGAAGAAGGCGTGGCGACAATTGCAATGCACGGGACAGTTTCATTAGATCGGAGACCCCGAAAACGGAGACCTATAAAAAATAAATATCAATCTAGCTGACAAAACCTGAGCAGCAAAGAGGGGTTTTATGTGGGGGATGCTTGGCTGGATGTGTGTGGGCAGTTGGTCAGGAGGGGTTGAGGGACAACAGTTGAAAATGAGTTTTTCGCTACGTTGGAACCGCAACTTATGTTTTAAAGTGGATGTTACGAGCATGTTGAGTGTCACGGAAGCCCGGGGGGCGGTTTCGGTTTTTTTTTTCTGTATTTTTGTGTAAAAAAAAAGCCGTCACCAGAGCCGGACACATCCCAAAACCGGAAGCCCTTGCACACACATACATACGTATGGACAGGTTGCCGAAAGGGGCAAATACTGGAGACAAGGAGCGAATGAATGAGAACAGCTGTAGCCATTTCCTTTCTTGTTGACCGGCCTCATCACTACACCCACTCTACACCCCAACTTCCAACGCCTAACGTGAGCTCTTGAATTGAGCCGTTGCTGGACACACATTAACACACATTGTGCGTTGTCCTTGCGGGCTGCACACAACAACCAAACAAGGCAAAACAAAAAAAGGCAAACGAAAAAAAATTAAAACAAGCTCTGCACAGGAGCAAAAAAATATGTGGATAAAATGAAGAGGAAGCTGCTGCATGTGTGTGTGTGTGTGTAAGGGTTGTGAATATCTGTGTGCGTGTGTGTGTTTGTCCTTTTTACGAAAATCTGATTAAAATATTTGAGTTTGCCTTTTAATGTGATTTTTGAGCATAATAAAAAGCCAAGTTTGAAGCCAAGCCGAAAAGCAAAAAGTTCACAAAATGTATCCAACCTTACCCCCAACCAACCCCTCCCTCCCACCGCCACTCGCACACCCCTATGCTGATCAGTGGTCGCTGCGTGGGATGTGTACAATGTCCGAGTACGAGTCCAAGTCCGATTCCGAGTCCGAGTTCGAGTTCGAGTCGGGTAGTCCAAAGTTCGAGTGCGCATCCGATTCGTGGCAAAAAGGGGTCGTTGCCTAATGTAACTGCTTGCCTTATTTCGCCTTTTTGTTTTGTTCTTTTTTTGCCGTTTTGTCTGCCATTCGTCGTTGTTCTGTTGCTCCTATGGCGTACTTTTTAAGCAATGTATCTTCTTTTCTAAATATATAAATATACATCGAGTCTCTAATGGGCATATGCATTTTGTATTCGAATGTTGCGTCAATTGTTAGTTAAAGCTCCTTTTTTTGTGTTAAGCATAATTCTTCAACATAAATATGTTAACAATTTTACACACTTTGCAGTTCTTTCGATCTTAAATGTCACTTTAATCAATGGGCATCTGTGGTTGGACTTTTCCAGGGTTTTTTTTTCGTTTGGTAAGGAAAGGGTTGAACGATTTTGGGTTACAATTGGAATGCAAAAACAAAAGACACACAAATAATGTAATGGTAATGAGTGAAAATCGTTTGGGTACAAAAAGGCACTAGAGAAATCGATAGATCGCAGGCAAAGCAAAGCCAGTCTGATCGAACTCAACCCACTTAAAGACCACCACTCCTTGCAGCAGTCCTCCATTTAGTTGCCACACGCCTCTGCTCATGTGAACTTAATTAATTAAGGCCCACGGCCGACAGCTGCTGGACCCAAAATACCCAAAAAAAAAATAAACAACAAAAAAAAAAGTTATTTATACATATATAAATATATATATATATATTTGAGAATGGAAGATGAGAAATCACTCAAGTGTTCATTAATGCAAATCAGTGCCCATGTCTCTAGTGGGCTGTGTGTGTTTGTTTGTGTGTGGAGAGGGGTAGGGGAAGGGAGATTGGTTGTTGGGTGGTGTCTATTGCTGCTCTACACATATACATATACATATACATACATATATATATATATATGTATATGTCTGCCTCTTCTTATTTGTCCATCATAAATTTCTTTGGGCTGCGTTTTCTTCTTGGTCTGCTTTTTGCGACTTGACGTTTTGTTTGTTAATTTGTGAAAAACCAAAAAGCGGGCAGGGCAGGCGCTTGGACGGGGAATGGATTGGATGGTCTGTTTGGCCATGTGGCTATAATTTGTTGACGTTTGACTTTGTGCGTCATCTAATTGTGGGCGACGTAAGCTCCCACCGCCGCAGTCTCCCTTACCCCAACCAACAACAACAAACACAAGAAATGCACTGTGTTGGTCGTGCTGAGGGGAGGGTAGTGGAGGGTGTTGAGTAGGGTAGGAGTCCTAGACCGCTGGTCACTTTGATGTGGCGCCGCTTTGGGAAAATGCGTAATTTACTGTTTTTTGTTTTTTGTTTTTTTTTTCTCCGATTTTATTTCCATGTATTTTGAGATTTTTTAGATATATTTTTAAGGCATGTTTTAAAGTGAACGCTTGATAAAACAAAAACGCCAAAGAGAATGTAAATATTAAGTGAAATATTATTTAAAATGACCGATTAGTTATTAAAAATACGAACAGAATCTTCAAGCTTAGATGTATATTATTTTTTTAAGTTTCTCAAAAATGAAAACAGAAAATTTCATCTCAATATTTTTTCTTGTAATTTTCTCATTTCGAATAAACACTGCGATTGTGTTTTTCTACTTCTACTAATATACACGTATATATATTTTTTGAAAAACCGCTTTGCGTCCAAGCGAAACGCTAATGAACTGATTATGCCTTAGCCAAGAAGGGCAAGAAGGAAATGGAAAGGGGAACTTGTCGTGCTATCTGTGGGGCATTTGGGTGGGGGGTGGTGGGACAAGCAACTTGGGTGGCTTTTAAATGCAAATCTGTTGTAAACACACACACACACACACACACACAGATAGAAAAGGCACAAACACACATAAATAGATAGAGAGTGAAGTTACAGTTAGACAGAGAGATTATACTAGCCCTTAGGCATTTACGGAGCGTAAGTAAGTGCCAGAAGTGGAATATTAATTTTCCTTGAACGCATTCTACTCAACTCTGGACACGGACTTCTAAGATGGAGCTTTACATCTTCTTCTTCTTGTTCTTCTTTGTGCAGTGCAGTCATGCGTGTGTGTAAATTGAAGAGTGAGAGAAAGATAGAGAGAGAGAGAGAGAGAGAGAGAGAGAGAGTAACGAAGAGACAGTGATAGGAAAGAGATGGATAGAATTGTGTGTGTCCAGCACAGGAAACTATACAGGACACACGCTGGCCACAGAATCCTTGGGAATGCTGAATAGTTGAAAGTTCGTTAATGGTCACTGCGCTCGACACTAACAAACAACAACAATAGCAACGAGTACACGGAGCAAAACAAGTTGCAAGTTCTTTTTACTCAGTCAAGGTGCGTTTCCTATTCGAAATTACTTGAAATAACTATTAATAAAAATATGTATATCAAATATTTAAACTCATTTATTTTATCATAATAAATGAATTGAGATCTTTATAATTGTTTGTTTTTTTTTTTTTGTGTATTAAGTTTAACTTCAATTCAACAGATTCGAAAGATTTCTAGCCAAAAACATAGTGTGCCAGGCGCACTGCAAATGACTCTCTATCTTCATGTGTGTGTGTGTGTGTGTGTGTGTGCCACACACACATATGTGCACATATTTTGGGCAAAGTTAAAGTTCTTAGAAATCCTTGAGTGCACACAAAAACAAATAAACAACGAAATAGACAAACAAAATGGTCGCCCACGGGTCATGAGCGCTGAGCGTTAAAAGTGAGAGGAAGGGTTTTTGGTATAGTAACTCAGAGGGGTTCACTGGTGCGGGGAGCGGACAGGGTGTATGACCGCTTGGGCGCTCGGCCATGTACTGTGGTTAATTTGTGTGCTTAAAAGCGCTTTACGACTTTGTTCTTGCCACTGCCACTGCCACTGCCACTGCTGCTGGTGGTGGTGCTAGCTGCAGTCGAAGCCAAAGTCACAACTTGTAGTCAGAGTTGGAGTTGTAGTTGGAGTCGGTCAGGAGCGTCGCTCTTAAAATTTATGTGCATTGCAAGTGTCAAACTATTGCTACACATAAGTCCAAACACACCCACACACACACACATCTTTGTGTGCATCTTATGCTTAGGAATTTTCAATTTTCTTAAACAATATACAAGTACTGAATCAGGCATAGTCAGGCAGAATCGCTTGAGATGGTGAAATGGAATTTTTTTTATAGTTTTGTCAGAAAAGGATATTAAATATCTTAAATTCTAAATATTTTATGTACATGAAAGCTGAATTACTGCAAGTATTCGATAGAAAAGTTTTCAAAAATCCATTTTTTTTAAGTACAAATTATTTAGAAATATTATTATTATCTTAGGAAAACAATTTTAAACGGTTTAAGCTTTAAGCTCGTATAGAAAACAATGCATCGATTTTAGCATTACCCTTTTTGTGTATTCATAAATTTTGAATAAGTCTTAGCCACTGTGCAATGGGCGTTCACATATGTGCACCCTGGAGACGACACATGGTCACGGTAGAGCCAAAGACAAGTGGAATTCGAGTTCGAGTTCGAAGTCAAAGTCGAAGTTAAAGGCAAAGACGTAGACGTAGACGAAGACGAAGACGAAGTCAGACTCAGTATTTAAATTGAAATGCGATTACATGACCAGGACACGCATTAAGAGACGGCTTACAACAACAACAAGGAGAAGAAAACAAAAACAACAACGCTGGTCAGGTCAAACGCTGGCCAAAGAAACAGCACACAGAACTCTCACACAAACAACTCTTTACTATTTGGGCATAGACATTTTGGCTGAGAGGAGAATGTTAAACTTAACGCCAACTGGTTAGTTTGTATCATCATCTTCGTTCATCATCATCGTTGTTTTTAGACTGAGTGGCTTTTAAATTTCATTAGTTCAGTTTTATTGCACAAAAGTTAAAAGGAAATTTCTTTTTTTTTTGCATATGAAAAAAGATTTTGCTTGTGCTTGTTCAGTTGAAGCTTTAAAAGGTAATCGAAATTAAGTGAAACAGATAATGAAATGAACAGAAATGAATAGAATAAAGAAAAAAAACAAAAACAAAAACCATAGTTAAGACAGCACGAGTTCAATGATTGATGGACCATTAGTTACCCTTCAAATGGAGTTTTCAATATTATCCCAAAAAGCTGCTCAAATATAAAATCTTACAATCTCTCTGTTCAATTCTTTAAATCTTTTCTTTCGAATCATTTTATGCCCATTCACTTTCATTTGCTAACTGGTTTTACAGGGTGTTAAGCGCTAAAAAAAAAGATGAAGAAATAAAAGATGTCTTCACATAAATTGAGGGCGTTGGGGCGTCATGATTAAGGGGTTCGCTTCTTGTCGCTTCTAATTTTTTATTTTTATTTTCCTTTTCATTATTTTAGTATATTTTTTTTTGTGTTTTTTTGTGTTTTTTCTATGCTTTGCTTTGCTTTGCTCTCTGGTTTTGTTGGCTGGTATCCCGCGGATACTTCCGCTTAACGGTTACATTTATAATTACATTTTAATTAGATTCATTCGGCTGTAAAGTGTCCCTGTGATTTTGCCCGGCTGGTCGCCTGGGCTGCTTAATGAACGAATCCTTGAATCCATGAATCTCTCTCTCTCACACTCTCTCTATCTCTCTTCGTCTCAATCTTAAAGCGCACTTCTCGGCCCCCTGCCCCTACTGCCACCCCTTCTGTCATCTGGCCACAGCTTTTTCATTCGATTTCCAATTTAGTTTTTTTCTTCTTTGTTACCACACTCTTCTTGGACAAGGAGTCTAACGAATATTTTCAAAGGTTTGCTCAAAATCGAACATGATATTAAAGCTATTTTAACGTTCTTATTTTAGTAAAAAACATATTGATTCATCAACTTTTATACATTTGAATACTCAAGTCTTAATCACATATCCTTATCCTTTGTTTTTTTTGTTAGGGCATCTCAAACTTCGTTCAAACTCTGCCCAATTTGTTCCCTTATGCGTTGATTTTTTTCGCGTCTTCTCATTCGGTTGGTTGCCCTTCTTTTTTTTCTTTTTTTTTGGTGCCCTCCGTTGGCAGCTGCATTTTTAATGACTCTGATTTATTAATGGCGGCCTCGCTGATTAAAGCCTATCCGCTAAGCAATGAGCCAAATTTCTCCCCATTACCATAGCCCTGCTTCTTCACCCCTTTTGTAAGCCTTCTATATAGTATGAAAGCAGCTCAAAATATAAATTGGACAATGTTGGTGGCGTCTTCGACCTGGCAACAACAACCGTACACATACCGTACTACCAAAAGACTAGCAGGGGTTTAGGGAAGTGGTCTAAACACGGTTTATAGCCCTAAATAAGCATAAGAGTGGTTGGGTTAGATGCATATAAATGTGTGTATATACATATATGGGATGCAAATGCACAGAAAAAAAGGTTTTTTGATAAAACGTAACTTTTTAATAATATGCATTTTATTTGAACCCAAGTCAAAAGCCAAGGCATTTAATCCAATGACTGTAAAACTACTTTCTACTCGTTGAAATACAAGTTAAGGATTAATACGTGAAAATCTTTGAATCTGTATTACTAAAATCTAATTTGAAGAAAGTGTTAAGCTCAACTTAAATACTTCGAAACAAAACTTTAACTAAGCTTGTGGTAACTTAGGCTTTTTGTACAGTGTATCTAAATCTCAGCCTGCTTGCTGTTGTTGGGCGGCCAAACGCGACGACGTGCGACGCCGCTTAACTGTTTAATAACTTTGGCTGCTTGTTGTCTGACAGCAGCCTTTGGCTTTGGCCAGGACACCAGATCCCCCCCCTTCTCAACCCACATCCTTATCGAGACTGATGCATGTGAGAGACGCCAAACAAGGACGACGGCGACGACGACGACGACGACGGCGACGGCGACGAGGACGACTCATTGTCTCTGGTCTATGGGAACGGCTTGTAGTTCCACGTCGTTGATTTTATTAGTCTCTAGCGAACAATTCGAAAAATTTGTACCGAGAAAAATTCTATTCTATTTTTTTTTTTATGTTCTGTTTTCGCTTGTTTGTTGGCGTCGCCTTACTATTGTTATTGTTGTTGTCCTGCCTTTGAGCCCCCAAATAATAAAGCTTGTGGAACAGGAGACGCGAATGTTTTGGCGTGGGGGTGGGGGGGGAGGGAAAGACTTTAGCAACTGGAATCCAATAGCAGTCGATTTTCTTCGGAATTCCTTGCCAGTTGTTGTTGTTGTTGCTGTTGTTTGATGCCCGGCAAAAGGATTGCGAATTACGTATACGTATGGGAGGATTTTGCGAATTACGGATTGCGAATTGCAGAAAGAACTAACGACTGTTCTATATCTGCCTTTGTATGCGTGTGCATGTGCGTATGTGTGTGTGTGTGTGTTGGGCCTAGTCGTCTCTGGCTCTGCTTTTGCCCGCCCGCCTAATGGCAACTTGTTAAATTGTAAAATTGGAAAACAAGTTGTTTTCGTTCCTTTTTATTAGGTTGCCGCCTCAATGCACGCGGCATTCCTTACCGTATCCCGTATCCCGTACCCCGTATCCCATTATTCCTTCTAGTTGGAACTAAACAGACATCAATTGCATTAGAGACAGAGAGAGACATGCACAGAGTGAGAAAGAGATACTAACCCATCAACTTCATCCTTCACATCCTGATTTTTGCACACATTTACATTCACATCCTTACAGCGATATCTTTATTCTTATTCTTATTCATGTTCTCATTCCCTTTCCTTAGGCTTGGCCTTATATCAAGCTATCTGCTGCTGGGGGGCGTTTGTCGTGTGCCATGGACCATTTGGCTTTAACTTTAACCCCCAACGAATCGGTAATAGGAGTCGTACCACGCTGGGCGTGACAAAAGCTGTGGGCGTGAGTCTCGTCTTCAATGCTACAAAATGCAATTGGATGCAGCCAACGAACAAAAAAAGTGTATCGAACCATATTCTCAACATATATTAAAATGTTGCGTATGCTTTGCTTTCTTTATATAACTTTCTCTACCTTTGAAGAAGTCGAAGTTCGATTCTTTAGTTTTAGCTAAACCAATATCAAAATTTATCATATAACCGTAAATCATTTAATGGAAAGGTTTAAGTTGATGATATCCGTATTTGATAAGAACAAAAAATACTTAACCGATTTTTGCTGATCGCATTACTTAAATACTTTGTCACACTTTTGGTCTTAATTTAGATTATAGAGACTTAAAGCTGTTAACTGATAACACCAGCAAAAACACAAACTCATCCAAAATAAATGTATTTGGGTTGCTGTGGCAACTGCAACAAGCGGCACAAGCAGCAGCAGCAGCAACCGTTAGGACAATTATGTTAGCAACTTCAAAAGGCCGCTATGCTTTTTAATTTTTCTTCGCGTTGTTAATGATGTTAATGATAACGATGATAATGATAATGATAATCACAATGTCTCTATGTTTGTGTGTGTGTCAAATAGGTCGCAGGTGCCTGGCTGCCAGCTGCTGTCTGCTGTTCATTTTGGGTCCTTCAAAAGCTTCCTTGGCGTCGTGTTTGATTTCAAAAGTATCAACGCTGTGGAGTCCCTTTCAAGTGCACATACACACACACACACACACACACACAGAGCGACCAGAGGAAAGGTCCAGGGACCAGTTTTGTAAAGTCCAACCACCATCCCATTATACCCCTTTAATAAAACCAAAACCAACCCCAACCCCTTTAAGCGCGTTGACTTTTTCTGTGCTGGCTTTGGCTTTAAACGGATTTGGCCACGACGAAGACGATATCAGAATGCAAAGTCGCGTTGAGTTTTTGCACCAACTCCGGTTGACAGCCTGGTGTCATAAAATGTCAGCGTTGTCCTTGAGGTCCTTCTGTTGTTCGACTCCGAGTCCGCACAGCGCCACACTTCTTCGCTTTAGCTGAATGCAGCATCTGATGATGGACCGACAACTTTGTGGCTGTGGCACGTAATTAGCTGCCACTTGGACTCCAAAGGCTGAACAAACAAACAAACAAACAACATCGAAAATGTCTCTAAAGTGCAAGACACTAAAAAGAAGACAGATGAAAGGAAAATTAGTGAAAAATAAATTGTTGGGTGGAAAACGCATTTTTCGCCAGTTAGCTTAGCTTTGATTGTGTGTGTGTGTGTGTGTGTGTATGTGTGTGTGTGTGTGGGAGGCATTTTTGTGCGTGCAACGAAGAAAAAAACTTTTTTTGTGCCTTTGGTTTTTCATTAATTTGGGATAAATGAAAACCTCAGCAACATGCGTGTTTGGCAACCCTCCACAATACTTCCCCTTTCTCTCCCTTCACCCTGTACAGTTTGTGTGTGTGTGTGAAAAGGTTTTTCCCCCTCCCCCCTCTCTCTCACACACACACAATCCAACACATTGATTAAGTCTCAACAATAAAACAAACGAAACGAAACGAAATAAAAGCTTCAGGGCGCACAAGAGGAAAAAACAAAAAATTCTCATTTGGAGCACTTTAAGCACTGTTCGAATATCTGTGGCCTTACCTGCCTTTTTGTGTGTGTGTATGTTTAGGGTGTGTGACTAGCCCCATACTAGTGTTGTAGAAATAGACCCGATGAACAAGAAACTTTTAAGAGTTACACAGATAAAATATTGAATATTGGCTTTTCACTTATTACCTAAAATTGCTTTCGTGTTTGTTGTTAACTTATAAGACATTTTTAGATTAAGTTATACTGCAATAAATACCATACATATATTATTTTATAAATGTTTTCAATGACATTCAACATCTACTATAATTAATTCGAAAGGTGAGCTCCAAACTTTTCCCTTTTATAGTGCTCGATTCTTGTTCTTGAGATCAAAAATAGTTCTACTCTAACCAGTTATTAAGTTAGTTTCACAGCTGAATTTTGTATTTGCTTTTGTGTTTAAATGACGCAAGATTGAAAACTAATCCAAAAAAAGATGAGTAGCAAGCAAATGCACGAAAATGTTTTAAGCAATTCGTTTTAAATTGATTTCAGCAACAAAACTTAATAGCCAAACTTACATGTGTGTGTGTGTGTGTTTGTGTTTGTGTGCTGCGTGTGTGTATGTGTGGCTAGCTTAAAGCTCGAGTTTATGAGTTACTTGGGGTTGACTCTGCTCAGCTTAGCTTTAGAGAACTTGATACTCTAATATAAGTACAAGTAAATATATATGTATAAGTGTATATACACTTGGAAAAAAAGGTATGCCCAACAGAAAATGAACAAAAGATGAAAAATTGCAATCTTAAGATATCTTAGCGTTAACCACGAAATAATAAACTAAAAAATAATCAGTATCAATATGCAAAATTATAAAATAATATTTATAACATATGTCAAGAAAGTCTAGAGAGAGTTATTTTTAGTAATTTATGTAATTAATGTGTATTAATATATGAATAAACTTATTGGGCACAGAATAAAGCATTTATAGATCTTTTACTCATCAAAAGAAGAGTTTACTTCTCTCCCCCTTATTTTGTTGAGTGTGTTTTCTTATATAGAAGCTGAGAATTGGTATTGTGTGTGCGCACATCACTTGAAAATTCGATTAAATGCTGCAATTTAATGCCTGTCCCGTAGACCACACACACACACACACACACACATAGTATTTAAGATAAGAACTCGCTGGCTTTTTTGAGGGGGTTTGGTTAGCTGGCAAAGTGAACGCATAATTAAATTACGCAGCAGCGGCAAGCAAAAGAGTTAGACAAATAAGCTCAGGTATTAACCTCTGGCACGCTAACACACACACACACACACACAGAAAGAGAGAGAGAGAGCAAGAGAGGAATGGTGGATAGTGAGGGAGAGCAGACGGAGCCTCCATTGTGCGCCACAGCGTTCATTAATTCGATTTCCATAACAATTTATTCATAAGACAATGTCTGGCACCGTTATTTTATCTCTCTGGCGATGTGCGGTAACGGTAACGCCACTTAGCTACCAAAAAACACCCCAACCCCTCCCCCTCCCCAACCAGCAGTTGGCTGCTGCTTGCTTGTCTGCAATCCTTTCGCGCGCCACAGTCAAAATGTCGAGGGAAGCGCCATAAAATATTTTTATGTGCGAACACTCTATAAATGCGTTCGAGGAGCTGCCACTGGATCTGTTCCTTGCCACTTGCCACTCCTGCTACTGCTGCTGCTGCTGTTCGTGTTGCCTTTTGCGGTTGCTAGTGCTGCTGCTGCTGCTGCAGTGGCTCTGTATGAGTGTGTGTGTGTGTGTGTGTGTGTGTGGCAAGTGGTGCAAAAATTATCTTCAACACCTTCGAACTTTAAAATTAAATGAGGATTAGCGCCGACAACGCACAGAGAAAACGCCCCAAGAGTCGCATACACACACACACACACACTTCAGGTGTGTGTCTTTTGGTATGTGTGTGTGTGTGTGTGTCGCTGCTTTTCATTAAGGCACTTGGGGGATCTTTGCTGTCTGCCACCGTCCCTCGTCCCCAAACCAGTTACACCTAACCCTTGCCATTTTTTGTCCCTGCTTTAGTTTTATGCCGCTCATTTGCATTTTTTGCTTGCAACCAGCCAGCTGCTGGGCTTGGCTGATTTATAGACACACACACACACACACACACACACAGCCGTCTGTGCAGTTTCTTAAAGCATACTTTTGCGGCGTCGCGTCACTTGGCAACCAGCTCAGCAAAAAATTGCAATCAAAAAACGCGCAAAAAACAAAAAATTATCAAACACCAAAACGAAACATCCCTTTTTAAGACACTGAATAAGAGATGCCCTTTAAAAAGCAAACAGTTTGCCAGAATTTTGAGTAAGTCTTCGATATAATCATTTTGTGAGGGTATTTCGTTTTTGAATACTTATTCAGCATTACGAAGAAACATCAAAAAAGTATTAAATAAAAAACTTGTACATTTATTGTTGAGATCAGTTATTTGTGTATTATGAGCTTGTCTGTATACCCTATCATGCATAGGAAGTGCATTTGAGAAAGCGACAAAATAATGTGCCTCAAAACAAAAAGGCGAAAAGGCAATTACTTTTTGGTAGGGCGGTGGTTGTGGTGGTGGTGGTGGGGCATATCAGTGCAGCCACGCCCACAACAAATTAGTTGCAATATGCAATGTGGGCTGTGGCAAGTGCCTGCCGCCTGGCGGTACCGTTACGGCAACGCCCCCACCCCACCCATCATGCCAAGGCACTTTATTGCGCCTGTCGATTGCAACAACAGCCACACATTTTTTTTGCAATGTACATCATTTTTGTTCTTGGTTCTATTTTTTTGTATAGCAAGCATGTCGTGTGCCGTCAAGATGGAGCAGGAGGCAAAACACTTTGCCAAATTGGCCAAGAAATGCCGGCAAGTCAATAATAACAGCTAACAGACGACCGTCATCGTCATCCTCATCCTCATCCTCATCGTCCTTTAGCCTTTATTTTTTGTGCTGTTCGCTTCTTTCCATAAGCTGCTTCAAACATGCCTTTGACGAAGTTATAGTTTTTGTTTTTTTTTTTGGTAGACAGAGTGTATATGTGTATATTAATCACCCCAACTAGTTTTGGCCTTAGGCTGCAATTTGATTTGTTTACCTTTCGCCCCAAACTTTAACAGTTGTGAGCTTCGTTTGCAATTAAATTAAATTAAAATCAACGATACTTAACCAAATACAAAATAAAAACAAATAAAGAATAATATGTGTGCTTGGTTGTTTAACAGTTGCTTCAAGAAAGTTTTGAATATATGTACAGAGCTATTTGAACTTTCAAGCTCACTTTCTTTCTACTCGTTGCTTTACTCGCTGTTCGTCACACGTTGCATTTTTTACTCGCTACTATCCATCACTTCGTAGTTGTTACAACTTATTCTTCTTCTAGTTGCTTTACTTGCTGTTTGTTACTCGTTGCCTTTTGTACCCACCATTTGGTAATTGTTACAACTTATCCTTCTTCTCGTTACTTTACTCGCTGTGTGTCACTAGTTGCATTTCTTACTCGCTGCAACCCACCCTTTGCAATCTGTTACAACTTATCTTATCTTCTGCCTTACTCGCTTTGTGCAACTCGTTGCTGCTATCCACCATTTGGTAATTGTTAAGCATATCAATAGCTTTTTTTCTTAACCACTTTTCTCGCTCGCTTCTCTCTCTCTCTCTCTCTCTCTGCCTCACACACACACTCTTACTTGAGTACTGCATTTCACTCGCTGCACATATCACCATGGTCTTCTGTCAGTATTTATCACACATCAACTCGTTCCTCATCCCTGAATATCTTTTATCGCATTTAGCTCTTGCTCTTCTCTTCTCTCGCACAGCTCGTTCATTGTTTGTTATCCCCCAATGCTAGCAGTAAATACAATTACATGCATCGTACATCGTACACATGACATCTACAACAGAGACTATGAATCGAGAATTGGGTCTGGGTCTGGGTCTGGGTCTGGGTCTGCGTTTGGATCGGGGTCTGGGATCATTTTGATGGCGCCAGGAACAGCAGCAGCAACCGTAACATATATAAAATGGGAGCATAACAGAGAAACCGAAACAGAGACAGAAACCGAAACCGAAACCGAAACAGAAACAGAAACAGTGGCCAACGCGACATCCGCTTCCTGTTCCTGGGTACGGCTCGCTGCCTGGCTAGGCGAATCCTTTACGGCTTTTGAAGCCTTTTCACAGCATTGGACAAAAGAAATGCTGACAATGTCTGCCTGTCGTCCAGGTTTGTGTTTCGCTATTTTTCTTTCATTCATAGTTTTTTTTTTTTTTTTTTATTTTTGTTGCTCCTTTTTTCTGTGCTTTGCTCTTTTGTGTGATCTCAGCGACGCTTTTATGTGGCCCATTGGCCAGCCAGGCATTGAACACACACACACAAACACACACACACACAGACAGAGCCGCTGCTGCCACAACAAGTATTACACATTTCAATTAGCGACATGTGTTTGTTTGTGCTGATAAGTTCTTAAAGTCATCCAAACAACAGTTGTGAATGTAAATTAAATTAATTTCTACAACAAATTGCTGTTAAAAAGTTGAACTTGAATAAAATTTTATGTTAAAATTATTTATATTATTATTATTTATATATATCTAAATATTATTTTATTTTATTCTATAATACTTGTTTTATTTATTACTCTTTATTTGATTATTGATTATTTGATTTGATTCGGTTTTGATATGATATGATAATATTTGGTTTTAAAAATTCTTAATTTCAACGCGTTAACCAACACTTAATACTGCCAGATATTCACATTTTGCTTGCATATAAAATTTATTTGTGTTTTTTCCCAAATATTTATTTATTTTATTTATCTAAAAGAAAGTTTTCGTATGAAAATTTTTGCTTGTTTCCCTAAGATAAATCTAAGTATTTAATTTATATAAATTTTCATGGACTTTTTCTTTTTGTTTCTTTTTCCATTTGTTTTTGTTTTTTTTGCCAAAAGCACACACAGATTTTAATGCACTTCTCAGTCACACACAGCACGAGTCCTGGGACCCGCTGCTTTCTGCCACAGCTTCAAATCCTGCTGGTTGCCCAGCGGGGCAAAAAACCAAAAAAAAAAAACCAACAAAAAAAGTAAACGAAAAAGAAAAGCGAGGCTAAATGGGAAAAACAAAAACGTATTTACCTCAAATTAAACATTATTATGCCAAGGCGAAGGACGAGAGCGTGGGAGCATTGAAGATTGCTGTTTGGGGTATGAGAATTGGCATTGTGACTGCTTTTCTCATGGTATGGTGAGGGGTGGTGGTGGGGGGGTGGGAAAGCTGAAGCTGCGTTCATGTTGTTGGTCATTTGAGGGCAGCCGCAGGTGGCGACCACACACACACACACACACACACACATACATCCAAACACGTCGACCGCAGTAAATCACGCCGTTAAATGGCGGCGTCCGCTGGTCAGGCGAGTGTCCGCTTACCACCCCCCACCCACACCCACACCCACACACACACACAAACACCTTTTGCACACACACAAAAAAAAATATTTTTTAACAAATAAAATGGATAAAATATTGAATGGAAAAAAATAATATTAAAACATTTTGTCAGTTTTTTTTTTGTAACGAATTAGCTTTAATATAAAAATTTTAACTTATTTAAAGCTTCGTGCAACAATAAAAAAATTCAAAATATACAAAATTCTGTTTAAATAGTTTTTTGAGACTTTATTCTCAGTGTAGCCCACTAGTCCGCGCTACTGCTCCGCTGACTCTCTCTCTCTCTGCATCCCCCCCCCCCCCCCCCACCACTACACACACACTGTGCGACATATGTGTGGCACGAACTGGCCGCTCTGTTGGGTTCGTGGGTCCAGGCTGCTGGCTAGTAATACTGGGTCCTTGGGTTCCTGCATTTGTCGAGGCACTTCCCGTTGCCGTTACCGTTGTTGCTGTTGTTGTTGTTGTTGTTGGCTGGTCAGCGACGCGGACGCGATGGTGTGGACGCAAATGTGTGCTTTGGGCGGGTCATTCGCAAGCCTTAATGACACTGCCACACACACACACACACATCCCCCTTACTTGACGCCTTCGCGCCCCCTTGCACATAAGAGTTTATTTTGTAATTAACGCCTGCCAGCCGCCTGTTGCGCCTCCTGCACCTAAGGCCATGGGTGATGGTTGAGGTGGAGGTTGAGGTGGCGGTGGAGGTGGGGGTTAATGAGGGAAAGGCGGGTTAAGCTTTTGAAGGTGCTCATTCTTTTTCGTTGTTAATGACGTTGACAGGCCTTAGAACGGGTGTGTGTGTGCGTGTGTGTGTGTGTGTGTGTGTGTGAGGGTATGTTGCCACACACGACTAGAGATGGGCTGGTGTCGTGATTTTGGCATGAAACTCGTGACTTCTGGTTAAATAATAAGATTTACGCAAACTTAACAAACTTACTCCAACAAAATGTTATGATTAAAGTAAGCTTAACAGACGAGCTGAAAGAAAGCAAGATGATTTCAATATTCGTTACTAAAAAGCAAGTCAGGGGGAACAATATTCAAATATATATATTTTTTCGTTGTTGTTGTTTTTGTTAAGCTCAGTTTGAAGCCTTTTCGTACCACACCAAAAAATTAACCAAAAGTGGCTTCTGTTCCATCTCTGAATTGGGGTTGCTGTTGTTGTTGTTGCCACAGTCAGCTTGGTGCTTGCTGCTTGCTGTTGTTGTAAACACCTTTGGCACAAAGTAGTAGCAGAAGCGCAGCATGGAAAGCCTATGCAAAAAAGAAACAAGCGTTGCAAGCGTGTACCTGCACCTTAGCTACTCCTCCCTCACACACACACACACATACACCCTTTCCTCATTTGAGATGTGTTAAAAAGCCGTGCACACACACACACACACACATACACATGTCGTTGTGGCAAATTGTGTGTGTAGCTCGTTATTGTCGCTGCTTGCGAGTTAATTTGCGGCATGAAATGAATTGAATGCCAATGCCAATGTAGTGTGAGAGGTGTGAAGTGTGTGGTTGTCTCTGTGTTAGTGTGTGTGTGTGTGTGTGTGTAGGGTAGGCAAAACGGTTGGGCGTCAGTTGTTGTTGTTGTTGCTGTTGCTGTCTGCAATGTTTGCCGCCAACAGGTGTAAATGTGAATTAATTAACCGCAAACACTATAAACAACGCCTTCACCATACACTCTCTCGCTCTCCTCGCTCTCTCACTCTCTCTCTCTCTCTCTCTCTCTCTCTTTTTCTGTGCTTGTGTGTGCTTACAAATTGGCTTGACGTTTTGACTAAATTGAAATGAAATTCATTACGCGACTTGCTTTTGCAGACAACTCGCGTCCGTTAGACAAATTTGCCACAAGCAGCAACATCAGCAAGAACAACAACAACAGCAACAACACGAAAGCAACAATATGTCTCGCAGAAAACTTGAACGTTAAATAAAATAGCAGCAAAGCAAAAAAAATATAAAAATTCAAGTGGATATTATGATGGCACAACAATAACACAACAAGAACGCAGCAAAAGGCAGGGAAATATGCGTGAGGGTTGTTGCACACGGTGTGGGGGGGGGGGGGAGGTTACACTATAAAAAAAGAAAAGAACAACAAGAATAGAACAGCCTGTAACATATATATCCAGAGTTAACATAAACATGGAATAACCAATTTCAAAATATTTTTTTTCAAAATGAAATTATAGAGAAAAATCAAAATAATTAAATAATATCCCAGAAATTTGTTGATAAAATATTACAAAAAGGTTTCCTTTGAGTATCTTCTATATATTTTTTGTGAGTGTAGCAAAATGTCAAAAGTCAGCCTAAGTTGCTGCTGCTGTTGCTTTTGTTGCTGCTGCCTTTGTTGTTGGGTCGCCTCGATATCAAGAAGTCAATTCAAATCAAATCATTTGGAAGCAAATCATTTGATATGTTGCGGCAATTGACAAACTCCCAACACACAGAGGGTATGTGGCAGGAGGGCACACACACACACACACACACACACAACACACAATTGCTCAATTGAATTTTCGTTTGAGTGCGTCGCCAGCAAACTTGATCTCCTGTTGATGATGACGGCGCCAAACTGTCGCTTATACAATATTTTGTAGACGGCACACAAATGGCGTAAAGGCACAGGTAAACGACTCACACACACACACACACACATAGACATATGCACAGGTGAGTGGCTTTAATGTGCTCGTTACAGTGCGGCGGATGTGGATTACTACGCCGAGCAAACTCCAAGCGCGGCGGGTTGGGTTGGCTTGGGTTGGGTTAGGTTGGGTTGTGTCAAGCAGCTCCTCCTCAATTGCCTTGCACTTGATTTGCTACTTATTGAAATCAAATAGGCATTGAAATTGCCCCAACGCGTATCCCCTACCACATCCAGATACTCTAACCCCACGAAGTTGATTGCCTACAGTTAACATCTTCAAGTTGATTTCGTGTGAAAATTATGTTATAAACTTGAAATGCATTACTTATCTATATGCCAAGTTGTCACTAGTAAGGTATTGCATTTGTTAATCGTTTGACTTACGAGGGATACATACGTATCTTGGTATCATACTTTGGCTTAGGTATTAATTTCAAAATCAAATCGATGATTTTTGGGCTTAGTTAATACTTTGATAAGAGATTTGTAAGGAACTGAACAAAGAGTTCCCAAAACAACAATAAAGTTAATACAAATCAAAAATAAATAATATGTATCTAAATATATATATATATATATGTACATGTATGGCTTATATGTAAGTGCAACTGGTATTCGAGCTATATATACGAATCGCTCGTTTTGCTTGAAGCCATTTAACTGTTTTATTGTCGTCCCCGCAACGCTGTGTTATTTTTATTATTGGATAAGATTGGCCGATTACGCGCACTTGAATCGATTTATTGTTATTGAGGAGCCGAGCGTAAGGAATACATTTTCTAGCCATAATTACAAGTGCCTTAACATTTGTCTTAATCGAGAAGGAGGAGGTGGATGCGGATGCGGATGCGGAGGAGGAGAACGAGATGTTGGGTGGGGCGGGACGAGCAGGTAAAATTGCAAGAGTGAATTGTTGGTATTGCGCCCTTGAGTTGAGTTACATTTCACTTAAGGCCAATTTCGCAATCATTTTGGCCAGTTGCCAGTTGCCAGTTGCCAGTTGCCAATTGGCAGTCAAAATGATTCGCATTTTGCTTATCGGCATTATTCGGTCTACATATATATATATATAAACACATTTTTTGTTGTTTTTGGTTTTGGCTTTCGCTTATTATTTAATTATTTGCTCATGCCAATTCATGGTGGATTCTCTCGGCTGGCGCTTTTATTTGCTTTAATTTCATTTCATCGTTGCTGCTGCCAACCGCAGGACTTAACCACCCAACCACCCCTCTCTCCCTCTATGCGGCAATCACATTTCAGTTCATCATTAGCGCAGACATTGACAGGCGACGTGGATGAGATGATGGTTGGCGATAGCAATGGGAATGGGAATGGGAATGGGATTGGGAATGGTAATGGTGGAACGTGTTTAGGGCCCTCATCATAGTTTCGCAATTATGAATGTGGTTGGGGGAGGGTTAAGGGATTCTTAGCTGGTAGTTGTATATATATATATATATGGTATAGTATATCTTGGTCTCTCTTCTTCGTTTCTCAATCAATCATAATTAGCGTGAATTGCAATTATTACTGCATAGTTTTTGAGCTAGCTAAATTGCAACTGACATGCGGCCTAATAATAATAACTCAGAGATAGCTCTGAGTGTGTGTGTGTATGTCTATATGTGTGTGTGTATGGGTATTCCTGTTGGAATTGCCAACTATTTTTTTACTTCTACTTTCTTGCAATTTTCTCACTAAGCCATCTTTGACACTTGGCTAAAGCAGCTTAAAGAAAAAAAAAAGAACACAGAGAAAGGTTTTTTAATAAATATCTTTAAATATTTAAAATTTGCTGTAACTTTATTAAAGACAAAAAATAAAACTACCTCATTATTATAACTAAATAGAAAATTTCCTATTAGTAACATTATTAAATAAATGCTGACTCTTGTTTGAAATGTTGTTTCGAAAAGTATCTTTAAGACTGCCAAACACTTAAAAATTAAAGCGTAAATTGAATGCCCAAAATTCTCAAAAATTAATTCTTTTAAACTCGTATTTACCTAGCCAATTCTTCTTTTTTCTTTTCATCCTCCTAGTATCAGAAGGCGAGTTCTTTTTTTGTTTTTGCCAAGGACTTAGGACCGTGCGTACTGTGATACTGATAATACTTGGTATGCAAATTTGATTTGTTGTACTTCGGGTACGTGAGAGCGTCCCTCGTCCCTCGTCCCTCGTCCGTTGTCCATTGCCCCCGAGGAGCAACAACCAGGCGAAAAAAGGGCTAAGGAGCAAAAGACTAAAGACTAAGGACCCCAAACAACAGCAGCAACAGCAGCAACGGGTGGCTTGTGCACTTTGTAACTGGTTGTGTAAACACTCCAAAGAAAGCAGCGAAAGCCACGTTCAGGTCCGTTACAGCAACACAACTAAGAATGGGAAGAAATAGAAAAAAAAAGAAAAAAAAGGAAAAAGGACAGCCTCCATCGAAAGGGTCAGGACTGTCAGTCAAGTCAGGGAAGGAAGGAAATGGGGGGGCGGGTCGTCACATGACGGCATTCAACTTGTCGTGGTAATTGCGTAGCATTTCCATAGATTAAGGGATTTACTCAACTGCTTTCACTCCGGCGTCAACGTCACCGTCACCGATACCAACAAGACAACAACAACAACAACAAGTAGCCAGATACATTTTTAAAGGAAGCGCCAAACTGAAGCCAGCGCAAAGAAAATTCCAACAACACGCACTGTCCAAGCAAAAAAAAAACCAAAAAAACAGAAGGACCCAAAAAAAAAAGAGAGAAAATAGTCGAAAAAAAAACAAAACAAACGCAAAAAATAAAGAACCGAAGAAGAAAGTGTAGTAAAACGCTTGTGTTAAATACTTTTATTGAGATGGTAAGCCTTTTTATTAGCTCAGACCTAAATAAACAAGCCGAAGCGAGAGCGAGCGAGCGAACGGGTCGAACATGAAGCTAAAGCCCCGTCCATGTCTCCATGTCTGGGGTTAAGCAGTAGCAAAAGGGGTGCGTAAGGGGTTGTTGCTTCTTCATCTACTACTTGGAGCTATGAGAATGCTGCTATGAGAATGCGACTTTTATCTGTCCAAAGGGACAGCAGGTGGGCGGAATTGGGAAGGTCTTAACATGCTTTAAACATGTTTTTTTCTGCCCAAAACCAACCAAACAACAAAAAAAAAAACAACAACAAAAAACAACAAAAACAAACGACATTAAATTCCTTGAAATTAAGCAGGCGACAAAATTTAAATAAAAAAACAAAAACAAAAATTAGGAAAGCCAACAACAATATTATCAAAAAGTAAGCCGAAATCCAGAAAATAAAAAATAAATGCTTAAAGCAAATTAAATAGCTGCTCAAAATTACCCAATAAAGAAAGCTGAGATTGCCGTTCCTAAAAGGCCTTTGGAACGATTTGAAAACGATTAGCAAAATTAAATAAAAGTGTGTCCATAAAAACAAAGGTAAAAACAATAAAAACTGTTTATCTTTTGTCTGTTGCTATCTCATTTTATTTATTTTTTTTTTTTATATATAAAAAACACTTTATTATCTCTTAATTAAATATCAAATGGATTGAAAATTGTTGAAGCTACAAAGCTGAAACTTTTACACTAGTTTCCTTTTATGCCTAAGAATCCGTTAAGAACAACTCGTTCAAAATATTGGTATTGGTTTTCTTTGAACTCTTCAAGCTTGCTCTTAAAATTCTTAAATGTTAAAAAAAAAACATTTATTTTGCTTTATTTTCTTTTTCATATCTTTGCATGTGACTCCAGCTCTTACCACTCCCCCCGCCCGACCGCCCGCCCCACCCCCTCTTCCCCTAGTTCACGATTCTCTCCCCGCTGTGAGTTTCTCATTATTCATTTGGGTGTGGGGGTGTGTGTGTGTGTGTGTCGATCGGTTAATGTTTATGTTGTGCGAGAAGCTTTTTAAGTCTTAGATTTTGAAGCCAGTGCGAAGGCGGCAACAACAGCAACAACACTAACAACAACAGCAACAGCAGCAGCAGCACGCTCGCATTTAAATCACATTTGTGTGTATGAAAGAGACAGGGAGAAAGAGAGGAAGAGGAAGAGAGAGAGAATGGGATGATGGTGAGAGCAAGCGAGCAAAGTCATAAAGTGTTGTTTAATGGCATTTTTCATCCATTACTTACCGTTATTATGCTAATGAGGTCGTTACGAGTATTTGTGTGTGTATATTTTATTTATATTGGATTGTGCGTGAGCCCTTCGAGCAGCACAAACACACACACACACACACACACCCACACTCACACACATATGACATACATGTATGTATGATATATTACATATACGGCATATAGACATCATCAGCTACAATTTTTGCATACATTTTGTACGACAACTTTGCATTCGTTGTTGTTGTTGTTGTTGTTCTTGTTGTGCCCTCTGGGCGATTGCTTTCTGTATGTGTGTCTGCCCCTGTGTTATACCCCCCGTTTTAGCCCTCACCTGACATTTACTGAAGCTAATTGAGTGGCTTGTGGCTGTCATTTGTGTAAGTAAATTTTTTTTCTATAGCATAATTTTAGGCAACGCATTGCCAGACATAAACTGCTACGCGTTGTTTACATAAATGATCTGTACTGTTGTTGTTATTGGCCAGCGGCTTTTGCTGCAGTTACTTAATAACTAAAACAAAACTACAAAAAACAGCAAGAAGCGAAAACACACACAAAATCTGACAGAGAGCTTAATGCCAAATGCAAACAGAACCCAAACAACGCGGCCAAGGGATATGCGACTCTATCAAATCCCAATGCAGCCCTGGAATAAACGAATAAACACCTGGCATTAATGAGCAAAAAAGAATTATAATCTTCTTTTGATATTTCAATTTTGGAACTGTCTTCGGAAAACAAAACAAAAGATTTTCAAGCTATTTTCATTAGCTATTTTTATCCGTTTTTTGGCTGATTTTTGCAGTTTTTGTGATGATTTGAAGAGAATATTTCCCGCAACGGAACCCAATTTTGAATTCAGCATATCGCAAAATGGTAAAATTTGCCAGAAAATATTGAAATTTGCAACAAAGTGCAGTTTTATCGGTAACTAGCAAAGCTGCTCAAGGCAACAAGCAACGCATGGACAGTCTGTGAATAGTGTGACGGGGGAGGGGTAGGAGGTGAGGGTCTGTCTTGGGGTTTGGAGGGGCTGGTGCACGCGGTTATTGCAAACTTTTCACTGCTGAGTACGTAAAATGTTTTGGTAAATGTGTCCCAAATGTCGCTGACGAACGTACAAACGTTGGGAGGATGGAGATGGGAGGAGGGCGGAGGGAGAAGGAGAGGCCAGAGTTGGGGTAGGTGCACGACGGCAACGCAACGATTTGAACGCTTTAAGCAGAGTGGTTGAGGGGAAGGGGGTGGTGGTGGTGGTGGTGGTGGTTGGGGCTGTTGGCTGTTGAGGGGTGCCGCGACATTTCATTCGATTCGTGGCTAAATAACTTGGATGGCCAGCAAACGCCAGCGGGAAATGATGGGGGGGGGGGGGGACTTCAGTGTAAGTAGGAGCTCCCTGACAGCGACAAGGACTAACAGTTGAACTAGCTAGGCTTTAAAGAGAGCTAGCTGGGGGAATGGGTGGAGGAAAGCGCGTTCTGTTGTCGCTGGTCGGCCTGTTGTTGTTGTTGTTGTTGCTGTTGTCTGATGCAGCTGTTTGGATTGTTGCGCCTTTTTGGGCGAACACACACACACAACCCCAACCCCTACTACCAGTTGGTAAAAACCATCTTGTGCTCGCGGGTACTTCTTAAGCGCTTTCCTGTCCTGCGGTGCTCGTTTGTTTGTCGCGCACATAAATCCTAGCGCTAGTTGTCCCAAAAGGCACTGCCACTAACAGCAGCCCCAAACACACACACACACACACACACGCATACAGTTGACAGTTGTGCCGTACCACGCACCAACACTACCCAACCCACCTCCACCTCCACCTCCTGAATAAGCCACCTGCCCAGTCACAGTGTCACAGCCCAGTGGTTGCTTTTGCTCGTCCTCGGTTTCGATTCGGTTGGCGTTCGTGTAAACCGCATACTTAATTATGAAGTCGCCAACGCTTCAGCTGCACAAACCTTACCCCAACACCAACCTTACCACCTCCACCATCAAAGCCAGCCAGTCAGTCGCTTTCTTTACTTCTTTGCTTGGCTGTGTCCACCTGGTGCTCAAGCAGGCGTAACAGCTGCGCCCCGCCATTGAGCCGCAAAACACTCTTAAAGCTAATTTCAATATCTCGCTTAACTGTTTAAATTGCACACAAGTCGACGACTCGACGAGTCAAAGTAGAGAAAACATACTTCTCGGGTAACCTGTTACTCTGAAGGTTGCTTGTAATGTGCTTTGTAATCTAATGTGTAGCAATATCTATCTATATGTTTTGTTTGCTTATCACAAAGCAACTAAAATGCAAATAAACCTAGAATTTAAAACAAAAGTTTCGATATTCCTTTTGTCCATATTTGGATAAGGATAACTAAATTTTTAAACAAATTTAATTAGAGAGAGAAATATGTATATAAATTTTGAATAATACAAATAATTTATATCAATCTTTCAGTTTGTTTTCACAATTACTAAAGGAAAGGGTATTCAAGCAGTTTGAATACGTTCGAACACAATTGAAATGGAATTGAAGTAAGTTTGTGCTTTTGTTTGTGTCCTTTTCTGGCGTCAGCTGCTTATTGGTTTTAAGGATTCCTTAATCGGACATTCTAATGAATGTCATAAATTGATGACGTTTCGGGCGCCCCTTAAGGGCTGTTTTCCTATGGCTATGTCGATTGGCTTCGTTTTCGGGCGCCTCGTGATTTCCAATTGTGTGCACTTTTGTGCCAGACGTACCCCAACCCCATTATCGTCCCCCCCCCACCCCTCGCCAGCCTTTACAACTGGTGACAGCAGCCCCTCAAACACTGAACCAAACCAAACCAAACGAAACGAAACGAAACTGAACTGAAGAAGTGAAGTGGTCAAGTGTATAAAGTTAAGATTCTCTGTTGAGTTTTTGGCACTTGAAAAAAATAAAAAAAATATTAAAAAAAAATACGAAAATATACCAAAAATTGAAGCAAAAATACGAAATGCTGGACTCTGTATTCGTGTCGATTGTTTTTGTTTTTTTGCTCTCTCTCTCTCTCTTTCTCTCTCTCTCTGTGACATCATCATTTTAATCATCGAAGGAGAAGGAACGTCGTTGTGTCGCCCTTTTTGCACCAATGTGTCTTCAATTCAACCACTGTCCATTGTCCATTGTGTAACTCATGTGCTGTTGTTGTTGTCGTTGTTGTTGTTGTTGCTGTCAATTCTTTTGCTGTTAGTTTGCCGATAAGCCAAGAGCAACAATCCCCCAACCAACTTGAGACTCCTTGGAGTCTTTTTGCCATAAGTCCTATTCGACACATGCGACATGCACGCTACAAGATAATCACATTAAAAATACTTGACCAGCAGCACGGACACACACACACACACAGAGACACACAAAGACAGAACAGACAAGAAGAGAGATGTTACCCACATCAATATCAATCCATACTTTGACCCGATAAGGTTCGTTTTGTTTTTAACCTACCCCCCCCCGTCTATCCGTCTACCCGTCCATTCGTCCATCCTCCACTGAACTTGTCTTATCTACACAAGTGAAATATATGTATTGGCAAATTGCAAAGGATCTTTCCATCTCTTTGCCTTAGCTTCGTTTCATCATCATAATATTTGATTTTCGTGTATTGTCTCCCGCTATCAGCTTTATCACTCCCCTCCAAGCCATCTATCCCCTTAACGTCCTTCCTTTGTGCCTATTGTGCTCATTATTTCATTTAGGGCTTTTATTGTTTTTCGCATGCCATTAGTCAGTTTTGATTTACATGAGACGGGTGGTATGGGAGTGTAGTGGGTGTAGTGTGGTGTGGGGGGGCAGGGAGGTGCAGCGGTAACAATAAAAATAATAAAAACAACTGTCGCTCAACTTAATAAGAAACAGCCAAAAACAAAAAACCAAAAAAAAAAACAAGAAACAAAAAAAAATACAAGCGACGGCAAATGAAATGAACAAACCCCTCCACCCACCACCCACCACCCACCACCCTCCACCCTTCCCACTACGCCGTTCGCGTCCGTCCAACAACAACTCCCTCAGCTCAAAAGTGAAAAGAAAATCATTCGAAATGACTGTAAAAACAATGAAATTAGGCCGTCCGACTGAGAAATCTAATTATTCATCCCCTTGTTGGCCGACCTGCAAATACGAATTTCAAATTGGAATTTTCTTCGTTCTTTTTTTGTTTTTTTTGTATTTATATATTTTGACAGAAGTCCTACCTAACTCCTCCTCCTCCCCATCTTCTACTGTCTCGATTGGCCTAACAATTTTTATTATATTTTGTTTTCATTATCTTATTTTTGCAACGAAAATATATTTTTCTTGGACAATTGGCTTGATAACTTTTTTTTTTAACATGAAAATGCATTTACATTTTACTTATATCATATATATTTATATATATATATTTATTTATTTAAAAACTTAATATGTTTCTGCCAACAAAACAACAGCTAAGAACATTTTGTTTTATTACTTTGTAAGCTATTTTAATATACAAAAAAAAAAAACTTTTTTTTCATTATTTATGGCTTGTTTACTATATCAAAAAATTGTGATCAACTAGCGAACAAGATCAGAAAAAAAAGAAGATCTATATATTAATTGTTTTCTTTATCTTTATATAACAAAAATTAGTTTTTTATTTGATGAATTTTTTTTTTTTTAATTGTGACTTTTTTCATATTATTTTAATTGATCAGCAACAAAAAAAAAAAAATATTTTTGTGACTTTGTTTGAGTCAGAAATAAGGCTAATATGAGATAAATCAAATTTTGCCGTCAAGCTGGTTTGGCTTTGGGTTTTTGTTGCCCTTTTGTACCCATTGCCGGTCCGTGTGCCACTGAGCGTTGTATTCCGAAAGCGCCCCAATAAGTAGAACCTAGTAGAACAGAACTTCGTTCGTTTCCTCTCGATTTTCGGACTACCCCCAATACACAGCACAAGGTTGCTAGACGCATGCGCTTGTTGTTGGTGGGGGGCACCTTCGTTGTCGTTGTGGCCCAAAAGGACTTCCCACATTTTTTTGTTGTTTCTGTGAGTGTGTGCGTGCGTGTGTGTGAGTGTGTGTGTGTGTGTCGGTCGGCAACTGTGAGCGCCGCCTCCATGGTTTTCCCATTGGGAGGCGGCCTTGCTGGAGCTAAAAGAGCTGCTGCTGCTGCTTGCTGTTGTTGTTGTTGCACCAACGCTTGCGCCTCGCAAGCACCGCATTGGATTTGCCGCATGCCACACGCGCCCTCGCTAGCTTTCTCTCTCACTCTCTCTCTCTCGCTCTTAAGCTCCTCGCTCTCTCTTTCTTGCGTTTGGCACACTCGTCGCTCTCGCTCTCTCTTACTCCTGGCCTTCGCTCGTTCTCTGTTGCTCGTTTTGGGCACATAAGCTGCGTGTTGTACATAGTCTGATTTATATATATATACATATATATATATATATATATATATGTACATATGTGCTCCATTGGGTGGCACTAACCAACAACAAGGGCCCACCAACCCTACAAATTCGATTCTTCTTCTTCTGGCTGGCACTTTTAGGTGCTTTGGCCCTGGCTACACACACACAAACACACATATATATATATATATATACCTATACGCATTCATATATTACATAAAATACCTTCCATTTTTTTCTGTGCAATCCATCAAAGACAGCCCACGCTGCCCCCACGCAGCTGCCCCTACGCGACGCTGCTTCATTGAACTGCAGAACAGAAGAAAAACAACAACACACAAATTCACATGCTCCCCTGCACCCTACCAGCCTACCCTCCTACCCCCTACCACCTACTAGCTTTACCATACCATACTACAAACCATATTGATACTTCTTTCTCTACACCCAGAGAAAAAAAATCATCACACGAAACTCAAATCTGGTTAATTTTATCATTTAGCTATTAAAAAAATGTTGATTCAGCTAAGAAAAGAGTTGAACAGCAAATCGAAATGGAAATCACAAGTCACATATATATATAAACTAACGCATGTCATATTCAGTTTAACGTTGAAACTTATTCAATTTAACTTAATATAACATTTTAAGTGAGCTTTTTCGCTTTACATCCAAAACTAACTAACTGCATACGAAATATGTTCGGCAACAGGCGAATACGCTTAGTAAACGAAAGTTTGCGGTTTCAAATCGCATCGCTGGCAATTTTTTGCAAATTTCGTTTTCTCTTAGTTTGATTTAGTTAGCATTTTCAATAATTTCAATAATATATCGAACGTTTCTAGTCGACCATGCGACTAATTATAAAAATTCACGAATCTCGTAATAAAATGAAGTATGAATAATATTGGAAATATAAACAGACTTTTTTTGTGCATCAATATAAATACGTTGAGACAAATTATATATGAATTATGTTGATTTATTTAATTGCTAAATCATACACAAACATAAATATGCTTATTGCTACTACTACTTTCTTTTCTGGGTGTAAAATTTAATCGTTTGTTTTTTTTTTGTTCTTTTTATTCGTTTTCAATATTCAATTAATTAATCAGCTGCGTCCGTTTGCTTTCCTCTTTAAAGCTGTTCCTTAAAGCCATTCAATTTTTGGGGCGACAAACAAACTGAAAATCCGCTCAAACATTTGGCTGGATGAAAACAAATTTTCAATTATGGCCTGGCCAACAAAAAAAAAACGAAAAAAAAAAGTTTTTCAACCGGCGAAAGTTCTTGAAAAACTTTTCGCGAGCTCGCTCGCGACTTTTACTTTAATTTAACGCTCTCTCCTACTGTGTGTGTGTGTGTGTGTGTGTGTTGATGTTGTTGTTTGTTAGGTCTTAAAGTTTTGTATAGAGTTCATTGTCGTAGGGCAGGTGCAACGGCCTAAGCGCTAAGGCAACACTGAATCAAAAAAAAACCTCGGACTAAAATTATTGAGCGGAACTAAATGTTAATTTCACTCAACGAGATGGGGGAGGGGGAGGGGGTGGGGGTTGATGATGGGGTATAGCATATTATTGGGCTCTCGGCAGCGCCATAAATTCAATCTATATCGAATTAATCGATTATATGTGTGTGCGCACAACTTGGCAACTCTGTCGGCATTGCGTTTCCGTTTCCGCAACAGGAAAGCATTTTCCAACAAGGCGAAAAGGGTTAAAGATTTATTAATAACATGCACACACACACACACACACACACACACACGCACACACACTGTGAAGGGAGGATCAACAAAACAGTTTGCCATTACCCCTTATCGCCTCTCTCTCTCTCTCTCTACCTCCCTTCCTCCCTTCGTTCATGTCCAATTGGGGCGCTGCTGGTAACGAGCGGAACAAACGGCCTGTTTTAATAATAGTTGGAAGGGGCTCTGGTGGGATGGTGGGGCGGTGGGGTGGTGGGGTGGTGGGATGGTTAATACAACTGTTTTCGAGTCCGAGGGAAGGCAAAGGGTTGGCGTTTTGTCGGCGTGGATCACTGATTTTTATAACGTGACAACACGCAAAGTCACAAAAACAGAAATTCTTAACCAAAATACGAAATTCGAAACAAAAAGAACGTTTTTCTATTTTTGGATATATATATATATATTTTTTTGCTTTGACGATGCCATCGATTTGATTAGGTCGACAGTCAGCCGTCAGCATAACCCTTGCTGACAGCCAGTCATGCCAGTATTCACCTCCTTCCTAGTCGCCCCCCCCCCACCACCCCCTTAACCTAAGCCTGTCTATAACATAGAAATCAATGTATTTCATTAATGGCAAAATGTGTGCCGGCTCTAATAGGCTTTATTGCCCATTGTTATTATTAATATTGGCATGCAACAAGGTTGTCGTCGTTGTTGTCGCACTGCAGTACAGACCCTTCACCACACCCCCTCGCCCAACAATCAACCCCAACCCCTTACGGCCCTAGTCAAGCAGTCAGTCAGCGAGTCACGCTAAAGAAACGCTGAGCAATTTTAGTTGATTTTGGCACCAGCTTTACTTTCACCACTAACTGGATTATGTGTACGAGTTCCAAAAGGTTAGTTACATTTTAACAACAGTCCAACATACCGCAAATCAATTCACAATACTTTTGGCAACTTTTAGGAACTTAAATATACTAGAAACACTTTTAAGTGTTATGTTGTTCAAATAATTAGTATAACACTTTATTTATTTATGTTTATTTTCAAACATTTTTATTATTATTATTATTATTTTTCTTTGGGGAGACGCTTAAAATTGTTCTTCTTAAAACATATCAAAATTCCACTAAATTATCTAATACATTTTATTAAAAGAACAAGATCAGTTGTCATATTGTACTTTTACCGAATAATATATAGTATATACTTAACGTTCTATTTTTCAGTCTTTGTCTCGTATTAACTATCCGGCTGATGCTTAACTGTGTTATCACTGGCACTCGAATCACTTAGCACAGATCTCTGCAAGTTTTAGCCTATGTGTTATTCTGATGTGTAAGCTATATTATTGTAAAGTTTCATTGAAATCCATTCAGTAGTTGTTGCGTTAAAGAGTAACAAACATATGTACAAACGCTCAAAATAATAATTTTTAGTCAATTTTTGATCAGTTGCGATCTGAAAATCGATCGAAATAGCAAAAAACTTCATGAACTATTGGATCTGTGTTTGGTTTCTTTAGCCAATAAAATGCATGTTAAATACAATATATATATATATATATATATATATTCATATAATATGTACAAATACAATTATCATTTGCATTAATGTTCTTCTCGCATTGAAGATGAATCCGAAAGTGGTTTTTTGTGTCCATTTTAACGTTAACTTAGCACCACAAATGTCACAACAACAACACTGAAATTGCTACAAATTGCTTTTCCATATGCGAGTTGTTGTGGATTCTTGGCGCTCAATGGTGCGTGGAAAGTTCTTTCTCTCTGTGTGTGTGTGTGTGTACCAAAAAAAAAAAAAAAGAAATATAACAATAAAAATGCTAAGAAAACGGGAGGTGTGGCATATTTTTTGGCTATCCTGTCCAGCGGGAGGTGGAGGTGGGGGAGGGGGGAGTTTGCCCAAAGGCGCTGAATGTGCGCACTTAACAAACTCGTAAATAACCAGAACAATACGAGTGGTCGAGCCCAATGGGGCAGGGGCAGGGGCATGGGCACAGCGGATGCTACAAAAATTGAATAAAATGCAAATTTTTTTATATTTTATTTTTTTTTTAGTCTTTTTTTTTTCGCAAACAAAATAATTCAATGCGTGACAATTTGTGTGTGTATTTTATATTATTTTTTATTTTTTTTTCTACATCTGTATGTTGTTATTTTTTGCTGCCATACTATTTTTATGGGCGGCTGACATTACGCCCGGAAATATTAACGTATGTGCGACGTTGCGTCTTCTCTGACATTTGTGTGTGTGTCTGTGTGTGTGTGTGTGTGTGGCATTTGAATACAAATTCAGTTTGCCATTTTGACACACATGAATGACCGGCAAGTGGACGCAAAGTTGCGTGCGTAGGGGAAGGGAGTGGGGGAGGGGGAGGGGGGGGGGGGTTGCCAACGGTCGAACAAACTTGGCCAACATGACGCCCGCAGAGACGATTGCGGTACCCCCGCAACAAATAATAACAACAACAAAAAAACGTTGCTCAACCAACCAACCATTCACTTTTCACCCCCCCCCCCCCCACCCCCTCCTCCTACAAAGTCCAAGTCACAGATTCCATTTCCATTTCACAATAAATAAAATAAATTTTATATTTATTATATTTTTTTTCCCCTCCCCGCCAATTTTTGTACCCTCGGGATATATATTTATAATCTTGTCTTGCTTGATTTGTTGAAACGAATTGTAGATCATAAATGTTTTTTTTGGTATTACGTAAGATCGAATAGGAAATCAGTTCGGAACTAGGCCGAATTCTTAGTAAATAACTCATAAATACCTAAACGAATTTCCCAGACTTCGAGGAAAGATTCTCCAAAATGGCTTCTTAGTGTTCACTTGTAACCCAAAAGAAAAGATTTGTGAAAAATTTAGCTTATTAGCTATTATGGTTTGGGTTGTGGCATTGATAGCATCAGTCAGTTAGGGCAGGTGCGGGAAAACTCTTGGCTGGCTACAGAGTATTTGCTGTCGACTCTTAACCGATTTAAGTTGTTTTGAATCGAACGAGCTGGCCTAATAATGGATTAGTCAGAACCAAAAGGAGAAAGCTGGGGGGGGGGGGGAGGGAGTTGAGTGTAAAAGAGCGGAAAAGGCAGAGTTGAACACAAAATCAATCTCGCTACATTTTAGCATTTTAGTGAAGAAATTTATTCTCATTTCGCTGAGATTTCTTTGAAACATTTTGTATTGGTCTTAGATTTGGATTTGAATACTGTATTGTCGCTACTTGATTTCAATGTACATGTTTATAAATATATATAGTATATGTAGTATGTGTATTATTGTTTGGATTGCTTATTCTTGTGGGTGGATAGGTCGAATGGGGACGCCCTGCGGTCCTGCGGATATTTGTACCTTTTCTCATATTTGGCAAATTTGAGCATATTTTATCACCATTACTGAAGTAGAGTCGTGACCCGCAGGCTAAAATCCTCCACACACACACACACACACACACACACATGTCCTCAGAGCTATTGGCACCCAAAAGTAACCCGCATGTGTTTAAGGGAAGGAGGGATGGGTTTAACGTGTGCTGCGGGCTTTAGCCAAAAGAACGAGGTCGTCGCTTTTTGTTGTTTTGTTTCAGTTTATTTTCCTTCTTCTTTTTTTTTGTTGGGAATTTTGCATGGCAACCCTTTTTGACGTCAACGTCAACGTCGTTGTCGTCGTCGTTGTCGTTGTCGTCATCAACCCAAGAGAGAGAGAGAGAGAGAGAGAGAGAGAGAGAGAGAGAGAGACCCGCAGCGTTGCCAGTTCTCAGACTCAGTCACAACGCCACATCCAATCAAGCAATGAACTTTTCAACTTGCTACTGGACCTGCCACTCCCCTCCCATCCGCCAAAACCCCACACTCGCCTGCCACTTACGCAAATAAATAATAACGGACAGGCCAAACACACACACACACACACACTCACAGAGAGAGAGAGAGAGAGAGGAAAAGAGCCGAATTTGTTTAAACAAACTGGAAAATTTATGAATATGTTGAAGTTTTTGGCAATAGCAGCAAATAAATAATAAAACCCGAGTACAAAAATCAAAAGATATGCAAATAATATCAAGCACTAAACCGAATTCCAAATGCTCTAACAAACAAATCAACTTTTGAAGTTCTAATATTAATAAGATTTATTTGATCTTCCGATTATTTTATAATGTTTTAGCTATTTTCATAAGAAATACATATAATTATTATTACATATTATTGAATGCAGAAATAAATAAATCTCTAAAAGAAGTTCGACTAATGATACAAACGCTATAGGTAATGCGTTATGCCGTGCAAGAACTCTCTAAGAAGTTAAATCAAATACTCGAATGCATACGTGAAAGCTTAAAGACAGAGAGCGAGAACAGAAAGAAAGAAAGAAAGAAAGAAAGAAAAAACCTTAAAAAGCAAATGGCAAAAAACAAAACCACTTCATTGATATTTATGACCAGGCAGGCCACAAATGCAAGAAACAAAGATGTGGCAGCGAGCAGGGTGCAAGGTGGCAGTGTGTGTGTGTGGCAGGAGTAACGCTGATTGCGGCCAGTTGCCCCTTTCAATTTGTTAGTCAATTTTTCATTTTTTGTTGGTTTTTGCATGCGAAAAGTTTGATTGATTATGTTCCATGTATGGATGAGTTTCACCTGGCATTTTTTTTTTTTTTTTTTTGTGCATATTGAAAGCAATGTAATAAGCACAAACACACCACCCCCACAGCGACCCACTGCCGCCCCCCCAAAACAGCCCCACACTAAGCAATCTCTAAAACATTTCAGCAGCTGCTACAGTGCATAACTCTAACGAGTGATTTGTGCGATGCTCCACAAGGGGAAATAAACTCAAAACGAGCACAAACAAAAAAGGGAACTATAAAAAAATAAAGTGAAAAAATATGAAATAAAAAAATTTTTAACAATCACAAGACAAAAGGCCGAAGATTAAACACTCTAGCCACTGACAAAATGTAATCTACATAATATAATTTATCTATTGACCGATTGTTGCGATCTTAACTATGTGATTTAATATGTTTCAAAGTTCGAAATCTTTCACAAAATGTAACAAAACTCTTTAAAGCCCATACCCTTTGGCCAGGGTATACGAAACATCGAGAAATGAAATGAAGAAAATGTTATTTCATAATGCAAATTGTGCAGGACGAGGCTAGCTCAAAAGGCACCCCACTAACCAACGAGTTTCCTGTTTCCTTTTCCTTTTTTTTTGGGGGGGGGGGGGGGGGGGTATTAATGTCGAATGTCAAGCGACATGAAGAGACGTCCAATTGTCAGAAATGGGCGGTGCTGGGCGGTGCTGGGCGATATGGAAATGACGGAGAAATAAGAAAAATGCGGTATTTAATGTGAATTACACCACTGTGACCACAATCTGTAACGGGGCAATTGCAGGGTCCTGCAGGAACCCCGCTACTACTCCCCATTCAGCACTCCACTCTCGATCATCATCGCTTCAAATGTAAATTTTCAATTTAAATGCAAATATCAATTTGTCAATGCTCTCGCCTCTGACGTGCGACATCATTTTGCACAGGGGAAACCCCAGAAAGAAAGAAAAAACCAAACCAAAAACGAACAACGAAGTAGATGAAGATGAAGATGAAGAAAACAAGGTCCGAGTGAGCTGTATGGAAATCCTTGCATTTTAACTAGTCGTAGCCGTAGCCGCAGGGTCAGTGTTGCCAATCTCAATCTTTCAAATGGCCAAAAAGCAACCCAATCCAAATTTCAGTTATAGTCACAGTTACAGCTAGAGTACCCCTGTCCCTGTCCCTGTCCCACGCCTCACTCCCACCCTTATTAAGCTTGCGCTGGCAGCTGCTTAGCACAATTCCCATGTGGCCAAAGGACAGTCGTGGCATTTAGCCATCATCATAACGCCAAACACAAGTAGCAATCGTATTTTTCTTTTTTTCGTCGCTCTTCCATCTTTCATTCAGCTTGATTTGTCTTTTTTATTATTTCTTATTCTAACGCCATACTCTACCACACAGAAAGTGTGTCAGTTAGCAGGAATGCCCATGAAAAGAAAGTACATCAATTAGTTATTTACACTTGATTAGCAAAAACAGCAGAGTTGATATTGCATCGCATTCAACTGAAGTTTGCTTAAGTTTGTCGATAATTTACTCCGTTTCCTACATTATTATATCGATTGATCAACTATCAACCACAAGAGAGCGAAGAGCTTAAAGAAAAATTTTAGTTTGGCTTTACAAAGTGTTACGAAAAATCTGTAACCTATCGAAATTTCATAATGATCGAAATTTCATAATCGATGAAAATGACTCAAGCTCGCAGTTGGTCTTTCAATATTTGTACACTCTCGATATTTTCCAATATGAACTGATACATCAAACAGCTTGAAATGCAACCAAATAAGCTTAAAGAAAGCGTATTCAGGAATCGTTGACATATTGCTTTATTTTTCGATGCACACACATACAATGTGTATTATGTTTGTTTGTTGAACAAACGGCGCTGATTTTATACGTTTCCCCGTTGCTGTTGTTGTTGTTGTTGCTACGTTGCGCCTAATTAGGAATTCACATCATTTTTTATTTGGGTTAAAATTATTCAAAGTGTGGCAAAAGCATCGCGCTCCCAGCTGCCTATTCAAGACTTTCTTGACTTTCTTTCTTTCCATTTTTTTGTTTTCCATTTTTATAACCATCTTTTTATGCTTATTTTTTCATCTTTTTATATATACATATATAATATATATGTATAATATTGCTTGGTGGTGCGGCTGGATAACTAAATCTGCGAGCGGTTACCAGTTTTCAGGTAGTACTATAAACTGACTGCAAACACCCCCCCCCCCCCCCCCCCCTCACACCATCCTCCTCCTCCTACCATCGAGTGTGTACTGAGCTGACCATTAAATGAACTGAAGTCGCGAGAAAAGAAATGAAAATGGGGAAAATGGGTTGGGGGGGGGGAAAGCAAGGAAAAGGAAATAGGTGGAAAATTAAACATATTAAAAGTTTTTACACCTTTGATGATGAATTTTGTTTCGGTGGTGCAACCCTTTGATGCCAAAAGCAGTAGCACCACCCCAACCCCAACTCCCTTTAGCCCCACTCCCTTAAGCACTTAACAAACTGTCGAGCTGACCGTGCTGAAAGTAATAAAAATGCAATTACAACGGGTGCCCCATTTAAGGATGTTGCCAGGATGTGGCTTTCAACTTCAACTCAGAGCAACAACAACAACAACAGCAACAGCAACAACAACTTGTGCTGCTGCTGCTGTGGTTTCTAGTGCTGCTTCTGCTGTCCTCCAATTTGATTCACTTCATCAGCAAGTAAAAGCGGGCGCATTAAAAAATATTCACGTTCAACAGCGGCTGCATGCTAAATGAGCCAAGTAATAAAAACAACCAAGCAAGTCCTTAACACACACACACTAAACGAAAAAAAAGGTGTAACCAACATAAACTGAAACAAAAAACAAAAAAAAATTTAACCGAAAAAGAATGAGAAGAGAGAGAGAGAGTTGCGATAATGAAATGCGCTAAAAGGGTTTAGCTGACCTCAAAGCCTGAAGCGGCTTGCTTGGATGGAGAATGTCAGCAACCAGAGGATGCTCTCATATGACACAAGGAGCCAAGAGTCAGGACCAACTTCAACTGTCCAACTTCAACTGGCTGTCAACAGGTTAAACGTTGCCTGCATCCGCCCCCCACCCCCCGCTTCGTTACATCAGAGGCAGCATTAAAATTTCAAACGTTGACATCATGCAAACAATGATTAAAAACAACAACTTTTTTGTTACATTTCTTAATACAAATACAAGTGAATTGCTAAGGGTGAAGGGTGAAGGGCGAAGGGTGGTTGGTTGAGGGTGGAGGATGGAGGGTGGAGGGATCGTTGCGCATATCGCGTGTCAATTGTTAAATATAACAAAAACCAACAGCAACAAACAACAACAAAAAAAGGCAATGTTGACAAACGACGGCGACGATAAACAGCCAAAAAGCGAGCCGAAAAAAAGGCTAAAAGAAGCTAAATAACAATAACAATAACAAAATGAAAATGAAAATGAGAATAACAAACAACGGACAACGGACAACGAGACGAGACAGCCAAAGGACAATAAACGACGACAGACAGCTGACAAAAATCAAAGACATATATTAAAAAAAAATTGTGTTTAACTAGAAGATACCCTGCACACTATTCAAATGCCTTGTGTTGATATATATGTATATTTAAAGTCAAACACTAAAAAGTAAGCGACTAAAGAATTTAAAGGATGCAATGAATGACATTAATGCTTAGATATAGTTAGACATTATAATTGAGTTTAAAATATGCTTAGCTTAATGCGTTAAATTTCGGACAAAACTTATTCCATTATAGTCAACCACTTTTAAGTACTAAGTTCGTTTTTCATTTTACAAAAAAAAACAACTTAAAACTTTACAAGTTGCATTGCACTTTCAATTGAATAGATCAGTGAAACTAGCGAGTCATTCGAAAATTCTTTGTTGTAGAATCGAGCCAATTCTGTTTCAAATCTATTAAATATTTATTTGATTTTAAACTCATTTCATTATAGTCAACCACTTTACAAGTGCTTAGTTTGAATTTCATTTAACAAATATCAAAACTTTGTCTTATCAATTAAGTTGCATTGCATTCAAATGTTTTGATTACTATTTAAGCCAAACGAGCATACCTTCTTAGGAAATCGATATAAAAAGAAAGAAAAAAACATTTAGAATGTGAAATCCACAAACATAATTATTATTATTCAAGTGGTGTGGAACAGCTTTTACTTTTCACATTTATTATTTTGTTGCTCAAAAATTGTCTGGGATTGATCAGGTCTGGTAACTCCCAATCGCCTATCCAGAACTTCCGCCACCCCACCTGCCACATCGTTCAGTTTAATTTCAATTGTTTGGCAAGAGGAGCGGAGGGGGGGGGGGGGCTAAAAGTAGAGGTTCAGTTACACGGTCAGGTCAGGTGCTAGCTTAGGTAGTTCTCATGCCGCATTTTTTTTTTTTGTTGAGCTATTCGCGGTCGCGTTTTTATTTATTTTGTTTGTTTTTTTTTCATCGTTTTTGTCCGCGTGTCTCGCGTTCCTCGCTTTGACTTCCGCTTGACATTGTTTGATTGTCGTTTAATTGAATTTAATTAGCATGAGGCGCGGCAAGGACGAATTTTTTTGTATTTTACTTTTTTATTTTTTTTTTGGTAACTTTTTCTATTGTGTGTGACTTTAGTTAGGCAATGCTGACTTAACGAGGGCAGCAATTGTCTAAGGGTTGGAGTGCTAAAGCGGGAAAATAATGAAAGGGAGGGGTGGTTGGGGTGACAAGACGGGGCAGGTGGTCAGTGGTACTTAGTTATTAATGGCATTTTAACTTTTATGACTGTTGTGTTCGGTGTGTTGTGTTCGGTGTGTTGTGTTGTGTTGGTGACAACTCTGATGTCCGATAAGAGAGTTACACGATTTATGTACTATAAGTGTGTGCAAATACCCTTTAAATGTTATAGCAGTGGATACACTAATCTACACTATTCTTCAATTTATCGATTAGCTCCCACTTATATTGAAAATGTGAAATGAATGTATGTTTGGATGTGTGTATATTTGTTACTCTTTCACGCTGAAACTACTTTTTGGATTTTGCAATGCAATTTTACAATAATATAGCTTATACACCATAACAACACAGTGGCTAGAACTTTTCAAGATATTTGCAACCGAAAGTTTTTTCTCATTGAGTTCGTTGTTATCAATCGTAAATGAAAGCTTAAGGAACAACAGCTGCTGAAGCCAAGATGGCTCATTATGATTATCAATTATTTATTTAAAAAAAAACCAAATTATTGGTTACGTTTGACTTTCTTTTTTTTCTTCTTGTTCATGGGAATGCTTTGCGGTTGTCCCCCCACCCACACACACACAAACACATCAAAAACCTACACAGAACTTTCGTGCCAGTCACCTGCCCTTAAATTTTTTTTCTCCCCATGTTAAGTGCTTAAATTAAGTTCAGCTTATCGCGATGCATCGTTCAACTTTTAAAATGCACTTGGAACAAACAAATGTATCTGTTGTTGTTGTTGTTGTTGTTTTTGCATATGTATTTGTATTCGTTGAGTTAATTTGATACGCATTAAAAACGCTTCACTATTTACGCTTGCCATGCAATTTTCTAGTTAACTACAACACACACACACACACACACACACACACACACACACACACATACACCCCTCTTTCACTAATCCCCCTACACCTTGGCAAGAATAATTGTATAGAGTCCGTTCATCCACTTGGCTGCAGTAAACCAAACCACTTGGTGGCACTTGCCACCTTGGTGACTTAACGTACCAAACTGTAACGCACTAAATGAAGCTTGGCACGCACCAAACAACAACAACAACAACAGCAACTAACAGACGTTAGCAAGTGTGTGTGTGTGTGTGCTTGTGTGTGTGTGAAAAGTGTTCAAGTTTTAATTGCTGGCAATTAAAAGTACATAGATACAAGCATATATGCATATGCCACGCACAAACACACGCACACACACTAACAAAATATAAAAGTTAACAACAATTGAATTAATATTTTCCACACATTAGCTTATAAACAATATGATTTTATTTTAATTAACTATGAATTTATAAGAACACAGCCTTTGAAAAACTTTTTACTTTTTTTTAAATTATTTTCTATGCCGTTTTGTTGCCAATTTGTATTTTAGCCAACATTTTTTGCCGTGTATGCGTTGGCTTACATCAAGCTCAATCTGTAGGAGCGGGAAAAAAAGCTTTTCCCTAACTGAACCTAGCTGTAAATCAACTTTTGCTGCGCGGCTGCTATCAATGCCAATAATCGCTAGCGCTTAAGAGCAGCAGCTCTTGCGGCGGGGGTAGTAGTGGTCTATTGTGAATATTAAACGCTAATATGCAATTATGAAAATGGTGTTAGAGGTGTGGCAGGCAAGACATACATTGAATTTTGTATATATTTACGAACATATTAAATGTTATGTGTCTGTGTCTGTGGCAAGAAATTGCTGTTGCTTTCGAAGAAAGAGAACGTCAAAGAGAGATTCTCAGCTTCATATAAAGTATAAGACGCAAATGACACTATTACTTTAACGATTCCCTAGTAGAAGTTGATGCAAACCAGAGATTATCCTCTGACTTATGTTGAAACTGTTGTGGCAAAGCCTTCTGCCTTCAGAACAACAACATTTGCGGCTCCTTGGTGCTTCCCTCCAGGTGCGGTACATGGAAGATCTTGACAAATGGTTCTTCATACATCTGGCACTCAATAATTCCAATCCGAAATAGCTTCATACGCATTTTGGTAGTACGAACTCATAGCACGTTGTCCATTGGAAATTGATTTCGAAGATTGCTTGGAGTCGACTTCTTTGGCAATTCATCAATTGCATACTTTCCCACATTGTAAATATAGTCATCCCAACTATGCCTGGTCTTCGCATTTCTACTGGCTGCAAACTAGAACAACTTTAGCAAAATGCAACACTTTTAGACATACAACTTACCATTGCTAATCGTTCCTTAATGTTCTGACATCTCAGGATGTTAACAGTTTTCCATGGTTTTGGAAAACTCAAAAGAAAAGCAGCAAAAAGCGGAAAGCGAATCAAGAATAACAGCACAAATTGTTTGTTTACAAACAGGACGGTTGTCAAACGCGGTAGAATCGATATCGCACACCATAATATCGATATATTCTAGTAGCGATATTATATGTGGAGTATGCACCACTTCTTAGTACGGTGTAAGAACTCAAATTAATACTTTTTGAATGCGATTTAAATAATGTTTTATGATTCCATAGTGCCAAATACTCAAACTTTAAGTGAGGTATTAGAATTCAAGTTTTAAAAACATTAAAATGTTTAATATTCTGTTCCATCGTTCCATCGTTTGCATCATGACTTCTATTAGAGAACGATGAATTTGTTAAGGTCTCATTTAATTAGGTCCATCCCTATCGCTTCTCTCAAGTTTGCAAAAGCCACGTTTCGTAGTCGAATTCTTCAGTGAGCATATTTTAAAGTCTTTTCTTGTGAGAACTTGAATAAAATCGAATGGCAATGGTAAGTTTGGTATATTGGTAAAATGTTATTAAGTTGCGTTTAAGTGGCGTTTTGTTTGTGCAGCGAATCAACCCGAATAAACAACGTGTGCAGCCATCGGTGGAACCAAGACCGGACATTATTGGGTTATACACTAATAAGATTCACTACTTGCGAACATATGTGCTGGATGTGTTGGCTAGGAGGAAGTTCGCTATTGAATTTATGAAACCTGTGGATATAACGAAGAATCCCGACAATTTCACGGCCATTGAATGTCCCATGGATATTGGAACAATCAAGCAACGAGTGCTGACTTCGTACTACCAAAGCTCAGATGAACTTCTATCCGACTTGAATTTGATTGTTGCTAATCACAAGAAGTTGTGCCAGTCGGAAGATTTGAAGTATCGCAACTGCCTCAAGCTTGAGAAGTTCATAGCTGCGGCTGTTAGGAAAATGCCTCGTGGCAGGGAGACGCTTTTCCTGAGCAGGCCAGCATCTTCGGAAACTGACTCGGCGAACGAATCTAAATGCTCGGATAGCTCGGAGGATAACATTTTTATGATGGATGATGATGATGATTTGTAAATTTAGTAACATGCATTCACAAAACGCCTTGATTCCAACTTTGTTCACCGAACAAATAATAAAAGTTTAATAAATATGCATATGCAAATCGGAACTTCCAATTTTTCTCATAGTTGTATAGCTAAAATCATCAAACTGGAATGAAATATTACTAGAAATGTTTGCTAAAAGCGACCAACATCCAAAAACTGTGTTTACAAGTTTTAAGCTACAGTTAAAATTGATTTTAACGAATCATACTTACACAAAGTGTGAGCTTAGATACTTATTGGAAATTTATTGAACTTCTTTTATTTTAACTAACAAAATCGCCAGTAAACCAAACCACTTGGTGGCACTTGCCACCTTGGTGACTTAACGTACCAAACTGTAACGCACTAAATGAAGCTTGGCACGCACCAAACAAAAACAACAACAACAGCAACTAACAGACGTTAGCAAGTGTGTGTGTGTGTGTGCTTGTGTGTGTGTGAAAAGTGTTCAAGTTTTAATTGCTGGCAATTAAAAGTACATAGATACAAGCATATATGCATATGCCACGCACAAACACACGCACACACACTAACAAAATATAAAAGTTAACAACAATTGAATTAATATTTTCCACACATTAGCTTATAAACAATATGATTTTATTTTAATTAACTATGAATTTATAAGAACACAGCCTTTGAAAAACTTTTTACTTTTTTTTAAATTATTTTCTATGCCGTTTTGTTGCCAATTTGTATTTTAGCCAACATTTTTTGCCGTGTATGCGTTGGCTTACATCAAGCTCAATCTGTAGGAGCGGGAAAAAAAGCTTTTCCCTAACTGAACCTAGCTGTAAATCAACTTTTGCTGCGCGGCTGCTATCAATGCCAATAATCGCTAGCGCTTAAGAGCAGCAGCTCTTGCGGCGGGGGTAGTAGTGGTCTATTGTGAATACTAAACGCTAATATGCAATTATGAAAATGGTGTTAGAGGTGTGGCAGGCAAGACATACATTGAATTTTGTATATATTTACGAACATATTAAATGTTATGTGTCTGTGTCTGTGGCAAGAAATTGCTGTTGCTTTCGAAGAAAGAGAACGTCAAAGAGAGATTCTCAGCTTCATATAAAGTATAAGACGCAAATGACACTATTACTTTAACGATTCCCTAGTAGAAGTTGATGCAAACCAGAGATTATCCTCTGACTTATGTTGAAACTGTTGTGGCAAAGCCTTCTGCCTTCAGAACAACAACATTTGCGGCTCCTTGGTGCTTCCCTCCAGGTGCGGTACATGGAAGATCTTGACAAATGGTTCTTCATACATCTGGCACTCAATAATTCCAATCCGAAATAGCTTCATACGCATTTTGGTAGTACGAACTCATAGCACGTTGTCCATTGGAAATTGATTTCGAAGATTGCTTGGAGTCGACTTCTTTGGCAATTCATCAATTGCATACTTTCCCACATTGTAAATATAGTCATCCCAACTATGCCTGGTCTTCGCATTTCTACTGGCTGCAAACTAGAACAACTTTAGCAAAATGCAACACTTTTAGACATACAACTTACCATTGCTAATCGTTCCTTAATATTCTGACATCTCAGGATGTTAACAGTTTTCCATGGTTTTGGCAAAACTCAAAAGAAAAGCAGCAAAAAGCGGAAAACGAATCAAGAATAACAGCACAAATTGTTTGTTTACAAACAGGACGGTTGTCAAACGCGGTAGAATCGATATCGCACACCATAATATCGATATATTCTAGTAGCGATATTATATGTGGAGTATGCACCACTTCTTAGTACGGTGTAAGAACTCAAATTAATACTTTCTGAATGCGATTTAAATAATGTTTTATGATTCCATAGTGCCAAATACTCAAACTTTAAGTGAGGTATTAGAATTCAAGTTTTAAAAACATTAAAATGTTTATTATTCTATTCCATCGTTCCATCGTTTGCATCATGACTTCTATTAGAGAACGATGAATTTGTTAAGGTCTCATTTAATTAGGTCCATCCCTATCGCTTCTCTCAAGTTTGCAAAAGCCACGTTTCGTAGTCGAATTCTTCAGTGAGCATATTTTAAAGTCTTTTCTTGTGAGAACTTGAATAGAATCGAATAGCAATGGTAAGTTTGGTATATTGGTATAATGTTATTAAGTTGCGTTTAAGTGGCGTTTTGTTTGTGCAGCGAAAGGGCCGGAATAAAAAACGTGTGCAGCCATCGGTACACAGATCTGGCTTTATTGGGTTTTACAGTAATAAGATTCACTACTTGCGAAGATATGTGCTGGATAAGTTGGCTAAGAAAAAGTTCGCTATTGAATTTATGAAACCTGTGGATATAACGAAGAATCCCGACTATTGCAAGGCTATTAAGTTTCCCATGGATGTTGGAACAATCAAGCGACGAGTGCAGAATGCTTATTACCGTAATGCAGAGGAACTTCTATTCGACTTAAAGTTGATTGTTACTAATCACAAGAAGTTGAGCCAGTCGGAAGATTTGAAGTATCGCAACTGCCTCATGCTTGAGGATTTCATAGCTGTGGCTGTTAGGAAAATGCCTCGCGGCAAGGAGACGCATTATCTTGGCAAGCCATTAGTTTTTGAAACTGACTCGGAGATCGAATCTCATTGCTCGGATAGCTCGGAGTATTATAGTTGCTAAGATGGCAATAATGATTATAATGATGATGATTCGTCAATTGATTAAAATGCATTCACAAAACGCCTTGATTCTAACTTTGTTCACCGAACAAATAATAAAAGTTTAATAAATATGCATATGCAAATCGGAACTTCCAATTTTTCTCATAGTTGTATAGCGAAAATCATCAAACTGGAATGAAATATTACTAGAAATGTTTGTTAAAAGCGACCAACATCCAAAAACTGTATTTACAAGTTTTAAGCTACAGTTAAAATTGATTTTAACGAATCATACTTACGCAAAGTGTAAGCTTAGATACTTATTGGAAATTTAAACATGATGGCAATTTATTTTTGTTGTACTTCTTTCAATTTAACTAACAAAATCGCTAGCAATTAATATTAATTTTATGTTGTAATACATTTTATTCATAAATGTATTTAAATTCCTAGGTTGCGCTTACTTGCTTCCAAACTTTTATGTTTTAAGTTATGTGTGGCTGGTTAAAAGAAAGACTCGACGGCTAGTAGACAGTAGCTGCTGGGGCAAGGGTGTAGATGAACGGAGAAAGGACCGTACATCCCACCCAACCCTCCCCATGCCCCAATACCACACACACGCACACTTTGTGGGCACAAGGCAGTTTGGTAAAAGTTTTTTGTTTCAGAGAAAGAGTGAAACAGAAAGAGAGAGAGAGAGAGAGTGGGTTTGTTAAAAAGCAAAAGGCTTTAACGAAACGCGGCGAAAAGCCAAACAAACTTTTTGTCCTTGAAAAGTAAGCTGTTAGGGTAGAGTTGCCACCAACAAGTCTACAAGTCTCGAGGTATTTATGGATTTGCCTAGTGCAGTTCTCCACACACACACACACACACACACATATATATACACACAGCAATGAAAACAGTATATATATAGAGGAGAAAAAAGTGCGTTTGCTAATTTCATAAATGTTAGCAGAGGCGTTAGTGGAGGGTGGGGGCTAAGAGGCATGGTGTTGAAACTAATTGCAAAGAATATGGCAAAGAAATGCAAAATCTGCAAACGGCATTGCAGACACACTCACGCTCACACTCACACACACAGGCACAGACAGTCATTAGCTTTGCTTCAGTTAATGCTAAAAAAAAAAAACACGAAACGAAACGAAAGAAAAAAAAAGTGAGTACCAGCTGCAAGGCGAACTTCTTTCTTGAGTCGAAGCATTTCTACGGTGTCTGAGCTACTGTAGCTGACTGCTGCGTTAATCATCATCCTATACGCGTAATTACAGAGTCAGAGACTAACCTAGTACTAGCCATCCCGAGCATACCCAAAACAAGCAAGCGTCAGGCAGAAGGCCTGCGCCTTGCTTCTTGTAAGCCTTGCTGAATGGCATCACGAATATTAAAAAGACTTTAGAAGACAGGACCAAGGACACAAGTCGAAGGAGTTGAAAGCAGACTTCACGTAGCTGGAGCTGGTAAATGACTTACAAGGATATTTCACAGCGAGAATGACTCGCAGTGGCAGTGGGGTAGAAATTTTGAGGACAACCACAAAACGAAGCGTTGTGGTTGTTGTTATTGTTATTGTTGTTGTTGTTGTTGCCATTGAATTAACTTAGACGACGCTTGGTGGCTGGCTGGGTGTCTTTTGTGCCACAAGATTGTCCTGACCACGCATCTTATTATTATTATTATTATTATTTTTATTAACACCAACAACAATCACAACAAATCTTTGAATACGTTTTTTGAGACTTGAGTGGCATAATTTATGAAATAAAAAAAAAGCTTCTTTCTGAATTTTGACTTTGCATTTTGTACAGCTTTAAAGATTAAGTCTTTAATATCGATTTTAAGTTATTAAACAACAACAAAAATTAAATCAATTAAATATTGAGACACTTTTAAAGATGTTAGATATGTAAATATATATATACAGACTATATGTTTTTATTCGCAAATCATAACTCCCCCAAAACTCAACTTGAAGATGGGTCAAAACTTTCCGAAGTCAAAACTTCCTCAAAACTTAACCGATTGTCAAATGCAAGGCTTTTTAAGTTATGTCTTGGCATATAGATTAATGCAGCATTTTCAGTTTATAACAGAAAATTTACTCGAAAAATAAAATCAAATAAATCAACTTGAAGATAGGTCAGAACTTTATTGCATAAAGGAGTAATAAACTTTTACATATATAATATAAATAGGATTATTGTTACTTATTGGGGAGCAACGAGAATATTTTTTTGCATACACATAAACATACATTAAACATATGATAAATTAAAAGATATCTTTATTTACTATTTATTATAATGAAGGGGTATCAAGATGTGTCTCAAGTTCCACTTGTTTTGTAACCAAAGATTTAATGATTAAGGCGGAAGCTAGAAGTGGAGCTTTGCACTTTGTATCGATGTAGTAGTATGTGTTCCTATTCTATCTGTAAGTTGAGCCTGAGCTGATCCCAGTGACAGAAATTCAATTCACGTGATACAAAAGTAGTGAAAGACGAAGAAGAAGATAACAATGCCAGGCAAGAATGAGAATGAATGAAACGAGTTTAGTTTAGAAGTTGATGCAAACCAGAGATTATCCTCTGACTTATGTTGAAACTGTTGTGGCAAAGCCTTCTGCCTTCACCCAACATTTGCGGCTCCTTGGTGCTTCCCTCCAGGTGCGGTACATGGAAGATCTTGACAAATGGTTCTTCATACATCTGGCACTCAATAATTTCCAATCCGAAATAGCTTCATACACATTTTGGTAGTACGAACTCATAGCACGTTGTCCATTGGAAATTGATTTCGAAGATTGCTTGGAGTCGACTTCCAATTGCATACTTTCCCACATTGTAAATCTAGTCATCCCAACTATGTCTGGTCTTCGCATTTCTACTGGCTGCAAACTAGAACAACTTTAGCAAAATGCAACACTTTTAGACATACAACTTACCATTGCTAATCGTTCCTTAATATTCTGACATCTCAGGATGTTAACAGTTTTCCATGGTTTTGGAAAACTCAAAAGAAAAGCAGCAAAAAGCGGAAAGCGAATCAAGAATAACAGCACAAATTGTTTGTTTACAAACAGGACGGTTGTCAAACGCGGTAGAATCGATATCGCACACCATAATATCGATATATTCTAGTAGCGATATTATATGTGGAGTATGCACCACTTCTTAGTACGGTGTAAGAACTCAAATTAATACTTTTTGAATGCGATTTAAATAATGTTCTATGATTCCATAGTGCCAAATACTCAAACTTTAAGTGAAGTATTAGAATTAAAGTTTTAAAAACATTAAAATGTTTATTATTCTATTCCATCGTTCCATCGTTTGCATCATGACTTCTATTAGAGAACGATGAATTTGTTAAGGTCTCATTTAATTAGGTCCATCCCTATCGCTTCTCTCAAGTTTGCAAAAGCCACGTTTCGTAGTCGAATTCTTCAGTGAGGATAATTTAAAGTCATTTCTTAAGAGAACTTGAATAGAATCGAATAGCAATGGTAAGTTTGGTATATTAGTATAATGTTATTAAGTTGCGTTTAAGTATCGATGTAGTAGTATGTGTTCCTATTCTATCTGTAAGTTGAGCCTGAGCTGATCCCAGTGACAAAAATTCAATTCAAGTGATACAAAAGTGGTGAAAGACGAAGAAGAAGATACAGAAACAGAAGATGAAGAATTTGTCGCGTGAACAATGCCAGGCAAGAATGAGAATGAATGAAACGAGTTTGGTATGAGATGGTGAGTGATGGGGAGGGGTAGGGGGTGGTTGTGTTGCATAGCTGAATGAGAAAAGCACTTAACTCTTAAAGGCGAAATGCTTGTAAAATTTAAGCCCTACTTAATTTGCGATACACTCGTAAACAATTGCCCCGCGGCTGCCACTTGTCACACAGAAACTGTTGTGTGGGTATGGGTTGGGGGCTTTGTGACAAGCAACGGGATGCTTGCTAGCTGCTGGCTACCAACGCACCGCCCCCTCCCACTCCCTCTGCCCTTCTCACCGATACCACCCACGCGACGTTTTTCAAAACATTTTTACTAATTTTAATAAAGCGACGCGGCCAAAGACAATGCTTTAGATTGAGATCTAACTTCAGATTCAGCTGCTGCTGCTTGCACTCCTTGTTACCCCTTACACCCGCAACCCACACCCCCCCGCCGTCAACCACCCGCCAGGTTACCCTCCTGGGGCACTTGGTGCGTCTTGTGCTCGGTTTTTGTGGGCAACTCGATATCCTGGGCTAAGACAAAGGCTCACATCAACAGGAAACCGCAAGGCGCGCACACACACACACAACAACAACAACAAAAAAAACACAACAGAACTTTCTCTGTGACGCGCAAGCGACATTTGCATGGCACCCAACCGCCTGCCCCCTGCCCCCCGACCATCCCACTCACCGAAGAAAGGGTTCTTCTTCGTTTTGCTTATTTCTCATTATGCATAACTTGCCTGTGTTAGTGTTAGCGTAAGTGTGTGTGTGTGTGTGTGTGTGTGTGTGTTGGTGTGTGTGAAGCTATGCGAACTCGAGAGAGAGAGAGAGGGAGAGAGATGATGCTGCTGCACACAGCGCAAAGGAGGATTCATTGCCCAAAATGAAGTAACCGCCGTTGCCGCTACGTTGTGGCACGCATCAGCGGCACATTTTGTGTGTACCACATCCCCCTCCCCCTTCCCACCCTCCCACTGTACCACACATTTTTAGTCTTTCGCTGCGTTGCGCCGTTGCCCGTGGATTACTCAATTAATTTAATTATGCGCTGTCAATCATTTCGTTGCCTTCGTTCGTTCGTTCGTTCGTTTTGTGCCCTGTGTCTGCCACGCCTACGCCTACGCAACCCCTTTTACTTGCCAATGGGGGTCTGGTTGGGTGGTGGGGGTATGGAAAAAATGTGAGTGATTCCCTCTTGTTGCCACTTAATTTCTGCTGTGTCTGGCCAGACAGCGCGACGCCTCCGACTCAGCCTACAACTCAGCCTTAGCCACAGCCGCAGCCTGTTCGACCTAAGGAATCTAGCTGAAAGGCTCAGCCACAGCTTTGTCTTTGTTTATACCCTGTAACCAATTGAGTAGACAGGGCTGTCAAGTTGTTGATGAAGAAGGAGACACAGATGATACTATTGTGTCACCTATTTGACCGATCAAGAAAGACTGACGTTTGAAAAGCTTGACTGCTAGATTGACTGATGGATTGATTCACTGACTGACCGATTGACTAAAAAGCAGAGTGATTTAAAGAAAATAGCTAAATGACTGACCGACTGATTGACTGACTAACCGATTGACTGATTAAAAAACCTTAGCAACTGATTGGCTTACTAATTGAGTACTTAACTGATTTGATTTGATTGATTGACCGATTGACTGATTGAAAAACTTAAGAAACTGCTTTGCTTACTAATTGAGTACTTAACTGATTTGATTGATGGACGGACTGATTGATTGACTTGATTGACAACGTGATTTGTGCATACAGGGTATAACTCAGTCGTGCGCATAGCCAAATATCACACTTCAATCACTTTACAACGTATTTTTGTTACTTTTTCGACAGATCTCGCTCAGTTGTTGCTGTCGTTGGCGTTGGCCTGTCCGCCTTGTCGAGCTCGTTGGGATTGCTTGGACTGGGCCAAACCCTTTACCACACCCGCATCCCCTGCTACTATTCTCCTCTTAACTCCTTTGCGTATCCATCATAGGGAAACAAACGAAAAACAACCGCGTCGAAATAAGAGAAATCATTTGCGTTTTTGCGTTTAACACACGTATACACTAAGAGAAACTTTTAGCTGCTAATCTCCCGCACTACACCATCCAACCCCCCCCCCCCCTGTCTCCTGCATGGACTGCATACTGATCCTTGGTGGCGTCGACGTCGTCATGTTGACTTTTCCATTTGCCTTAGCAGATTTTCTTAGCGTGGATTCTTTATTTTTTCTTTCGAAAGAGAGAAAGCGAGCTCAGCTTCCTTGTTAGCATATCCTGCGGGCTTTGTTTATCCTTCTATTTGTAAAAGTCTTTCTCTCTCTCTCTCTCTTTCTTTTCATGTATGTCTGTCCGTGTGTGCGTGTGTGTGTGTGTGTGTGTGCTTTCTCGTGGTGTTTGCTTACATGTGTAAATTACTTTTCAATCTTGTGATTACTTTCTTTTTTTTTTAATCAACTTGGCATTTAATTATTTTAATTACGGCTCAACGCACAGTCTCCCCGAAGAAACAAAAACCAACAACAACCGAAAAGGAGTTGCAAGGTTGCGAGTTTTCATTCAACTTCACCCATCGTTCATCCAATATTACTACATGTTGCAACAACAACAACAATACATGCGTAAACATTTTTTAATTGCAACATTACCAAAGGCAAACCAAACAGTAGCTGTAGCTGTAGCTGTACCTATTAAGATTTTAATAGTTCTGCATGTTTCTCTTCTGTATCTCATTCTTTATCCTCTTGTAGATTGTAGATTTGTTAAAAGGGCTGTCAATTTGAGGAACCAGTTAACTCTTCATAAATCTTGCATTGGTCTCTATAATCCACAGTTAATTACGTTCACCAAGGCAACGCAGTTTGAAGAGCGAAACCCTAAGATACACCTATCAATCAATTTTCCTGTAAATATTATAAATGTAAAACTTTCTTTCACGCTAAAACTATTCAATGGGTTTTAGTGAAACTTTACCATCATATAGCTTATACATTAGGATAACACTTAGGCTATAATTTTTGAAGATATGATGTAATGGCAGAAACTGAAGGGAGAAGATAACAAATAATCTCATTCAGTAGAAATAAACTGTTGGCAATACATAATGCATACAAAGACTAGTCCTCAAGTAACTAGTCCTTCAATAAGTGTATTTTGCATTTATTAAAAATGTATTCAAGTATGTACATTGAGCGAAATTTCCAATAAAAATTCCCAATAGCCAAGAAAAGAATTTAGTTTTGGTAGATAGCAAAGAAAATCCCTTAGACATTCTGAAATAACTCAACATAAATGCACTTAATATAAAAATAAAAAAAAAACAAATATAAAATATAAGAAACGTTCGTAAAATGTAATTAACCAAGCATTATTTCATGCTAAGAGCTTAAATTAAATTCATATAATTAAACTTTATTTGAAATGCAAACAAAATAAAAGTTTTAAAACAGCTCCTTAAATCAAATCTCAAGTTCAGCTTTAACATTTAATTTGTTTGGTGTCAGTCAGCGCAAAAGTTAAGAACAAAATCGATTAGCAAAAAGCCCACAAAAAAAAGTTATACGTGTATCTTTGGCAAAACTTGAATGTCTAGAAAGTTTTGCTGGAATCAAGCTTAAATTCTGAGAATTTGTTAAGCTAAGGGTAGGCTGCTTGCTTAAAGAACTAGTTCATTTCAACTAAGTCCAATGAAAACTTGAAGTGAACTTGAAAATAAGAAAATTGTTAACTAGTTCAATTAAAATGTGAAAAGTACGCAGACGACAAGCTATAAAAACTTGTTCGGGAGTTCAAACTTGAAGCGAAGTTGAGAAAAATAAAAACAGAAAAGATTTCTTGATTTTTTTTTATGAAATGAAAAACTTTTGTGAACTCAAAAACAAAAAAAAAACATCCGGTTTTTTCATAAGATAAATAAATTTTGTTATCATTTCTAAAACACTTCTATGTCTATGATCTTGTGGCACATATATATATATATATATATATAATTTTTGAGAGTGTGCGTGTATTGAATGATTGCACTTTGCCACACTCTGAGTCACATACAGACGGAAAATTCACAATGGTCTGCGTCACTTAAATGAGTTGCAGTTTGCTGCAAACTGAGCAGCCGACTAAGCAATAGCAACAGCAGCAGCAGCAGAATTAGCATTAGCAGCAGCTGATAAGAAATATGCCACGGCATCCAAAAAATGACTGATCGACTGCAAATCTGGTGCGGCTGTTGTCAAAGCAGCTGTGTAGGTGCTTGTTGTTGTTGTTGTTATCGACATCATCGACGACAACAACAACAACGACAAACGGGATAAACTCATTTGTGTGCAGCAACAGCAGCAGCGACGCAGCGCAGCGCAGCGAGTTGTCGACGTCATCGTCGGAATTTTTACAATTAGCGTGCGGCGACGGACGAGAGATAAAAGGCAAATCAGCGCTGAGGGCGGCTGCAGGAATGCGCTGTGCTGCTATTGTATTTTCGGATACAACATCGCAGCCGCTGCTGCTGCTGCTGCTGCTGTCGACGTCAGCTGTATTGCGCCGGCGCCATAAACGAACGAGCGAGTGTCGCGTGTATAACAGCTACGCCAAAAACTGTGCTAATGGGGAAACGTGGCCGAACAAGCGAACGCACGGACGAACGAGGACGCGTTGCCTTCGTGTTTTACTCCGAAAAACGTTGACGTTGGCTGTGCTGCTGGCTGCTGGCTGCTGCCTGGCGTTCGGGCTTTGTCGTCGTCGTCGTCGTTGGCGGCAAAACAACAACATTTTTTGGCTGCAATTTTCATTGCGTTCGAAAGTTCGACAACTTTGGGAAAACTGTCAGTTAGCAGCGAACTTAGAACAGGTAGAGACGCACGTTTTTCGAGCTTCCTTCTGTACAAGCAGCAGCAGAAGCAGCAGCATAAGAAGACGAAGCAGCAGCAGTTGGGCAGTTGGGCAGTTAGTAAAACGTCGTGTTCATTTGCCGAGTGTACGACAAACACCCCCGCAATCAAGCCCGCCGCGCCCGCCCCTCCAACCGCGCGCGCCCGTTATGCGTTCCCTTCGTTTTCATTCTGATGCGTTCGCTTCTAACGCTGCGTCGACGCCGACTGCGCAGCTAACGTGAATGTGTGTTTTGCGAGCGACGACGACGATGTAAAATTTTATTACCCCAAACGCATCGCAGCAGTCGGTTTTTGGACGTCCGGACTTCACGCCGCCAAAATAATATTCGCCGCTTCGAACTTTATATTGCAATTTCACGCGCAACAACAACAACAACAACAATAATAACAAAACAAACAAACAACAAAACTTTGAGCGCGCCATCAAAAGTTAAGAAACAAACTTTTTTTACCCCAGAAACAAAATAAAAATAAAAAACAAAAAAAACTACGCGACTAAATAAAGTTGTGCCGCCGCACCCTTCGCCCACCCAATTGCATTGCCAAAAACAAACAAAAGAAAGAAGAAACAAAAAAACGCATAGAAAAAGAATTTTAAAGCGTCGCCGTCGACGTTGTCTACGTTCTACGTCTTCTTTGTTATCTTCTATTTGGTGCGGCTTACAAACAAAAAAACATAAAGAAAAGTAAAACAGAAGTCAAAGTCAAGCAAAGTGCGCGCGTTAATTGATATTGCGTATACGCCGCAAAGGCCGCAACTTAAGCAAGCCAAAAACAAAAAATAATTCATATCGAAGTGAATCGTTTGTTGTTAAAAGTGAAAAGTGTTTTGCAAGGAAGCAAGGAAACTAAATCATATTTTATGTGAACATTTTTCTTTATTTTTTAATTGTTCTGTTTTTTGTGAGTGTGTGCGTAATCGCGTACTCGAGTTTGTGTGTCTGTGTGTGTGTGTGTGTATGCAGGTGCAGGTGCAAGTGTTAGTGTGTATGTGTGGTGTGTGTGTAAGTGCAGCATGCATGTCAAACATGCAACAGCAGCAGCCCAAAGGCAAGCAACAGCGCAACAGCAACAACAGCAACGCCAGCAGCAGCAGCAGCAACAACAAGAATAACCAAAACAACAACAAAAATGCAAACAATAAATTGTTTTAACACATAATAGTTATAAAAAATATTTAAAAAAAAAAACACACAACAACAACAACAAAAGACAAAGCTAAATTCAACAAAAGTGCAACCAAAAATCGACAAAAAAAAAACTAAAACAATAATCGAGCAAAATAAATATAAAACCGATTCTCGCAATTATCAAATAGGTAAAGTTCAATTTTCTAAATCTATATGTAAAGTCCCCCAAAACAAAACAAATTTTGAACTTTAAAACCCTGAAAAGCTTTAAGGAACTCAATTATTTTATTCCCACATACAAAAAAAATACAACAAAATAGACAAAAAAACAAAAAGCAAAAGAACCAAAAAAAAGAACAGAAATTAAATAAAATAAATCAACAAAATAGAAATTCAATGCAACAAGAATAATCACATTGAAATTTATTTAGCAATACAAAAACTTTTTTCCATCTGTCAACAATAAATAATAAATACCAAAACAAAAATAAATATTCAAACAATATTTTTAGGTTAAAAAAAAAACAAAACAAAACCAAACTTTCTTTGAATGGAGCAGCTGTTTCTGATTTTTTTAACTGGGTTACAAAAAAAGATTGTTAACATTTTGGGTATAGTTATAGTTAAATCAGATTCGTGGTGTGAGTTTTCAGATGAGTTAAATCAATGGATTCCATTTGATCTATGTCTGAAATGTTTAAATGTTCATATGTTTTCATAGTTTAGTGTAAGCATTATAAATATATTTTAAGTAAATTACCATTTTGTTCGTTATTTTGAGCTCAAGTTTTAGTTTAAGTTTTAATCTTAAGTTTTGCACAGGGTAAAAGAATATCAGCTCTACTTTGAGGAAATCCACTTGAAATTGTTTTTAAAAAACTTCTGAAAAGTAAAAAGAAAGTTTATAATCTTAGGACATTAATAAACTTTTACTTTAAACTAATACATTCAAGATAAGAAACATTCTTCTCAAGATTTTTTAGAGTTAAAAATTTCAATTTTAAGATTCTTCAAGCTGAAAGTTGTGTTTCAAGTTATAAAGAACATTTTTTGAATAAATCAAACTAGAAGGAGCTTTTTTTTACCAAGACTAACAAAAAAATCAATTTTTGCCATATTATCTTGTTATATCAACCCATAAGAAGCGTTTAGACAAAACTTATAGCCAAACATTGAAGTTCAATCAAGTTAATATATGAAGAGTTTAAAGTTCATTCACAATTGTCATTCACAATTGCGATAACATGACATCGACATCGATATCGATATCGAAGTCTGTCACAGTTAGCGACAGAGTTGATTTAATTTGACGTTTAAGCATTTTAATATTGAAATTCATTAGCTCTTGATTCTTTTGTCGTTTTCAAATAATTTTATTTTCTTTTCGTTCGTGTTTTTACAAATTAAAAATATATTTTTATCGTACGGAATGTGTGCATTTTTTGGTTATCGCTTCTATTATCCATTGTTTTTAGTATTTTGTTAACGGCTTCGCAAGTATTTTGCGTTAACGCTCAATTTTATTAATAAGTGTTGATCAGTTTCTATAGATAGGACTTATTTTGAGGGCAAGTTTTGCAAATTTTCTCCTGTAACTGCATGCAAATTAGAATAATCCATTACCTGAAACAAAACCATCAACCTATCCGAATACCAAAATCCAACATCAACTCAACCCTTCCCCCACACACACAACCAAAAACAAAGTCGAATGAATGCAACTAACAAATTAGCCGTAAGTAAAAAAAAAACCAAAAACCGTTACTAACAACAACAAAAACCATGAAATTATTTGAGCTCACATTTGAAACATAAAAAAAAAATACCATATTTGTTGTTAAGGAATTTGGGCAACTGGCTAAAATGGCGCTGTCGAAGCGGCCGCTAAGCAAGGAGACGCCTCTGGTTGAGAGCAGCAACAACAATAACAACAACAACAACAATACCAGCAGCAACAACAACAATGAGCATGAGACGGCTATAAAACGACGCAAACGTTGCAGTCGCGATGATGATTTAGCTGCCACCAACAATAACAACAACAACACCAATAACAACAACACATTGCCACAAAAAAAGCGGCAGCTGGGTCTCAGCCTAAGCTTGGGTTTGGCCAAAGCCACAACAGCAGCAACTTCAACAGCTATAGCAACAACTGGCGAAACAACCATTGCCGGCGACAATACAACGGCTGCAACTGTTGCTAATCTTGCTGGCACACCAGCAATCGTTCAAGATGCAACAGATCAAGACGATGAGACCCTAATCCGTGAGACACAGGCAGCATTGAAAAGTCTTTCGGGCAGTTGGCCCGATGCTCGCACCAATTTGTATCGGTTGCAGGAACAGGAGGATGAGAATCCGCCGCCATTTCAAAATCTGTTCGAGGACAAGCAAAAGTACAATCACAATAACAACAATAACAACAACAATAGTAACAGCAACCACCACAACAACAATAGCAACAACACACAACAACATCAACAACAACAGAATTCACACAACACACTTCTGCTACGTTTCCACAGACAAAAGGAGAACGATCAGGCGCGTCTTAATCACATAGGTGGCAGCAATAGCAACAACAACAACAACAGCAACTACAATAACAGCAGCAGCAACAAAAAGGATGAAATAACAGCAGCAACAACAGCATACGCATCAGCAACATCGGCATTTAAACCACCAATCGATATCATTAAACGCAATGGCCAGTTGGCTGCCGCTGCTGCCCATGCCGCTGCCCACGCCCATGCCCAGGCCCAGGCCCAGGCGCACGCCCATGCCCAAGCCCAGGCCTATGCCCATGCTCAATATACGAGCAGCGCTGCCTACAATGCAGCCGAGGCATACTATGGCTATGCAGCAGCTGCTGCTGCCAGTCAACAACAGCAACAGCAGCAACTATGTTTAGATCGTGGCTTTGATATTGGTGGACAGCTTGGATCGCCAACAGAGAAGAGTCCAAAGCAGCTGCAGCTGCAGCAGCAGCAACAGTTGCTACCGAAAGAGCAATTGCTGGATACCAAGCAATATACGATATTGCAGCCGGCGGGTGTTGGCAGTCGGGCGGCATCTGTTATGCAGGATATAGCAAGAGAAGGTGTTGTTGGTGTCTCTCTGGTTGCAACACCACCAACAGCAGCAGCAACAACAGCCGCAGCAGCAACAGCCATACCAGCAACAGCCGAAGCAGCAGCAGCAGGAACTGTTACAACAACAGCAGCATCATCAACATTGTCACCAGCAGCAGCAGCAGCAACATCCACACCAGCAACATCTTCAGCAGCAGCAGCATCTTCAACGCCGGCGCCCAGCTACTCGCCGGGTAGCCAAAATCGCGGTAAGTTGTTGTCGTTGTTGTTACTAGAAACACAAAAAAATAATAAATGAAACCAAAATCAATTATCAAAAGATAATGAAAACGAAAATTGTTTCTGGTGGTACAGTAACGCTTCCGCTAACGGTACAAGTCTACCCTCTACACTACCGGTTCGTAAAAAAACGAGAAAAAAACACACTATAAAAAGATAAAACCCCTTTTAACATATATATATATGTATATATATATATATATTACTATTGAATCGGCTGCGCATATTTGCGAAACTTCTTGTTGCATTGAGTTTTTGAGACTTACTTAATTGGCTACAAAATATAAAATACCAACAACACCTGTCAAGCTAATAAGTGTGTGTGTTTGTGTGTGCGTTTGTCTGTGTCTGTGAGAGAGAGAGAGAGATTCACAAGTGTTTGCACTATTGTGCAAAAGTGTTTATCAAATGTTTTTATCCATTTTGTTATTGTTGTTCTCTGTATCATTATTATAAACTGTTGTTGTGGCCCCGTTTTGTTACAATTCATTATTATTATTATTAAAAGTAGTCATGCCCAAACACACACACACACACACGCACACAAACATATATATATATATATACCCACACTCATGCACAGTTCTCAAAAGACATTAAGCGATTTAGTTGTCGTTATGAGTTGAGAAACAGTTTTGGATGGAGTTCCAGTGTTGAACGATGGGCAACGAGTAGGGGGGGGGGAAATGACGCCTGCTGAGGCAAGGACAACAGCTAATGGCTTGTAAAACCCCTTTATGATCAACCATACACACACACACACACAAATATACACACTCAGTGAATACACACAGCTTCGAGATGACACAAGTTTTAAAAAACAGGAAATTTCTTTGCGAATTAGAAACGAAGAAGTAATTACTTGGAACTTGGAAAAAAAATTTGTATCATAACTTTATAACTGTAAACTCATTTTATTAAGAATCTTAAAGAAATTTTATTAACAATTATTTATTTTTGATACATCTTTTACTAAAGTTTACTAAGAAGTTTAAAGTATAAAAAAAGATTTTGTGTAATCAATTAGATATTTTTTTTTGTTTTATCAATTCTTTTTTAATTCATTTTCTATCAAAAAAAATCTTT